>CP103036.1:0-1200000 GCA_024752435.1 Allantophomopsis cytisporea
CTAACCCTAACCCTAACCCTAACCCTAACCCTAACCCTAACCCTAACCCTAACCCTAACCCTAACCCTAACCCTAATACTATTTAGACATCAAGACGATTGACTATATAGATTATAGCTGATATTGTTGGCCGATATAACCTGTCTATAACAATTGAGTAGTACTTATCGAAGATAATACAATGCAAGTAGCGTTTAGCTACTAAATTACTTAGGTAGGTTGTAAAAGAGTTTTATACAAATACTTTAGGGGTAATTAAAACAAGAGGATAATATATAGAATCGTTGGTAGTATAGTAATAAGCTAGGAGGCTAATAGAGTTGCAATGTTAAATAAGACTTTAGCAAAGGGCGTTGTATAGAACTACTACTAGAATAGCTTAGTCTCTAGAGAAACTTGCTAGTATAGTAATTATAAAGCTTTTGCTAGACGCTGTAGCCAACTAAACAATAATATTCTTGCGGTATATAGCAGTTGCTTTAACAACGTGCTTTTAAAAAGGTAAGCGAAACTCGTTGTTGCTTCTATACAGACTTTTTAAGCTTTAAACGACTTGAGAGTTATTAATGTCCCCAAGCTAAGCTAAAGGAGTAGTAGTAGCTGCTACTAGCCCTTAGTTCTTTATTTGTATAGTCTTTTCTAAGAGTTGGACTATATATAAATTAATAGCTTCTACCTACTAACTAAAGCTTTAGAGTAGTCTATATATTGATATAGTCTCGGATTTTATACTAACCATTTTGCCTTTATATTTAGTTGGAGAAAGGTCTTTCAAATCGCCTAGGCCCTAGAACGTATACTAGTATACTAAAGTCTAGTAGAATTTAGCTAAGGTCTCTTAGCTAGTACTATATAGTATATTTGCATTAAAAATATAGTAATAGTACTCTGTCTCCTTTAAGTAGCCTACTTAGAGAATATATACAAGTATATTATCGACTAGGCTATCTTTTAAAGTCGAAGGCCGGATCTTTTGCTTATCAAGGGCAACTACTATTTAATGCTATAAACTTATAGTAATCTAGGTACCAATATATATTAGACTCGATAATGCAATTATACCTATAAGCTTCTTAGTTGTCTACTATTTACTTGTAGTAGTAAAAAGTAAAGGCGATATTACAAAGCTAATAGAGCTTTAAGCAAGCGTATATAGAAAACGATAGAAGGGGATAACATCGACAATATAAGTAATAAGTAGTTGGCTAACGAGAGTAGGTACGAAACGTACTATAACCTTTGGTTTCTTAGTTATAGTACTACTTTTATTGTACTTGGTAATTGTAACTACCTTAGATTAATTGAAGAAGATATTGTAGAAAGAACTTTAAGTATTATAGACTTAAAGGCTAAAGATCTCGGGGCTATAGGTAGAAAGGCTATATATTAAATAGTATAGAATACAGAATACTTCTTAGAAGGCATTTACAGCCTTAGTATAAGCTTCTAGTAACTTTAAAGACCTATATTAGTTTACAATCAAGCTATATTTCTATATCCCCGAGTCTAATAGGCTAGGTTACTTATATAGTACAAGTATTAGCCTCTAATTAATTCTAATAGAGTATTGCTAACCTGTTGGATGTAACTAGGCCTAATTAAGCACCCTTTTATATATACCTTTTGTAGTTGATAGGTTGAAATTAGCAAAAGACTCTCTATTTGTTGACTATATAAAATCGTCGGTGAAGTTATCTAGGTTCTGTATAGATAGGTATAGCTCGTTTTAGAAAACAAGTTGTTTTAAGAGTAGGTACTAATACTAGCTAAGTAGTTGCTAGACCTATCGTTGTACAATAGTAATACTTATAGGCTCTTTTTTAAAGATAAGTATAGTATACTCTTTATCCTATACAATAGTTAGGTATATATAGAAATCTTAAGCAAGTATCTTTATAAAAGTACGTTGACTATATAAAGGAGTAAAAACACTATTACAGCTATTATATATATATATAGCTATATATTGATAGAAATTAGATGTAGTATATATACTATTAGTCTTATTATAATACTAATTGTATATATCTAATGCAAATAGACGAAGGCAGTAGATTACCTTAGATAGTATAGGTGCTTGTTGATTACTCTGATTCTATATAAGAGTATTTAAATTGAACTTATTTATACCGAGCTAGTATATAAGTAGGCTGTTAAAGGGAGTTTTTGTTATAGCTTGCTAGATAACTATAGAACTAAAGCTAATAATAGCCTTTTTAAGATTCTTATTGTTAATAGGACTATACTACGTAGCAACTTTAATATTGTAAAAGTATAGAGACTAGGTAGAAGAAATAGAAAGTCTCTTTGCAATAAGCTTTGATTTAGCTTGTAGGAGGAAGAGTATAAATTGCTGCTAGTATTGAAAATAGCCCGGCTAAGACTAGACTTTAATAAAGTAGAATAGCTTTAGCAATATAGTATTACTAATAGAGCGTAGTAGTTGTAATATATATTTTGAACGACCTAGTCTAGCAACTTGGAGTTTTAAAAGGACGTTGTATATAGCTTAGGTAATAAAGGTATAGTAAAAAGGGTTTAATATAATACTTGTAGCTAAAAGCTTCTTTAGCTTAGCAATAAATATACTAGCAAAGAAAGTTAGCTATTATATCTCTTTATTCTACAGCAATAGCTTTTAGTTAGTGCTTAAGACAAAGACAGTATAAAAGGCTTTTTAGAGATTTTGTAGGTAATTGTAGTAGACTTTTTTATACTCTAGTATATCTATTGTTTCTTCTGCTGTAGTTTTTTTGCTTAGGCTAGGAACTACAATAGGATAATAAAGAGCTAAAGGTATTGTAAAAAGTATTTGTAGATATGTATATAGTTTAGACTAGGCCTCTTCTTTGAAATAGACAAGGTATTAATGTTGGTAGAAGCTATTTTAATTGATAAAGTAGTAGTTGCAATAGTCGGTAATATATAAGAATCTACCAACAAACAACTTAAGATTTAGATAATAGCCTAAAGTAGCTGTACTTTTGATTCTAGGGTCGTTTGTATTCGAGATAGTATCGGTTTAGCTAAGTTGTTGTATAGTAGTTTTACAGGTATTAATAGGTATACTTTTATAATAAATAGTAAGGTGCCAGCTTATTTTAGCTTCGTCTACAAAGATAGTATAGCTATAGGTTGTATATATAATAGCTTTGAAGAGCGCGTTATATAAAAGAGGTATAAAGTAGGCAAACATCGTTGTAGTTGTACTAATAGTACTCTTAGAGAGTTGTTGGCTGTTGTATTGATACAGATAAATACTAATACTACTAGAGAGTATATAGTACTCCTTGTAGGCGATAGCTAACTAACTCTATATAGATAGTAGCAGCTGCTACTAACCTTTGGCGAGGACGTTTAGCAAGGACGTTTTGCTTATATACGCTAGGGTATATTAGAAAAGCACGTTTGGCGAGGACGTTTAGCAAAGACGTTTTGCTTGTATATAGCAAGGTACGTTGGGATGTATATTTAGCGAGCGTGTTTTTATAACCTGCTATAATTTAGACTTTAGCGAAAGTACAGATGGGAAGTATATAATTGTTAAGGATCCCGACGCTAGTAATCTCGCCAATATATACAGCTGTACTGTTTTGTATAGGAGAATTTGGCGAGGATGTTATACGAGCGTTGGCAAGGATATTTTAGCGCTACAAAATTTTAGCGAGGACGTTCGGGCTTGGCGTTTGGGGAATATGTTTGCTAGCTAGCAGGTATACATTCTGTATACACAGCCGTATATTATTTGTATAGGCGTACAGACAGGAAATATATTCGCCAACGGAATATAGTATTAGGGGGCTAGTTTCTAGTTTTCTATATAATTAGGCCGTCGGCTTAAAGCATCGGCTTTAGTATTTTCGGATCCTTTGTAGTATTTAATCTGGAAATTGTAGGCTAACAGTAGTTCTAACCAACGTACTTGTCTTCGATTTAGTAACTTAGTTGTTGTAAAGTATAAAAGGTTCTTGTAGTTAGAATATATAATTACTAGGTATCTAGGTCCTTCTAGATATACTCTCTATTTTTAAAATGTAGCTACAATAGCAAGTAGTTCTTTGTTGTGTATTTTGTAGTTGAGTTCTGTAGAGGATAACTTTCGAGAGTAGAAGGCTATAAAGTATAGTTTTCTACTATCGTCGGGCTAACTAATAGTTGTACCTATTGCAAAGTCTAAAGCGTCTATTTCTAAGATAATCTCTCGTTTAGAATCAAAGGTTACTAGGATTAGTACAGTAGTAAATTGTTTCTTCAACTCTTAGAATACGTCTTCTGCTTCTAGGGTCTATTGGAAATTCTAGTTTTTTCGAGTAAGTCGGGTTAAAGGTTCTGCTACTTTCGAATAGTATTTAATAAAGCGTCGATAGTAATTAGCAAGTTTAAAGAATGCTTGTAGTTCTTTTACAGTTTGTAGTTCTAGCTATTTGTAGATAGACTTAGTTTTTGCTAGGTCTATTAAGATTCCTTTCGTAGAAATGATATATCCTAAGAATTCTACTGATTCTTAGTAAAACTTGTATTTCTCTAGTTTTACTAGAAGTCTCGAGGTACGTAGTACAAATATGTTACAGCCCTGTACTACGGTCTACGATCACAACAACTAGAGAAGGCTGTAACAGGGTCACATGTCGGAAAAGTCACGGGCTACATGAGTCACGTGATGGATAGTTGGGATAGTCGGGATAGTCGGGCGTTCCTAACTATCCTACTATTCCCCAGAGCAGGAAGCAACTATATAGATCTCTGTATTCCCTTAGTAGATAGGAGCTTCGTACTCAACTTCAATCAATACTTTGTTACCCACCTTTGCCCACACCTTTGCCAGAGTATTAAGTTACGTGCTTCGATACCAACAGCAACCACTTAGTTTCACTGGAGAGCCCCTACCTCTTTGTATATCGTGCTAGTATATACAACCGCTGAGAAGCCTGTGCTTTGCCACCTACCCAGCAGCAAGGACGTAACACATTGAGTACCGCCATAAGAGGACCGGCTCACATCACGCAAGATGTCTACTACCAGCAACACCCCGAGGGCCACACCAAGGCCAACTCCCGCCGCAACAACTGCCCCTGGATCAGCTGCCGGGAGTATACACTTCATAGCTGCCGCCGTCAAGATCAACACGCCAGACTTGTTCCATGGAGAACGCAAGAAGCTCAAAGCCTTCTTGACTCAGTTAGACCTGTACTTCGGATTCAATATCACTCAGTTTCCAACTCCCAGAGACATGGTGCTATACGCCTCATCTTATATGAGAGGACCAGCCTTCGACTGGTTTGAAACCTATGTCAGGGATTTTCTGGATAACCGCAATGACGAAGACATAATAGACGACGACACCTGTAACATCTTCAACAACTACGAAGAATTTCGCCGAATGATTAAGCGAACTTTCGGAGACATCGACGAAGAACGCACCGCGGAGAGACACTTGCAAGGACTGACCCAGAGGGGATCAGCAGCGAACTACGCCGCAGAGTTTCAACAGTATTCCACTCGAACTGAATGGAATGACGACGCACTCACGGCCTAGTTCTACAAGGGACTGAAGGAATCAGTCAAAGACGACATAGTGCGAGGCAATCGACCTGATGACCTCCAGACTATGATCGAGACCGCCATACGCATCGACAATCGCCAGTATGAGCGTAGCTTGGAAAAGAAAGGTAGCTATCGAGGACCTACTTACCATGGCAAACCCAAGTACTAGCAACGTACTCAGAAACCATATTACGGACCCATGCCTATAGAGTTGGACGCAACTCACCAGATGGTCAAGAAAGGACCACTCTCGCCACGGGATAGAGATTACCGTATGAAGAATAACCTATGCCTATATTGCGGAACCCCAGGACATAAAGCACGAGAATGCAAGAAAGCATCAAGGAAGAATTCATCCAACAAAGGATTCAATCGAGGGAAACCAAGACACCTCAATGCGACATTTCAAGAAATACCCGAGCTCGAGGAACCAGGAAGCCCAGCAACGCTGGATCATGAAACAGAATTCTGGACAAAATGTTATGAAGACGACTGCAGCATCCACCTACCAAACAAGAAACACGCTGGACACTTCCCCAGTCAACAGAAAATGCGCAGACGCAGAGACGTATCTACCGACGACGAACCCGACGTAACTAGCTACTACGACGAGCATGCCAACACCGACAGTAGATCGCCTAGTCCCGGTGACCAAAATGGTTGGACTGTGGTAGAGCTGGACGATACGGTTGTAGTTAAGGGACAGGAACCCGACGAAGGGCCCGAAACTACTACAAGCCTTGAAGCGCTTGATCTAGAAAGACAAGCAATACACCGAGATCTACACCACTCAGAATACAAGTGGAAAGCATGCCCAATGTACCGCGCTGACAAACTCGCGCACAAGCAACTCGAGACAGCCCGATCAGGACTCGAGGGAATGTTGATGACCTCTGGTAATAATCAGGATAATCTACCCGAATCACAATGGGCGGGACATCAGAAACTCCATTGGAGGAACTGTGACCTGACACCTATGTGCAGCGTACACGCCAAACAAAAACAACAAGAGGACACCTTAATCCAACGGGATATTGACATGGTAGTCCAAAAACGCCGCCAACAACGTGAAGAGGAAGGTCGACAACATCGCAAACACAGTCAACCCGCGTTTAGACTCCTAACGGATGACGAATGGGAGAACATAGGGGAACTACTTACCAACTCAAAGGAAAAGGAAGTAGAAGACTAGTAGGATGCATTAGAAATGGAGCAACTGGTACAAGAACGACTGGACCAAAAAGAGAAAGAACGCCGCGAATACGGTGACCTCCAAGAAGATTCGGAAAACTAGATGGTTCTCTTAACCGCAGGCCAGTTAGAGAACCTAGTCCAAGGCCTCCCCTTCTACGAGTAGAGAAGGTTCATTTGTACGGAACGCAGTATGCAGCATACTTGAACGTCCGAGTACAGATAAACGGACACTGCACTAAAGCCATGGTGGATTCAGGCGCATCAGGAAATTTCGTATCCACGAAATTCGTGAAGAAACACGACTTACCTACGAGGAGACATGCGAATCCATATCAACTGCACCTAGTTGATGGAAACCCTATGTCTGATGGATGGGTACGAGAGCAGACACGCCCTCTACCATTCCTTGTGCACAATTATCACGAAGAACTAGCGTTAGACATCGTCGCGATCCCGCGTTACGACATCATCCTAGGACTTCCATGGTTGAAGAAACACAACCCGAAGATTGATTGGAACACGTATACAGTCAATCTAGGAAACTGCAAATGCGCTTTGCCATTTGAATTACGACGACCTGTTATGATCAATGCAATCGATTATGAGGATTTGCAGGAAATTCGCAAGAACAACCCGTCACCCACACTATGCGCCACAGAAGGGGTAACACTCCCGAACGAGTATAGGGAATTTGAGAAGCTCTTCAGCAAGGAAGAAGCTGAAACCAAGCTGCCAGAACACCAGCCTTGGGATCACGAGATACCACTTATGCCAGGAAAACAACCTACCTTCGGACCAATCTACTCTATATCCGAACGAGAACTCAAGATCCTGAAGGAATACATCGATGACATGCTAAAGAAAGGTTATATTCGACCGTCAACCTCGTCAGCAGGATACCCAGCCCTCTTTGTACCAAAGAAGGATGGAACAGACCGACCATGCATCGACTATCGACAACTCAACAGCATTACTATCAAGAACCGATATACGTTGCCACTCATCTCAGAGTTACACGACCGATTTCGAGGAGCCAAGTTCTTCACTAAGTTAGACCTCCGAGGAGCGTACAATCTAGTACGCATAAAGGAAGGTAAAGAATGGAAAACAGCATTTAGAACACGCTATAGGCATTTCGAGTATTTGGTAATGCCATTTGGCTTAACCAATGCCCCCGCAACTTTTCAAGCGCTGATCAACCAGACACTACATGAATACTTGGATGTATTCGTAGTAGCTTATCTGGATGACATCCTCGTATACTCCAACACCGAAGAAGAGCATATCAAGCATGTCAAACTCATACTTACAGCACTTCAGAAACGTCACCTGTATCTGAAACTGGAGAAGTGCGAATTTCACCAACAGTCAGTTGGATTCTTGGGTTATATGATAACCACCGAAGGAATCCAGATGGACGATTCCAAAGTACGAGCAGTCCACGAATGGCCGATACCAAACTCTGTCAAGGAAGTGCAATCCTTCCTTGGATTTGCCAATTTCTACCGAAGATTCATCAAGGGATATTCAAGTATTACAGCACCAATTTCGGAATTGACGAAGAAGGACCAAGCCTTCAAATGGACTGATGAAGCTCAACGAGCTTTCGAGAAACTCAAGGAGAGTTTCACAACCGCACCCATATTGAGGAACTTCGACCCTGAAGTCCTCATAGTGGTGAAACGGATTCCTCCGATTACGCAATCGGGGCGGTACTGAGTCAACCGGATGAGAACAAGAAGCTTCGACCTGTCGCTTTCTTCTCCCGCAAGTTGACTTCAGCCGAGCTGAACTATGAGATCCACGATAAGGAATTGTTAGCAATCGTCGCTGCATTTCAAGAATGGAGAGTTTACCTGGAAGGACCTAAGTATGAAGTAGCAGTAATCACAGACCACAAGAATCTGCTATACTTCACAACCACGAAGGTGTTGAACAGACGACAAGTACGATGGTCAGAACTCATGGCCAGGTACAACTTCAAGATCACCTACCGTAAAGGATCCGAAAACGCCAAAGCCGACGCACTCAGTCGACGTGCAGATTATATACAGAACAAGGAACTAGTATTACACGCTATATTTCAAGATAACGGAGACAATCTGACGTATAACCACCCGGAGTTAAACGCTACAATACAAGTCGAAGATCCGGATATACTTCAAAGTATTCGACAAGCATATGCCACGGATACTACGGCACAACGTATTTTGGGAAACCCCAATGGACACCCAGGAACCTCAGTAACAACAAACCGGACACTATTGTTCAAAGGACTAGTCTATATTCCCGCGCCCCTGCGGAAACAGTTAGTCAAAGAACAACACGAGCTACCAGCACACAGACACCAGGGAATAGGCAAGACGTTGGAACGTCTGACCAGAACATACTACTTCCCAGGAATGAAGAACCAAGTAGAGAAAGTCATAAGAGAATATGACATTTGCTCTAGAAACAAGGTCAATCGACACGCACCTTACAGACAGCTAAAATCACCAGCAGTACCGAAGGGAGCATAGAAATCCATTGCCCTGGATTTCATCGTCAAACTGCCACTTTCAAAGGAACCACTTACGAAAGTAGAATACGACTCAATCATAGTCATTACCGATAGGATGACAAAATATGGATATTTCATACCATATAAGGAATCCAGTACCGCAGAAGACTTGGCGTACACTTTCCTGAAAACGATTGTCAGCAACCATGGTATACCAGATGAAATAATATCCGACCGAGACAAGCTGTTCACTTCGAACTTCTGGAAGTCCCTAATAAGCCAGTTAGGAACTAACCACAAGCTCTCGACAGCCTACCACCCACAAACAGACGGACAAACTGAACGACTCAACCAGACGCTTGAGCAGTACCTCCGCTGTTATGTGAATTACAAACAAGATAATTGGGTACGACTATTACCCCTTGCACAGTTTGCGTATAACAGTGCAACCACGGAAACTACGAAAGTTTCACCATTCTATGCCAACTATGGGCTAGAACCGGAAGCGTATCATTCACCCCGAGAAATACAGGTACTTGCAGAAGCAGCACAAATGCAGGTTGCAGAACTCAAAACACTCCACAAGCAACTAGCCAAGGATATCGAGTTTTTTAACCAACGATCAGCAAGTTATCAGAATGGAAAAAGGATAGAGGGACCTACCTTTTCGGAGGGAGACAAAGTCTACCTCATACGCAGAAACATCAAGACAACCAGACCAAGCAACAAGTTGGACAATGTCAAAATCGGACCATTCAAGATTTTGAGGAAAATTAGTTCAGTCAACTACGAACTCCAGCTACCAACGAGCATGAAAATATACCCTGTGTTCCATGTGTCTCTGCTGGAACCAGCGCTACAGAATGCACGCTACGCACACTACCCAGACCTATCCCAGGAAAACGAGAACACCGAATACGTCGTCGAAAAAATCCTAGACTGCAAATGGGTCAGAAACGAACTCAGATATTTGGTCAAATGGGAAGGTTACAATGACTCAGACAACACATGGGAACCTACCGAAAACTTCAACCTTGAGACGTTGGAAGATTACCATTCGGAACATCCAATCCCTCCCAGAAGGAAGGAGACACCGCCGCGAAGAGGTCGCCCTCAGACGAGAGGTCGAGGCCGGGGTCGGTGGTAGCGAACGGGTTGGCTCCAGTATGAGCGTTGCGCTCTGCCTCCGCCTTCTCTTCCGCTTCTTTTCTTTCTTTCTCCTCCACAGCTTCAAGTTCGTCAAGCGTAGCTAGTCCGCGACGAAGCATTTCACTACCACGGGATTTCAACAATTTCTGCATACGGCGAAGACGCATACGGCGAGCGAAGGCCTCCCGCTCCTGTTGAGCCGCGAGCTCTTCCTCGGCCTCCAGTCGTGCCTCTTCCAAACGAAGTTTCTCCCAGTCAGAAACTGAGGGTGCACTAACGTCACATTTCGTATTTCTTTGAACACACTTACTACAACGCTTCGAGTGAGGGGAAACCACGCATTTGCGCCCCGAAGTAAAACAAGCTCGACAAGGCGCCATTTTCATTTCAGTACCGTTCTTTTCGATACGCTCAGCGAGAGCAACACGTTCTTTGATTTTCAAATGGTTCGGAGAAGGCATGTTGAGAACGGAAGGCCATGATGTTACTAAGGTGGGAATTGCCCCGCTTAAGTAGTATCGGATCTACCCGGTTACTCATTGGGTCAAAGGGACTTGACCAATGAGGAGGGGACCTTGTGTTATAGCCCTGTACTACGGTCTACGATCACAACAACTAGAAAAGGCTGTAACAGGGTCACATGTCGGAAAAGTCACGGGCTACATGAGTCACGTGATAGATAGTTGGGATAGTCGGGATAGTCGGGCGTTCCTAACTATCCTACTATTCCCCAGAGCAGGAAGCAACTATATAGATCTCTATATTCCCTTAGTAGATAGGAGCTTCGTGCTCAACTTCAATCAATACTTTGTTACCCACCTTTGCCTACACCTTTGCCAGAGTATTAAGTTACGTGCTTCGATACCAACAGCAACCACTTAGTTTCACTGGAGAGCCCCTACCTCTTCGTATATCGTGCCAGTATATACAACCGCTGAGAAGCCTGTGCTTTGCCACCTACCCAGCAGCAAAGACGTAACAAAATAGTACTTTTTTAACCTATTAGATATATTCTTCTCTATCTTTAAAGTATACAAGTATATCGTCGAGGTAGGCTACACAGAAGTAATCAAAATAAAGTTGTAGTACCGAGTTGATCAAGGCTTAGAAGGTTGCTAGTATATTAGTAAGTCTAAATAGTATAATAGTATACTTGTAATAGCTATAACAAGTATAGAATGCTGTCTTCTATTCCTTTCCTTCTTTTATTTTTACAAGGTTGTATACTTTATACAAGTCTAGCTTAGTAAAGTACTTTGCGCTTTAGAAGCGGTTTTAAAGCTCTAATATTAATAGTAGGGCGTACCGGTTTTTAATAGTAATAGAGTTGAGCTAGCGATAATCTATACAGAGTTGTAAACTTCTATCCTTCTTAAGTATAAATAGGATTAGGTATCTTGCTAGGGAGGTAGAAGCGCGGATAAATCCTTTAGCTAGGTTTTCGTTAAAGTACTCTCTAAAGGCTTTTAGCTCTTTCTCAGAGAGCAAATATATCGGTCTATAGGTTGGCTTCTTACCTTCTTCGATAGGTATTTTATAATTCTACGGCTAGTATATTAGCAGCGTATACTTCGGGTCTCCTTCTTAGAACAGATTATTGAATTCTTGATATTCTTTAGGTACTATAGCGTTTGTTGCTAGTAGTATTGGGTTTGTAGGCTTATACTATAAGTACTATATAGTAACAAGATCCTTTTTGCGTTTCTAGATCTTTCGGATATATTCTAGAGATACTAGACAAATCTTCGGGATTTTATTTTAAACAAGCTATATACTTACAAGTATAACTAGTTTTTAAAGGATAAGCCAGATACTCCTTGTATCTTCGGCTTTAGTATTCTTCAAAGCTTTTATAGCTACAAAAGATATTCTTTGGTTTGTCCGGGTACAATTACATCTTTCGAAACTGATCGATCCTTTCGACTAGTTAATAACCGGGTTGTATTTTTTAAGCTAGGGGATTCCTAGGATAGCGTTGTATCCTAAAATATTAGTAATATCGAAGTATAGCTTTTCTTTGTAAAAATACATCTTGAAATAGAAGATGTCTGTCTTTTACTATACTTAACCTTGGTTCTAAGTATTAGGGGTACCATCGACGTTTTGTAGTCGGTACAGGTCCTTCTTGGTTTTTTATAGGATACTATTCTTTTAAACGTATCTAAAGGATATAAAGTTTCTATAGGCTCCGGAATCAATAAAGGTTTGCGTCCGATATCTATTGATTCTTGCTGTAACTACTAGATGTAGTATATAGGTAGTTTTAATAGGTTCTTCTACATTTAAAGCGTAGGTCGGTAAGTTGATTCTATAGTTGTATAAAGTACTATAACAATTGTAAAACCGAAGATCTAACGTTTATATAGGTCTCTATATACAAAGGCCGTTTAGTTTTTTGTCTTCGAATTCTTCCTAGGGAACTATCTAGTTCCTTTTTTGTTGGATAGGTGAGTATTATAGTCGTCTTTTATATATATAGTCTAGGATATAGAGGTATACAAGGAAGTTTAGTTCTCTATAGTAGTTAGACTATTGTAAAAGGTATTTAGGGTTTGTTTGTTAGAGTACTAGTTTATTCGGTAACCTAGTCTTCTATAGTATAGATATAATTTTTCTTAGAATCTCCTTTTTTGTTCTTCTTAGGTAATCTTTCTGGGTACTTTGGTAGTACTAAAGTCTATAAATATAGTTTTGTTGGAGTTTACTGTTACGTCCTTGCTGCTGGGTAGGTGGCAAAGCATAGGCTTCTCAGCGGTTGTATATACTAGCACGATATACGAAGAGGTAGGGGCTCTCCAGTGAAACTAAGTGGTTGCTGTTGGTATCGAAGCACGTAACTTAATACTCTGGCAAAGGTGTGGGCAAAGGTAGGTAACAAAGTATTGATTGAAGTTGAGCACGAAGCTCCTATCTACTAAGGGAATACAGAGATCTATATAGTTGCTTCCTACTCTGGGGAATAGTAGGATAGTTAGGAACGCCCGACTATCCCGACTATCCCAACTATCTATCACGTGACTCATGTAGCCCGTGACTTTTCCGATATGTGACCCTGTTACAGCCTTTTCTAGTTGTTGTAATCGTAGACCGTAGTACAGGGCTGTAATACAAGGTCCCCTCCTCATTGGTCAAGTCCCTTTGACCCAATAAGTAACCGGGTAGATCCAATACTACTTAAGCGGGGCAATTCCCACCTTAGTAACATCATGGCCTTCCGTTCTCAACATGCCTTCTCCGAACCATTTGAAAATCAAAGAACGTGTTGCTCTCGCTGAGCGTATCGAAAAGAACGGTACTGAAATGAAAATGGCGCCTTGTCGAGCTTGTTTTACTTCGGGGCGCAAATGCGTGGTTTCCCCTCACTCGAAGCGCTGTAGTGAGTGTGTTCAAAGAAATACGAAATGTAACGTTAGTACACCCTCAGTTTCTAACTGGGAGAAACTTCGTTTGGAAGAGGCACGACTGGAGGCCGAGGAAGAGCTCGCGGCTCAACAGGAGCGGGAGGCCTTCGCTCGCCGTATGCGTCTTCGCCGTATGCAGAAATTGTTGAAATCCCGTGGTAGTGAAATGCTTCGTCGCGGACTAGCTACGCTTGACGAACTTGAAGCTGTAGAGGAGAAAGAAAGAAAAGAAGCGGAAGAGAAGGCGGAGGCAGAGCGCAACGCTCATGCTGGAGCCAACCCGTTCGCTACCACCGACCCCGGCCTCGACCTCTCGTCTGAGGGCGACCTCTTCGCGGCGGTGTCTCCTTCCTTCTGGGAGGGATTGGATGTTCCGAATGGTAATCTTCCAACGTCTCAAGGTTGAAGTTTTCGGTAGGTTCCCATGTGTTGTCTGAGTCATTGTAACCTTCCCATTTGACCAAATATCTGAGTTCGTTTCTGACCCATTTGCAGTCTAGGATTTTTTCGACGACGTATTCGGTGTTCTCGTTTTCCTGGGATAGGTCTGGGTAGTGTGCGTAGCGTGCATTCTGTGGCGCTGGTTCCAGCAGAGACGCGTGGAACACAGGGTGTATTTTTATGCTCGTTGGTAGCTGGAGTTCGTAGTTGACTGAACTAATTTTCCTCAAAATCTTGAATGGTCCGATTTTAACATTGTCCAACTTGTTGCTTGGTCTGGTTGTCTTGATGTTTCTGTGTATGAGGTAGACTTTGTCTCCCTCCGAAAAGGTAGGTCCCTCTATCCTTTTTCCATTCTGATAACTTGCTGATCGTTGGTTAAAAAACTCGATATCCTTGGCTAGTTGCTTGTAGAGTGTTTTGAGTTCTGCAACCTGCATTTGTGCTGCTTCTGCAAGTACCTGTATTTCTCGGGGTGAATGATACGCTTCCGGTTCTAGCCCATAGTTGGCATAGAATGGTGAAACTTTCGTAGTTTCCGTGGTTGCACTGTTATACGCAAACTGTGCAAGGGGTAATAGTCGTACCCAATTATCTTGTTTGTAATTCACATAACAGCGGAGGTACTGCTCAAGCGTCTGGTTGAGTCGTTCAGTTTGTCCGTCTGTTTGTAGGTGGTAGGCTGTCGAGAGCTTGTGGTTAGTTCCTAACTGGCTCATTAAAGACTTCCAGAAGTTCGAAGTGAACAGCTTGTCTCGGTCGGATATTATTTCATCTGGCATACTATAGTTGCTGACAATCGTTTTCAGGAAAGTATACGCCAAGTCTTCTGCGGTACTGGATTCCTTATATGGTATGAAATATCTATATTTTGTCATCCTATCGGTGATAACTACGATTGAGTCGTATTCTACTTTCGTAAGTGGTTCCTTTGAAAGTAGTAGTTTGACGATGAAATCTAGGGCAATAGATTTCCATGCTCCCTTCGGTACTACTGGTGATTTTAGCTGTCTGTAAGGTGCGTGTCGATTGACCTTGTTTCTAGAGCAAATGTCACATTCTCTTATGACTTTCTCTACTTGGTTCTTCATTCCTGGGAAGTAGTATGTTCTGGTCAGACGTTCCAACGTCTTGCCTATTCCCTGGTGTCCGTGTGCTGGTAGCTCGTGTTGTTCTTTGACTAACTGTTTCCGCAGGGGCGCGGGAACATAGACTAGTCCTTTGAACAATAGTGTCCGGTTTGTTGTTACTGAGGTTCCTGGGTGTCTATTGGGGTTTCCCAAAATACGTTGTGCCGTAGTATCCGTGGCATATGCTTGTCGAATACTTTGAAGTATGTCCGGATCTTCGACTTGCATTGTGGCGTTTAACTCCGGGTGGTTATACGTCAGATTGTCTCTGTTATCTTGAAATATAGCGTGTGACACTGGTTCCTTGTTCTGCATATAATCTGCACGTCGACTGAGTGCGTCGGCTTTGGCGTTTTCGGATCCTTTACGGTAGGTGATCTTGAAGTTGTACCTGGCCATGAGTTCTGACCATCGTACTTGTCGTCTGTTCAACACCTTCGTGGTTGTGAAGTATAGCAGATTCTTGTGGTCTGTGATTACTGCTACTTCATACTTAGGTCCTTCCAGGTAAACTCTCCATTCTTGAAATGCAGCGACGATTGCTAACAATTCCTTATCGTGGATCTCATAGTTCAGCTCGGCTGAAGTCAACTTGCGGGAGAAGAAAGCGACAGGTCGAAGCTTCTTGTTCTCATCCGGTTGACTCAGTACCGCCCCGATTGCGTAATCGGAGGAATCCGTTTCCACTACTATGAGGACTTCAGGGTCGAAGTTCCTCAATATGGGTGCGGTTGTGAAACTCTCCTTGAGTTTCTCGAAAGCTCGTTGAGCTTCATCAGTCTATTTGAAGGCTTGGTCCTTCTTCGTCAATTCCGAAATTAGTGCTGTAATACTTGAATATCCCTTGATGAATCTTCGGTAGAAATTGGCAAATCCAAGGAAGGATTGCACTTCCTTGACAGAGTTTGGTATCGGCCATTCGTGGACTGCTCGTACTTTGGAATCGTCCATCTGGATTCCTTCGGTGGTTATCATATAACCCAAGAATCCAACTGACTGTTGGTGAAATTCGCACTTCTCCAGTTTCAGATACAGGTGACGTTTCTGAAGTGCTGTAAGTATGAGTTTGACATGCTTGATATGCTCTTCTTCGGTGTTGGAGTATACGAGGATGTCATCCAGATAAGCTACTACGAATACATCCAAGTATTCATGTAGTGTCTGGTTGATCAGCGCTTGAAAAGTTGCGGGGGCATTGGTTAAGCCAAATGGCATTACCAAATACTCGAAATGCCTATAGCGTGTTCTAAATGCTGTTTTCCATTCTTCACCTTCCTTCATGCGTACTAGATTGTACGCTCCTCGGAGGTCTAACTTAGTGAAGAACTTGGCTCCTCGAAATCGGTCGTGTAACTCTGAGATGAGTGGCAACGCATATCGGTTCTTGATAGTAATGCTGTTGAGTTGTCGATAGTCGATGCATGGTCGGTCTGTTCCATCCTTCTTTGGTACAAAGAGGGCTGGGTATCCTGCTGACGAGGTTGACGGTCGAATATAACCTTTCTTTAGCATGTCATCGATGTATTCCTTCAGGATCTTGAGTTCTCGTTCGGACATAGAGTAGATTGGTCCGAAGGTAGGTTGTTTTCCTGGCATAAGTGGTATCTCGTGATCCCAAGGCTAGTGTTCTGGCAGCTTGGTTTCAGCTTCTTCCTTGCTGAAGAGCTTCTCAAATTCCCTATACTCGTTCGGGAGTGTCACCCCTTCTGTGGCGCATAGTGTGGGTGACGGGTTGTTCTTGCGAATTTCCTGCAAATCCTCATAATCGATTGCATTGATTATGACAGGTCGTCGTAATTCAAATGGCACAGCGCATTTGCAGTTTCCCAGATTGACTGTATACGTGTTCCAATCAATCTTCGGGTTGTGTTTCTTCAACCATGGAAGTCCTAGGATGATGTCGTAACGCGGGATCGCGACGATGTCTAACGCTAGTTCTTCGTGATGATTGTGTACAAGGAATGGTAGAGGGCGTGTCTGCTCTCGTACCCATCCATCAGACATAGGGTTTCCATCAACTAGGTGCAGTTGATATAGATTCGCATGTCTCCTCGTAGGTAAGTCGTGTTTCTTCACGAATTTCGTAGATACGAAATTTCCTGATGCGCCTGAATCCACCATGGCTTCAGTGCAGTGTCCGTTTATCTGTACTCGGACGTTCAAGTATGCTGCATACTGCGTTCCGCACAAATGAACCTTCTCTACTCGTAGAAGGGGAGGCCTTGGACTGGGTTCTCTAACTGGCCTGCGGTTAAGAGAACCATCTAGTTTTCCGAATCTTCTTGGAGGTCACCGTATTCGCGGCGTTCTTTCTCTTTTTGGTCCAGTCGTTCTTGTACCAGTTGCTCCATTTCTAATGCATCCCACCAGTCTTCTACTTCCTTTTCCTTTGAGTTGGTAAGTAGTTCCCCTATGTTCTCCCATTCGTCATCCGTTAGGAGTCTAAACGCGGGTTGACTGTGTTTGCGATGTTGTCGACCTTCCTCTTCACGTTGTTGGCGGCGTTTTTGGACTACCATGTCAATATCCCGTTGGATTAAGGTGTCCTCTTGTTGTTTTTGTTTGGCGTGTACGCTGCACATGGGTGTCAGGTCACAGTTCCTCCAATGGAGTTTCTGATGTCCCGCCCATTGTGATTCGGGTAGATTATCCTGATTATTACCAGAGGTCATCAACATTCCCTCGAGTCCTGATCGGGCTGTCTCGAGTTGCTTGTGCGCGAGTTTGTTAGCGCGGTGCATTGGGCATGCTTTCCACTTGCATTCTGAGTGGTGTAGATCTCGGTGTATTGCTTGTCTTTCTAGATCAAGCGCTTCAAGGCTTGTAGTGGTTTCGGGCCCTTCGTCGGGTTCCTGTCCCTTAACTACAACCGTATCGTCCAGCTCTACTACAGTCCAACCATTTTGGTCACCGGGACTGGGCGATCTACTGTCGGTGTTGGCGTGCTCGTCGTGGTAGCTAGTCACGTCGGGTTCGTCGTCGGTAGATACGTCTCTGCGTCTGCGCATTTTCTGTTGACTGGGGAAGTGTCCAGCGTGTTTCTTGTTTGGTAGGTAGATGCTGCAGTCGTCTTCATAACATTTTGTCCAGAATTCTGTTTCATGATCCAGCGTTGCTGGGCTTCCTGGTTCCTCGAGCTCGGGTATTTCTTGAAATGTCGCATTGAGGTGTCTTGGTTTCCCTCGATTGAATCCTTTGTTGGATGAATTCTTCCTTGATGCTTTCTTGCATTCTCGTGCCTTATATCCTGGGGTTCCGCAATATAGGCATAGGTTATTCTTCATACGGTAATCTCTATCCCGTGGCGAGAGTGGTCCTTTCTTGACCATCTGGTGAGTTGCGTCCAACTCTATAGGCATAGGTCCGTAATATGGTTTCTGAGTACGTTGCTGGTACTTGGGTTTGCCATAGTAAGTAGGTCCTCGATAGCTACCTTTCTTTTCCAAGCTACGCTCATACTAGCGATTGTCGATGCGTATAGCGGTCTCGATCATAGTCTGGAGGTCATCAGGTCGATTGCCTCGCACTATGTCGTCTTTGACTGATTCCTTCAGTCCCTTGTAGAACTGGGCCGTGAGTGCGTCGTCATTCCATTCAGTTCGAGTGGAATACTGTTGAAACTCTGCGGCGTAGTTCGCTGCTGATCCCCTCTGGGTCAGTCCTTGCAAGTGTCTCTCCGCGGTGCGTTCTTCGTCGATGTCTCCGAAAGTTCGCTTAATCATTCGGCGAAATTCTTCGTAGTTGTTGAAGATGTTACGGGTGTCGTCGTCCATCATGTCTTCGTCATTGCGGTTATCCAGAAAATCCCTGACATAGGTTTCAAACCAGTCGAAGGCTAGTCCTCTCATGTAAGATGAGGCGTATAGCACCATGTCTCTGGGAGTTGGAAACTGAGTGATATTGAATCCGAAGTACAGGTCCAACTGAGTCAAGAAGGCTTTGAGCTTCTTGCGTTCTCCATGGAACAAGTCTGGCGTGTTGATCTTGACGGCGGCAGCTATGAAGTGTATACTCCCGGCAGCTGATCCAGGGGCGGTTGTTGCGGCGGGAGTTGGCCTTGGTGTAGCCCTCGGGGTGTTGCTAGTAGTAGACATCTTGCGTGATGTAAGCCGGTCCTCTTATGGCGGTGCTCAATGTGTTACGTCCTTGCTGCTGGGTAGGTGGCAAAGTACAGGCTTCTCAGCGGTTGTATATACTAGCACGATATACAAAGAGGTAGGGGCTCTCCAGTGAAACTAAGTAGTTGCTGTTGGTATCGAAGCACGTAACTTAATACTCTGGCAAAGGTGTGGGCAAAGGTAGGTAACAAAGTATTGATTGAAGTTGAGCACGAAGCTCCTATCTACTAAGGGAATACAGAGATCTATATAGTTGCTTCCTGCTCTAGGGAATAGTAGGATAGTTAGGAACGCCCGACTATCCCGACTATCCCAACTATCCATCACGTGACTCATGTAGCCCGTGACTTTTCCGACATGTGACCCTGTTACAGCCTTCTCTAGTTGTTGTGATCGTAGACCGTAGTACAGGGCTGTAACATTTACACGAATATTAAGATTCTATCTATAAAGGTAATAAGGTAGAACTCGATTTTCTTGTTGTTTAGGTTCTATATATAGGCGCGCCTAGTAGGTTAGTATAGTATTCTTGTTTTGTAGGATCTATAAAAGGCTTCTTTTACTACATCGCTCTTGATGTCTTTCCTACAAACGGTTGTCGATTTGTATAGCTATACTAACGAGTTCTTTTAGAGTATCGGGTCGGTCGGTACAAGCAATATTATCTTTAACTTTGTTTTTTAGTCTTTGATAGAACTAGGCGATCAAAGTAGTATCTTCCTATTGTATACAAGTAGCAATCTATTAGAATTCTAAGGTGTAGTAGCTTGTAGATTTGGTCTAGGTTAAGGATAATAAGCATTGTTTAGCAGACTAGGTTTCGTCGATGTCTCTAAACATCTCTTGGATTATAGTAATAAAGTTCTAGAAGCTACTAAATATTTCCTAGGTTTTAATATATTGCTAGTTAGGTTTATTGTTTAATTTATTAGTAAAGTAAGGTTTAATCTAGTCGAGGGCAGGACTTTTTAAGTAGGATATAGCAAGTAAAGCTTTTCTTTCTTCTATTAGGTACTATTGCTGATTTATCAGCAGGTAGACTTAGAGCTAGAGTATAAATCTTTTTAGCTTCTTTCGGTTTCTATAAAATAGGTTAGGTCGGGCTACCCCTCCCTTCTACTCTCGGTCGTTCTCGACTAGCAGGTTTTAAAGGGTAGTAGTAGCTATACTAAAACTTATAGAATTACTAGTAGGCATTATAATAGTTGGTTCGTCGATAAATTTGCTGCTAGTATTACTAGCAGTTGATTCTAAGTTGTAGTCGCGGGTTTCTAAAGTCGTTATATACTTAAAGCTAGTACTTTAAACAGATAGTTAAAGTATAACGATGGGTCTTTAAAGTAACGTATTAAAGACAAGCTTAGGCTTCTTTAGCGTCGGGTTCTCTTAGTATTGCTTAGAGAAGAAGTAAGAGCTAAAGTATATAATATAAAATCGGGATTAAAGTACTAAGTTGAGTAGTAAAGCTCGATTATAGCTTAAAGGAATACTAGAAGCAAGGTAGTAATTGTATTAGGTTGAGTAAGCTTATTTAAGTTGACTATAAAGTTTTAAATATAGTAGGAAGTTCGTAGACTATATACATATTGATTTCTAGCTGCTTATACTACTTATTGAATAAATATAGTAAGTACTAGGTTGTTTATTCTGCTTACCTAGTAAGTACAATAAACATTAATATACTATATAACCTATAAGTCTTGTATATTGAGGCTAAGGCTGTAATACCTACTATAGGTCTATTTCCCTAGTATAGATAGAATAAGAAGTAGAGTTTGAAGAATTGTTTAATATTAGTAGAAGATATACTATTAGTTCTTGAATTATCAATAAACTATACTTTTATTGTCTTCAATTTAATATTGCAAGCAAGAAAATTACAGAC
This sequence comes from Allantophomopsis cytisporea, assembly GCA_024752435.1. Lineage (NCBI taxonomy): Eukaryota > Fungi > Ascomycota > Leotiomycetes > Phacidiales > Phacidiaceae > Allantophomopsis > Allantophomopsis cytisporea. The sequence goes on from CP103036.1 coordinate 21,363, forward strand.
TTAATACTTTTTAAAAAGCTTATAGTTACTAGTAGTATTAAATATATACTATACAATATAGTATAATTGAGTATATATAAAAGTATAGCTTAATTGACCTTGTACAATAGCCTAATTGACAATAGTATACTCTTAGGTATTACTAAATCGCTAGAAGTATTTAAATGCAAGTTGTATAGGTTCGATCCTATTGATACAGGCTTGTAATATTGATCGTAGGACTCTATAGTCTTTAGAGGCGCTATATACAGACTAGCCAGCAGCAACGGCGTTTATAGCACTTGTAAGTACAGCTTCGGTATATTCGCGCATTAAGACAATAGAATCAAGTAATCGGATCACAGGCACGTCAATAGCAAGTAATACGAGTAATGTTGGTTGAATAACTTCAATTCAAAGCTCTACAATAGTATAGCTATACACGTTCGCGAAGTGGCCAATAAGTGGGGGTGGCCAGCAGGTATGGGCACAGACTTAAATTGTTTCGCTATATACATTTGAGCTCTCTCTCTCTCCTCTTCTTACAACCAACTCCTTAACCTCTTCTTTCGAGTTGCTACACGAATTATTTTAATATCTGTGCTATTACTGGTGCCTCGCGATCTTGAGTCATTCCAACAAGTCTTCACAAGTTCGTCGCAATTGTCCTCAGTACATCACTATATTCAAACCCAGACCTACAACATAACCTTCTCGTCATGAACTTACTCGACCTCCCAAACGAGCTACTAGACCTCATTGTCCGATCTTGCAGAGTCCCAACCAACTTAGAGCAGCATTTCATCAATCACGATTACGGAGGGAATATTGGTTCCTACCTGATGCGCCAAGATATAAATTCATTATCGCAAAGCTGCAAAAGACTTAATCTCATCGCCATACCTGTTCTCTATGAGATCGTTTGTGTTACGCATGATTTTAACGCAGAGTTTTCTCCAGCACGGGATCATCCAGAACTAGACTTCGAGAAGACTCTACTCATCAATCCAGAACTAGCCCGGTATCCCCGCACAGTCATCGTCGACTATAGCATCTGTGTTGATGGTAAAATGAAAATTAAGTTTCTTGAGAATCTACCGCATGTTGAGCACCTATATATTCGAGATATGGGGTCTAAAGAAGAACAAGATACTGATTGGAAGGACGTATGGGAGGGAGCTATGAGGCCACAATTGCCAGGAGTAATAGCACCGCTTTCGTCTTTACGCTCTTGTAAGTTTCTATTCTGTTTCTTGGATACAAGCTAATGATCTGTTTTTAGGCAGTCTGTTTTTACGCGACGTCGATTGGAATCAATGGCCTACTTGTGAAGCCTGGGAAGTCTTCATGCATCCTACACTGGAATGTCTCACGTTGTGCTATACTACAACTTACCAATCATCAATAGAGGAGCGGGTACGTGCCACAGGCAGCTCATATTTGCATTCAACGAGGCTGCAAGAGCTCCATTTTGTGGACAGTGATGTTACTCCGGACTCTCTAGAATTCATTTTCCAATTGCCAAAAAGTCTAAAGGCCCTCACTATCCACACTAACGAAAGGTACCCTCCAGATGAGGACCATGAGATTTTTTTACCTGAGCAGTACATCGATATTATGAGAGCAATCGCTCCTACTCTGCAATATTTTCGGTTCCATGATAACTCCAACCGCATCAGAGCTGCAGCTATCGGCCTGGCCTCGTTTACTGCTTTGTGGATACTTGATATTGACATTGAATTGCTGTTTGGGAGGAACAAACCTGTTGCTCACGTACCATTCGCCGAAATCTTACCTCCAAACCTCGAGATATTAAGGATTAACACATCGAGAGACGGCGTCTGGCCAAAGCGTCAGGACTACAGCTATGAGCATCTTCTGGAACTTGCCAAAAATCTGTCAACCCTCGCTCCGAATCTACGGATGCTCATTTTCCGTGATAGGAGGGAATGGTACAATGACAGACAGTGGACAGTATGCGATAAGGTTTTTCAGGATCATGGAGTTGAAGTCAAAGATGAAGGGTGTGTGGAATGGGAAATTTATTGCCCACATCACAATGGCCATACACTACTTTCATGCTGGCGACATTCTCGAATGAGCCGTTAGAGAGGATAAGAGGGATGAGAGGGATGAGAGGAGAGGAGAAGAGTAGATTGGGGAGGGGGAATGGGGAAGGGAGCATCGTTGCGATTAAGGATATACGCTGTAACCAAATCGAGACTCGATGAAAATGAACAAACAAGACTTTCTAATACAGTTTTAGACAGCTTATTTCCACCGCAAAGCTTATCATAGACTTCATACTTGTACCGACACGAAGCCTTCTTGAATAAACAGTGCGAAATAAATGTCTAATCACAATGAAGCCCATTATTAAGGAATACTGCAGGATGGTACATCTTTTTTACGTACTCATCATAAAATGTCACTTTTTTTAATATAAATATACGGACATAACCACTTGTTACGGTGGAGGACACAGATGCGAAATGCTTAAGAAATAAAGCAGGATATACTCTGCCTGCAGCTAATTAAATACATGAATTTGCAGTTTTGGAAATGCTTCGAATGCTTCGAATGCGAGACGAGCTCGATTCTTGACACGTGGACGCTGACAAGTGATATAAATGAAAAAACCAGCGGGTACTCCAGCGATTTTTGAGTTACATGATGAGCTTGCATTACACTCCAACTCTGAGTAGACGCTCTTCAGACTCCACTCAAAACCTCAATCGTCTCCTCGTCAAAGATTTGCAAGTGAGGTCAGAACTCTGGATTAGATCCGACGAAAACTTCATCATATTAAGAACGTCTTGGTGAACCTTGGCCGATGTCTCAGCCGGTGTTGCTTGTAATGTACCGTATGTTTCGAATGCAGTACGCAATGCTGTCTTCTCATCATCAGTGACATTGTCCCCGGCCGTTGCTAAGGTTTCATCGATGTCGATCTCGTCGTATGTACTGAGGGAAGTCGTTCCGTCGAGATCATATATCGTGACCTGTTTGGCTTGGAAATAACTGGTAAAAGGTTTGCCTGCGTCTGAACCCTTGATTGCATCCGGTAGATACTTTTGTTGGTCCTGCACTCGATACTGACTTGCAATCCGAAGATATTCCTTGGAGTTCTCTACCTCCGTGTCGATAAAGGAATCTCCTTGACCAGCTGCCCGAGCAGTTTGGGCGACATTAAGGACTTTTTGGATCACCTCTGGTAATGGCACACCAAGAATGGCGCTACCATAGCCTTCGTTTGGAAGAAGATGTGAGGGCCAGTAAAGTAATGTCTTGGGGACTCTGCTTTCGTTTTCACCAACCCCCTTTCTCACCAAGGGAACCAGTGCTAGAAGCTTCGCTGGGAGGTCGCTAGTTGGATAGAGAACACGCCCAGCTTCATTTAATTTGATGCCTTGGAACGTAGATTTTGACCCAACATGTGTCATAAACTCCCCAAAGTTGCAAATACCAGATAGCCCAGCCGCTTTTATTGCAGCTTCAAACGTTGTACCAGCTGGAGACGAGCTAGATGAATGCTTGCATCCTGTCGCTATGGTTCTATCCCCCGCGGCGGCAGTTTTGTACTCCATCTTGTAAGCGGAATAGAAAAACATAAGCTCATAGGGCACTGCCGCATTCAAGGCGCACGCTTCGTCGAAAAAAGCAGAGAGCCAAAGGAGGAGGAGGAAACGAAGCTTCATTATAGCTGACTATGCTTGATTGGTAACAAAGAGATAGAGGATAAAAGCGAAATAAAAAATGCCAAAGGCCTGATACGACTAACTCTGAAAAAGCGGATAAGCCAGAGGCCCAAGTAGCTACGGAGAAGTTTGATGGCTGGGTGTAAGGGTGACACAATAGACTGTACAAGCAGGTGAACACTTCAAGAGACTCAGAGAGGGGACACTGGGAATACAAGTAGACTCAAAAATTCTAGCAAGCTGTTCAAATCTTAACATAGTTAGTAGCAATATAAATCACATGGTATACTGAATGGCCGCATTAATCCAAGTAAGAGCCGTATTCTGCTCCGTACATAAGAGAGAAGTGTGATTTTGTATATACGTTTACCCTGTTGCCGCCGGGTATGGTATGGACAATATTCGAATCGACATGGCCATGAACCATACGATAGAGCTCACTCTGAATTTGGATATGATTGTAGGTCAGGGTGTAAAAAACAGATTCTTCAATACTTTGTAGTTGTGGAGAAGGAGGCACAGCAACTTTGACCCGATATCTGCGTCCTAGTAGCAAGAGACGGAGCAGAGACCTCAAAGAAGCTTTTCAGATAAAATTATCCACATCCACGGAGCTTTTCAAAGACAGCCAAGCACGCAAAAAGAAGCCATTTCCGCGAACATGCAATATTACTCAATAATCGACCCACCGCAGCTGTTGTAAGGTGTACTGTTTGTAGGCTGAAAAAGTAGCTCCGTGATGGCTCGGCGACATAATCTTGTTGGGATCTATTTCCGAGAAGACGATGGAAATGAGGTTGAGAGATCCGGATTCTCATGAAAGCGCACATACCAACTTTGGACCCTGACTTCAAACCCACGGACCAGGAACATCAGCGACGTTTAGCCTCACATCATTGATATCTAGGGTGGGGGTCGGAGAATGCGAAATGTCAGACGAACTAGCTGGGAACGTTATCAGGCTGGCCGAGGCAAGCGCGCCCTTCGGAGCCGTTGACTACCCGTTTTGTTGAAATTCCCTTAGTCCATACCATTTCGGGATTTGAAACATTGCGAGATACCTCTATGCCTGATATGTAAGCCACAATGTTGGATGTAATTTACAATGGTCAAGGACAGAATTCGCAACCTACACAGTAGTGCTGAGAGCTAATGACATTGAGAAGTCTATACAAATTTAAGAACCTTGCACCAAACGTGCCTAATAGAAACCTTATCTATGATTCATCCAATCTCAAAGAATTGATAATTCAGCAATACAATGCTCAGATAGCTCAGATTCTCAAGTAGAGTAAGACATAAGTTGCTTCCAGACATTTCAAAATACAACCACTCGTTAAAGCGCAATTGTGCAGGCCAAATAATGCAAGGTGTAGGTGATCAAGCTTAGAATTAATGCTACGTAGATAGGAAATGCCAGGATGAGTGATCGGAGCCTAAAAATTACATGCCCAAGAAAGCAAACACAACGAGGACAAGTAGATTCGATACGACAAAACAATTCAAAATTGAAGATAGAGCTTATACGAGTGCTAGGGTTGCCTAATTCAATCCTGCCGCTTATCTCCAGACATCCTCAATCGTTTCTGTTGTTGCACAACCCGTCGACACCGTCATAGAGTAATTGGGATCCGTACTCCAGACAATACTACCATCAGCAAGAATATGGAGATACTTGTACTCGACGTAGGTCCCTGCGGGGAAAGACACGGTAGTCTCCCACAGAGGATCAGCTGTAGTGTACAGATCATCCGACATACGGATGCTGTCTGAAATAACCCAGTCACCTAGGGATTCCGTGGACCCGATAAGGTTAACGTTTTCGCCTGCAGATGTGTCGGTCACGTTGAAAGGAATGCGGAAGTTCACAGAGACAGTCGCGGCCGGTGTGCACGATGATGTAGAAATACTCGATATAGTTGTAGCCGGTGTTGCAGAGGAACTTTTTGCAACAGCTGTTGCAGTTGCCATAATACCATCATATGCATTAACACGTATTACGGTGCCGTCAGCTGGAGCGGTAGCAGGGACGACTGTCCAATAGGCAGTTGAATCGTATGAAGTAATGTCGTACAGCACATCAGGACCCAGAGTTGAAGTACATGCCGCTCCAGCAAAAGGACGATCTGTACTATCATAATAGTTCGGAGCGTTAACGTTAAAGTTCCTAGAAGGATCGTCAGAAGATATTTAAGATTTCAGTTGATGGCAAAGAACGTACGCTGGACAGCATACGATATAAGTTTCGTTATAGTTGATAGTTTCCCAATTGTATGGGCAAACCAGCGCCCTGAATGCTGGTAGTACCACGCTAGAGAGTGCACCCATAACGCTCGAGTAAAATTGACTTGGGTAACAAGTCGTAATAGTGGATGTTGCAACAGGATTGATTGCGTTTTCCCATAAATTAGTTCCATGGTAAGCCATCTGAGTGATTGCGCCGCCTGTACACTGAGCAGACTGAGTGTAGGTTGTCGTGATAGCCATGTCGTACAACGCCGCATCTGTCTGAACAGAGGTCCATAGAGACTGTGTTGGTGTCGAACTGGAGGACTGAGTCGGAGTAGCAGCGAAGGAGGTGGTGACAGCTGTGGAAGAGATACCCGTGGAACTTGAGGAAATTTTCGTTGACAAAGTGGTAAGAGTGGTGGAGGATGATGGAGTCGTTAGAAATGAACAGCTAAAGCAGCTTGCGTCGTAGAAACGATAAGCCGTATTGCTATTTGCTGTATCTGTAGCTGAACCATAATGTAGGTTGCAGTATTGTCCTTCTGTAAAGTAGAGATTGGTGCAGCCCGAGGTTGCGAGACAGATTTCACCGCAAGCAGCAATGCTCTCGGTATAGATTCCGCTGGTATAAGAAATGAGGTATCGAGAACCATCAGACTCCGCAGCCAGGCCGCACACCGCGCTTGACACTTGGGGGGAAGCCAAGCCAGAGACTGTAGAGCATGCAGTAGTGACGCCTATAGTTGAGAGGAGACCTCGTTCTGCAACGGCGGTGCCTCTTGTTAGAGACGCAATACTGCCCACCTCGGCGTCAGCGAGAACGTATGATGAGAGGCTCAGAACAAGGAGCTGAAGGGTTGAGGAAAACAACATCTTTGAGGACGAATGATGCCACTGATTCTAATAAAAAGAGTCTCTAAGACTAGACAGTGAAAGAGAATGGAAAAACAACGAGATTGAGACAAGTTCATGTATAGTGCCCGGAACAAACGGCTATGAATGAGGGAAATGTTATACATACAGTAGATTGGATAGAGACCGGATTCCAATGGAAGGACCTCGAGCCTCGCGACGATTATCCACTACATCTTACAAACTAGGCATATAGAAGGTCTTTACTCCGCGTCTCAGCTCAAGCCATCTATCTCCGGTCGCCGCTGGCCGTAAAGTATCAGGAGCGATAGATAATATGTGCCGAGGTTGACTGGTGGTCGTTAGCGATTCAAGTCTCAATCTGCTTCAGCAGGACCAACAACTTGACATAGGAAGGATTTAATGAGATCTTGTGATATAACAAGCAGCGGGGCCATAGCAATGTAGGTGGTTCAGACCTACCGGCCCATTATCTGTCGTGAAAGCGGAGGCAGCAATTTTAACCATACTCGCTGCCCCGTCTTCGCTAGATTATTGAGGATAAGATTCGGACTGTGCACTGAGCACAAGAAAGCACAGTCCACATCTTGTCCCGAATGAGCCTAGTCGCGGACTGTACTGTACTAATACACATTAGCTTAACCTCGTTGAATCAGCCGAATAGTATCAAAAAAGAATGGATCTTTCCACAAAGATACTGATACTCACATAGCGGAATAGAAAATCCTCGAGAGCAAGACGAGTCGACTCCCAATCTTCCTCCTCTACACATCCCGATCCGACAATCCGTCCAGCGTTGCATTATTGGTGCCCCACAGCAGCACCACAATCACGCAAGAGCTTGTCTGGCTACTCTCCACAACTCTCTACGGCATGGAAGTTATACTAGTATTTTGCGTGCCGTATGTAATTGCTCAGGGACTGCCTCACTTACAAGGTATCTTCATCTTTGCTTGGCCCCCACCTTTGTCCATATCTACAACTGCATCGGAGCGAAGTCCTAGGCAAGTGGAAATCATCTCATCCTGAATCTGTCTAGACACTGTCTATAGAGCTAGGACTTTCCCTGTTGCAATCTCATAGTATCTTTAGGAAATATAGCATTGACTCTATCAGCTATCGAAAATCTTAGACTAATCCGTTTATCTTGGTTGAGGATAGAATCCCGTGCCTCATCGTGCTATTAGCTGAAGTGCTGATTTCAAAACATAGCTTCTGTCGCCCCCTGATATATAGGGGCTCCACTCTTACGTCCTGCTCGGTCAGCTACTGTACTCCGCAATGTATGTACCTTGTTGAGCAAGCTTTCTCTACTGATCCCCATTGCATGCCAATCATGCCATGGACTTCAAACCCTTCCTCGTAGGCAATTGTCTACTGGAGAGCGGCCATGCATAAAGGTCCCTTATTTGAGGTGAGGCTGCAACAATATCTTGTCCTGGCATAGACTTTGGCTCACTCCTTCTCATATTTCTTTGTTGTATTCTGTACCTCACTGTCATTACCATTCCTGCGATTTTCGCGGAGCACATTCGTTTCAAAATTTTGTCTGCAAGACTATCTATCAGCCATGACTTCTCTCTACAAACAGAGCATGCTACTCCGGGCCCTTGTTTTCTTTGCGCTCATAGCTCACGTGCTTGCTTCCATTTTATTTGAGAGGTCGATCTCGTCAGAGCCGCCGCCCACTTATTTACGACATCAGCGACGTGCCTTAGAGAACTCACATCTTCACAAGCGTCAGAATGCTTCTTCTTTTACACGGGCTCAGAATGCCTCCGCCTTCGATATTGCACAAGCTCAAATGATAGTTGATGCTGCCGTTACTCAGCAAGGCGAATACAACACTTATCGAGTCGCACACCCGAGACTCAACAAGTACTACTCTAGCAACTCCGATGAGGCCAAAGCCTTCAGGAAACAGAGAAGAGACGCCGAGATTGTTCCGCCAACACTCAACACGACCGTCCGCGCAGCGGCTGCTTTGCTTGCTGAGCATACTGCTGCGCTCAAGGCTGCAAATGGATCTCTACATCGCATCTATAATCAGCCACAAACTCTTCCAAGGTTTGATGATTACTCCTCATCAAACAATACAAAGAGATCCACCACAGAGTACTGGGTTGGGTCTATAACTCACAATGGTTTAGCTCCGATGTAAGCAGCTTTGCCATCCTTCTTCACCTTATTTGGGTCTTTCCCCGATTCCAAAAGAATACTTTGGGAGCAAAATGTCTGCTTGCGGTCAACGACTGCACCCAAGGCATTGTCCTGATACCTAAAACACATTGAATAAGTAATACTAACACCTTGGGGTTGGATAGGGGATCAAATTCGTCCTGGCTGGTATGAAGCCCTGAAATTTCCGTATCCAATTGCTGACATTTTCTAGGTTTATCGCGATGTCACGGATAATATGTTTGCCGGAGGAGCCAAGGGCGATGGTGTGACCGATGATACCGCTGCTATCAATGCTGCTATTGCCTACGGTGGAAATTGTGGCCTTGACTGCGAGTCGTCTTCAATCAAGGGCACATTGATCTATTTCCCTGCGTAAGCAACTCTACGCACCTGCTTCCATGGTGCTGAAACAATGTCCCGGGAGCCAAATATCTGCTTCCGGACAATAAGTGCACTCAAGACATCATTCTCGATATCTATCACCACATTGAACAAGTAATACTAACACTATATGGATGGATAGAGGCACCTACCTCATATCAACCCCAATCGAAGCCTACTACTACACTCAACTTGTTGGAGATGCAAACAACCTCCCTATCATCAAAACCTCGGCGTCGTTCATTGGCCTCGGGGCAATTGAAACCGATGTCTACGAGGCGAATGATAATGGCGGTGAATGGTATATCAACGTAATAGTCTTTATTCCTATGATTTGTAGGATCGTGCTAAGATCTGCCTCTCGCAGCAAAACAATTTCTACCGACAAGTTCGTAACTGTTAGTCTTGCGCACCCCCAAAACTTCTCTTTAGGTTTGTTCCAGGCGCTACAATGCCTGATAAGGAGATGTCTAAAGTGTATAATTGCACCTCGGACATCCCATCTCCGGGCATGAGATAGTGACTGAACACTCATTAATTTCCAGAGTAATTAATTGCTAACGTTAGGCCATGGCTAGTTATCATCGACATTACAGATACCACCACTGCAAGTGTGGCTGGTTTGCATTGGCAAGTAGCTCAGGCAACGTCTCTCACGAACTGTTACATCTATGCCCCGACATCGGACGACACGACTGCAATGGGCATGTTCACAGAGAATGGAAGTTCTGGTTTTATGGGCGATTGCTTCTTTGAAGGCGGTGCGTATGGACTGTGTAAGTATTCTCTTGCCCATATCGCTCTGTGGACTCTACACTTCTTCTCTAACTCTTCATCTCTATAGATGGCGGCAACCAACAATATACCGTGAGAGGCTTTGAATTCGCGGGACAGACCACCGCCGGAATTTGTGTGATCTGGGACTGGGGATGGACCTGGTCTGGACTCCACATCTCTAGCACTCCAATAGGCATTAGCTTGATCAATCCTGAAGACACCACCGGTCAGCAGGCAGGCTCAATTTACTTGCTGGACTCGCTGTTTGATGGCGTCGAAACAGCTATCCTGGCTAATCAATTACCGGCGGAAGTTCTAGAATCCAGCATCATTACGCTCGATAATATTGGAGTGCTTGATGTGACTACAATGGTCGGATTTGCAGATGGCACTATACTAGATCTCTCTGTCGAGGACGTTGACTTCATCATCATCGGAAACGCCGAAGTAGATGGTGCTTCTAGCCACGGTATATACAAAGTTGGAGTTAACCTGCCGTCACCAACCTTAACGGAGGGCTCGTCTACTTTTTACTACCGCGACAGCTATTTCTCCAAGGGTCGACCACAATACCAGGATATCAGCGTCGACGACATCATCAACGTCAAAGACTACGGCGCGATGGGTGATGGATCTACCGACGACACTTCGGCCATTGGTGCCGTACTTGAGATGGCTACCACTGATAACCTCGTCTATTTCCCTGCGGGATCCTATATCGTCACTGAGACCCTCGTAATCCAACCGGGGACACGCATCACCGGTGAAGTCTGGTCTCAACTCGTCGCTTCTGGTGACTACTTTGCCGACATGGCAAGCCCCCAGGTTATGATACAGGTTGGGGCTGAAGGAAGCGAGGGAACGGTTGAGATCTCTGATATGCTCTTTACCTCTATTGGCGCTCTTCCGGGTCTAGTAATGGTGGAGTGGAATATCGCATCCGAAAGCCAAGGATCAGTTGGCCTTTGGGATTCTCATTTCAGAGTGGGTGGAGCCTTCGGAACGAACCTTCAGGTGGCCGACTGTCCAGCAGGAGAAGCAATTCAAACCGGCTGCATAGCCGCTACCATGATGATGCATGTTACGGAGGGATCGAATGGGTATTTCGAGAACATGTGGGCCTGGGTTGCAGACCATGACCTCGACGACGTCGAGGACACCCAGGTCTCGGTTGCTGTGGCTCGAGGGATTCTGATTGAGTCTGATGGCCCAACATGGTTTTTAGGCACTGCCTCGGAACACTCGATGTTCTACCAGTATAACTTTTACACCTCAAGCAATACGTTCGCAGGTATGATCCAGACAGAGTCCCCCTATTTCCAGTACACCACAATCACGGAGTCGCCGGGTCCTTTCAATTCCTCTATTGGCCTCTTCGACAACGACCCCGTCTTTCCGGATGATACCTGCACTGCCGATGATCTGCTATGTAATTTTTCATGGGCAGTGATGATCGAGGGGACTACCAATCTTACCATTGCTGGTGCAGGCCTCTATTCCTGGTACGACAACTACGATCAAAGTGTTTGCGTCGATGCCCAGAACTGTCAACAACGGATGATCAACAATCAAGGCGGCAACGATGCACTGTACATCTGGAACCTCATCACTATGTAAGTTATTTGTATCTATGCCAAGTGTAGTTACGAACTATATGTGCTAACAATACTTGAAAAGTGGTGCCGTCGAAATGCTTTCTGATACGGACACTGGCACGATAATATATGCTGCCAACAACACTCAGGCAATTGCTCATCCGTTCTGGAGTATACTTGGAGCTTATCTCGACGACTATTCCACCGCGGACAAAACGTGCGATGATGACGATGTATCAGCAACATGCTTAACTGACACTGTCTGTGACAACACTCTCAGCTTTGATACCCTCGCAGACCTCTCGGCGGCTAGTGGAACATTCCCCGACATATGCACCGATTACTACGCACTTGGTGTTCTTGGCTTAATGCTCGACTCTGCCCTGACAAATTACTCAACCGCCAATTCGGGCTACGACGCTGTCTTCGGCGATTATGTCACCTACATGAAGGAAATGGTCCCCTCGGTACTTAGTGATTTCATGGCTCCTTCAAGCGAGTCAAATCCCGATGGTGGAGCTGGAAACCAATATTTCAAATGCGTGTTCGTGGAGACAGCTGGAGGCGGCCAAGACACTATTACCTACAATCCCTGTCCAGTAAGTTACTCTGCATCTGATTCAGCTTACTGAGGTCTTATTAGGGTGCTGAGATGATTCCTCGAGTTGCAATTTTATGGTGTGACAATCAGCTCGTCAATAACTGAGGAGCTCCTAGTAACTTTGGAGTCTCAGTGGTTGACATCAGATTTGTTGTGTCCAAAAGCTACATTCCAGACATTATCTTGGCACCCAGAGCCACCTTGAATAACGCAATACTGATATGGCAGATTAAAGATCCCCCATGCGCAAATTGACTATGTCGACGCATACACTATGACCTACACACTAGAAAATGCGACCGGCTTCTGGGACGAGCTCAGCTCGACTTACGGTATCCAGGAGAGCTGGGTCGAATTTGGCACTACAACAGATAGGACAATATGCAATGGTGGTGGCGGTGGTAGTGGTAGTGAAAACCTTGACAAGCGGGCTTGCGTAGATATCGACATTGTCTATGTCGGAATTCCTAAGTCATCAGGAAATATCACCGTAAGCAACCCCAAGGACATCATCACCAATGCTTTGCCAACTCTCGGCGTTCTCCAAACAACCATCCTTTCTCGACAAATGGATTTAGCCACTTCATCATGGTATGGTTCCACCGATGATATTCTCCAGGTCATCTCCATGCCAGTGTTTATGATTGTTCAAGCCGTCAATGCCATGGCAGAAGCCAAATCCGTTGGCGAGAAGGAAGCAGCGGAGAAGAAGAAGGCTCTGATCCTCGAGATCCTCGGTATTCTCTTTGCTTTCGTGCCTTTCGTCGATGATCTCACGCCCGAGATCGAAGCTCTAGACTCCGCGTTTGAGATCGTCAGCGTTGGAGGCAATACAGCGCTGGCAATTCAGGGCATTATTTCTGATCCCGAGTCTGCTCCCATGGAGATTCTCTCTGCCCTCACGGGAGGTGGCACGAGAGATGAGGATGAATTTGCGAGTATGGCGGCGACGCGGAGAGCAATCAGCACTGAGGACTTGACCAAGATTGGGTCAAGCTTTGAGAAGATGGACGATGAATTCCAGAGTATCATCAAGCATGATTGCATGCTATGATTCATTGCTCTGACATTTCTGTAGTGACAAGAAGAAATTGCATGAGGGGATGTTTTTGTTATGGGAACTTACGGCTCATAAACACCCTCCTTTCACTTACTTTCATTGCAATGTAATTTTATATACTTTTTCTTTTATCAAGTAACAATTTATCTACCTGGTGAGCAGTTGTGGCTCCTTGACCTCGGCACGTCTAGCTATGAGCCTTTTCTTATCTAAAGATGTACTCAAAAATGATTTTCTGTTCTTCCAGCAGCCCTCATGAATTGCCACCTACAAACACCATCAAAGCTACCATGTAGACTTGGAACATTGTGATGGGAAACAAACTTAAATGCAACTAAGAAGAGGGTATCTAGAAGAAGCAGGATGTCAATTTTGCCGCATGATATCAATCGTTAGCGGTATCGACAAGAACAGCCGGCCCCAATATATACAACTCTCCAAGATCCTTCACACTCATACCTTTCAAATCAACATCCCAGCGACTTCCCTTTTCATCATCACTGACCACTACTTCTACTCAACTAAAAGTCTTATTCATAAATTGATCCGCCAACTCCACACCCAAGAATGTAGCCGCATTGGCCGGTACAGCTTTCGCAAGGGCAGGGCCAAAGCCAGGGAAGAAAGCCTTGATGCCGCCCTTCGAATAGAGGCCAGAAATGACTCCTTCAACAGTTGGTTTTCCCTCCATAGTCTGCAATCTGCTCTTGACCGTGTCCACGGGGAAAACGGGAATCCACATAGCCACAGCAGCTGCAGCACCCGCACATGTAATGGCAGGAAGACTAAGATTGCCCGAAGCCTTTCCAGTGACGGGATCAACCGGCGTCAGTCTGTGCATGATGTACTCGTAGGTCGCGAAATAGGCTGCGGATCCCGGGCCATCGCGCGCAAGTGTCGCGGCTGACCCACGGAAAACGGACCTGATACCGCCCTCCTTGTACAGCTGGCGCACGACATCCACGCCGCCGGAGTATTTAGGTTTCTCGCCAGGCGCAAGAGTCTTCTGGCCCTGGATCTGCAGGAGCACCTTCACACGCTCGAAGGGCGCTGTAATAAGAATCATAGGAATCGCGGAGAAGAATCCTGCTGTGGAGACTTGCGCCACACTCAGGGTGTCGATTTCTACGGTCGAGAAGCGGCGTACAAGGTTCTTGCCTACGTCGTAACCCCAGAAGGAGACAGCGACTGTAAGGTATCTAGTCAGCACATGCTGCATTCCTGACCGCAAAATATACAGTAGCGCAATAGGGAGGGAGACAAACACATAGGCGTAACTCCGACGAGCGGCGCACTGACACCAGCATAAAGACCCCTTCCAAGACCATCCTTAGCAACACTCTTCCTCACAACATCAATAACACTCTTATAAACGCCGGCATCAGCAGTCTGCAACGTGACCTTGACGATATTGGCCGTAAAAGATAAACACAGCCTTGTCAGATTCCTCAGTCCGCCTGTATCATCTCTAAAATACTATATGCTACAGCGTGTACGCGACGCGCTTCAACGTATATCTCAAAGTGGTATACTTTGAATTAAAGTAGTTGTATACTCCCAGCAGCTCTATAGAGACGGTCTACTATAATACCAAAAGAGGCAGGCTAGAAGGGTCAAATAGACTTACTAGTGAGTACATTTGGGAATAACGTGTAGGATCTAGACGAAGCTAAAGACTATTTAGCATCCGTCTTGATCTAGTTGGTACTACTATATTTGGTTCGCGCAACCCTTCGTGTCACAGCGCTGACGAGCGTTAGTAGGGTAAGGGGCCTCTAACCCACCCATAGCCTGAGAAGCTAGGCACGGTGGCGCTTGGGCCACTACAGAAGTGAAGATATATTCAGAATAGCCGCCTGTAACGTAGCTAGCAAGCTACGTCTTGACAACGCACCTGCCCTGCCTGCCAGATAGTCCGTAGCAATAGAATATACATCGTTCCGTCTGCCTGCTCAGCGTCGACCTGCTGTACCTTGCCTACTACCGTGACACTGCTTTACTTTTATTATAATATATTGAGTATACTACTACCTATCTAGAGTTAATTAGAAGTAGTCTTTAGAGTTGAAATACTCTATATATATATATAGATAGCTAGTAATTTTACTATATAGATATATAACTTTGATTTAATCGGATGTAGTTGCCTAACTATATATCGGGGATTAAGTATCAACTAACTACGAGAATACTCCGACTTTACTTCTATATAGCTCAACCGTACTGTACTATAATTGAAATCCGAGTATAGTGCTGTCGTTGCTAGATCAAAGAGAGTTATATATGCGATTAATATATATATGCACAACCTGTTGTACTACTGTTGGAGCGTTGCTAGACCGACCGCTGTTTCTAACCCTAACTTAGCTCCGGGGAATATTGCTCTCTAGTAAAACTAAAGGGGTTGCTGCTGGTATCGAAGCACATAACTTAATACTAAGGCAAGTGGAAGTACAAAGGTAGGTAACGAAGTGTTGATTGAAGTTAAGTACAAAGCTCATATCTACTATGGAAATACAGAGATCAATATAGCTGCTTCCTGCTCTGGGGAACTCTGTTCCCTTCCTGGTCGTACAATTCCATCACATGACCCTACACACTCCGTGATTTCCTTGCATGTGACCCTATTGCAGCCTCTCCACGACATCGTAGTTGTAGTATGTAGTACGAGGCTGTAACATCCGCAGCTACATGACCATACATTCCCATTATGTAACAATCAAGTGCTTATGTCCAATATGCAATGTTGTCTATTCGGAGTACTTGACAATCTTGTAGCTCCTGTAGTATGTGAAACCTGAAGGAGTAGTGCAGTCTGACAAAGACCATGATGCTAGATCATATTGGTCCAATATACCGACCGAGCAGTCTTTGTTTCTGTAGAGGTAGATGGAGTGGGTTAGGTCGTCGTAACTGGCCTGGACGGATTTGGCTCCATCTTGATTAGTCCAATCCAAGTTCGTGCATGACTGGTAGCCACCAGATGGATCAACTTCACTTGCTTGAATGGCGCCGGTGCAATCGTCGGAGGCGTAGAAATCGAGCTCCCATCCGTTGACAGCAACGACAGGGAGGAGAAGACCGAGAATTCTGAAGATTTGCATTTTGTGGTAATAGTGAGGAGTAGTGTTGTTGTTAGGTGCGAGGTTTTGCTTCAGCTGGATGGAAGAGACAAGATTTTGTTGTAATCTGTGGAAAGTAGATTGTGATAGAGCAATACCAGGTATTTATCCTTCTAGAGAAACGGGGGCATCTGTCCGTGAAGAACAGGAGTGGGATGAAACATCACAATAGAAGTAACATTAGTCTCGCAGTAGAATGAAGCTACTTGACGTGATGTAACTTGCATTATCACCAGTTTTGGGAGATGGGTGCCCTGAATTCCAGGAAGGTCCCACAATTTCTCATTTAAGTGATTATACATTACCCTCATATCCCAACTTGTGTCACCGGAGAACTCTCTAGTGTATCGCCATGAATAGTGCTGAGATTTACTGTGAGTTGTGAATGCAGTAGTTATCATGTTGGCGCTACTATCCACCGTAGACCCATAATTGTGGATGGTCCACGCGACAGCTTAGTCCTAGGAGACCACAATCCAACGCAATACACGAAAACCTCATAAGATTGGACATTCAAAGATTTTAAGTCCTTTTTTATGTCGTTGTTCTTTTATGTCTATCCTTGGTAATGGTAATAGTAATATGCGACGCTGTAGAATAGTAATTAGCATTCAAGTAATGCACTACGACATCCAATAGCCCCTCGCTATTCACAGAATTTGGATCCTACTCCATCTCTTGTTGGTATCTTACGGGTATTGCAGATTATCTTCATGCTCCAATTCGGACTCTGGCTCTAAATCTCCATCTGGTTTATCATCCAGCGCTGCTCCCTTTCAAATTGTCAATCTAGACCCCTCTGCCAAAATCTTCCTCTGCATCAGGGTAAACCTGCTGTTCTTACTCTTGTCCGATCATGACCCCACAGTCGGGTGGAACAAGCTTTTGAAGATATATTCCAATTGAGCAGCTTCTTTAGGTTAGAATTATAGTCGTTACATAGATGTTATTCCTAAGTGACTCATGTGTTGCTCAATCTCAGGATATATAACAAATACTTCCAAGCATTAATATAAGATAGAACGGTCTTAAGAAGAGAGCAATGGCTCGAAGGCAACACGAGTAAACCGTCTCTAACGACACGTTTCCGGGCCACACTGGAGTCAATAACATGTATAGGAAAGCGTCTCTTGCGGTCTAACAAGCTATGGATCCACAGCTTACATAAGACCCCGTAGTTTAGCCTTTTTTTAACGGAACTGCGGAATAGAATTCCTGGTTAGTTTGTAAGGTGATGCTCTACGTAATTATATCTAGAGTGAGATCTTGAGATCCGATTGGCCAACGTGTCTGCTTATGTCGAAGCCGTTATCTCATTGTCTTCAACGCAAGAGTGCCCTTAGCTACTACCTAGTCGGACAAACCCCTTCAACCTCTATAAGCAAGCGGAAAATTTATACCTCTTCGTATTCCTCCTGTAGCTAATTGGATCCCAACTCAAGGCTCATTGGACGTAGGCACTATGGAAAAGACTATGAACGTCTACTAATATTCAATCATAAATTCTATCTATAGATATAGTACAACTATATATTACTATAATTTCAGCTATGGTATCTACGGTATGGAATGAATGTCGAGATGTTCTGGATACTGTCGTGAGGACTGATGGTTAATTGAGAAGCACCGCGTACTTCTACGTTTCCAGTGTTACCGGCTCCGTAAGTTGTTGAAAAATATAGCGTGTGTTGACCGGGTTATTAAAGACAATATTTCCTATTCGAGGTACTGCGAGATCAGTGATCTCAAATGAAGACTTCTCTAACCATTATACGATCCTTTTCTCCATTGGGCTTTGAAGGCTCAAGTGTGTTCAGTACTACGAAACAAATGACTTACTCTATGTTCACTGAAGCAAGTATTATCTTTCCATAGTCTTTTCTACGCCGATTTCAGGGCTTCTGCTGTTGTAGAGCGCCTAAGACGTTTAGACACAGCTTCTGCGGTCTTATTCTATGAAGTCCCTTCTGGCTTGAGCTTGTAGACTAATCCTGAAAATTCGGTCGATTTCCAAGATACATTCTTTCTTACGGCAGAGTTGCGGGAATTTTCCACTGAAAGATGAGCTGACGTTGTTTCAATTCTCTGCGTCTTTATTTTGCCCAGAAAAACGAAGGAACTTTTGTTGCTTTAGCACCAGCGACGCGACGGGAAATAGGTTCTTTGAGCAATGGGAGCATTCAAGGAATTTAGGCCTCTATAACAAACACTACATTTAATCGTTTGAGAATTCCACACTGGTATCGCGAATGATATAGGGCTTATGTATGCCATCGACACGTCGCTAAGTTAGTATAGAGGATAGCAGTCTCGTACATGTAGCTCTTACGGAGTACTATTTGGCACTACGAAGAGCAGTCCTATGTCCGCCACACGTTGAGATTAAGCAATACCGCTTTACTTCGCTCTACAAGCCTCACAGATTAGACAGCTATAGATGTGTGGTCATGTCCGCATCTCTGTCGCGACTACAGCAGCGTTGTGAAATAGCTGAAGGAGGACGCCGAAATGAAGAGCTATGAGCCTCACGTTGCTGATTGATACTCTGATGGCCTTGC
Organism: Allantophomopsis cytisporea; assembly: GCA_024752435.1. Taxonomy (NCBI): domain Eukaryota; kingdom Fungi; phylum Ascomycota; class Leotiomycetes; order Phacidiales; family Phacidiaceae; genus Allantophomopsis; species Allantophomopsis cytisporea. Next base: position 40,417 of record CP103036.1, read on the forward strand.
TTGTCGTGAATTCAAGCTCAAGCATCTTCAGACCTTTTTCTTATCATTGCGACTTCGTTCCACATATCAGGTGGTTGCTGAACTCTACAATCTCTCAAAAAATCAAAAAAAAAAAAAAAATTGCTACCAACATGGGACGTGGGAATTGGTTATTCCCTGACAGACTCCAATCCTGTGCAATATGCTGCTCGTCCAGGCAAAGACCGGCAACATATTAGGAACGTGTCTGTGGTTATTGTTCACTCTCGTTCTGCCCATTCCTACCGCCCCATGCGCTAATTTTCCTTCACTTCGTTCCGGGAGATACCGATTGCGTGGAGCTTTACTCTATAACAGCTGATATTTTACAAGGCTAATGCAGGTGATTTGGAAGAGTGGGATAAGATAACGTTAACATTTTACTTCGAAGAGAACCATTCAGGAATTCATATCAATGACGTTGAGGCAATAAGCCAGAAGATGTAATAATATGTACTTACGACAGTGGTGGGAGCGTAAGGAGGAGGACGTTGTCGGCCTCAGAACCAAGGCAACAACAGATTACGGAAGATCTGGTCACAATAGCAGTAGCAGTCACGGTTGGTATTCAGAGATTAAGAAGGAATGCATTAAGTAGTATAAATAGAGCTTCTACGGTTGAAAACCTCTTAGCTAGAACATCATCAATTCAAAGATCAATTTTGTATCATCAACTTCGTTTTGGAAACGTAACTCTACTCTAGTGCCGGGCCTGTCTTCTTCATTGTAATGTTCTAGAGTATTCGGCATTAGCTCCCGGTCTTAGTCCCCCTACATACACGAGCTACGTTTTTAGTTTAGTGCTTTTAGCATACGTCTCTACATACACAGGTACGAATCAATAACGAAAGGAACAAAGTTCCCCAGAGCAAGAATCAACTATATTGATCTCTATATTTCTTTAATAGATAGGAGCTTTGTACTCAACTTCAACCAATACTTTGTTACCCACCATTGAACCTACCTTTGCCTTAGTATTAAGTTATATGTTTCGATACCAACAGCAACTACTCAGTTCTACTAGAAAGCCTTTACCTCTTCGTATATCTTGCTAGTATATACAACAGCTGAGAAGCCTGTGCTTTGCCACCTACCTAGCAGCAAAGACGTAACATATGCTATCTACAAATTATACTTAAAGAATTCGCCATTTTTAATTATGTCCTCTTTTCAACCTATAAAATCCCGAGCGGTATTATCATACAAGTCATCTTCCAAGTCTTCTTCTTCAACGGGATAATCCTGCAAGACGTCTCTCGGTACAGCAACCCATTGATCATTCTCATTGAGAACATGTATACCTACTTATACTTCCATCAAGATCTTATCGTCCTAAGACTCCATCTCTTTCTTCAATAGGCTGATCGTTCTACCTAAGAGCATTGCTCTTTGAATTTCTATCATAGCTTGGACTCTGAGACAGTCTAATTCGATCCTTTGTCGTTTGCTGGATATAAACTCGCCAAAATGCCGGTCTGGTATCGCGCACCTTGGTTCTGTAAATGGTATACAAAACTGGCAGCAGCGCAACATCCTTCTTGCATTGCAAAATAATGTCGGGCTTGAGAAGCCGCTTAGTAAAGTAGTAGCTTGATATAGAGGCAAATACAGCCGAACAAATTTCCTGAAGTTTGCAGGCTAAAATTGTCTCCCTATGAAATGCGTCACACCTTTTAATTACAATATCCAAATACACTTATGTGCTCAATTCCATTAGCCAAATCAGTCTGCGATCAATAGTCGGGATCTTTCGAAAAGCTATTTTAATAATTTTCATATTGGATGTAAATATACTGATAGTTACCGCGCTTATAAATCCTAAGCTTAAGTAAATTAATTTAGTCGTAAGTACAACGTAATATCTCGGTTCATCAACCATGCTGTAGTAGCCTCAGTTCTAAGGCGGCTATAGATGTTGGTGGTAGAATCGGACTATTGTTGCAATTTCAATTCCACTTGACTTACTAGTAGTATATATATTCCTATGCTATTAGCTTCAAAACTAATAAAACACAATAAGAATTGGAATCTAATAGTAGTAGTAGTTATAGTCGGTGTTTAACTATAAAGAAGGGACTAATTAGAACTTTTACTTTTGGTTTCTCTTAGCTAGATTATTATGATTCAATTACTCCATTTTTATATCATCAACTTCACTTTGTGTGATTTCTTACTAGCACCGTAATATGTCTTACCTCTAAGGGCTATGTCGGATAAGATAGCCATAGTAGACAACCTTATTCTGGCGAGGGTGCTAGGACTTCCACTAGTTATACACTTAGAATTATACCGGCGGGGCTAATAAGAAGCTTTGGGCCAAGGAACCACCACTTTGTAACTTGCAATGGTCTTTCAGATTACCCAGCTATCTTCGTTAGAAATCTGGGTCACTAACTCGAATTGGGCCTTCAATTCATACGTGTCTCACTTTTACAGCCATGAGAGTGTTACACTATAATACTAAAGGTTGAGACATACTATGTGCCCATATACGTTGTGATAAGTATACAGCGGAATTCGATTTTCGTACGATTTCAATTCCACTATCTAACCCGAAGTTGCACATTGTCGGCGTGCATATCCCTTATCGACTTGTAGCTAAATTTGGGCAGGAGCACCGTTAATACGAAGGCCAATCGCCGCAGGATCAGGAAGTCCAGAGCTTGAAAAGCATTCTGTAAGACCGCTCCGTAAGTGTAGACATATTTGATACTTTTCTTGCAAGCGCGATGTAACTTGCACTCCCGATACACCAAGAGCATACCGACAGGTTTGACAGATCAGAGCAGACCTAGAATAATCGACAATTGAACTAGCCTAGGCCAAGAGCTTTTGAACTTCCGGGCTTTTAGTCATAGCTATTTAAAAAGCAAAGAGGTTGAAACTAATATTATCAAACTTCTTACGGTAGGAGTCTATCATATAAGTGTGAGATATTCCGAGGAAGACTACGCGTTATTTACAAGCGCACAGATATTTCTGGGACTTTGACGGACTTCAAGGAGAATCGTTATTTACCCTTTACGCGTGTGTACAGACTAGGACTAGCGGGAACGTGTCATACTCTACTAAGACTTGATACAGTATACTCAAGCAATACATCAACAACGTTGAAGTATATAACAAGTCTCAGGCCAAAACCGCCATGCTATACTCAGTATGAACACACCTTCTTCGAGGACGTCTAGAACCTCTGCAACCAGATTATCGGTCAGCCCACCTAAGCAGTTATAATAATGTTATTTAAAGCATTGAAAAAACCAATAGGATTATAAAACAAAAGACTATCAATATCGGGCACGACCTTGAATCTGTAAATACTTCTCGCAAAATCCAAAGCCTCAAAGGCTTCTGTAGTAGTCTCCTCAGTCTCCAGCCAGGAAAAAACTATAAGCTTAACGTCGTTACTACCAAGGCAATCCAACATCAATTTGAAGACATCCTCGGTCCTCGCCAAGCAGCGATAAATTATAGTAAGGTCTTAAACAAAGACACCATCCAAGACTACCAACAAATGTTCAACGAACAACTATAGAACTACGTCGAAAAGACGCTCTAAGACTCTGGAGACAATGCAATCAAACATCTCTATAACTCCTCGGCTAAAAAACTCAAGAGTAGGGACATTACGCTAAACCACAGAACATATACATTTCGGTTGTCTAGAATATAGGATGCTTGACCAAAACACTACCTTCAAACTCCTACATAGAGAGAGAACTACCATCGGAACACTTTTTAGCAAGCGGCGTACTACACTCATAGCAGCAAAGTTTATAGAAACAACCCTCCCCCTCGGGTAATTGATGCAGGAGGGTGGAGCAGCCGACTCAAGCATTTATGGTAATAGATAAAGACAATCGTCACATAGACATTCACATAGACTTGGCTCTACGTCGAGATAGTGAGACCCTCATATGTAGAAACGTAAATTGCTCAGCTAGCATATCTCAACAATGAATTTTGCTCTAATACAATACTCACGTAACCCGGAGTTGCTAGAGTATCTCGTAATAATACTCCGCGTAGTAGCCTCAAGCATCTAAGTCAGAGGGTAAAGTATAATGAATCAATCAAATCATACGCATGTTCCTTATAACAATAGAGGTTCAACTCTGGCAACGCCGAGATGCGTTTAGCGAGCAGGTAGTGCCCAATACTATCTTTCGTACTTTATCCTTTAAGCTGTCTACTTCCCCTCGATGTGCCCGCGTTAATGTTACCATTCCATTTGCACTAGAATCACTGCAAATCTCAAAGTGATCAGAAGTCATCTTCTAACACGTGCCATAGAAACCTTGTTTACACCACTTCCAGGCCAATTCTACGGTTATAGCCTCGTATCTATACTCAAATGTCAGCCCTGCTACTATTATTATCCAGTGGGTTTCTTTGATAGCGTCGGTCTTGGATCCGTGCCTTCTAGTTATAGACCCGCTCTTCCGATTGTCGACCTGCTGTTCTTAGCAAGCAGATCAAGAAACAACCTGCTATTAGGAGGCGGTACTGTAGAGCAATCGTTACTTTTAAGATTACTTTTAACTAACCTAGAGCAGCTGGCTCAAGCTTGCTACTGCTTATCATTAGTAGAATAGGCCTAATCTGCGATTATATCGTAGAGGAGCTTTAGCCGTACGTAAACGTTAATGTAATCTAGCTTACTTATAGCAACAATATTATTCGGACTACTTCTGCTTACTACATTGACGATCTAGTGTAAAGTTATTAGGATATATACACTATATTCATCGTAGGGAACATCGCATCACCAAAGTAACACTTCCTTAGCTTGTCAAGTTACCCTAACATTATTATAGTCGCAATATAACTCATTATCTAGTCTAGATGACAGTAGGCTAATACCTAGCTATCAATCAGTCCTTTAATCAAAAACACAAGCTAGCGATGTCTGTAGAAGCAGTAGTATCTAAGAAGTCAGCCTAGTAAGTCAAATTAGCTTAGTAAATTCCGTCAGTCAAGTCAGTCAGTCAAGCCGGTCGGGTCAATCAGGTCAGTCAGGCTCATCGAGCCAGATCTAATAACATCAGCAACAGCAGCAACAAGACCCGCCCTCTAGTATTCGATATAGTTGCTCCGATACCAATAATTAGATCCATTCATTGCAGGCCTCGTTTGTATAGCTATCCTAGAGACACGTTGCTACCAGTCGCCAAAATTCTCATATCTATCAGGGTACCCTCTGGAAAGAAACGTCACCAGGGAAACCCTTGTTACGATTGAGTTGATTTGATTTATATCATATGCGGTTCAAGCTGTCCTCCAGGACTCGTAATAATTGTGACCCTAAGATCCAGCAGCTATCTTTAGATTTGAAGGAACTGCCGGTTAACTTCACTGGCATAGAGAGTACGTAGCCACGCCTGTTTGCATAAGCCACTGCGTGCAACTCATTTCGGTCACCGAAGAAAGGTGTTGAAAACTTGAAAGGGTCGTCTCTAAGCTTGCATGCTACTAACAGCGCACGAGATCTCGTAGAGTTATTCGCAATTGACATTTGAAAAAAGTACGGTAGTAAGACATGTGTGGGCTTTTGGGAGATCGTGGCAGAAGTAAAGAGGCGGTAGTCCATAGTATAGAATTGGAGCTTTTAAGCTGAGCTCCTCCAGGAGGAATGAATTGCTTTACCCTTCCTGCATCAACCGTAGATATTGCTTGATAGGAAGCGACAACTCAGTTCCACGTCATGCGATGGAAGGGAAGCTTATTCATCACGTGTTGTTAATGAGCTTCGGCAACTAGGCCAAAGCTGGGCCATTCCGGCATAGCTGCCCCCCATTGAGGAGAGTGTCCGGGAGACGGGCTCCCTGGGTACTTTGCGGTTCAACTACCCCATATTTCTTGGCGCGCTACACTGGCGCGATGCACTAACGCGGGCCATAGGTTCTTGTCGTATTTGTTAAATGTATACAATGGTGCTCTCATTGTATCCATTGGGGTTATATTGTAGCCCAAGCGCCCCTTGTAAATCAAATGAATACACAGTATATCGATTTGGGACTAACAGATAAGAATTAGCGTTCTTAAAATTCCGACCACATAAATCCTTAACATGATGTGTGAATATGCTCCTGTATTTTCACATCCACCCACCTTGTTGTATTAAATGTGAGATTTTAATTGTCCAGAGTACTTTGCGAAACAAATATCAATCACATCAAACCCTACAGCTGATATAGCGGCAATGTTTGCTATGTTAATTGTAAATGATAATAACATTTAATGTCACTCCAAGGCCGCACAGAAAAATGACATTGCAATTCTGCTCGATTTCAAAGGTCCCCAGTGCCATGAGCTGTTCTTTCTTTGATATACACGATGTAGGGGAGTATATACAGAACCAATTACTTGATTGATGCTGTTTTTAGTAGGTACTCGTTGACTTCAAGTGAGATACGAAGATTCGAAGGTAACCGGTAGGCTAGCTTGTTACGTCTTTGCTGCTAGGTAGGTGGCAAAGCACAGGCTTCTCAGCTATTGTATATACTAGCAAGATATACGAAGAGGTAAAGGCTCTCTAGTAGAACTAATTAGTTGCTGTTGGTATCGAAACACGTAACTTAATAATAAGGCAAGTAGGAGTACAAAGGTAGGTAACAAGGTACTAGTTGAAGTTGACTACGAAGCTCTTATCTACTAAGGAAATACAGAGATCTATATAGTTGATTCCTGCTTGTATACTCTGTTGGATCTGTTGGAACTGTGACAGTTCCTACAGATCCCACAGATCCATCACGTGACCCAACATGTCCCTTGATTCCTTGACATGTTCCCCTATTGCAGCCTTCCATGCTTGTTGTGATCGTAGGTTGTAGTACGAGGCTATAACAGTATGCTGTCGCTTGAGACAACGATGTCGCTATCACGCCTATGTCATACTGGGCACTATCTATAAGCTGGGGCTAAATGACTGACCAATAGAAGGGTTTCAGATATGTAGTCGCTTTCACAAAGCATGTTGTCGCTTCACCGGCTCATTCTGCAGGTTGTCTGCATCAGCGCATACTGAGGCTTTAAGCCGCGCACAATTGCAGCGGTATCTACCGTAACCCGTCGTAGGAAGTAGTGGTTTACGAACCTGCGGATTTTGGCATGCTACAACATCATATTCTGGAGCATGTCGCTAATTTGACCAATAGCTCTGGTCAACATATTGGGCGATAGGGTTGTTCAAGATATAAGATACGAACCGCTCTAATTGACTGCGTAGCTCGCACCATAAAGGTGACGATATGGTCGCGTAATTTGTAGAAATATGCTGAGGATATAGATCTCTATTCACGTTTATGAGAGCACATGCCCCAAAGAGCGAATTGAAGTTGGGAGAACATATGCCTTTGCACGTGCGACTTCTTCGATTGAATGGTTCGGTTGATGTCTGCCTTAATACCTAGCTGTTTCTCAAGGCATATATCTAGTTAGAGTGCGGCACGATTAGGATAGATACGGATATTAGCTATTCATATTCGAACCGTAATATCTCCGAATACAATTAGGATAGTAGACATGCTACCCTATTTGGTAATCGGTTAACCATTTGGGATATATTTTGTAAAATTCAATACAAATTTTCTATAAACCAATAGGATTTGTATTAATTTAAGGAATATTTGCATTAAATTGCATTAAAATATGTAAAATAACGGTTATCCTACCCGATCGGTTAACCTTGGGTAACAACTTGTTATATATTTGTTACATATCCAATACCCGATATATGATATTGACTACTATCCTACCCATATTTTCGGTTCGGTTCAGTTTGGATATCGGTTACTCGTACTTTTTGCCGCACCCCACATGTATCCTTGGAAAGAATTACTAGTGTTGTTCATCCCACAACTCTATATAACAGCAATACATACAGCTTAATACAAACCTAGTTACTACTTTATATCGTGTGTTTGATTTGTATCATTTATGAAGCAGTTGTGTTGTATCCACTATGCACCTGACCGCCCCCATGGTGGTTAATTTCACAGTGCTTTGCGGCTCTAACTACCCCATATTTCTTGGCGCGCTACACCAGCGCGCTACACCGGCGCGATGCACTAACGTGGGCCATAGATCCCTGTCGCATTTCTTAAATGCATACAATAGTGCTCTCATTGTATCCATTGGGGCATAAGGTGGCCTAAGCGCCCCTTGCACATCAAATGAACACACCAGTATATCGATTCGGGCCTAACAGATAGGGTAAACCAAACACTTGCGTAGATAAGTAGAAGCTCATGGATCCTGTGAATCCGCATAGCGTAGGATTAAATCAAATCAAATCAAATCAAATCAATGTGTACAACCCAACAACCGGACCCAAATGTGCTACGATGATCAACTTATCAGTCAACAGCGCTCTCTAGGGAGTTGCAAGCTGTTGTGGGGCACGTGCTCGGCTCTTAGCGCGACTAACGCCTCACATCCCTACCTTCGCTCTCTCTCTCTCTCTCTGACAGACCAGACAATACAGACCAGCTTCACCCACTTCTCGTGTGTTCAGCCGCTGTCCGTCTCCGCCTTCGTGCTCTCGTGCTCTTGTGCTCTCGTGCTCTCTTCTTCTTCTTCTTTCTCGCGTTTCCGAGCTCCCTGACACCTTACACAAGCTGTCAAGAAACTTCTCATTGGCTCTTTGTAAGCTCTACGCTACCTATGGGGGCCGGAGCCGGGTAAAATGCCTGCCCTCTACCTCGCCCCCATAGCCGAGTCGCAATTGACTGGCAAATCGAGTCGCCCGTTAAGGCGCAGTAATTTCCACTAAGCAATCTTAAGATATTGATCCTTCCAGAATCTTAAGCTGAACACCTTTCTCGGCCCCCTTTTGTTAGGGATGGGGCTTAGATGAAGTCCCAATGTGGAACATGAAACAAAAAGGAAGAACTCATTTGAAGGAACAGTTACTTGATGGGAATCTTACATCAATCTTTATCAAATGTTCCAATTCTTTCAGCTATCTCGTAGTATCGTATCTGCACAATCCTGATCCTCCGATCCTACCTACTGTTAAGTTAGATTTTGTCTTCAGTAGGGTATACAAATGAGAGGATGATTCTGGTCGCATAAAAATGGTTTCAACAGCTATATATACGAGGCAGTTGACCCCCTTTGAATTACCAACACCAGAATTCCAATCAACCAAACAACAAGTCTTCTCTTCTATCGACTCATTTTCAAGAAATCTGGAACGACATAGTCGGCTCGACCTATTTCAGCATCAAAATTCAAGATGCATTACCATCTTAGCTTAGTTCTCAGTTCGATGCTTGCTGTGCTGTCTGTAGCTTTGCCCACTGATGTCAAGTCCAGTCTCCAGACCCGAGACAAGTTACCTATTCAGGTGACCTGTAAGCCCCTCATACATTCCGAATGAGAACAATTGTTCCCTATACTTACAATCTTAAGTCTCCGACGCGACCGTCCCTCTCGGTACTGCACCCGTCGACGTTGTCTTTGACAATTTTGCCAAAGCCTGTGCCACAAGCGGTCTATGCGACACAACACCGGTCGATATCAAAGGCTACGATCTATGGGCCCCAGGCAGAAACCCCAGCTCCGATACTGGTATAACAATCACCATTGTTCCGGGTGGCGTATATCCAACTTGGGTCCATAACGGTTTGCTCGAGGCGCTTCAGGCGGCTCTTGAAAAAGCCGCTGTCTGTAGCCCCGTTACATACACCTATCCCAGTGAGGTGGACACTCACGGTACAAGTATGTTTTTCTCTAAATCGCAAAAGTAATCGGTCACTGAAAATCTATTTCTAGTCCCGCCCCAGACCGTACAGGAGTGTACCATTCCTCAGTTCGCTGGAATCACATGGCAGACAGGAGATGCTATATATTTCATGGAATTTTCTTCCAATACTACTCCTAATGCCGATGGGTTTTGTAATACTTTCACGACTCTCAGCGGTGCTGTTGCTGGTGAGTACTTCTTCACTAATGTTGCATTCGCGGCCGCTGATGTTAAACAGGTGCTGTAAATGGTGCCGCAGGAGGAATTTTCGCATTTCTGAACCTTGCTTGTGGATCTTCCGCACAGGTGCCTACCTGATTGAAGAAGTATGGTTCTGGGTAGGGTTGGACTAACGCTGCGGATTTACTTATGGCGGACTTGTCAGCTTTAGTAGAGCAATCTCTCGAGTCGTGTGCTTCTGTATAGTAGATATATTGTTTTGCACTGAGTTCTTATATGGCTATATCTTTCACAATTATAGTACTGCTTCCATCGGCACTTTCTGTCGTATCTCGCACTGAAACACTTTGCCATACTAGATAAGACCTTCGTCTATGATTTTGCATCTTTAGGGTTCGTGAACTCGATAGCAATAGTTAAGGCTGACTTTATTAGTGCGGCTCCAGATAGCTATCTCATATACTTGATGTCTATGTTTGATTGAAAGGGTGTATAGTAACTTAGCCTTAAACTTATCAAAATTTAACTAGTTTTGATGCTATCTATTAAGATTCTTATAATATACTTATATTATAGCTAGATATTATACCTATAACTTTATTATAATAAGAACGGAAGTTACAAAACTTACCTAATATAAACAGCTATGCCCTGAGACTCGGTAAGCGAGGCTTACATAGAGAAGCATAGCAAAGATTATGATTTTCAGGTGTAAAACGACTTGATTTTCTACTATGGGCCAACTACTCTACTTATGCAATTACTACCAAGTCCGTTCGTAGCTGTAAACTCGAGCACGTGATATGTGCCTGAGGCTAGAAGTTACAAATTCACGGACCTTGTCACGTGATGGATCATAATAGGTCTCGAAGGACCTTAGAACCAATCAATCAATCAACGGCCGCGATGTTGTTGAAAAAAAAATGATCATGTTATATACAACTTGTATATAACGAGTACAGAATGTCATACGTTGTTCTGCTGAGCGACACGTTCTACTAATCAATCGAGCTGCAACTTTATAACGAGCCTGTTATATATAAGCTTCTAAATGCCGGCTATTTGCAAAAGAGTCACCAAAGCATGTGTAATATATCGGAGCAGGAAAACTAAGTGCGATGCCAAGGTTCCACGCTGCTCTTTCTGTCTTGCACAGCACATCGATTGCGACTATCGACCAGCCAATTCTGCTCGCAAAACGTAAGTCTCTAGTAATTGATGTAAGGTGCATTCACGGTTCAATGCTCACCTAAAGTAGAACGAAAATTCCTCGATCAACAGATGCAACAACGCCTTATAAGACGGTAATCCTAGATATTCTGGCACCTCTATCTGTCGTAGAGTCTGAGATGGAAAGGCTAGGAGATCAAAATACTTCAATCTACTCAAGGCCTACAACATCCGGCAGAGATAATAGACATTATTTTTTACAAAGATACGCTCGAACAGAATTCCAATTCTCGCCGCTACCTTCAATGCAACGTTTAGATCGTAGTACAGTACAACTATAAGAGAGTATAGGCGCTAGTATAGAGCAGAATACTAACAATGTAGAAGAGTCTTCAAGAGAACCCTAGATTGCCTAGTAGGCTTCTACGTTGGAGGATATACTTCTATAGCCTACATTAGGTTATACAGGACCTTCCAAGCACGCTATAAGTACTAAAATGGAAGGAATTGACAGAGATGTATCTTCGAGCTTGACCGTATTTTCTACATGTACACGAGAGCTTGTGTCGCAGTTAGTCGAACTCTTTATGGCAGAAGTGCATACAAAGAACCTAGTACTTAACATTCCGGATATTCGTCGTTATGCTTCGAAGCTCCTGGTTAAGGGTTTCAGTTGGAATGTACATAGTTGTATTGTAGTACATCTTTTTATAGGTGATTTTGTACAATAAGCAGCTAACTACGACGTAGTTATTAGCATGTGCTTTTAGAACTATCTCCTGCAAATTTTCCCCTGAAACTTTGTATATGTTTACTGGAGACTCGAGAAGTACAATAAGATGTAGCGAACATAGGGACTTTTTTTTGGCTGCTAAGCAAAGACTTAGTATTCTGTCTGCAACATCTGGCCTGTTATACATACAATGTCTATTCCTAACTGGTATGTATGATATATATTCTATACAGCTATAGCTAGCTTAAAAGACATTTCATTCTGCGAGTATTGCAAGTTATACGTACAGAATAAAGTTAAAAGCACATTACTAAAATCCTGATATTGAAACAAACCTACTAGCCGGAAATGATGCGGAGCAACGCCTATACTGGAGCTGTCTAAAATCCGAGACGTAAGATTTTGTTTGGAAAAGAACTACCGAGCTGTTAGCACTTTCTTTTTATAGAGAATTAGCTTATGAATCCAGTTTTGAGATATCGCTATTGATATACTAGAGTCATTCTTATGCTCTACCCATTCCACTACATCCAATTTCCAAACCCAACCTAGGAAGTCAAGATAATCTTCCATCATTTCTTTCTATAGAGAAACAAGAACGGAGTTGATGTTATTACCTTACTGAGACAAGTCTCCAGAAACTTGAAATTCAGATCGATAAATCTTTTAAGAGACTTTCAGATGAGTTGTAGACCGATCGAGAAAATTTCAAAGACTTTCTCCAGTGCGTAGTTGATAGTATTGTAGAATTCGAGAGACAGCTACAGAGCTGTTTAGATAAACTACCGACAATAATGTCCATTGATTTCAACAGCACTATGCCCTGTCCCGACGAAACCAGAGAATACTTCTGCATGAAAGTCGTATAGATAAAGTATGATTTGCTACGAATCCTACTATACCTTTTAACTTACACCAATGAATTTGATGGCTTCCCAGATTTCTATGCTACGATGGTAGGAATAGCAAACAGGGGCTTAGTTATTGCTATCTAGATTATAATGTTGGTACCAAATACTCATCGGAATCACAGGGCGTAGTCTAGTCTACGAATTTCCGTGAGATTGGCTTTAGAGATTATTGCAGCAAGGAAGGCAGCGAAGCCGTATTTAATGGTCCCAGATGATTTCCTGGATGCAGTAAGAACGCTGATGCTGGGACTTAAGGGGTGGAGGAAGGAGGCAAAGGATGTTGATGAGTATTTATAGATTCTTCCGTTGTTAGATAAGGCGTTCGTTATCTGATGAGACATACGCTGTTAGTTCTTGTTTGCTAGTCACTGTATACTGTATTTGGCATAAAGGGGACTGCCCATCTGATTGTGAATGAGACAAAACTTCAGCGGTACTTTGAATTATGTGTCATTGCAATCCCGAACCTTTTTTACCTTTGAGCCGAATCTCACTTATGGAAGATGGTGAGCCCCATTCTTGGCTGTTAAAATTGTGAGTACTACTGAGACGTAGCGAGGCCTTCTAAGCATAATTGTTTTGATGTCGATAGTTGCGTTCATAGTAGAGTATATTATGTGGTCATGATCAAGTTGCGGTTCACGGATCAGAGATAGTGACAATTATGTATGTTAGGCGGAAGGTAAAGATCCGTACAGATAGCTTGTCAGCTTGGCGAATCGAGTTAACGTACCTAAGAACCGTGTTAATAAATTCGATTGATTCTCAAATCGAGTTGAATAATCATAATAACTGCTTACCTGTGTTTGTTACTAAGCTAGACATATGATAGTTCTAAGTATCCTTCACGAGAAGTGATTTTACTTACAGACGGACTTCGGCGATATTTTCAATAGACCAACTTGCCTATAAGTAGGTGCAATTCCTCTCAAACTTTCAAATTATATTATTTTCATCATTCGATTATCAGTCACTATCCAAGAGTGTAAGAAGTCGATAAGCCTAAGCCAATCCTCCAATATGCGCGTCTCTAAAATGTCATTGTTGACCGGCCTAGTCGGTGCATTGTCTGCGCAGAATACTAATAGAACTGCGAACTTGACAATTGCTCTAGTCCGCACTCCCCCTGAGAGCTGGCCTCTTCCGATATACAACTACAGCTGGGAAGGACTTTCACCGAATCTGAACGCTACCATCGACCAAGGCATTGAGTACAAGAAGCAGGCTAGGGCTAGTGGTGCCAACTGGATTTTCTTTCCAGAATTATGGTTTCTTGGGTACGTATGATCTACTTATTCATATGTCTTGCTGTTCCCGACCCGTCTTACAGCTTCCCCAAGGGGTCAAGCTACAACAACTGGACCGACACCCACCTCCCTGCCTATATCGAAAACTCAATAGTTGTCGGAGGACCTGAATGGACTCGACTTGTGCAGGGTATCAAGGATAATGGGCTGTATGCGGGTCTTACTTTCTCTAAGAAATCTGGTGATAATCTGTTTATGGCACAAACCCTCATCTCTCCGCTCGGAGATGAACTCATATTCAGGCACAAACTTCGGCCATCTGGGGTGGAACGTGACATCTTCAGCGATGGTACAATGGATCAGCTGAAGGTCGTACGAGCGCATATGGCAGAGTAGGCATGTTGGAATGCGGGGAACATCAGTGCCCCAGCATGACATTCCCCATGCAAGCACAATGCGAGAACTTCCGTCTTGGACCTTTCCTATACATGGGCGATCCAGGGGATGACAACTACTTATGGTGGGAAGGGGGAGAGGCAAACTCTGGCACTATTGATCACTACTCCAACCTCGCCGGCGCATACAGTTTCGTTCCGGTAGTCGGATTCGCTTTTGTCAGCAGTCTACTTTCTCAAACCGTTGCGTCTATCTCGGCGAATGCCAGTTCCGAGGACCATCCAATGCTTTACTACAGCTTAGACACAACCACCTTCAACACTTCGAAAACATACGTTCCTGGTTCCCAGGCTTCTTGGGCTGTGCTGCAACAAATTGCTGGTGGCTTCCCTGGATACATTCCACCTATTGAGGGCTCCCTGGTTCCTCGCAAGAACGTCTCCATCGATTATTTGTTGCCGGGTGCTCTCAACAGCTCGGAAGTCTACTTTCACTAAAATTGTTATTTCGTATGGCTCAACACAAATAAAGATGATACCGCAAAAGCATCAGTGTTGTTAAAGAACAGGTAGAATTTACATTAAGATCAACTATAGAAGTGCGCTATAAGTTTTGTCATGCATTGATGAGAGATTTTAAAGTGTGAAAATATTGTTCGATGTACAGAGGAGACTAGTATATGGTTCAGCGTGCTACATCCTTGCTGCTGGGTAGGTGGTAAAGCAGAGTGTGGTCCTTGAACGCTCGTACTTCAAATATGTTCTTTGCGATGGTTGTTTCGAGGTCGCAAAGAATCAATGCAATGCTCATCTGGCTACCCTGAGTCTTAGATGAAATAGAAATGAAGACTACTGCATGATATGCAACTTAAAGTTTGTGTTTGCAAGGAAGATAATTCGGGCGGCTGTTGGACATAAGGGAATCATCATGGAAGTTTGTCTTTCAAAGAAATCGAAGTCCTTCAGTGGTCAAGTTGTGTCAATCTTTCGAAAAAAAGAGACCATAGGGAGGCCCTCGACGGTAACTGGGATAGTCTTCTTTACTCTCTTGGCGACAAGGCTCTTCAATTAACCATTGAAGAAGAAGAATAAGCTATCCTTTTTAGGTTGGTAATCCACATCGAGTTCTTCATAAGCCAGACAATTGTCAAGAACCTTCCCAGAATCTATGACATATTGTCCGGCTAGGCTGTAATACCAGAACTCTTAAAGATAGAAATCTCTCTGCTTTGGGGGATATGATTATCTTGTATGCTGGTAGGGAGCTGTCTCTTCTCTCTATCTTGGAGAAATGCTTTAACAGGTTAAAAAGCAGATGTATAATCCTTGACGTAAGTAAAGTAAGATAGAGGAGGGTTTTGTAAAGTCATCGAAATTGATCATGCAGAGACCGGACAAGCGTACAATATATTCCTACCTGTTAAAGCAGACGGGAACTGTTGGCTCTATACATTTGTTTATAAGTAAACATATTCTAATTCATTACTAACAAAGCACATAATCTATATAACTTTGACTTAACATCATTATAAGCTAGTGCTCTGTACAACCTCCATAGTAGCCCTCCGTGTTACTGTTATCATTCCTGTTTGCATATTTGGGTGTTGCGTACGTGTTGGGCCTAGGACCACATGCAAATTCCTCGAAGGCATATCCACTAATGTTGTTGCAGCTGAAGGATCTTCTGTTTCTTCTGGTGGTGTATCTGTCATTACAGAATTGGCGCAGACTTCGTTAAGGATTTCGTTATATGCAGATAGCTCGTCGTCATCTAACTTCACATCCAGCCTGTGACATACTTCTCTCTCCTTGTCTTCGAGATAGAACTGTGCCTTCTCTCTCTTTAGTAGCAGCTCTTCTATCTCTGTATCATTGAGTGCTAGAGCATCAAGATCAACCATGTCAATGTCTCTGTGTCTTAGCCATGGTGATACAGGCAGAACGTTGACAGGAGCAGGTGTTCCTTGGAGTGGAAGATCAGACGGAGTGTTTCGCCATTGTCTCCATTGGTTAGTCCAGGTAACGGGACCATTTGCGAGAAAACGATTGTTAAATAACGAATCCGTAGAAGCAACCCTAAAGCCATGATCTGATACTACTGTCTGCACTCCAGTTTTGGTAAATGTTGCTAAGATTCCGGGTTAGCTGCTGAGTAAAAGCTTATATTTGAAGAAACCTACGGTAGCAGAGTGTTGCAGAGGACGAATCGAACTGTTCATTATTAGCAATCATTCCTCCCTAAGACTTATTGTGAGGAATACCCCATATTTCTTTATTACACCGCTTGGATTCGTGCGAGGATCATTGATTCCAATACCATCCCATGTCCAGGTAATAGGCGGCTCAGGTGGCACAATACCATTTGATGCGCGAAGAGAACTACACGGGGCCCAAACGGCAGTCTTCCATTGCTTAAAATCGACTCCTGCATATCTTTAGCATAAATCCAGGTCTTAAAACCTTTGAATGAGATGATACCTTGTGCACCATTCTCTACACGGTCTAGAGCTCGGAGAACTTGAGGTAGGGCACGCTCTTGTAGAGCATTCATAGGAAATTCATCCCTTCGTAGCATATTAGCACTAGAAAGAGGACCGTTGTTGAAATTACTTACATATCGCACCTTGCAATTCCATTGCTCACCTGCCAATCAGCTCGGTAGTCGCTGTTATGAACATTTTTCCACGATTCCACTTGTCCTCGGTAATCAGATGCTGGTAATTACGTTAGAAACATACCCTCTTATCTGTGCAAGCCTGTTTGACTTACGGGGTGGAACCATCATGTTGAAGACGGATCTTCCTGTATTTTCAATATAGTACCGTTGATTATCGCAGACCTTGACGATAGGTTAGCTGTCTCCTCTTGTATAAGGTCTTCTTTCAAACTAACCTGGTCGAATAGCTTCGTGACTCCTGTATTTGTCACATATCCGCCGTATTGGCAGGTATAGGTAACTTGGCAATCTTGTGTTCCTTTTGCATACGCGACCTTGGTCCATCTATGTGTGAAGTAAGCACCTTCAAACGAGTTGACCGGAATTGATAATTACTTACTGGCCATATTTTTTGCCTGTGCCAACTGTGTTCTTCTTTTGGTTAGCACTGGGCAAGACAGGTCCAATTCCAAGTTTTGCCTTCTGTTTCGATGGTCCCGCCGAGCCTTTGAAAACCTTTGCCTTCTTAGTGGACTGGTTGGTAACAAAGCAAATAAAAAAAGTGTCAATACCAGTCGATGAGCGTTTGTATATTGCGTTTGGTTGTAAAATGCCGGCTGCGTCCAATTCGGTGGCACCACCAGAAGTAACCAGAAGCGAAGTGTCCGGACATGACAACGTTCCTAGGATGAGCTCGTCTTCTGGATATTGACTGTCGCTAAGATCCACAACTCTAGTATCAGTATCCTGTCCAAGTAAATTAAAATCTTGTGTGAAGCCCGGAGGAGGCGAGAAATCTGTGCAACAGTACTAGGTGTGTTATTAGTCGTATTCTCTTCATGAATTGGGAAATGCTTACACTCATGTATCCACCATTGCATGTCTGATCGCTACCAATAATTAGCGGATTCTAGGTCTGGATGATAGTGTGAGACTTACACCAAAAAGCCACTATCAGAATCAATATCATGGCGATTTGTGTTCTGGGCGACCTCAGTTACATCTGAAAAAACACCATCCCCACAGCCGCCCGAACAACTCAAGCCAAGGCCGGTGTAACCCTCCCATTTACATGTACTATATGTTGTTCCATCTGCGCAACAGAGACTTTGGAACTGTCCCGAAGGACACGTGTTATCAAAATTCAGATATCCAATTAAGCCATTCATTTGGGAGACTTGGGTGTATCCGACGGCGCAACCCGCATTGCAGAAAGAAGTATAACAAGCTGTTTCACCCGCAGCTGTATCAAAGATACTCCTTGGAGTTATCGTTGGTGAACTCCCACAGCTGGATGGGTCCAGACACATGTGCGAAAGGAGAATCTGAACGTTAGGGTCTGTGGTCCCTAGTGAGGTTCCAGCAGTATCATCGAGGTCGATGGCCCATACCATTGTGCCTCCGAGACAATGCGAATTGGCATATTTCAATTTTAACTCCACAGTCTCAGCATTGTCGTAGCTAACCCACTGATCATCCCAGGATATCCAGGCAACGGCAGCTTCTGTATCGATTTGGGGTATTAAGCTCCTTGCTGCAATCTGCCTCAAAATTTCGGCATTTGAAAGAATCCCGGATTCTCCGGAGCATGCTCCAGCAGTTCCTCCTGCTGAAAACAGGCACCAAGGTTGGTTGCAGGACGGATCGGAGAGAGTGAAAGATCTGCCATACCAGCCTAGGCCAAGAGTTACTTTTGAAGGGGATATGCCAACCCTCCAGAGCAAATCCAAGCCGTCATCTATTTCGGTCAAATTTGTGTGTGGCCGAACATATGGACCTGCATAGACATTTGAACTGTCCCACGTTCCGTGAATGTCATAAGTCATTACATTAAACCAATCAAGGTATGGCTCCATTCCAGGAAGATCGAAATGCTGAAGATACCAAAAGCTGGATGGAAGCGTTGCACTAATACCATAGCTGGTACCAAATGATGATCTCATTTCTTTCAATAGTTCCACGAAGTTGGCGCCGTCACCAGGAGCACCTCCTCGATCATCAGCACCTGGATACTCCCAATCAATATCGACACCGTTGAAGTTGTATGTCGCCATAAACTGTCGTAAAGATGATATGAAAGCAGCACGGTTTCCTTGGCTGCTGACCATGTCGCTAAATGCAGTTCGAGTGTTGGGCACATTCGTTTCATCATTGAATGACCATCCGCCAACCTACAGAAAAGCTAAGATGAGTATACGCTCTATTGACTCGACATCGATGAGAGACACAACAAAGAAACTCTAGATTCTAAAACAACATGAACCCGGGGCGAGGTGATCTTCCCACACCTTTGAGTCACTCAAAGATCACTATAATGATCTAAACTTACCGAAATCCAGGTTTGAAGTCCTCGATGTTTGGCCTTCAGCGCCGTAAAGCGATTATATAATTTGACTGTATCACTGTCCATTCCGCTCATCTGGAAAGTTGTGGGATTGAAAAAGGCGAATGCTAGATGAATGAGCTCTAGAAAAGTAGGATTCAGAGGAAACCTTACCGAAGTTGATGTGAGTAAACCCTGAGGTCATTAGGTCTTCGGGTGATCTTTGGTCACACGGTCTAGTTGGAGCCCTGTCGAAATCAGCTCTGTCAAGATATATCTCTCATGAGTTATTCATACCATCCTTCATAATATCCGATTCTTCTTCCACTAACGCTGTTTGCCGAACTGCTACATGACGGGGCTGTTGGATATCCGCATCCTCCAAAAGTCTAGGGAGTTTTTCTGTTAGACTATAACTGTATCTAATTACTGGATAGGAAATAATAAAGCTTCTGCTCACATCGTCACAATTGGTACCGCAAAATTCTGCCAGAACACGTTAGACGCTAACCATTACATTTTCAGATACGACCTTACCGTCAGTGGTACCACAAAATCCAGATGAACTGCAACATACATTCAACGGACAAGGACCATCACCTGCCGCAGAATATTGCCCACATGACGCTTTGGCATCACAATTCCTGAGCGGCCGGGTGAGTACCATAGAATACAAGGGAACGAGTGAAGACTTACGAGATGCAAACATCAGCACCACAAAAGTCAGGTGAGTAGCCACACCAACCCTCCTGAATTTAGTCAGTACGATTCCAGACTTAGAAAGAGAATATTGAAAAGACGAACATTACTACAACAAGCTCCATTAACGCATGGGCTTCCAGGAGCACAGGCTCCTTCAGGTAAGTCTGTGGTGTCGCGTCTTCTTATGCTAGTCAATCCGATTGCTGCTGGAGCAAGTGGATTTACATCTTTCTGGGTTATGTTGATAAATTTTGGCGTCTCCGACCGATGTTGAGCAAACAGCGGGCGATAGATTGCACTACCATTCTGGTTTTGAGAATACACAGACGAAGTAGAAGTGGTCAGGGAGACCTGAAGGCTGGAAGTGGTATTGGTCTTCACTGTGATAGAAGAGATTTCGTCTCCATGAGCTAGAGAGAGAATACACGTGAGAATCAAAGCACCTGTGAGCGCTCGAAACGCGGACGACTCCATTGCAGAAATTTGCCAAGGACGACTTTGAAGAGAACGAAGTTAGAGATTAGCTCTGGGTTAAAGTACGTCTTGTAGACACAAGTATAGAACGATTGATCCTTCAGCTGAAAGATTCATCCCAAAAAAGAGCAGAGGGGTGGCATATCCCAGTAGTCTAAAATATAGATTACTAACGACTCTAAGGCTTAATAAGGATGTTAATTGAGGTGGTAAGGGTTTTGTTTCCGAGACTCAGAAGACTCGGTAGCTCTGGATAATGCCTAATACTACCACGGCTGGTAAAACTGAGGTTTTGAAAGTGAGAAAATCAAGACATAGATCCGGTAGCGCTTACAGAATACTACTAAGGGACGAATCTGTTCCACATTTCGATGCTACCCAAGTACTGGAGAATTCGAGCTTCTCAGCCCATCCAATATTATCCACATAAGCTGAGCCAAGCTATGCAAGGCTAGGAATTATTGCCGAGACATACCCCTTGGTATGGTGGTGAGAAAGACGCACGATGGCCGTTAACAGATCTTGGCGATGTGATTAACTGAAAATGCAAGCCTGAGTGCATAATGGTAATCATTATTCACTTTTTTTTTAGTAAGTGCTGCTGCACTTGGTCTGTGTTGTATATATCATCAATCCCGGGCTGCTAAGAAATTGGGTACCAGACAGCCTGCACTGTAAATAGACAACACCAACTCCATCTTGCAACAAATGCTTCCAAGTAGCCACAACATTATTGCGATCACATCGAAGAATCTTCCATGGGTTTGGAAGAAGAAGAGAACTCTGATAGAGTGTATATGTTCATAGAATTTTATGAATTTTATGAATTTTATTAAGAGATGTAATAGGTTACTGAAGTCAAAATCCTGTGAGAAAACCAAAGACACTGATGCGGCTGACACTGGCGTGTGATCAAGCTCGGCCGCCAAGCATTAGACTTGTTCCTTTTCCTGGACCCTTAAAGTTTATCTTGCATGCATATTTAGCCTTTCCCTGTAGCTCGGGCTCATTTCTTTTGTAGTACTTGCAGCATCCCTGCTTTTTGTTCGGCTGCCTCGTACTTCCAGGTATTGCTGCGCTTACTAACCAAAAAGCAAACAAAGCTGATCAGGTCTGGCTTATTGCAACAATTCATGTATCTCACCCAGCCAATTCGGCAAACCTTTCTCATCTTCAGATTGTGCTGATATTACTCAGTTAATGTGACCCTACAGTGGTATCGACCCCACAATAGGAAAGTGCCCCGAGGCTGAGAGCACATGTTGTTAAAGTTGCTTTTAAAAATACGGTCAAGATTTTTATGAGTCCGTTACTCATCCGCTTCAACCTCCGCTATCTTTATTGATTGATCATTATTGATTGTGAACCCCAGATTTCTTGCTGCGGAATGATTACAAATGAAACCCTCGCAGGGGTTTCCCAAAGTATGCGCCCTAGTAATTCCATTGGTATACTTGATCAGCTCATGGGAAGTATCATTTAATTATAGTTTCCTTCAAGAATGGTGACTCCAGATTAGACAAAGTTGACCGATTTGCTTTCGAGGTCAGAATCATCGCCCGTACTACATTTCGGAGAACATAATACATGATAGATATTCTCTGAACATTCTCGCACAAGTTATTACAGATTTTCTATTACTCGGTTGTCTGCTATCTCTCAACTGCATTGTTTCAATGCTTCTCTATATCTTTTTTGTTGCTTGCAACATATTTCCCACAGCGGTATTATGTCTTCAATTCAATATGTGGCCGTATATGGATCCAGATGCCTATGCTCAGGCCATGAGTGTTGACTCGACTTGTCTAACAGCATTGTAAGTCTTATAAGTTTGCATTTTAAGAAGAGAAAGAATATTAATCTACTCCGTAGAAATGCATCTTTGCCATGCCCTGAGCCATATCTGACCTTTGCCTCCGATGTCGACTTCTATTGGTGGGGATCAGATAATTTGACCCAGCTTTGTACCTCAGAGTGCACAAATGCTATTTCCTCTTGGACAAACTCAGTTATTGAGTCGTGTGGGGATCAGAATGTGTTACTTGATGGATCATATGTCAAAGCACATACTCTCCCGTTGATGTATTCTCATGGTTATAACATCGCATGCCTTACATCAGATTCTGGAGACTTCTGTATGATAGAAAGACAGCAGTGGCAAGGTCAAGAAGCAGTCTCATATGCAGGCGATTACTGCCTGTATGATGATCCTGACGAAGACATGCCTGAATGTGCAGATAGCGATTTTGATCCAAACGTGGAGACTCCAGATATGACTCGAATGGCGAACTTATACCCACAAGATCTAGTAAGTATCCTCCAAAAATTATTTGCCAATGACCTCGCTAATGAAGGTTTTATGAAAGCTATGCAGTGATTGCTTTCTCAAGACGTTCCACATACGTTTGCAATCGCCTTTCTTGCCTGTTGTAAATTATACGAATTATCTCCTCGATGAATGGGATGATATGCAATCAGTTTGCAGTACAACTATTCCTTTGACAACAGTTTCCTCGACCCTGTATGTGGGACCAGCTACTGCTACCACAGCGGGACCGGCGCGTCGACATGCTCAAATTACCTCAGCAGCGCGACTTGGCTCGAGGGCTGTTTCCGGCTATGACAACTTGGGATGCTACACTGATGCTGATGAGCGTACTCTCCCGAATGACAACACTTCAGCAGACGATATGTCTCTTGAGACATGCGCTTCGTTTTGCTCTCAAGCAGGATATAATATTTTCGGCGTTGAGAATGGAAATGAATGCTGGTGTTCGAACACAATCAGCTCAAATGGCTCGCCCCAAGATTCATCTGATTGCAACGTAGCTTGTACGGGAAATTCTGCGGAGATTTGTGGAGGCAGCTGGGCAATCAATGTATACTCTGCAGCAGCATCGGCCACAGGTCCAGTCAGCACATCTACATCGACTACTACAGCATCATCAGATCCAGCTTTTACGACTTGTCCAGGACAACTTGTCAATACAGCGGACGATGACGGCATCCCATACGGTTGTGAGGTACTAGCTAGTAATTACAGCGTCAGTACAGGCGCGGTAATGCTTGCAAGCAACGATAACCTTTGCGATGTGGATACGCAGATATGTCTACCACTACCCTGCTCAATCGACGAAATTGGATTCACAGAAACTTGTACTAGCCTTGTAGATAAGTATTACACTGATGCGAATAACCTGACCCTAGCCCTATTTCTGTCTTGGAATCCTGGTCTTGCTGGATTCTGTCAACGACCATTAGGCAGCCAATATGTCTGTACTGACCCTCCGGGCGGTGCCGTTGACTTAGATGTTCCTGTTTACAATCCAACTGGAACTACAGGCTATTATACAACAGCTAATCCGCCTCAACCAACGTCAACGGGTACTACGGACTCTTGCGGTCTATATTATAGCGTTGTAGCTGGGGATGTTTGCCAAACAATCTGTCTTCGATATGGCATCACCTTTGACCAGTTTAGAGCTATGAACACCCAAATCCTACCCGACTGTTCTAACTTGTGGATCGGCTATTCTGTAAGTATTCTTGCAAAATATCTTTCTTTTTCCAATATCTTCGAGAGTTCTTGAACATTTGCGAGATTACCAAACTCTTCTCCACTCAGCAATGAAACTCCACTTTAAGTAGAACTTACTAACTCTCTAAACTACTAGTATTGCGTATATAATGTGACTTCACCTCTTGTCAGCGAAGACGGCTCTTGTGGCACAGAAAACAACAATGCTGTTTGCGAAGGCTCAGGTTTTGGTGACTGCTGTAACCAGTCCGGAACCTGCGGATCGGGTGACGCATATTGTACTAAAGATGTGTGTCAGTCTGGGGCTTGTCTCAATGGAACATTGACCCCTGACGGTTCATGTGGTAAGTGAGAACCTATGTACAACTCTCTCTATGAAGTTAAGGTCTAACGACGGATTGATAAAACTTATAGGTCCTTCAAATAACTATTACGTGTGCAATGACGGTGATTGCTGTTCTATCTACGGCTACTGCGGTAGTACAGATGATTTCTGTGGACCAGGAAACTGTTATTCCGGAGCATGCGATCCTGATGAAGGCGGGATTTCGGTTGATGGCTCATGCGGACCTTTATTTGCGGGAAATAAGACATGTACTGGAAGTCAGTTTGGATCATGTTGTAGTGTGTCTGGATACTGTGGCGATGGTGATGACTACTGCAAAGGATCAAATTGTTATTCGGGAGGTTGCTATTCTTAGCCATAAAATCTGTGTAGCACTATATATAGTTACTCAAAGAATAAGTCATTACTTCCAAAAGACAGTAGAAAACAATGAAGTTATTTATTTGCGCAATGCTACTGGTCTCGTAGCATCTATCATTATAAGAATGCGAAGTGTGGTCTGTACATAGCCGCACGATAAGCTTCATGAATTAATATCATATATTTAATACCATATATTTATTACGTAACACTTTAACCTGAATTTCTACCCAGAACTAAACCTTACTCTATACGAGAGAACAGATTTTACACAGTTCGTTGAAAGAAAAGTTCTATGGAAAGTGATTAAATTTAATTTGTTATCTCAACAATCTAATGCTTCTGTTTATTTATAGCTGACATTCTCTTGTTAGTTTCATTATTCAGTACTCATTCGTTGTCAGCTTGGCACTACTGCAGTCAACGCTCTGTGGTACCAATTTAATCTATCGAAAGTAAGGACTCCAGACAGGTGGAGGATAATAATGAAAGCGCCTCGGCTAAAGTTCCTTTTTTGTTTTCCCAGTTCGAAGATATAAAGGTCTGATGTCCCGCTGTGATAAAAATTATCAACAACTTACGACTCTAACTTTTCATCAATCAAAGTTTAGGATGTCTTCACCAGCGAGCTCGACATCTATGTCGGAAGATATAATCCCAGAGCCCCTCAATATTGACCGATGCGTGACTTTACATGACACCATTGCAGCCTTGCACCTCTCATCACCTTATCTACACACCCAATGCCGTCTACAGAAGGATATTTGGACAATCCACAATGATCCCGAAACCCTCGCTATCAGACACAGGCTCACACCAGAATTAAATAGCTATCTCTCTGCAATATCCGTTTACACCATCGCCGACGAAGTCCCAGACGAAAACCAAACTTTTCGCAACGATCAACCAAATGATATGGGTCAAAAGGATCGTCGACCTCAAAAGCGACCTCGCCTCGGTGATCGTGCAACAGAACCATGTTTCACACCATCTCTTCGCTTTCCTAACCCACACCTACTCTTTCAATATGAAGAATGGCCGGTTGAAGATGAGCAAAATGACCAGATATTAGAACATACTGTCGTGTGCCTCTATTCATCCATCAAATCTAAAGGAGGCCTATTCTTCGACATGTCCTCCAATTTGTGTTGTTGGGCATCTGTCGAAGGGCCATCCTGGCCTCAGCGACCAAGAGAATGGGTTCCACTGGAACTGGCGCTAGAAAGATATCTGAGCTGCTGGGAGAGTGGAAGATATACCATGGCACCAGTGGACGAGGGATGCAGCTTTACCAAGCCATATGCAGAGAGTGTCCTACAACAGACATTGAATGAGTGGGAAGCGCTTCTGAATGCCGTTGAAAGTCAAATACCAGTCAACAACAATCACCAGGAACAGAACGTAGCTGAAGGTCTTCAAGAAGGCGTGGGGTCCGTACCTCTGGAGAATTCAAGTTCTCAGCAATTCCTTCTCAATACCGAAGAATTACACGACACTGCTACTCTACAGCAACTAAACCTAATTCCCCCCCAAGAAGATGCGCACGAAGATGATCTCCAGCCTGATCTTAATCCTAGCTTCGTTGTGAAATTTCTGAGTCGAGCTCGACGACCCAGCCAGCCAAATTTGCGCATAGCTCCAGGAATCACCTACTTTCAGCTAGCTTCCATACGCGATAGTTTTCTTGCAGATGGTGAGCGTCTCCGCGAAGTGTTCAATCAGCGAGGGGATATAAACTACTGGTATGAACGACCGGTTCTACTCTTCCCTTATGTAAATGGGAAGATCGCAAGATGGGAGGAATGGCAACGTACAGGATTCGATAGTCTCTTGTTAGACAGGAGAGCTGGACTATATTTCTTTCCGCAAGTTGCTGCTGGATGGTTTGATGCTGTAAAGTTTGTGACTCAGCGTCCACTCGAGATCAAGGCTGGTGATGTCGCTATTAAGATCTGTCATGATGAGGATGAGGACGGAGACAATGATGAAACAAGGGTCGGCGAGACCCACGAATTGAGTATTACGCTGGTGACGAGACCAGATCCTAGGAATGCTGCCAGATCCGATGATACCCTTGGGGATACGCCCTCAGATCAAGATTCATCTTCAACTGAAGAGGAAGTTGACGAAACCGGATCTAAACGAGGAAACGATGTTCTATTCACTCATGATAACTTCTTCCATTGTCCTTTTTTTGGGCAGCATAACGCTAGACTGATCGATGTGTTACACGCATGGAGAAGATTAATTGAGGATGGAGTTGTAACTGTCGGCCCAAATGGAGTCAATGAAACTATGGAAGATGTTTGGGAAGAGACCAGGAGTTTGAGGACTTTGAAGAGTTTTGACCTAGGAAGATGCTGGTGAAGCAATGAAAATGGCGGAGTTAAATTATTGAGTGTTTGTTCTAGTCTACTGGTGAAAACAAGTCCTATTCTAATTCTATACTAATAGAGCTATTATCGTCTAGTGATTTAAATACTGAGTAGTATAGTACTAAAAAGTAGACTTAATGATTTAGCAATCCAATAGTTGTAAGTACTTCGCATCCGACCTTTTAAGGGAATTTACCTACCAATACGTACGGCACACTAAATATATGCTTGTTGAGTAGTTTTTTAAGCCGGAGCTACTTGTCAGTCGGAGCAGTTCGTCAGCCGGAGCCATCGGTCGGCCGAAGACATTTGTCAGCCGAAGGTATTGTCAGCGGAGAGTAAGAAAACGTCTCCTTCGGCGGTCAGATGAATAATCATCAGCCTGAGCTTAATTGATCGTGGAGTAACATAGAAGTATGGGTTTAATCAAGCAGTGACTTAGCGCCATTGCTTCTATTTAAGAAGACAGTATGTTACTCCTAGAGATTCAATCATCATCACTTGCATTAGAATCAACTACAGGAGTATCAATTCTCCTTCTCCACTCACTGTCCATACACATTAAGCTCCCGAATGCAACAATCCAGCAACATGTCTCTCAAGCCGATCACTCTCTAGGGTCACGACAGCGGCCCTAACGCCTGGAAGGTGGCTATGGTTCTCGAGGAGCTCAACGTCCCTTATACACTTAAGATCATCGAATTTCCGGACATGAAGAAGGAACCGTACGTGTCGATCAACCCCAATGGCCGTGTGCCTGCAGTTGAGGACCCGAATACGGGCATCACACTTTGGGAGTCGGGCGCGATCATCGAGTACCTGGTCGAAACATACGACAAGCAAAACAACCTCAGTTTTACTCCAGGCTCGAAAGAGTACTACGAAGCAAAACAGTGGCTACACTACCAGGTATCCGGCCAGGGCCCGTACTTTGGGCAGGCCGTATGGTTTACACTTTACCACCCCGAGATAATTCCCAGTGCTGTCGACCGTTACGTCAATGAGATCCGCCGCGTCTCGGGTGTCTTGGACCACGCCCTACAGGACAAGGAATTCCTTACCGGCGGCAAGTTCAGCTATGCTGATGCGGCGTTTGCCACGTGGTATGCCATTGCGTTCCTTTTCGCTGACAAGTTCAATCTCGAGACGGACTTCCCGGTCCTCAGTGCCTGGTTGGAGCGTATCAAGTCCCGTCCAGCTATTGCAAAGATCCTAAAGGACCGGGATGCGGCTATGAAGGCCGAGTAGAAGCATATTGGGAGTCAAGAGAATTTGTCTAGTAGAATTCATTCTGCTACAGGGTCTGAGATAGAGTATTAATAAATTATCAACGAAACAAACCGATCTCCATCGTGCCGAAATGATTATCAACATCTCTCTATTGAAAGCCTGCCAAATTGTACAGAGAAGGGACGGGAGCCGAAGTACCATCCTGTCACGATGCAGCAAGCCGTGAGCAAGAGTTACAAGGAAACTTGTAAGAGCGGCGGAGCAGTTTAAAAGGAAAGCCAACCTAGTGGTACCAACGGCCAAGATCGTTGTAGTCTAGTTCGACTGTGGTTTTGTTATTTTCTGACATTTAAACATGATACGAGTGGAAGGAAAGATATTTCATTGAGGAATACAACAAGAACTTCTATTTGTTGTTTTCTTTATCCTTCACTATGTACAAAAATTGAGGAATATCCTCCCATTTTATATCTGCTAAAATCTTTCCAAATGGGAACCCTCTCTTATCCAACTCTTCGAATACATCTCTACACCATCTCTCCTCTCTATCTTCTCCGAGCTCTGAAAAGGCATGCATGGCATTTCGTAGAGGGAAGCACACATTCTGAGGACCCATGGTCTGTGTTTCTGGAGACAGAAGGTAGGGGATGGACCGTGCAATGAGGGTCGCTGTTGTGTGTATTTCTGACTGAAGGTGGACTTGGGGAAATTGATATAAAGAAGTTGAAGTCGAGGGTATAGAAGTAAGGTTGTTGTAGATTAAAAGAAGAGCTGCCCAGTAGAAGAGATGTATACGTGCGATTTCGAAACTTGGAAAATTAAGAGATGAGTCGGTCAATGGCAGTAAGTCGGATAGCGTCGCGGAGGCGATTTTTCTTGGTGACGTCTCCGAACGTATCGGCGTGGTTGATGAGTCCACAAGTTTAATATACCATGTACGAAGCTCACATTCGATAGCCCAAGATCTCGCACGTAGAGATTCTATCTCCGTCGGTGAGGGTAATATCGCATTTGATGAGATAGTAAGTTCTGTTTGTTCAATGATACCGGGAATTCGGGCCATAATATCAAGAAGGTGGTGGAAGTCAGATTTCGGAATCCTTTGCCATGGGATAGTCAGCCATTCCTCATCTCCAAGGTAGCTTGATTTCCGTGTTGCCAAAGCATAAACAATCTATAATCAATCAGTCGAATTAAGAGGAAGGACAAGGGATATATACTCCAGTGGGCCTGAAACCGAGGAAAAGTTGATGGCTCGATTCAGATATGTGCATTCCAGGACCACGCAGTTGAAAGAGTTGAGAAATTCCCTGGACATGACTTATCCATCCCCGTACATTCGAGCCGGATGTTTCAAGTACCTAGTCTCCATATCAGAACGGACAGCTTCAACGAGTGAGATGGCCGAATGATTGGACTGACCTCGAAAACCAATAGAGTCATGCAGCTCGCGAGTGTTTGATCTTCAAAAATGAGATTATCGCTCGACAGTATCGCTTGGATCCCTTCTAGCGCTTTTCCATAGACAGATATGCCCTCGTTTTGCAGCTCAACGTTCTGATGCTTTCTTCCTAGTCGGACTAAGCTCAAGGCTGTTATGGCGAGGGGAAGGGAGGTATTGTTTCCAAGATCACCAGTATTCTGAACCGTTTGGAGCCAAGTTACCGGGGGCTCCTGCTTAGCTTTTCCGCTTTGGGGTATGTAGTCAGATAAGAAGTGCTCGAATAGTTCAGATAAAGAGGTTAACACTCTTTTAGACTGCTCTAGGATTGACGACTTGGTTTTCAGATTTCTCGCCCCTTGCTTTGATTGGACCTCAATATGGTCGTATTCGATGAAAGACGGTTCCGTGATGGGATTCAATGGTTGCTTCCTCTCAATCAAGGTATCGCGATCCAATGCACTTAAGTTCTTGAAGTGCCTGTTTCGTTGATATCCAGTGCATTGTCGTTTGGATTTCGTACACTGGCTACAAGAGGGTCTGCCTTGATCACACTGCATCCAAGCTCCCAATTAATAACTTTCCTGGCGAAGCATAAGTAGTTTCTGCATACCTTGACTTTCCGTTTTCGACACGTGTTGCAACCTTGTGATTTCCCAGCCACACCTACCATGTTTGCATTGTTACGAGTCTTGGGACAATTGTGAAAGGATATGGCAGCTGTCGAAAGGTTTTGAATTTCTGATTGATAACAAGAGGAAGATGTTGAGATCGAAGTACATATATACACTGGTAGCCTTGCGTCCGAACTAGTCTTAGTTAGGAGACATCTTGCGAATGTCAGCTTATGTGCGCGTTGATCGTCCCCACACCTTTCAGCGTAAAACCAATTAAACGGAAAGCCTTAAGATTCTCACCATGGGGCTTTACATGACGTACTCGTGACTTGGTTGCTTTGGTTAACTCAGGTCTGATGTCACTTTAAAAGTCCAAAATTAAAATACACACGTAGCTGAGCATTTTCCTGAGTATGTGGACAACGGGAATACAGTCAAGATAAATTGCAGGCACTCATTGAACCGGAACGACTCTGTCCCGCCACATCTCCTCCCTCTTCTCCGCCCAACCTTTAACCAAAAGAAGGAAAATAACCCACGCCATTAACGTCGTCGTGACACCCATAGTAACAGTTGCAATGACCATCGCATTGACACCGTTGTCAATCATAGACTGCACAGTGTCTCGGTTCTGTGACATCTCCACATCAGATTGATTCTTGACTCGGGAAATTGCAAGAGGGGTGGATAATATTACACTCGCCATAAGCATGAATCCCCCACAGATCAAGCAAAACGAGCAGACGAGCTCCGACGGTGGACGTGATGGGTACATCGAGGTTAGTGGAGATATTTGAAGGAGTAGATAACTGCAACATCGAGCTACTGATGCAGAAATGAGAAGGTTTCCGAGCTGTGTACATCAGCAAGGATTCTAAGGAGAGTAGGGAAGGAGCGGGAAAATACTTGTTTGTGCATCATAGTTGATTCTGTGCTCATCTGGTGATGTCCACCAAGAGTCATTCCCAGGAGGAAGACAATCATCGCCGGAATCGGGTTTACTGAGATCCCTGATTGCGGTTGCAGATGTTTAGAAAGTTTGCCATCATGGGGTAGAGCTTCAGGATACGCCTTGACCAAACGACGAAGTGACTTTGACTCAACCATTAATCCGCACTGGAAGTTGGTTAGAAATTGTCCAATTTTTAGCTCTCCGGGGTCACCTACCAATCCGCCACCAATGAACAAAAGAGAGATAGCAACATGTTCGAAATCTTGGGGGATCCACGCTTCACCCCAAGCGGAAAGATGCTCCAAAAACACGTTCGTAATACCGTACAGGAATATGACGAAGCATTCAACCGTCTCCATTGATATCGAAGCAGTCCGCTTTGTCAGGTCGGAAGGTTTGAGATTCCAGGCCCATCCGAATTCAGCGAAACAGCCTATCCATCGACCGAGTGTAATGACCCCAAATCCAACGAAAACTCCGCCTTTGATGAAATGTGCTAATCCATTGAAAATATGTTTCTCGTGCTGTTTCGTAAGTGTTAGTTAGTTGTCCAAGTATGCCGATCAACATACGCACGAATATCCCAGCCATTGTGACAATTCCTGTACAAATGGCGACAAAGCCAAGAATGAGCAGTCCTCGATCAACAATATCGAACCACATATCTAGGATCCGTACTAGTAGATTCGATCCGGAAAAGCTGGCCCACCACCGACTCCATGTCACAGGTTCATAGTATTCGTGCTCGAGTCTAGGATTGCAACGTAGGTGGATATCGAATGGCGTCTCGGAGTCAGTCTCAATAGAAGATTCCGATAGCTTGGGGTAAGGGGAGGCCGCTCCGGATGACGAACTTCTGCTCGGTTGATTCGAAGCTTCCATATTGTGCTCCTCTTCCCTACTCATCTTCCTAATTGCTTCTGCGATAAATGGGACGCGTTCATATTTGGTCCCCGAATCCGATTTCCTCCCAATGGAATCTTTAACAATTCCAATAATGAAATGTACAAATATGAGAGCAGATAAGGCCCACCCAAGACCACTGTGCGAGGCTTTTGGGTATAGATCTGGAGTTTTGGAGTTATATGCCAAACCAAAAATCGTGCCGATGCCGTGAAGGCCGAGGAATGCGATCTGAGACGGATATCGGAGATTTGACTTTGCGACACTGAACATGACGGCTAGCTTAAATGAATTCTCTGGACTACATTTGACTTTGGAGGGAAACATACAGAGAGGTAAAGCGCACACCCAACCAAGGAACATGAATATGATGTGAACATAAAGTAGATTTGATGAAGTGTGTTCTCTGAAATAGCTTTCCGCTGAAATCGACGATGAAGATACATCATCATTGCTTGCGTCTATAGGTGTGGCTGCCAGAGGAAGTACTTGAAATATCATCGCTGCTGCGACGTGGACATGAAAATGAGGCTGCCACATCGTGCTGACAATAAAATCTTTCCGATCTGATAGGTAGCTTTGTATAGGAAGTAGTAAAGAGCTAGAAGCACGAAGATATGTGAAACGATTTATGAGAGTGACTTGATGAAGGACAGAAATAAGTACTTTATATACACATAGTCCTTCGCACTGTTGCGGTCATCTCGGATCCTTATCACCGCCAAGAACCACAATATCCTCGGGAATCGGTATCGAAATCTTCTTACGTCTTTGTACACGTTGCTCCCATAATTTTTCGCATCTTGCAACTCCAAGAAGTATGTTTGTAATACGATATGACATCAGCTACACGGAAAGTCTTGCAAAACCGCGAGTGAGAATGGCTTCATATCCGTGAACCATCAGCGCTAAGCCCAGATGGGCGATATGTTGCGAGATAAATAGAAGGGGATAGGGATAGCAATATTATCATCAATAGAAAAATGAAGAAGTTGAAATTGCTAAGAGATATGAGGTGCAATGTCTTTACTGGAAACAATTGACGTACTATACATGTTCATTGACGTCCTGGAATATTTTCTTGTACAGTTTCTCGATTTCCTTGTAGCCACAAAGCAAACGCCTCGACTATGAAATTGTCTGTTCCTCCTTTCGGAGACAGTTTATCGCTCTGCTATATGTATCCATTATCCAATTGTATATTATATCATGGTCTCAGGATGTACCGGTGAAAATTTCGCCATTTTCGATTCGGGAAGAGGATGCTTCGGAGATGTTGAGTTAGGTGTTTGAGTGTCTCTAACTTTGGTGCAAATGCTGTGATAATATCCTCAATTCCATTTTCGTTCATGGGGCCGCGCTTCGTGTAAGCGATTTCTGCGTACGACCCAGTATACCAACCCTGCAGTCTACTCGTCTTGTTTGGTCTCACATTTCCTTTGTTTGACGTTGAACGTGGTGCGTCTGTTTCCTCCATGTCGGTCACGTCTTCGTGACCATAGCAGATTCACATACCTACGAAGACGTAGAACAATGACTCCAAATCGTGCCGGCATAGTGTATGGCCCTTGCCTTGAAGCACCTCTGGCTTCGGTTCGACCGTCACCTGACCTAGACCTCTTAATTCCACCACTCCCCTCAGAAAATCCTTCTTCTCTTTCCATTTTTGTCCAGAGTATATTGAGGCGCTACTAGTACTAGTTCCTAGTCCCATCAATCGAGCAGCACTGCTTCTTGATCTTTCTGTGAGACTTCATGTTCTTGTGTATGCTCGGCTAGACTCTGCACTGCCATCAACCCAAGAAGGCTTGCCCGAGAGCTTCCGTGGGCGTCAAACTTCAAGCTTGTCCATAAATACGCAACAGTGTCTGCACTTGCATCAGTAGCAATCTGCTCATGACAGAACCATCCAGCAATACCTTTGACTCCTTTGTCCCCGGTCAACTCCAACAAGTCTCCCCCCTCTTGCTTTTTTTCGTCGAGGTTCCTAATAGCTAATTGTTTTTCCTGAAACTGCTTCTTCATCTCTACAAGCTCCTTCTCGAGGCATTATATACATTCTGCCTTTTTCTACTGGCTATCAGCGGCTGCTCTCGCCGCTTCCAATTCTGCTTGGATGTAAAGCCTGATCTTCTTGTTCTAAGACTCCTACCCTTTGGTCTAAGATTGCGAGCATTTGCTTGAGATCGAGGGTCTCCTTTTCGACGCCAGTTCCTATTCCATCTAAGAAAGTGAGTCGCTCGCCCAGAACCAGCCTCTGCCGGTCGAGAATCTTCACGCGAAAATTTTCCTCATGCACCAGGTTATTCTGTTTATAGAGAGCCACGAACTTGGTGATCGACTTTTTTAGTTCTCCAATCCCATCAAACTGCCCTCCCGCCGCACAAAGATCTTCAAATTGAAGTTTATCCGAATGGTTAGCCTCGCAATCACCGTCTTTATATTTCCCAAACTGGAGTCGTCCTGTGAAGGCTGTACTCATATTTTCTACTCCTTATCTAGTCTCCTTAATATGCAAGTACCATATCCAGGTTCCTGCACCTGATAGCGGCCACTTCTTTGGGATTCCTGAGGACTTCGGCCTGCCGTTGACTGACGAGCTCTAATTCGGTTAATCTTTCTTGGAAGTCTTGAGACATTGCTATAAGATGACTGAAACTGAGTGCAAAGATTGATTAAAAGAGCTTGTAATAGGCTAAGGCGTTACTTTCTTGTTACGACCTAGCTTGTACCTTCTCTGAACGAGGAATACTCATCTAATACTCTCAAAAAAGATCAACGTGGCTGTCACTATATTACCCTAAGTAATATTACACGGAAGGCAGTCGGGAGACTAACCTCATAGGAGTCAAGCTGAAGGATTTTATTACTCTACAGCAATCTGTACTGTACAACGGATATCAAGTAGGGAAGAAGAGTTTCGCGCTAAAGTAGTACTTTCAGCGCGATGAAAATGAGCTCCCTATGCTTGGTCAACTATCCGATGAGGATGGACTTTGTTTAGCTTGGAAGCTAACATAGACAAGCTGGATCGAACAGTAGAAAATCTGTACTAAATCTGAAAGCGGCATCACTTTGCAATGTTACTGATCAATCTTTAGTAACGGTAGTTGGAGTAAAATCGACGCATCGAAGGGAACACATCTAATACTTGTAAGATCCCGCACAATTGACTTGAACGCCGACAGTGTATCACTCTTTTTCATTCTACAGGCATTCCTCGACGCCTCTCATCGAGATTTTACAGTGTTTCACCTAGTACTGTGTTGCTTCATGAAAACGAGCTTGAATTCTGACAGGGCTATATAGCATTTACAACTAGCCATTCATCCTCTAGTATCTAGGCAAACCTGCCTGACTTTTTGAGCTGGCCTGCTTGAACTCGGGATATAGACACTACACGTGACACGCTTTATGTATTGCCTTAGCTGGAAGATGCATATGGACTGTCAAACTTCTTGTACCCTACGCCCTTGACGAACGTCTGCATCCACGGACCCTGCGCCTTTTCCTCCGAAAGCTCCCAGTAGAGCTTTGCATGCGCCTCTCCGTCAACTTTATATTTGGCCGTTCCGTCCGCCTTGCGTTCGTCGCCATAATAAAACCTATAGTAGTTTAGTCTTTGCACGAGCGAATTGAAGTAGGAAACAAATAACTTACTTGAATCCACGGTCTTTATATGCAGCTGAAGCAGCCCAGATCATATGTGCGCCGGCAGACTTTCCAACACCTTGGCCGAGAAATGATGGGATGATAGCAACATTCAGGATATTTCCGGTGTAGATGAACGTCCTTGAAGCAGAAGCAGGAAGCTGTGCAAAACCCAAGGCAGCTTGTTGCGCGGCGACAAAAGCACTGGTGACATTGATTGCTACATCTCGATTGAAAGCGGCCAGTGGAAGGGCGAATGGGTCCTGAGGTGGGGAGAGCGTCGAGGCGCTGACTGCGAATTTTCAGTCGGAATTCAAAGGCATGTTCAGGTACCAGAGCTTACCATTATAAACGACTACACTTGGGATACCAAACACTTTATTGACCTTTTTAAATGCGTTGACAACATCGTCAGAGTTGGCGAAGTCACTCGCAATGTTTAGTTGATTGTCCGTGCTATCAGCTTCGTCCAGTGATCGCGCAGTGAGGGCGACCTTGTAGCCTCTCGAAGCAAAAGTCCGAGCGACTGCCTGGCCGATATTTGGTCCTGCTCCAAGGATGAGGATGACTGGTGATTTGCCGGTCATGATTCAAAGTGTAGGGAGAGGTTAGAGCATTCGGGTCCAAGTACAATGCCCTTCGTCTGGTATATATATAGGTAGACATACTTTTATTTGAAGGTTAAGAGAGGTATCTAAATGCGGCATCAGTCAAACAATTCGGAGCGGAGACAATCTTGCCCGTGATGTTTATAATCAACAGTAGCGGCGGCATTAGTCAAACAACTCGGAGCGGCGACCATTCTGTCCGGAATATTTTCAATCAATAGGAGCGGTGGCCTCGTAGATAGAATGATTTTGGTTTCCCGGCGATTTATAAGTTGATGATTTATAACAGCATGTATTCAGTACAACGTGCAGCGCAGAACTACGCCAGAAAGTAGCCGATCATATATGTCAGCACTGTTAGCGGTCTTAATTTGTTATGGCGGAGGAAGACTTGTCCGTAAGTATCTCTCGTAGTGCTCAACAGCATTTAAGGTCATCGATTTCCGCAATGTTTTGAAGTTACCAAAGTATATATACATGTCTACAAGTAAGCACTTTCTTAGTTTCCGTACAACTCCAACAAAAGATACTCCAACAAAAGATATACATTATGTCTAGACTGAATGGAAAGACTGCCGTTATCACTGGAGGTGCTACCGGCATCGGCCTCGCAGCGGCAAAGCGCTTCATCGAGGAGGGCGCCTTCGTCTTCATCTTCGGCCGCCGACAGGAAGCGCTCGACGCGGCTCTAGCCGACCTCGGGCCCAATGCCCGCGCGCTGAAGGGCTCAGTCTCCGATCTGGCCGACCTCGACCGACTCTATACGGCGGTAAAGGCCGAGCGCGGAACCCTCGACATCGTCTTCGCCAATGCCGGGGCAGGCAGCCAGCTTCCGCTCGGCAAGATCACCGTCGAGCACTGTGACGAAATCTTCGACACCAATGTAAAAGGTTCGATCTTCACGATCCAGAAGGCGCTGCCGCTGATGGGCAAGGGCGGTTCGATCATCCTGACCGGATCAAGCGCTGGCACCACGGGCGCCCCGTCATTTAGCCTTTACGCTGCGAGCAAGGCGGCCGTGCGCAACCTCGCGCGGACCTGGGCGGAGGACTTGAAAGGTACCGGCATCCGAGTAAATGTGCTATCGCCCGGGCCGACGGCGACGGAACTCGCGAAGGAAGCGTTAGGCGAGGAGGGCATGAAGGTCTTCGCCTCGCTCAATCCGCTCCAGCGGATGGCCGATCCAGCGGAAATTGGGGCGGTGGCTGCCTTTCTCGCGTCGCAGGACAGCAGCTTCATGACCGCCAGTGAGGTCGCCGTCGACGGTGGCCTTGCGCAAATCTGACGTGCTACGCACAGCCGGCCATGGCAGGCTCAGGCTGGTGCCAAATGCAAGAGAGCCTCGGCCCTCAATTATCTCGGAGGGGCTACTCGGCCATTTGACGATAGAGGGTCAAGCAGGACGCAGCTTGGAACCATAGGCGATACACTCTGTATGCACGCGAGACTACAACGGTTTAGCAGTTATCATATGGTTCTAAATTAGCGTGATACCTGAGATTTATTCTTCATTCAAGGCTATGAAATTGAAGTTTCCTCTATTAGCATAGGATTATGGAGCAATTGCTTCGTGCCTTCACATTATGAAACTTTATTGAAGTGACATGGAATCTCTATTGTTGACACTTGAAACTGGAAAATAATAGCCTTCTACTTGCTGTCGCATTTACTATTCGACAGCTATAACGTAGTAGTTAGAAGAGGCTTATACTAAGAGCATAATATAATTAGAGTAGCCCTCTCCATCTCAGAATGAATTGTGAGTTATTCATATTGAATACGCCCTCTGAAAACAACATCCTCTTTGGTAATTGGTAATTTTTCTATTTCGTACCCGTTCGTGGTAAATCGTTAGGAACTCCGACAATCCTTCGTAATTGTCACATTTATCATCTTAGCAGTCTATCACATCCATTCTTTTTCTCCTCATCCTTCTCCTTAGCCTTGATGCTCTCAATGTGCCTAGTACCTTGGCAGATTTCCTCTTTCTCCCTGTCATTGATGTCTTCCCTCTACGTTTTCTCATGTCCCTTGATGTAATTGCTGGTCTTGAACGTATCTTATCTTCGAAATCGTCATTGGAATCGAGTTCACACCGAAGTGGAGAGTTGAAAGGCCTCACTGATGGTGGAGATGAAGGTATACATTGCGCTCCTACCGCGACCATCTCTTTGACAAGCGTATTGATAGAACGTGTTTGTGAGCCGGAACATTGAAGTTCTGTGTATAACTGACGCTGAAGACGACGCTCGGCGTAGGAAGACGGGAACTCTGGTGACTCAATTTGCGATGTATGTACACTCTGAGCCTCGCCGTCAGATGAAAGATCTAAGGATGAGGCGGAGCATGTAGAGGAGATAAGGGAGAGCATGGGAGGTGCGCAGGTATTGAGCGATGTAGAGTATAATGTTTGAGAGAAGTCGTTATCCAGGCTCTGATGACACATTTTGGTCGTAAGAGTGTCAAGTGGTGACGAGCAACGTGACGGTAGGGATGTGGTTATAGGGTTGCTGATTTCAATACGCATTTGGTACCGGAGATTGGGGAGCTCGTGTCTGTTGGTATCACCTCGCGGATGTAAGAACACCTGCTATCAAGACGGGAGCGAATTCCATAGGTGAAGTGCTCAAACATATCGGAGACCAGAGAGCAATGAGTAGAATTTTTCTGAAGTAGTAACTCAATTCACACTGATGTCGAATAACTAAGACTTCTAATCATTGGACATAGAATCAACTTCTTTCAAATTCAGACTACTGAGGTGGTTTGGATATTCCTTGTGGATGGTGTGAGAAGCACTTGGGAATTGAGACTTGGAAACAGGCTGGAGATGTTACCAAAATAGGTCATTTTGCACGTAGATACTTTACAACAGAAGAATGAGTGTACTTTTTTCCTATTTTATCCTAATCTTCTGTGTAGTTCCTGGCATGTGGGTTGTTGACTTGGCAATTGGAGGATAGAATTGAGGTCGAGGGACGAGGTTATGCATTTGCATTCAAATAGACTTTGTAATAACACCATCGACCGTGACAGACTCTCAGCCTTAGCTGTGTTGCTCGGCTGGGCTAGAACAATAATTCCAACAAGAGAACATTCGGCGAAGAAGGCTAGGCTTGATTAGTAGCATAGCTGGTTCCACTTCGTAGTCATGAAAGACAAGAAGTGGGGTGTAGAGTATGCAAGCGTAGTAGTCATCGAACAATAATGAAGTCCCTGTGAGACAACAACTGGCAAAGGTGGCTTGGTTGAGCTAGAGGTAGGGATTCAGTTAGTACTTACAGTAGTCATAGAAAACATATGCCGCCAATAAAATGTGGGAAAAAATACGCGCGGTGGGTAGAGACGGGCAGGAAAACTAGTGTCCGGTGGAAGGGTACGCAAGCGAATCATCTTTCAGTTGGGAATATCCCTACATGATTCATAGGTAACCTTTTTCTACTTGACAAAGGATTCTGGACTCTTTCTGAGTCCTACATCGTGACCATCAACTAAGCATTCTATGCTCAACTACCGCGGCCGAAGCAGCCTTCTAGCTTCCAGCCTTAAAAGACACAATGTGGGTAGAGTAGAGATAAGTATACTCGGTTGAGTTGAGTTCTATGGGCCTTTACTCTCTATGTTCGAGGCAGAGTATCGCAGTCCTGATGAAGCTGGGGGTCAGCAACTGATAGGCCAGTTTGCAGTATCACTACGCCTAATCTAGTATAGGTAAGTCTAGGTAACGCAGTCATCTTTCAATCGAAGCCTTCGTGTTTCAATCTGAGGCTGAAGCAATAAGCGGGTAATTTCAGTAGAGACAGTAATCATCTTGTCGTTTCGAGAGCTTAAGAAAGGTAGACTGTTCAGCCTCTCAGCCGGTAAAGATAGAGTTGGGTCTATAGTTTCCGGGACTAGCGGTGTGAAGTTCGAAATTCACTACGAAAATTGATACTTTTGTGTTAGAAAAAGCACAGCCCCAAGACCTGAGCATAGAATAAACAATTGCTGTATATAAGGTTCAATCGTGGGAGTCACTTCTACGTTCCGTGACCATTATATTTATACTCTGCATGTGTTTATGCAAAATAACAGGCAGACGGGGCGGAGAGGCAAAGGGATACAATCTTACCATTCTGACTCAATATTACTACATGAGTCACCAAGGCTGCTGCCTGTCGCAGGCAACCTATTCCAACTCACAAGACCTAGAAATGTAGAGTGTGACTCGACTCTCCATAATATTAAGTTGAATGAAGGCTGCGGTATACATAAATCAATCCGGCGACGTCCAATCATTTCGGATATACTTCCCTAGTCATATCAAATACAAAACAGACTAGTTACTTCATGTAATAAAGGAGAAGGCTTTGCATTCCCTTGTGACAATAAGCTTTAAATTAGCCTTGCGGCTCGGTGAGTTTAATTCTACTGTTCTCATGTCATAACCTATACTGTTGGAAGATATAAAGGTTAGAGGAGGCCTGAGTTATTTTGGCTATTCTTTGAGTCACCTTCTCATATCTGCTCAAAAACACTATACTCAAGATCAAGATTCTTGTTATCAAGTCATAGTATCTTTGCTCATTATGTCATTCGCTTCGTTCGTTCAGGCAGCTTTCCCGGAACAGTCTCAGACAAATATCTCCGGACCACTGGCGTACAGAACCCTTCCTGCTACCGTGCTTGAGACATTCATTCCTGGCTATGAGTCTATCTCAAACTTTCTTTTTCAAACTTTCGGGTTTGATGTGACTATATTTGTATCACTCGGATGTGTGTTGTGGTTGATTTGCAAGATTGCCGCGTATTTTGGGTATCATGGACATCGCCTCCTCTCACAGTGGGGTATGTCGTCAATAACAGTCAGCAACATCGATAATATCCATGACCATCTCATGAAATGGTTATCTGAACATCACAGCATCAAGGATTCCCGCTCGTTGTCCGCTGAGACGCTTTATAGAAGCGCTTGGGACGAAGATGTGGAAGAAGATGATTCCGATAATCAGAACGATGATTCTATGCTCCTGAATTTTAGCAACCAAGAGGCTAAGACTCCACCAAGGTTCACTCCATACTACGGCTCGCATCGCTTTTGGCATGACGGTCGAGTTTTCTTCTTGCTACGAATGCGACAGACATCGCTAGATCTCAATTCTTTCCCGTCTTCGTTCGAGAAAGAAGATCTTACAATCACTTGTATTGGTCGCTCATCCCAGCCGATCAAGGACCTACTACAAGTTGCAAAGGACTTCTATCTCAAAAGTCACCGTCAAAAGACGACTATTCGCCGTCCTGCTACAAAGGATTTGCGACGCTATGGTGGAAGAAGCTGCTGGACAAACAGTGCTCATCGCCCTACTCGACCTATGGAGACAGTTGTGCTTGATGCACAACGCAAGAAAGAGGTGCTTCAAGATATGAATGAGTATCTTCATCCTACCACGCCAACCTGGTACGCAGACCGCGGGATCCCATATCGACGAGGGTATCTCTTTCATGGTCCACCAGGAACTGGGAAGACATCATTATCGTTTGCACTTGCAGGAGTCTTTGGTCTTGATATCTATGTCATTTCGCTACTGGACCCATCTTTGACCGAGGAGGATCTAGGTATGCTCTTTAATGCACTTCCTAGACGCTGCGTTGTCCTTCTAGAGGATATCGATACCGCAGGACTGACGCGTCATGACCAACCGACATTGGCCAATCCTCAAGATCCAGAAACAACAAACTCCGAATGGAAGGTCGAGGATCTTGCGAGAGCACTCAAACGCGCAAGCGATGCTTCTGAAGACGACAAGAAAAAGGGAATCAGTCTCAGCGGCCTGCTTAATGCCATTGATGGTGTAGCTAGTCACGAAGGGAGAATCTTGGTTATGACGACAAATAGGCCCGAATCTCTGGATAAAGCACTCATTCGACCTGGAAGGGTTGATCTCCAAGTCCCCTTTGGATTTGCAACAAAGCCTCAGATTCAAGAGTTGTTTGTACGCATGTATTCGAATGAGCCTGTCAAGAAACGATCGACAAGAAGTCCTTCCTCTGATAATCTTGGAAAGACCCCTCCTCTGCTAGCGACTCCTGCGAAAAATTTGCAGCAGATCAACGTTGCTTCTGAGACATCTGGTTTGACCAATCAGGTCGATTTATCAACTGCCGCAGAGAAGTTTGCAGGGAGAGTTCCTGGAGATACCTTTAGTCCCGCTGAAGTTCAAGGGTTTCTATTGAAGAGAAAGAAGAAACCGCTTGTTGCACTGGAAGATATAGAGAAATGGGTTGAGAGCCAGCTGCAAGCGAAGGCGGATAAAACTAAAGTTTTGGTAATTCAGTGATAGAATACTAATGTGGAAATAGACGTCAGCCAATCTATGGAAGCCTGAGGGCGGACAAACACGGTTATAGAGGATACTTCGCGCATTGTGAAGGAACTATCACAAAAGTTTTGAGTAGTTAGATGTTCAGCAATCAAAAATCTTTGTGTGTTCAGTCAACTCTGCATCCCTAATATTTTGGCCAACTTTAAACAAGCTGCTGGGGAGTTCGCGACAGAGAAGGTGAACTTGAAGAAAGCTCTTGCTTCCAAAGTACTAGTCTTGAACTAGAGTGCTGATGGAAGGTTAAGAATTAGTTGCTTTTCTCGTTAATAAAGTATGCTGCCTTTTGATGGCTTTCCCTTGTGAGCCTTAGATCCCCATGTTTTGACCGAAATACTCACATCAAGTGGTGTCCGAATCTCCCATATAACCTTTCCTAACATCGAAGTTTGGTTTAACTTTCTGTTAAAGAGTCCCTCAAAGTTTAATACAAGATAATAATGAAAATGACAATAGTCTGACTTCTCGAATCGTAAATTCCAATATTAATTTGATAACTCGGAATGGCCTTGATAGAGAGGTAGTTCCTAGAATACTATGGGTGGTACATTACTCCTATAGCTCTAATATTAGAGTGAAACCTGGTGCCTATTTCAATCTGGTGGCGTTGTAGAAAGAGTGCGTCTTTAGGGCGGCCGGATGCATGAATTTATGCCAGTATAGGCATTTCTCGACCTCAAGGAGCCATAACCTAGATTTGTAAATATACTTTGAGTAAAAGTCCCGATCGTTCCAACAGTAATGAGTACACAATTTCCGAGGTAGATAACACACGAATATGATATAGTCAAAATACCTCCTCGCATGCTGTTGGATACGACTAATCGAGTTCTAGAACCTTCTTTTATATCCCGGCCTATTGATGTTTTGAACTTGTCACTTCCTGGCCGAAGCAGCGTAGCAATTGTCCGTCCATCTCACATCATCAGACAGAAGAGC
This sequence comes from Allantophomopsis cytisporea, assembly GCA_024752435.1. Taxonomy (NCBI): domain Eukaryota; kingdom Fungi; phylum Ascomycota; class Leotiomycetes; order Phacidiales; family Phacidiaceae; genus Allantophomopsis; species Allantophomopsis cytisporea. The sequence goes on from CP103036.1 coordinate 84,293, forward strand.
CCTGCCGATTCAACACTCCTTCGCACCAGCTCTCCTATATCCTTCTCATGAGACCTTTCAGTTGGCAGGTAGATCACAGCTACTGACACCCTCCGCCGCGCAAATCCAGGTCGTTTAGGGAGACAAATTTGTAGTTGTATATATCATTCGAAACTGATTTGGTGTGAGAAACTAAGCTATAAACTTGCTCGGAGCTCAACCACTTCCTGTCCGATCTGTCTCCTCCAAGCTTTTAGGAACATCTCATTCAACTCCGGCACTGCTTCTTCGGCGAATGCGAAGCTGGCACCAGCAGATAAAGTAGCACCCGTCAGACCTGTAGCCACGATCCCACCGACAGCAGCACCACCCATTGTAGCACTCTGACACCAGGCAAACAGGCTGCCAGCTTCTACAAGACTTATACCTGCTTGCCATGCTGCAGATGTAGAGCCAGCGACTGGACCTGTAGCTGCAAATCCTACTGCCTCGAGGACAGGCACTGCAATAAGAGAGGCAACTGAAGCAACGCCACCTAGAACTTGGAAGGAAAATTGTACAGGATGTCTTGTAACTAAGCTGCCAGTGCAAATGCCTGAGTACGAATCGTTTTGTAGACGTGCTATCAGCGTCATTGGTATTTGATGACACGCATTCTACACGGATGCGACAGAGTGCTTTTTAAGGTGCCACCGATACCATCGTATATGTTGGGTATGAAGACATACGCAATACCAATGTTTGAAGACGAGTTTAAGAAAAAGACTGAGACCAGTGAAGGGCTGATGTGTGCACAGCTTATGAATCGAAGTACTGCGTAGAATGTATACCCCGCGCTCATCCCAAAGCTTGCCGGATGGGAGATAGCATAAAACGGGAGTTTCTGGGGGAGACCTGGTTAGCTGGTGCATACACGTTTTCCCACGTTAGTCGTTACTGCGTATATCATAAACCAAGCGAAAAGCTCAACTCTTATTACGGTAAGGAACGTTGGGCTAGATACTTTATTTATATATCTACAGAACTCAGATATAGGGTTGCCACTATCAATAGGTTAATGTAGGCATGTGCAGTCATTCTGGAGGCTGCCGTCGCGGTGTGGTCAGGCCCAGTAAGTCGTAGTGCAATGCAGACTAGGAAGTGAATGATGCCTTGCTTGCATTTGCTATACGCTGTGCCAATCACAAAAAAATTGTGAAGTATAATAGATTTTAAGAAGAGGGGTATGAAGGCAGATGACTTGCGCAGCATTCCCTTTGTTAGTCCAACTTAACATTCTGACCGTCTGGGTATTACGATGTCTTCGATGTCGTCGTTGAGTATATTACTTTATCACTGTCATGAGATATTGAGTAAAATGCCGCTAGTCGCGGCCAGGGTATGACAATTGAACTTAATTGATGGGAATGGGAGTAGGCCTATAAGATAGCGTACGACTCGAATTTGTGTTGCATTTGTAACTTCTCTTCACTGACAGGCCCCCCACCCTCCAGCCAAAGATATTTGTCTATCGAGGTCTCTAATATATATATGGAAACTCCCTGCTTGATCTCCTCTCTCTCCCTTATATCTTGGTGCACTCATTATCAGCTCTCAAAGCCAAAAAAAATCCGCATATCCTACACAAGACTCTATATTTTAAAAATCATGTCCTCCTCTCAAGGCCAAAGAATCCAAACGAATTGTAAAATCATTTGGGGTGATTGGGACTACGAGCTTGACGTCGAGACCGACGACTTTGTGGAGTACTCATGTATTGTCAGGAAAGACTTTGGGACACACTATGGACCCCTATTGATGATGACGGGACTATGTCGCTCAGAAAAGCAAGCTTGGGAAGAGCTAGAGAGGAAGCTAGATTTATGGGCTAGGCAAGTACAAAGCGGACAGCCTATGACGAAGACTGAGATATCAGAGATATTCGGGGGACCGCATGGGCGCAATACGGCTGTTATAAAGAGCTTTCTTGATGAGATGGAGAGAAGAGGGATTGATACGTGAAGAGGGACTGGGGACTGGCATTTCATACTACATATCAAGGTCGTCTTTTTCTCGTTTGATTATGCTGCTTCAACAGGGTCAGACGAAGTGAGGTGGTACAATACTTCAAATAACGAAAGAAGATTAATATTCATCAAATCTTCTTAATTTGTTCTCAAATCTTGATACCGTCTACGTCTTGCGATCTTTACTTTAAGTTAAGAGGCAATCATGCTCATAAAACGGTTCATACACAGTTTGACTTTTCGAGACTCATAGTTGTGAAACCTGCGTAGATACAGTGATGATATTGGGCTCAGATAGAGTAATCAAACTTGAAATTGAGTAAGGTTGATTTTTTTCAATGACAAGATACCTTTCCGAAATTTCATTATTTCGTTTGAGAGAGCAAAGTAAAGAAAGGCCGTTTTGGTATGAAGATCCGGTTTTAGCGTTAGGATAGACAATCTTGATATCATGTAGCTATGGAAGGCACGTGTATTGCAAATAACCCCCCCTTCCTGTAAGCCAAGAAAAGAGTGAAGGATATCCTTAAAATCTCAAAGTGCTTCCTACAATTTTGACCGCTGATTTTTCTGGAGCTTGGACTGCATGTATCTTAGGATTCATTACTGGTACACCAATCTGCATGATGTGAGATAATCTTCTATGCAAAATTTGGACTACTTTCAGGAATGAGTTCTTTGAAAAGGAATGGGCTTATGTAGGGCATTAGTCTCTTCTCGTCTGTAGCAAGATCCGGATTTCTTGACACCACGTCGACTTCGGCTACAATACGGTTGAGCATGTAACGACAATGAATTCTTGCGGTCTCGAGCCCTTCTATAGAGGCTGGGCACGTTTTCTGGATTCTCAAAGGTGCCATTACCTGAGAGAGAGTATCATCGATAGACAGGCTCCGCAAAGAAACCACGCCATCTTCCTCACTCTCCTTTGATTTCTCAGTTGTAGTCTTTGTCTCTCCTGGGACTGAAGATTTCTGTGCCTCAGTGACATCACAAGCGGCAGCTTCAGGGGGTCTCTTGAGGGTTTGTGCAGCTGAAGAGGCTTCAAAAGCAAGAATCTGAAGGTTCTTGGCTATTGTCTTAAAATCCAAATACGCTTCTTGCAGAACATTTGTATACACGCCTGCCTTCTCAAAGTACGGCAAGGTTATCTGTAAGGTACTTGCGTGGAAGCTTCATAAGGCTGTATACTTTGTGGGAATGGCATGCGTACGCAGCGGTAGACTAGCAACAAGGTCGGGAAATTTCAGGGCTGCGGACTTCATAGTCTCGAATGTCCAGTCTTGATCAGCCACAAAAACTTCAGTAGCAAAAAAATATACGGAGTCTTCAACATGGGGGAAGTTCATTATGCGCAAGGATTGGGATGCTGACCGCCTCCACCCCAACTATCATCGACAGACAGTCATTATAGCTATAAAGTTATGAAATTGCCTATTACAGTTACTGATTTTTGACCCGACCGGTGATATTCAGCAATGCAATCACCACTCATTCGATCACCGCAGTAAGAGTAAACCTTGTAAAAGCCACTATAGAGTAACCTGATTACATACTCGATTTTGCAAAATTATGTGAATAGGTCATAAAATAGGTCAGTAGATTACTTACGAAGTAATTCATTTCACTCATGCTATCGCTTCCTAAAATCCACAAGATCTCTTCTTTCTGGACATAGTACACATGGCGTTCAAAAACTTGCCCAATGTAGTATCTTGATCTTCACTGATTACCTGGAGAACTGCTGCGGATATGCCTTGCCTCGAACTCTTTTTGAATAAACCACTTCTTTTCTTCTGACTGTGCGTCGCAGTAGGGAGAGTACACTCAGCTATAACTTGCCATTGGTCGTCTAACTTGCCGGAGTTATGTGTGCGAGGGCCAGGATATGTCCCGCTTCAGTTCACTCGGTCAGGAGAGGGCAGGATTGTTGAGAGGTGGCTGAGCGACTTCTGCATTGGAGCGGCGCGGTGGATTGGGGTACTGCATTGATCGAAGAAACGTAGTGGTGCGATACATGCCTAATCCAATAATCAGTGAAGGTGAGAGCCATTCACTTTCACATACTGTCATCGAATTGAGTTCTATCTATTGACTACATATCTTAACAGACATTAACATGTTAACAGGCTTCTCAACATCCGTATGTGGAATAGTTCCGGTGGTAGCTGGATTAGCCGTAAAGACGTGAAGGACCGCAAAGTTGAGCTGTTTGTTTATTATATCACTACAACCAATGACAGTAGCAAATGACAGAAGATAGAGAAATTATTTACATCGGATTTGGGGAGCGTACTACCACATAGGAGGATAGTATGTGCACACGCCCGATTCGTCTTCCCATAGCTAGTAGGCTTATGAATTCTGGAGAGGTAGGAGAGTTTGAAGGCCCTTCTTCTGATATAGAAAAGTTAGAATATTGTTGATAGATATCTACTACTATTAAAACGTTTTATGCTATTTAAACTAGTCACATTGGGATTGTTTTGAAGACCTACTAACTCTTAGTTAAAGAGAACATATAACGTATCGTTACATAGTAGAGAATAATCACAAACTAGTCTTAGGAAAGATTGCTAATGAGAGTGTCGCTACTAGTACAAACACAAGACCGTTCCTACTGTTATATCTCAAGATACGGATTAACATTCAGAATATATCAGTAGGTTTGTATTGTTATAGCGATTTCTCAGAGTTATATCAAGGCTACAAAAGTTTCATCTGACTACATCTTCGTTTTATGTCCACTACGATTCCTTACTCAAGTGCCTTTATCGCAGCTGAGGCCATACTCTCCAAGAACGCTCCTGTCTTCCCAGGCGTGTAGTCAAGGTCAAGCTTGAAATCTTTCGAAACAATCGTACCTGCCAGGTAAATCTTGAAAGGCTTCTGTTCTTCTTTCTTGGCAGTGAGTGTTCCACTCAGCCTAGCTTCTTGAATGTCACAAAGCGAGCCTGCAGTTTTAATCAGCTCACTAAGCGTCTCATAGACTGCTCCTTCGATTGTCTTGACGGCTTCGAGGCCCGCCTGTGCAGCCTTGAAGGCGATGTTATTGTTCTTGGCTATCTCCAGAGCACCCTCAGCAGCTGCAAGAGCAGTGCTCTCTACACTGGTCTTGAGCGTCTGTAATTGAATCTCCAACTTTTCGGCTTCCAGGCGCTGAGACTCTGTATATTGGGCATACAGATGCTGTGCGTTATCGACCATTTCCTTGGCTTCCCTTTCTGCTTCTTCGAATTCTCCCTTGAGTTGATGTTCGACAATAGATAGCAGTTTCCGGGCGTTATCAAGTTGATCGCGCGCTTGATTCACGGCGTTCGTAACCATGGTTTTGATTGTGTCGAATGCTTCGTTAGCCCGATACCATGATTCTTTGAGCTCTTTGAAGAGCTGTGAGGTCATCACGGCTAGAGTAAGGCTCAGAGCAGTCTCGGCAATACTCAGCCCGGCTTTTGCTGCGCCAAAGGCGACACCAAGAGCAGCGATTTGAATTGTCTGAAACTAAATCAGCAATATTACATACTAATAGAATGATCAGACCTACCAAATCTGGACCACGCCAGAAAGTCTTCCAGTCCAGGTGATCTAGCTGCCAAGCTAGATCATTCATGTCTCTTTCAATAGAGTTCACAGATTCTATATAAGTCAGCGCATGGAAGAAACTTTCTGGATGCTAGAACACTTGCCATTTGCTCGGTGGACATCATCGCGGGATCGTCGGATGGAATCTTCGGCGTTACCGAATTCTGCCATGAAATCCTGTTTTTTGCGTTCTCGATCAGAGAGTGCATCATTCTCTCTGTTTCGACCATTTGCTTCTTCGGAATTCAAATTTGTCTCTTTCATCGTTACATCATTCTTCTTCTCGTCAAGTTTTCTGTCTCGTGCTAAACGAGCTTCCTGAACCTTGCCTGTCTCGTTAATCTTTGCTTCGTTAATGCCTCCCTGCAGAGTAGCTTTATGGGCAGCAGTGGCTCTATCCAAGGCGGCAATCTGGGCGTCCAATGCGTCGTTCTTTTCTTTGTAAACCATGCGCGTTGCCTCGAACTCTTTTTGCGCAGCTTCGATATCTGCTTTGTACTGCGCTTCAGCGTTGGCCACTGCTTCTTGCGCCTGACTGAGCTTCAGCTGAGTACTCTCGTGAAAGGCTTTGAGAGCTTTCTGCATGGTCTCCGCTATCTCCTGAATAATCCTTTGCTCTATCTCCACGTTGATTGTCCAATCCGCATTGGCAAGCTTCCTTGTCAAGCTTTGTTCTTCAGCCATACTGACCATCATGGCTTGCGCCTTGATTTTGATCAAATTGCTCCACTGGAGCTGGAAATCAAAATAGAAAATTGGTGTTGGCATGAGTTGCATGTACACGTCAATAGACGCTCTGAGATCAAAAATCTCGATGTAGCCACTCAAGAAGAACTTTTGTTTTTGCATATTCATTTCCATCTCCAGGAGTGCGAAGGTAAGACCAGGCCTATCTGGCAGCGTAGCATTCCCACCGATCTTGAGAGCCCCAAGTTCGAAGGTTTGAATCCAAGCCGATAGATGAAAGCCGTCACTGGTGAGCGAACAATCCATGCCTGCCTCATGGTCGAAAACGACGATTCTGCCTTTGAACCGGAAACCCGGGGGGTAGTAGTCTCCTGCGAAGGTCACGCCGAGACTAGAATAGATCAAAACATCCTTGAACTCAAGAATATTCGCATCCATGGTGGGGATCTTCTCATTCATAACAGCAGCAACAAGCTCTATGAGCTTATAATAGTTCATCGACGGCGCATTGACCTTTATTAGCATATCCTTGGGGTTCTCACAAACGTACAAAGCCATTTCATAAGCATTGTCAGGGTTGACCTCGCCGACGTAGAAGGATCCAAGAATACCAGCTCCCATAGGTAAGCCAGTTGCCGCCAGTTGAACCCAGTTAAAGGTAACACCTATGGCAAGCTTCGGTCCTGTTCAAAGATTCATGATCAGTTTTCGATTTAAATACAAACGAAAAAGGTTTTCGGTTCTTCACACTCACCAATAGTGATTTGTTTGCTGAGGCCGAATGGATTGTTGATATGTCCCTTAAAGATTCTAAGGTCCGTTAGCACAGCAGAAAACTGGTTTCAGAAGCTGAGCTTACAATTCTCCAGCTATCTCTTTGGGATCTATTCTTGCTGTCAGCTGGAATTGCAGCCAGTCTTCGTGCCCGTTATTAATGCGGACTTGAAAGCTCCCCACAAAGCGCAGACCCAAACCGCCAACCTGTAATTCAAATCTGTCTGATCTAAAACGAGGTCCTATGTCGATCTAAGGATTTTCAAGTGTCAGTTATGCGACATGAATGCAGGGTCTCGGCTTACCTTCAATGACTTCGGTAGAAAGATGGAGACGTCTGGCACTTTTGAGCCTTTTTGCCAGCCAATTGCAAGCTGCGTCGTATCGCCTTTTGCTGGCTCTTTGACCGCTCCGCCAGTCTTTACGTACGGGATCTGTTCCAGTGTCGCCCACAGATAGAATCCTTACGATGTATTAGCAACTCATCTATCTAGTTAGTTGAGATGGTGGCATACCTTGCTTGATGACATAGCCATTAGAATTCAGGCTGCTTTTTGGGTTGTTTATACTCGAAGCAACGAGCGATACTGATTTCAATCTGACGTCAAGCTCTGAGTCCTCATCGATAGAGGATACTATGTCCCGTAAGGAGATGTCGGAATCCATACTGCCACAAATTACCCAAAACCATTCCTTGTTTTGTTTTCCAACAGCGAGAGCTACTTGAATTTCAATTGGCTTTGATACCCCTTCATTTATGGTGATACGCCCGGTCACCTCAAGTCCACCATACCAGGTTTTTTGAGTTTCTGTTGAACTTTGCTTGTCTTTTGGCTGAGTAGACGATGCGTTTGCGGCGCTACCGATCATTAGAGTTAGCGATGCATCGTTGATGGTAATGTATCCGTCATCAACTACCCATTCATGTACATCAGCTCTAACAAGGATGCCAGCTGAGGTGATAGCAATTGTTGCTTCAGCCAGATGTCTCCCATTGACTGTCAGAGCACCGGTAAGCAGAAGCTTAGCCTTGGATATTCTGACTGTCAACTGTTCACATGTAATCTCGTGTTCAGAATGCTGCAGATCCTCGCCATGAATATCAGAAAAGAGCTTCTTAATATCGCTCCATGTAACTTTATCCAGCGTTCCTTCAAGATACGACGCGTCTACAAGTTCGGTTAACAATGGGTTCCCAATGTCTTATAGGATTAACAGACCTGGGTATTGTTTGTATATCACTCCTTTCAGACCCACAGTTCCACTGCTAGAAGTCGTCCATTTTGCAGAGATACTCAAGGAGAGTGATTCATGGAGCTCTGCAGCTGTAGGTATAGATGCACCAAAAGAAGCTGTTTGTACACTCCCAGAGGTAGGTACTAAAGCATTCATTTGAGACTTTAGTGCTGGTGAGGAACTTTCATCCTCGCGTTTAGCAGTCTTTGATAGTGGAATATTAACAGAAAACACGGCTTCGTCAAGCTATGCCAGATTGGTGAGCATAAACCGTTCACTAAATGAGAATATTTTCATACCGACAGAGACTCCATGCCTAAAGGATTTCGCCATTTCCCATCCCCGGGAATTCTCATTTCAAGTCGTAAGACTTCGTCATTGATGACAGCTTTATATTCAAGAAGGAGTGGACCAGTCAAACCTGGAATCATAACATGGAGATCACCAAATATGGTGAAGCTGATATTTCGAGACTTCGCAGGTGCGGTAAATGACTGAATGTCGGCAGCCGTATTTGTCTTCCCTACATTGAGCTCAACGCCAACTGACAGAATGGTGACCAGCTCAAGGACGGGTGGCATGGGTGTTCGCAGACCCATCAGAGAACCCGAAAGGGTCAAACCGTCAGCAATGTATGTGCCATCCGGCACCTGAGCAACACCAAGGTATGCCGATAATCGCAAAGTGGGTTTTGCTGCCTCGCCAAGGAACTCCCTGAAGACACGAAAGACCTCATCAAGAAGGTCATTGAATTCGACTTCTGTCCGTAGATATAGTCCAGCAGGCTGATCAAGTATGGGCTTGGACCACCATTCAATGGCTGATTTCCGGAAAGAGACCGACCCAAATGCCGAAGAGGAAAGGTTCGGAAACAATGAGCTGAGTGACACCGACTCGTCGACTTCATATTTCCAAAAGTCTCGCGTTTCTCCTGGAGGAACACGCACTCGTCTGCTGGTAACACCTGAGAAGACCGGGTCGGCCCAGAAACCATCCCAGCTGGTGAATTTTGGCGGTGATTGGTCATATAATTTGAGCTGGTCTTCTGTCAACTCGACGTTGCCAACCGACTGTTGGACATTAGTTGCAATATCTACAGCTGGTGGGGCTGGATTTCTATGCTGCGTCCCGCCAAAAACAGGGTCGTCCCAGAAGCTCATTTTGTATAATCTCAAACAGAGTGATGAAGAGGATGCAGATAGGAATGGGAATCAATGGGGGAGATCGAGCAATTTATGGGATTTTCTTTCCTACTCTTTGCGAGGAGTGTCTCTATGCCCGCTCAAAGCTAGAAATCTTAACACGGAAACCCTCGCATTTGTGGCGTTTTGCCGTTACACCACAGAAGCGCCCTGATTTTACGAACTTGATAAGAGAAGAAATCTAATAATCATGCATTCACTATGGTATTATGCATGAGACTAGTCTGATAGCAATCGATTTGACTATAGCTTTGCTATCTGTGGGCGCTTTTCAGGCTTGCGAAGAGTGGCAGATATTTCCTACGCTCAAAATACCCAACGTGCTAGCACCTTCCCCACAACTTAATAGTTGTGGAGATAGTCACCGAGGAAGTGCTTGCCAAGGTCTTCAACGGTGCTAACATCCTTGTATCCCATGCTCTCGATGAAGTCAGCCGCTTTACCACCGTACTCTGTGAAGGTGTTCTCCATGAAGCGATGCTAATTTCTGTTAGTCATATAACTCAACCGCTTGAATCTTCAGTACTCACTTGGTATGGTTTGTTTCCCTTGTCGTGGTACACGAGGAAGCGCTTGGTCAATTCCTTGTTTTGTCCGTATTGGAAACTATCATCAACAACCAGTGTGAGTTCGTCCCCAGCTGTCTTCTTCGCTTTGAACTCGTCCAGCTTGCTGGCCTGGACATAGATAGCGCCCTCTGCACTGCCTGGACGTTGTCTGTTAGCAAGTCAAAAGCTGATCCTAGTGGTGGCATAACTCACCGCCAGACTTCACAGTGTATTTGCAGATCCAGTAGTCTTCGCTGCGTGTTCTCAGGGACTGTTTCCAGGTCACAGTGACCTTCTTGCCTTCGTTGCCCCCAAGGAATTGGACTGGAACATAGATAGTGTTGCCTTTTGCGACGAGGGAAGCCATTGTGAATATTGTAAGTTTTGAAAGTTGGAGATGGAGGTTTGAATGTGTTCTGATGAGTGAATGGATGATGATGCATGAAAAGACTGCCAGTTTTGGCAACTTTATATACTTGAAGAAGACCGGTCCATCATACTCATTGCGTTCTCAAGAACTTTCGTACAGTCATTTTAGTCGCCATGGACAATGCGCCACAATTTCTTGGAAAGTGCTCATGGTACGAGGTCTGGATTCTCATCTACAGCCAGCCACAACATCTACGCGCAAGACCCTGAGAAGAAAAAGCAAATGTCGTCGTCCTATCAACTTGCCTGGCTACGGACGGCTTGGAGCTAGGCGGTTTTGGAGAGAACAGGCCAGCTGAATAGGACCCTTCAAGGCCTGATTGGGATTGGGATTCCCATTGTGGCCCTGCCTCCTTCCCTGGATTGTCAGTTGGTGCCCGTTCAGCCAGCCACAGCCGCGTTACTCCACAAAGTTCAATGCCGGTAAGTCCCACGTTTTCTTTAAGTAGTTGGTGAAACAAAAGCTTAATTCGTATTCGGTCTAGTGCTCTTCGGCTGCCAGCTCTATATCGGCTACCGCCGCTTTGACTAGCTAGCTGAAAAGGCGGCCCGGAGCGGCTTCCTAACCCAAAGTTCATTTTACATCAATCCACAATTCAGCTCAACAACGCGAAGACAATGAAAAGAGAACTAGGCCTGCTGGATATAACGCATCTAGACCCTACTAGATTTGAGCCGAGGGTATATCGATTGTCCGCGTATGTTACCCTTGCGTACCCTCTACCGGCTCCAGCGACAGAAAGATTAAAATCTGGCTATATTATTGGGGAAGCTAGAATTACTAGGTTAGCGGACATCCCCGGGAAAAACGGAAGCCCATTAGTCGTGGATGTGCAGCTGAAGTGAGGATCGTACCACTAGTTAGAATGTTACATTATCAAACTTGCGGGGTACTGCGCATATCGAGCCTCACTTTGTCTTAAAAACACCTACCTGAGGCAAGCATAAAATCTGGGTTGTTGAGATGTAAACTACAGGAGTCAATCTGAATCTTCCCAAACACTTACTTTGGACTAGAAAACTTTCCATCAGACTGACATGATGCTGGAAGCCTACCCAGAGATGTCGACGTCGAGGCTGTCAAACAACGTAGCCGATTTCACAGAAATTCAAGTGTTTCCCCCAATCTCGAACTTCGATGACTTTTCTTGGCTTTTTGGTACCAAATTGTATCCACAACGTCAGTAGATCAAGAAAGGCGTGATTATATATGTAGTAGACTCTGAGATGTCTTACGACGACACGTATTATCTTCTACAGTAATATCTTTTTCGAGCTAGCTGGCTAAAATCTCTCTGATTTGCAACTATGGCCGGTCACAACGCGGAGTAGTATTGATTTCTCGATCCTTGTATTCTGAAAATTGAAGTATAACAATTTGAGGAATTAATTGTCCAGCTTAGAACGTGTGTTCGATAAAGGAATGATTGATTGAACACAGAATAAGAGAATCTCTGGCTTATGCTACAGCTTTAATTGTACATGATTTGCGGGTGTAGTATTCGTACTTCTTGATTGTGAATTGCTCACACTTAAGCGCAATAGCTGCAGCAATTATACTCCTCTCCAACCTCATTCACTATTCCATTGAGAGCCAATTAATCATCTACCAAACTCCTCTACAGGGTGTACATATTCCCCCAGCATTTAGATAGAATTGCGTTTCCTTAGCAGCATGGTTATTTCCTCAAACTTTGTAGATTAGAAATGAAATCGAAAGTTCGGATGTAAAGGAATTTAACGATCGATCAGACATGCTACATCATAATCCCTTCAAAAATCACGAAAATTCTTCTATTTCATAGGGCCTGGTTGATAAGTACTGTAACAACACCAATACTACGTTTTCATCCAGTATCAAATTACAATCGACCAAATAAGTCATTGAAGAGTCAGCAACTCCTTATGACGAACAATCCTTGTTTACTTGTAATGTATTAAGCACCAATACCAGCTGTGACAGCATTCACTACATTCTATTTGGACTTCAAGGACATTGAAATGAAGTATCCCATTTATAAGTGTACAACTTTCCCAATTACTCTATAACTTATACAAATCATACGTCCCACGTCAACCCTTCTTTTGTGTTAAACACTGAACAATCTAAATTTATGTAATAGTTTTGCTTTGAAATATTCCCTCTACTAATGAGAATTATCAGAAGTCGATAGCAGAAACGCTAAATTCCGCATGACACTATATAATAAATTTATGATATTGTCAGAAATTTTCCAATTTACCTGGCACTTTTTTCATTTTACTCAATGCTATACCAATGCATTCAATTAATATCCCGTGGTAGTCAAAAAACTCCTAATTTACTAGGCAATTTTTCTTTTTTTACTCAATATTATAATAATACATTTAATTAATATCTCGTATTATTCAAAACCCCACGTTGCAGAGTCTACGTGAGAGAAGTATTGAAGGGAGAAATAATTATCCCTCGGGCTGTAATTATAACCAATCCTTGTTATTGTGCAACTTATGTACTTCTTGCATGCATACGTGGAGTCTGTATAAACTCGTTTAATACACAGGCTGACTATATATACACGCCAGGTAAAGGTTAAAATACTTATTACCAAATTCTCTAAGCTTCTAAACAAGGCCAAACATTTACAGTAGACCCAAACAGCATGAATCAACTTGCATCTATTATTTCTATAATTTTAAAATATTACGGTTTATGTTAATGTATTTTATTAAGGTCTCATGTAGTGCAAAAATTAATATCTAGTATGCAGTGGAGCTTGCATATCCAGCGTACAGAAGAGGGAAATAATTAAGTATATTTCATACAAGTGAATATCGAGGATTGGTTATAACTAATGTCGAGGAGATACAAGAGAGTGACGGGGAAATGGTATAATAATAGACGAAGAGATATGGATATCGATAAAGGTTAAGAGACTCGGTACTTGGAAGCACCTCGCTTCAGCATTTTACAGATTTCGATAAATTATTGCCTTAGAACAAAGGTATAAACGAGTAGAATGAGAATTCCGAAATCACTGCTAACAAGACCAAGCTTATAGATACAAGTGATCGAAGAAGTAAGAGTGAGTATAAAGGTAGTACGCAGGCCTCGAACAAACGACCTCCAAATATATAATTCGAGGAGCATACATCATTCTTATTAAGTTGAAGGAGGTCTTCAGTCGCCTTATCTAGCAATTGAAAATCAAAGAGCGGTATGGTCTGCAGTATTAAGAGTTGATTACTCGATTATCGTAATCTTACAACGTGTTGATAGTGTACTGTATCGCTCCGTCGAGCAGATAACTTCGAATCCTATTTAATGCCAGAATCGAGATAGGCGGTGAATCGACCAGCTAGGTAGACCCGATATAGTAGGCGGCAAAGTCCAATGAGATTTAACAAACAGTTGTGTCGTATAACCATTTTGGGGGATTAACAGGTACATAGATAATTAAAAAATAATTACGCGCAAGGGTAGCGCTCACCGCTACATAACAACAAACATCCATCAAAAATCAAGTACCGAACCTACAATTAGCTTTTTGGATTTCAGCCCTCTCAATAATTTCCGAATGTACGATAATGTTTTCTCAACTCCTGTCTGAAGAAAATGAAATCCGCCTTCTGTCTTTACGAGACTCCAAACCCCTAGCAGAGTATTCTCTCAAACATGTGTCTTTAGACACCGTTCCAACATTCTATGCATTATCTTACGCCTGGGAGGACCGAAGCCTTTTTTCAGAAGCCGAAATCTCTCAAGAATGCCTAATTGAAGTCAACGGTGCCAAAGTTAGAATACGCTCCAATCTAGCAGCAGCACTAGATGCTTGGCGTGGCCATGCATTTTGTCACATTCCATTATGGGTTGACTCCTTATGCATTGATCAAACCAATATTGCTGAACGCAATGAACAAGTGCTACGCATCTACTCAATCTACAAGAGAGCTGCTGTGGTCGCAGTCTGGCTCGGACCAGACTCTCATGATAGTGGTCTGGCTTTTGATTTTATGAACACATTCACTCAAGAAGCGCAGAATCCAGATTGGGTTCGCCGCATTATCCAAGAGCGTATATTCTCACGAGAGTGGATAGCTGTAGATCATCTTCTACGCCGTAGTTGGTGGAGGCGAGTATGGATCATCCAAGAGATGGCAGCTGCTAAGGAAATCGTATTTGTTTGTGGTCAACGGATTGTCAAACGTGATGTGGTATTACGCTTCTTTGAAATCATCATTTCCACGCAGGCAACAAATTGGGCCTTGCTCATACATAGAGAAGGAATTGAACTTCATGGAGATTCTATTACTTTGGGGAATACATACCTCCGACCACATGGATGGGAGAAACGCAATCTCCTGCAGACGATCTATATAACAGGCAAGTCGTTAGCGTCTGATCCTCGTGACAAGATCTATGCGGTGCTGGGTCTTGCTCTAGATGCACCTCAATTGATAGGCGCTCCGAATTACTCTCATACGGTCGAAGAAGTCTATAAGAACTTTGCAGTATCTTTCGTGCAGAGGTATCGGTCACTTGAATTCCTCAGTCTAGCTGGTCTTCCTGTCTTTCCGCGGAGAGAAGATCTGATGCTTCCTAGCTGGACCCCCGACTGGGATCATCGTATTTGCCCTACTCTTAATTCCACCATTCGGCCTGCAGTTCTGACAAGAGCGGCTAAAGCATATCCAGCTCAAGTGACATTCTCCACAGATTTCGAGAATTTAGTTGCTCGAGGGATTGTTGTTGATGTAATTGACGGCATGGGATATTCAGTCTGGGGAGCACAAAACGGTGTGAAAGGATTTCGAGTCCGGCAAACAAGGTCCCGAGAAACGAGATATATGTCGGGGTTAGATGCGCTCGAAGCTATCTGTCGGACACTTGTCTCCAATTCCTATAGAGAAGAAAACATCCTCTCACTTTTCATACAGAAATGTCAAGAGAGCATGACGATGACAGTCCAGGATAAAGATTCTGTGCCGTTGAGTTCAGTGCTATTCACAGAGTGGTTCTTACAGAACCAAGACTTCATAATCGCTGGCAAAAGCTTGAAAGATTGGGTAGAATCTCTCGAAAACGACAGAACAGCTGCTAGTGTTTCGGAAACGGAAAAAGAGACATATAGCAACAAACTCGCAATAACACATGGTCGTAATCGACGACTTATAACAACAACACGAGGATTTGTTGGATTAGGAGTACATTCCTGTTTATCAGGCGACCTAGTGTGTATACTGTTTGGTTGCAGTACACCAGTTGTGCTCCGAAAATGTAAAGAACACTACATCTTCTTAGGGGAGGCTTATCTACATGGTGTAATGAACGGCGAAGCAATTGATGGACTTGAACGGGGGGAATTTATAGAAACAAATTTTAGCATTTGGTAGAAAGATATAGATATCCACCTAGCTGGCCACGAATGATTTGTAGATTTTTCTTTGAATGATACCTATATACGCAGAGTTAGTTGTCTTCTTTTCAGGGAGTTAGATGTCTATAGCTGTA
This sequence comes from Allantophomopsis cytisporea, assembly GCA_024752435.1. Lineage (NCBI taxonomy): Eukaryota > Fungi > Ascomycota > Leotiomycetes > Phacidiales > Phacidiaceae > Allantophomopsis > Allantophomopsis cytisporea. The sequence goes on from CP103036.1 coordinate 100,227, forward strand.
CCCTTAGTCCAGCAACACCTCGGGTGATAGTAATCATACCATCTCAGCATCACCACCAATACCTATGGTGAATTCATTTACCCAAAAGTCATTGTTCAATCATTTATGTGATCAAATCAGTGGTGCTATTTCATTCTTAAAGACAAGACTTCCGCTGCCACTTTTTAAACCACCACCTCTTTGGCTGCTATCTAATTAACCAAGTAGGTTGCAAATACTGCTCTAGACAGGCTGTAATAATAACTTCAACACCTTGGAAAGGTGTTTGAAGCAGGAAGCCCTACACCACACCATACGAGAGACGAACACCTTGCCTATCACCACTTGTAAGCCGGCTTCACCAACTGGAATATTGGATCTACTACTGTTGTTGCAAGGATAAATTTCGATACTTTTGCAACTCAAGACATACCTCATCAAGATTTGATCGTCTTCAACTCCTAATACAAGCTCTTGTCAATGAGACGATTGAATTCCCAAATCCTAATGAAATAAACACTCGTTTATTGGACAACTAACGTTGTCTAGCCAAATTGAAGCCTCCAATCTATGAGAGTGAGCGTTACTACTATGGATTCAGAAGAACTTAGTGACTGCTGGCAAATGACGAGGTTATGAATATGATGAAATGGTAGAAAGCCGGACAATACTTTGCCAATCGTTGTGCAATGCAAAACAGATAAAAAGTCTAAGTGTCTTTTCGAGGAAGGATTAGAAGGCTGCAAACAAAGAAACCTACAGTAAGCATGGTTCACTAATCATCTACTGCTGCCTAAGTCTCTGCCGTGGCCATGTTTTGATACAGGACCAAAATTGGCTCAAGGCTACTGACTGTAAGTTTCACTGTTGACTCCCGGGTATTTTCTATATTGCAGTTTATTCATGGAATTGGAAGACCGCTCTTTGTGTTCAATGGGGCTGATCAGATAAACCACACTAGATTTCCCCCCCTTTCGAGATTCAACATATGTAACAGAATCTGTAACTAACACTCAGATCGTCCAATCATCTTGTACGCATAAAAGAATTAACATTTCAACTTTCATCTCAAAATTCCGTCGGCATCGTCCCATGAGACATATCAATGATCATCTCGCTCCAACCACTGCTTCCCAGCCTCATACAGCCTGCCAAGCGCCGGCTCCAGCCTCAAAACCTTATTGAAGAGACGTTCCTCGTCAATCCGCCTGTAAAACTGCAACGATCCCAAAACCACCAGGTCCGCGTAACTGACTGTTACAAATCAGCATCTAACTCTTACCAGTTTCCACTCACATATCTTTCCTCCCCTCCCATCAATAAGAAGAGAAAGAAAGCTTACCAACACTACCCATAAAAAATGGCCCTTCTCCATTTTCCTCCAACAACTCACCCAGCTCTCTCAGCCCCTTACTAGCACTCTCCCATTTCTCCTCCGCGTGTTCTTCTGTCTCAGCTAGCAACTGAGGTAGTGGAATCCCCTCATCCTCCGAGCGTGTGCGGTCAAAATATGCTTTTGATCGTGGAGGGAGAAGGTTCACGCTCACAAGGGGCATCCATAACCCGTACATCGGGTTCATATGTTTGCCCTGTATAGTATATACTTGTGCTAGAATGGGCGAGTCAAGGTGTAGAGATGGCTCAGGGTATAGGCTCTCAAGGCGGGCGGCGATAGCGCGGCTGTGCATTATAAAATTCGTGGGTGCGAGGCTGAGGACTGGAATGGTGTACGGTGTATCAGGTGGTGCGTTGGGAGGCACGCTGTGAGGGACTTAGCCTGGAGGGGAATGAAAGGTAGAAGGGCAAGACAGACTGGGGACTAAATGTTGATTCAATGTCCGGGTACTCGACCCAGACGGTCTTGTAATCAAGACCCTTGAAGTTGAGTGCTAGGCGGGCTGTGGAATTAGTATGGAGTATGGGGATAATTTGAGGAGAGGAGGTTACTTTTCCAGGAATTGAAAGACCAGCAGATCCCTTGCTTGCTGGGTATGTCGTAGAGTGTGATATCAGACATCGTGAAGATTAATTGATGTTCCACTCCAGTATCTGGATAAGTGTTAATACTTATATCTAAGCCTTGATCGGATATATATCCAACAAAGCTGCCTGTTCATGTACCCAGTCTTGGTGTTCTTTTGGCTGCGACTTCGTGAGATGGCAACTTCTTGTTCAGCTTAGGCTACTAGTCCTCTTCACGTCAACAATATTGGTATGATTATCGAGTTCCTTCTGAAAGACACACGTAGAATTGTCACAGGCAGGATTCTGACACTGGTATCAACGACTGAACAGATAGGAATTAGAATCTAGGTTAATGGAGTGTTCTATAAGGCTAAGCTTACTAAACATCCAGAACAAGCTCACATGTCACATGACACAGTAGACTAAGAGCTCAGTTGCGTGCGCCGGAGCTCTAAGTCAGGAACATTTGTTTAAATAGTCTATTACTATTACTACAAATTTGTTTAACATCACGCGAGTCAAATCTTAGTTGCTCATTGCAGATCTACCGAGGTAGGTCTAAGGTATATCATTGTTTCTTAAATGATCCGTTGAAGTATTAAATTCATTGAGCCTTGATTACTGCCTCGACACAATTTATCCAGAGATTCTCCATGGTGCTTTCGTAGTTTGTACGGATCTAGCATTTAGGTAATCATTTCGGTCTATCATCCTATCGATCAGTCTTGAGAGTCAGCCTGCATACCACACCCACAATGAGACGAACGCACAGCCACTGTGGTTTTGCTATCATAAGCGCTCTTCATTAAGTGCTTCTTAAAAAGCGTCGCAATAATCGTCAGCACCACCATTGTTTTGTTATAGTACTCGATCGAGAAGACGAACGAGACTTCATCATGTCATTTGGATGGTCAGCTGGCGACATCGCACAAGCTGTCGCTGTTATTGTAAAGATTGTGAAAGCGCTGGATGGTGCCAACGGTTCAGCTGGCGATTATTGTGAGTCGGTAGTATTCCTTCGGAGTTTGAAATGTACTTGCGAGCCTCTCCATATATACGCCGCCTACGAGGCATTTCCTTCGTATGGAGATGAAATACGGCTTCAAGTCGAGGCTATAAGGCAACCCATCGAAGACTTCCTTGATAACGCCTCGAAATTTGAGCTCAGTCTAGGTCCTGGGACCTCAACTCGCTGTCACCGAAATATCATACCTAAACTTAAATGGCGGTTCTTCGACTCGAAGGCAGTAAAACAGTTGCGTAGCGAGATCGATGATAATATGAGGGTTCTCGATTTTTGCTACAGCGACTTACCTAACTATATCAATTATGCCACTCTAAGTGGAAGCTGACTTAACTCGAACTTAAGGGACATGATATCGGCCATGCAGAATAACCTGCGCGGCGATCTACAAATTGCTTTTACACAAGTCGTCAATTCTCATCTTCCGACGCTGCTGCAAATCCGTCTTGAGTCCCTTTGAAATAACTTCGGAGAACCTCCACGAATCCAACAGCAAAGTCTCCAACCGACAATTCCAAGTAGTCAAGAAGCCAAGGATAGTCTGTCTGACCTCCGAACCCGCGAGGTGAAAGAGATATTATCGAGAATGGAAGCCCAAGATCTAAGACTAAATACAGTACTTGAAGCTGTTAAACAACACCTCTCTGGTACTACATATGGAATACCCGAGCAGTTGGAAGATAGACGTGTAGTCGGTGCGAGCCTAAATAGGAACCTGTTAGCCAGCGAAAGCCAAGGAAGTACAGTTGAGGTGACAGACAGTATTAATAACTGACCACCAAACGAGTTGGGACATGAAGGCTCTTTAAAGACTTCTAAGAGAAGTGCACCACATTACACAATATTATACTAACTTCTTGCCAGATATTACGTCGTGTTTGTGTCATTTGCTCGCTTTATGAGAAGCTTCTTGTTCGTCTTCCTTCTGCGGTACAACAAAATACTTTCTAGTATCTATCTCTCAAGCTTAGTCCAGCCATCCCGCACACTAACGTCTACACTTCTTGCTAAATACGACATCACCTTCTATGATGCTATTGGAAGGCATCCGCGGGTTCTTGACTACAAATGCTTTTCGAGTTATAAGGTAAGTAGTTTGGATACTCCTTAGCTGGGTAATATTTACATTTATATCTAATTAATTTCTAGGTTTTCAAGCTGTTTCTGGAAGATTCCTTCTTCAATAGCCCAGGAGCAACCTGGGGTGAGAAGAACTTATACCACCTCTCTGATGCCCACAATGGCTCCAGCTTTAACGCTCAAACATGGTCGAGTATGGTTGCTCCTGTTTCGCATGTGAACATGTCAATGCTTAATACTGAGAGCTTTCTTCATAACGAAATCAAACATGTGGGTCTGTGTCCTGAGAACTGTTGCAAAGGCATAAGCCAAAGTGAAAATGGCGAATTATGGAACAAGTGGTTTGTACATGCTCGATGTCTGCAAGTCTCAAACTAATTTCGATGATAGTTCTAAATGTGAGATGGAAGTTCGGGACTATCAGGATAACGATGTGGCGCTTAATGAGAACAACCTTCCACAATCCTTGTACAAGAAGGCTTTGGCAGGCTCTCAGACAGATAGCGACGGGGAGGGAGTTTTCAGGAGGTGGAGCTTGGAGATATGGTGAAATTTCGAAGAATAATTTGCTTGCTTCCCTTTCAAGCTGACGGCGAGTTTGAGTTTGATACCGACACCAGCTTTGGACTTAGTTCCGCCTCGAGTACCTTAGGATTTCCATCACTGTATGTAGCCGTCCATCTAACCTATTTCTTTCTATATGCAAATATACAGAGATGATTCTGATCAATTTTTAGCGCAACAACTGGTCAGAACTCTGATCATCTCCCTGAGATGCGTACCTCGACAGCACCAACACTCAAGAGAAAACATTCCCCCTCAAAAACTAATTCCAGAAAATTACCAACCTTTAAGTGGAAACAATCTACAAAACTGTGTGCGTGCGGTCGTGTATGTCCGTCAGGTCAGGGTTGCCGGTATGAGACTCATATAGACTGTATATTTGATGGCGCTAACAACGAAATAGTGAACCTAATGGGCGATAAAACATCGCCTTAAAAGGCTGACAGTAGTACCGAGACTAGTTCTATCCTAGTATTAACGCTTTCAAGTGAAGCGTGCTCCTACTTGAAGTACGTATATATATATATGCTGAGAATGATACCTCGAATTGGAGCAAGAGCACGTATTGGGAGTTGCAGTAGGGGCCTGTAATATTAACAATTGATCTATTTACTATAACTTCAACTGCAGTCTACCATTTCAACAGAAATACTATAGATAAATACAAGCCAAACTTAGTGATTAAGCTACCTAATGAGTGTAAATAGGTGTTCACAGGACTCTTTTGGTAGTGGTCGAAGAGCTTCCTTAAAAAGTCAACATAGCTATTCCAGACTTGGCTTTGAGAACTCAACGAAGGTCCATTGCAATATTCACCATTGCCGGTCGTAACGGGATGGGCCTCAAAAGGCGTGCTCAAGAGAACAAACAGCATGCGAATCTATGCTGAACTAGTCTTGAGATAACAAGGCGTGAGCTACTTCCATTCTCATAGATTAGTCGTATTATAGTACACAAGCAGCTGATTATATTGTTTTTGATGTTGTAGGATCTCTACATTCCAATATTACAAAAGTCTTGCAACCGAAAGTTTAAATCAAAAAGTGCAACGGGACTAAAATTCTTCGGATAAGACGCATCTATATACACGGATTATTATACTGGTCATTGCTTTGATTGTCAATAGTCGGGCTTGCTTGTTTAATCTCAGTGGACGTGAATACATCCAGGCGCCCAGTAGGACGTCGCTGAGGTAATCATCTCATCGTGACGATCCATAGCGATCAGTAAGAAAGCTCATATCTAAGTGTAGTGTGCAAGTATCAACTATTTGTACGGAAACTCTCATGGAGATAAAGTACATTACATTGCAAGTATGACCTCCCAACATTCTTTAGTGTCTCTACCTATATGACCATGGGACAGACCACGCTTGAGGACGAGTTGAGAATGAGTGTGTGTTGAAGCTTTGATATGAGCCCTGATATTAGGTATGCTTGGGCTTTTGGTGATGGATTGTTAAAGTGCTGAGTTCAGAGCAAGAGATAGTTAAGTAACAATGTGGTAGTAAATGCAAAGTTTCGTAGAGCGATAGCTTTCCGAATGAGCGACGAGTGATTGATTGAACGCAGTTGCGGCAAGTTCATTTAACCAAAAGACTCTGTAGATCTTTGAGTATGCCTTAATTAGGTTACGATATCCCGATCCTATCCAAACTATATTCCGTTTCGAGAATTTGACCGTCGGAGATACATTGGTTCGTCGGAGTCCCTTGTGCCCTCATAGCTCTGTTTGCAGACGTTGAGATAAGCTTGTGGAGCTTAGTTTGTGTTGCCGATTGGATGGTGATCTATTTGTACAAGCAACTAACCAAGAACGAATCTTAACATCGTAGTGCCGATTCAAAAGTACAGGTATCTGCATATAAGTAGGAGACCTCCCTCACAAACTTGGGGGGTAGCTACAAAAATATTCAAATAGCCGTCACGACTTATTTGTTTTTTTTCGACATGAGTCTATACAGTCACTTTGGTCTTGGAAATACAAGCACTAAAGAAACAGCGCCTAATACACGCCGTGTGCCACTCATTGTTGTTTGTATAATTCTTCCTGTTCTGGGCAGTGAGTTACCTCGCATTTGTTATAATTGACTGAAGCTAATGCTTGTAGCATTGACTGTGTCCCTGAGATTCTGGGTACGAACCTTCATGAATCGTGCGAGAGGCTGGGATGATTACATCATGTATGCTGCATGGTGAGTGTTCTACCTGTTCCGTCGAAAATACACTGATTCAGAAAGGATGGTTTCGATTGGATATGTCGTGTGTACAGGTCTCGACTTGCGTTACGGAATGGGCAGATTCTCCAGAGAGGTTTCCCTCGAAAATGGCAAGATGATTGTGCACGTATGCTACTTCAATACCTCATAATGGAGATTGGTTAACATTACCCCAGATGTCATTCTTCTCTGAACAGTGTTACTATACTACAATGTACTTGATCAGAATGTCCATCCTACTATTCTATCTTCGTCTTTGTATGTCCTCCACCTGTCATAAATCTTATATACATTAACGGATATAAAGCTGCGACTCTCCAAAGCTCACTACGATTCAGGACTATTCTCCTCATATTAGTCATGACAGCACACTATATCTCTGCAATTATAGTTACATTTTTCGTATGTCGTCCTTTCTTCTACTGGCATACACCAGTTATTGGCTCCTGCCCCAATGAAGTAGCTTTCATCTACGCAACATGTGCCATCACAGTTGTGACTGATATTGCCATTCTGGTGCTCCCAATATCCGATCTCTATCAAGCAAAGATTTATGGGCGCACCAGGTGGGGTGTGATTGCTATTTTCCTTATGGGTATATTTTCCACAATCTCCTCCTGCATAAGACTCTATTCTGTGGAGCAGTTGAACTCTAGTAAGGATCAGATATACGTTTCCGCCAGTATAGTTACATGGTCTCTTATAGAGATGTACGTGGGTATAATATGTGCTTCAGGCCCGAGTTTACACCCACTTCTCGTGTGTGTAATGACGAAGTCGCGTGCTAAAGGTTCGAGTGGTGGTAATTCTTCGAGAGGGATGTTAACAATAGAGAGATCGGGAGCTGTGCAGTGGGAGACAGATAGATTAGGGAGCACAGTGACTATGGAGGACGAAAATCGAAATATAAAACTCGATACTAGGGAGGAGAGTGTAGAGACTTCTTGCACTAGGAATAGTATGATGGAGATGGTGGATATAGATGGGACGTATATGGATACGAATCGAATCGCTGTTATGACGTATACTTATCAGTATACATAAGGGAACGAAGATGACGGAAACGTAGAACGATGTGGTTTCAACAGTCTCTCTAAAAGCATGGATTAATTTGGAAAGGGTTCTTAGCTGATGGATATGGTCATTTCTCTTGAGTCTGTTCCTGAAATAATATACCAAAACCAGTCTGCGATTGTAACATGTATCCTCCTTTCACTTCTCCGATTCTTTGAACGGTGGCGCTTTTGATGAACAAACATATGATCAATGTTCTCCATTGCCAAGGTTTTACAACTGGTCTTGACATAGGAACCTAGCTGTATGCGAGCGACTTGAACATGGAGAGCTGGTTTATCAATCCTAATATGAGCGAATATACCAGCTATGATAAAGTATAATGAATTCTTCCATTATTAATGTACAAGGCTTTGTATAGAAAGCTAAGGTAGAGGTCTAGATGTATATATAAACTTGGTGTTGTATGAATCGCTGACTAGATCTGCAACATCGGATATTGAAAACTGTCAAGATATAAGCAACAGCCGACTCTCACTTTCGAGTCTCTCACATTCACAACTTCCCGAATAGTCAATAGACTGGACTACAGTCTTCTTTCGTCATATATCTAAACAGCTGCAGAGTAGATCCTGCTTCTTCTCTCCTCAACCATTTCACACCTACGTTCCCACTGCTAATTAGTATATAGAACCATTCGTGTTGAGAAAAACTATAGATCATACTTTCTTAATCCGAGGGACAGGCCCTTATAACTAGTCTCTAGGTCATCGAAAGTATTACAATGTTCTTCAAATTACATTACACTAGCTCCTTCAAATTTGTATAGGAGAGCTCCATCTATAGGAGTGAAGTAGCTTTGAGTTACCTGTAGGTATATCAATGAGTTTATCGCTAAGATAAAGCGGAAAGCTACCTCATCCGAGAGAGTTTCAGATGCGTCAGTCGCGTGTTCAGCTAGAGCGTATTTAACCTACAACAGAAGGCATGTTGACTGCGGTGAGATATCTACCGAGAAAGAGATTGGAGTATTTTGGGTAAAGACGCATATCATTCATGAGAAGCCATACATAAAATGAGGAGCTCTATAACATTTGAATGGGAGCGCACTTCATACGAGAGGAGCTTTTAAATTTGGAGTAGCCCTTCAATTTGAAGAGCACTTCTTCTAGCTTTAAGGCTCTCTTATAAAACATCAATGCGCCTTTCGCGCACTTACGACACCACAGTCGTCTACAACGGCTGGGTCATGCCACGCAGCACTTGACGAGGCTGTTTTCCCGCAGAGCATTGAATTTGTTCCCGAGCCTTGGCTTGGCGATGCGCGCGCACCAGACGGGAAGATATTATCGCGTTACATGGTTGCCTTCGGTAGAGGTCTGCGGTTGTGTATTGGGATGCAGCTTGCTATGCTGAGCTGTTTATCTGTCTTTCTTCTTTCTTCTTTCTTCTTTCTTTAGATGGTTTGAGTGTGATATCTACCAAACCACCAAGGACGATGTAGAATTGTTTCGGGATATGTTCTTACCAAGGCCTAGAATTGGGCGCCGCGGTGTAAGGATTATAATCAAGTGAGCAGCGTAGTAGGAATAATGGGCCTTGTTATGCTTTAAGCTGCTAAGTCCTAGAGACTAAAATTGAAGGGTTGTAATTTGAGGCAGTAAAGCGCAGACCGCCAGCCTCAGTAAGCATACCTAAATACAACTGCCTTGTGCAACAACTAAAGCGATGTTTAACGCAAATACACAACATCACAGTTGAAGGCTCCTGCTGGTCGCTGGAGTCACTCAACCTATGGCAATAAGTTATTCGATGCTCTTACTATAAATAGAGTCGAGAGGATGGCTTATAATCTTGTTTTGTTTTGCATAGCCGACTTCAACTGTGCCTACCGCCCCACTCCCGCAACCGCCACTGCCACTCAGTGGTCAGGCTACTAAGTATACCAAGTGCCAAGTCGAGAGGAAGTATGAGAGTACAGGTATCACAGCTTACAAGTGGGAGCGCATGACAGAATCCTATGAATGAGCAGAGGACGAAATGTATGTAAAAAACCCAAGGCTTTTGTCACGTGCAACCCAAGAGATGACTGACATGGATCAGCTGCATACATTATATATTCCTTTCCAAGATCTGAGCCTGATGATAACTTCCAATACGTCTATTTCCATATAACCGCCATAATGGAGTCCAGCGACCTTGACCGACTCGAGGTGAAGGCTGGCTCTAGCCTTCACAATGCGGGAGACAATATAGACACCGAAGCACGCATATGCCGAATTTGCCAGTCGGAGGCTACCCAGACAGAACCGCTGTTTGCTCCGTGTAGATGTGACGGCAGCTTGAAATTCGTCCACAAAGAATGCCTGGTTATGTGGCTATCTCGTTCGCATAGAAAGGATTGTGAAGTGTGCGATACACCTTTCCGGTTCACCAAACAACTTGCCAATTCAGTACACGAGCTGCCAATGCGCTTGGTGCTGCGCCGACTATCGAGCCATGGTATATCTATGATCAAAGGATTTATACTGTCTTGTGCTACGGTATATGTCTGTTTCTATCAAGACCCGTTGCAGATACGGAACACTTGGACCATGCTATTCTGGCTTACCGACAGAGCGTGGCTACTGGTGCAAAGGACCAGCAACTGGATTCTTCTTAATCAGCGATCATCCAGTGGTGTAAACATGCGAACCTGGACTGATATACTACGGCGCAGCAGCAAAGACCCCAATCCAATCCTTTTGAGCAACGTTGCTTTTCTTCGAAAAACAATACCAAACGGTCAATTCGATCTCGTCATTACTGTTCTTGAAGGCAATGTCCTCGAGCTTTTCATCATACTTGTCATCCCGCTAGAGGCCCGGCTGAGAAAATGGGTAACAAAGGAACATACGAGGAATATCGAAGCCGGCGATGCTCCTGAAGCGCTCGTTGCAACCGTGGATACGCAGAGCAACCGACCTACGATGCTACCGCCTCATGTTGAGGTAGCCTTCCAGAGTCGTGACATTTTTACTGCTACTCTCGATTCACTCAGGACGGTTCTTGACTTAGGCAACATATCCGAGCGCTTGATCCAGTGGATTGTGCGACGATGCACGAGTAACTCATGGTCAGAAGTGTGGCAAAAAATATCACAACGTCTGGGTGAAATAGTAGTAACGATTCAATTGGGTGTCCTATTACCCTACAACATCGGAAGACTTGGACTTACCGTTTTATTTCATGTAACAACTCTATGCAAGATCCTAACTAGTATAGCGAGCAGTTTCAAAGCGTTCTATACCAGCGCCATCTCATTCCTGCATAGGTCCGCTACACCTGCGATTTTGAGAGCCTCAAAGCCAATAGCTTCATCTTATAGCCGTTCGATCATTGCCATCGCTACCCAGAAACTTGTCAGCAGCACCACTGAATGGGGCCTGCCACAAATCGCTACTTCTTTTCTTAATCTTTCAGCTGCTGTCTGTCAGGCACTCTGGAAAGTCGAATCAGTGCTCTCTCGGTCTGCTCATCACGCCCTTCAAGACGTCCTCGCAGCGCCCAGTGCTATTGTATGGAAGCTTATAAAACATCTCAAGTTCTGGACAGCACTTGGTCTTGCCTATAGCCAGGGTTTGCTGGATAGCCATACATCTGCACACTTGACTAGTATAGATCAACTTCAGGTTACTATGCTAGGCTATGTAATCCTCATTGTTATATCGGCTTGTTGTCTCCAATGGTCTCCTCCATCTTCAACAAGAAGGGATGGTAAATCATTGAAAATACTCATATTAGGCACACTAAGAGACACCGGTGGAATTATCAAGCTCATTGTGCTGACAGGCCTTGAGTTGACAAGTATTCCTCTTTGTTGCGGGATTGTGCTTTGCACAGCTCTGGGCCTTGGACCCGATGTGGGAACTATGATGTCTTACGTCTCATCCCCAATTGTTTTCATTGTGTACTGGTGTGTTGGAAGGTGTTACATGTCACAAGTCGCTATGCTGGTTTCCCAATGTGCAAGTTCCCCAGTCATCAACGTCCGCTGTCAGTTAGCTCTTCCCGGTCATGCGTTCTATGCTAACTGTGATAGGGTTCGTTCATTATCTATATGACCCGAGCCCTCATCCGTTTCGATCCATCCTTAATCGAAACCTCAGAAATCACACCATAAAAATTGTTGTTAGCATGTTTGTACATGCGACTCCTATGTTGGTCTATAGGGGTATTCATTGGTGTCTGTTGTCCAGATTTAGTGACAGCGGGTTGTGGAGGCCGATTTGGAAACTCCCAGTGATAATAGTTTCCTACAGCTCCTTACTACCACTCTTATTTGAGCAGTCATCTATTCAAGCCCAATCCGGCACAGATGTTCGTTTCCGCCGCTTCATTGCCTGCTCATATATCGCTCTTCATATCAACTACATGTCTACTTTCTCCCTCGTCATATTGACCAAGGCCTCGCCAAGTGGAAAACTTCACGAACGTACCTACGTATTTTCTATAGGTCTCTACATCCTCAGTGGCACCATTCTCTGTGCCATCCGCTACTTGCGAATTGGTCAGCACACCAACAGGCCACCCCCGAACAACATTGTTGCCTCTACGCAGAGACTTAGTGTGGCATTCACTTCTATAGTCGAAGCAACAAGAATAATATACTTGAACGCTATCATTTTCGCCTATCTCCCGACGTTATTCGCTCTATTACTTCAACGCTATCTCCAGATATCGATTAAAGATATGTTAGGCGGTAGCAAGACTACGGTAGAAATATTGCCTCTGGTGTGTATCGACACTACTATTAGAGTCATAATTGTCGAAACCAGTACTATCGTCTCCAGAGCCTTGTCAGATATGGTTCGGCAGGAATTCCATCTGCCAAATTTTAGGATCCTACCGCTGGCCTGGGATGTCCCTAAGACGCTCCTTTTCAAATATTTTCCTGTAACTTTCATCGGATCTTATGCCATCTTGTCTGTAGCCTGTGAAATCCCAGGCGCTTTCAACAAAGACCACGAGACTAAGTTCTTAATGGCCTCGTCTAGCACAGCTCTCATCTTTGGTGCTTGGGGAATAGTAATGTTCCTCAAAAATCGCTGGCGGATGCTCTGGGAGGATGTTCTATTTCTCGAAGAGACCTTAGATAGCTCCGCAGAGGTTTATATCGGTAGAGGCAACATTTGTGAGAACACCGACCGTACTGCTTCAGTGAATACGTCTATCGGTCCATAGCGGATTCGCAGTTGGGAGATAGCTAAGAATGAAGCTGGAAAGAGTATTCATTCTATACCACCATATGGTATATCTGCATGCTTACGTTTTTGAACAGCATTTGGGACAGTTAGTATCCCGGTATTTTCAGCTCGAAGTTCGACTTTCCTTCGGTGATTTGGAATTGTCTTTCACTTGAGATTGGGCGATTGAACTGGAAACTGGCTAAAGCCATCGCTTACGTCTACATATCTCAGTCCAATGTTCCATGTAACGCAGGTTCAATCCATTCTCTGTGATTTCTGGGGTTTGAAGGTAAAGGGATAGGATATGGCTTGGATTTCTACAATTTTCTAATGCCCTGTATGACTGTCTTTTGAATTTTGGGGCGCTGTCAGGTATTTTGACGGATTTGAAGCCATAACATAGTGTATTGGCTCGGGAGTAAAGATTGCGATACAGCGACTATCCGGTTTGATAGTGAGGTAAAATAACAAATGGAGAAGAGTCTTTCGTTTGCTCAAGGTGGATATGAAGCCTATAACACAACCATCAAGTGGATTTATGTTTCACAATAACATTTACAAGATTGATGCCTAATCACTTTAGCGATTGCGTGAGGTCTGATAGAATATCTATTAATCTAGCGACCAATATGTTAACACTGACTGCAAATTAAACAAGATCCAAATGTGATCAAAGCTTTGGAGTGAGATTGATGGGTCCAGGAATACGCCAAGCTTCTTTGTTGTAAGACTCAGGCCAGATGCCATTCTTTCCTGGCGCCAGAATACCCTTTGGATCCAAGGCGTTCTTGATCTGCTCATTCAGCTTCATCTGAGCACTATCGTTAAAATTGTATGTCTCAGCAATCTGATCCATGAGTGCCAAGTGCGTTCGGTACTCTCCCCATCCATGCTTTGCACAATCATCAATGAGCGTTCGGATTAGCCAGTGGGCTTTGCCTTTGGATACCACATCTTCTCGGTCGAAAACTATGCAGACGATGTGATCTACGACATGGTTTCAGTTAGCCATTCGATCCCGCCTTTTTAACTAACTCACGCATTTCTCGCATCCCCACAATAAAAGTCCCGATGAAATCTATACCAGCTTCGATACAGCGGTTTTTCGTGACCTTGTATTGCAACATCGCGTCATCGCCTGATATTTGCGTGATAGGGGAGAAGAACTATTTGGATTAGCAAGACGTGCAGAACCATTGTGAGAAGCATACCAAATGAGCCCCGTTAGGCAACCAATCCACCCATTTCAGCTCATCAAGTGATGGAATTCCTTGAAGAGTATTGGATCGTGTATGCAGGACACTATGAGATTCAGTACGCTCTTCGGGGAGGAAGACCCTTGCACCCGGAATTGTCAGAAATGCTTGCTTGATTGTATCAAATAGAACATTTCTGATGGGTTCGGGACCATATACAGCACCATAGAAATTCCAACGCCCCAAATTAAGCTTTTTAGCAATTGCATCTAGTTCTTTATCGGTGATTACAGCGTCAGATGATGTATAAGTCTTTTTGTTTCCGTATACAGCAGCATCCAAAAGAATATGACGAATTGTTGGTACATTCTGTAGGATCATTTGCTGCGAATGCTATTAATTTACTAATACCACTGCGGGTCGCTGTTCTTATGCAAGGAGTTGAAGTTCCTTTGAAGGTAGTAGAACTTACCATGCGCAGAGGTCGAATGATATTCATAGCCATGTGTAAATCTTCGTCACGTGGAAGAGTGATCATGTAGGCTTGAAACCCCCCTGGATTTGGCATCAACTAGAATATCAAAGAAGTTAGTTGAGAGTTGATGGTAATCAGACCTCGACGCTTACCCATATACCCATCTTCACAACAATTCCAAGGCTACTTTGAGTAAAAATGCCATCGTTGTAAGGCCCAAACCCATAGTTGAATAACTGCCAACATTTGTTTCCTTGTTGTTGATCTGGTCTCAAGGACTGATTACTCTTGGTGGTCGACGATGGGTTTGGCAAGGCACCCATGCCTGTTCGGACAAGCTCCCCATTAGGTAAAATAACCTCGAGCCCACAGTGCATCATCCAGTGATCTGCAGCAGATTATTATGTAAGTTCATAGTAAACCGGTGGCTGCAGGTTCTTTATTCACTCACCACCGTATGGCGTATATCCAACTCCACGCTCTACAGCGTTGCCGATTATGGATCCACCGCCCAAATCTGGGACATCGAGCCATACCTTCTCCCTTAGATTGTGCTTTTCCAAGTATTCATGGAGATCGAAGAAAGTGACCCCCGGCTCGACTAACGCAAAAGCGCCTTCAACGTTGACGTCCAAAACTCGATTCATATGTTTTCCAAGATCCAAGCCTATACTGCCAGGAACCCTAGGTGCCGTCCCTCCGTATCCGGTGTTTCGACCAATCGAGAATGGCCATACCGGTATGTCAAACTCATTACACAATCGCATGATAGCTTGAACTTCTGGTACTTCTCTTGGACAAACGATGGCTGACGCCACAAAGTATTCCCTATCGAGAATGGCATGCATGTCATGGCCTTTGCACGGATTGACATAACTGCCATCATCGAGCGGATCATCTCCTTCGATGACCCTTACGTTTTCAAGTGGACCACAAATATCACGGGCTCTGCCGAGGAAAGTATGAAAGAGCGTATCATCAATTCCCGGTGGAAGTACCATAGGATCACCCTTCTTCGTAGAACCTCGGTGAGCTGACACGTTGGGGACTTTCAAACCAGATGGCGGCATATTGAGCTAAAGAAGACTTCTGGTGCCGAGAGATATTTATTTTTAATGACAGAGAAAACGCTGAAGCAAAACGAAAGACGATATGGAAAGCTAAGCTTCTGTGTTGTACTGGATGGTGCAAGTGAGACCGGGACCTTGAGTATTCAGAAAAGAAAAAGGTGATTCTCGTGATATTATACTGCTTCGCTACTGACGAAAACAAGCAAGTACAGAGCGGGGTCCAAAGCATTCGTCTAATATGTGCACATAATGTGCCGCCACTGTAAATGGACCGGACAAATATTACATGGCGCCAAGGTCTGATATCTTCCAATTAGGGGCTGTATCAACGTAGTAACTTCTGGTATAACATGTATGATGCAGGCAAGGGGTAGCAGCCACGGATGCCGAAAGAGCATCCGGTAACCCAGAATCTCAACTTGTACTTTTAGAGTCGCCTCCATTTGTTCACGCGGCATCTGTTATCGTTCTATGGTGAATCCACTACCATTGGTCAGTTAGCTAAACGAAATAGTAGATACATCATAATAAAATCCAGTTCTACTGTGATTTATGGGAATGTATTCAATATAAAACCATCACAGTGTCGTATATATGGCTGATTTTGGTAGTGACCGAGATGTTTAAATGTGCTATTCCGGTCGACACAGTCATTCTCGGATGCATTTATTACGTAGTAGGTCGGTCGGAGTATGGCGTTCTCCATCACATTAAGACCTAGCGGGATCTTAAAAGGTCAAGAGGCTAAGCGAATCAATGATATTGTAGAAAGATGGCTTGAAAAGGAAATGGTGGCCCATGCGTTCACTAAAATATGCCATCGGTATTTAGAATGCTAAAGAAGCACCCCACACGGACGGTTAGTTGGGAGGGTGGGGTTGTACAACCTAGCGGGGTCAACGCGGAAGTGTGGATATCATCGTACCATCTAAGATATGAAGCATGGCCCATGGAAAAGGTTGGCTATCGCATAAGGACCTGATTCCCTTGAATGTTTTGTTCTCTTTCAAAATTCAGGCGACCGACAATATCGTATATTCTCACCTTTAGCTGGGTATGCCTCAAATGTCGCTTTTTTGCCTTAACGTCTCTGAATCGGATTGCTCACCAAAATAGCTCATTCAGAATATAGAAAACCAGTTCGTGTCGCTCGTTAAGGCAAACAGGAAGATCTGATTTCCAAGTACACCAGAGGAATTAGAGAGACTACGGGAGAGATGACAGGTGGAATGGTGGGAGAGCGTAGGAGGGAGTACGGAAATGGGGGACTATAGGTATAAGTGTTGAGAGGATGATCAGAAGTAGCGATAGTCTAGTACTGGCTATGGTACATACAATATTCCACGTACACAGACTGTACCGAAATGTTGCTATACAGAGTCTCTCGTGTACTAGAAGAAATTGGGAGGATAACTATCCATGTCAAGTCAATCGAGTGTTGTCAGAGCAGTGCGAAGTTATCCTGTCCTTTCCAGAGGAATAGTGGAAGACCGGCAACGCGGAAGAGAATCAGAGTAGCATGCAGGGATGCCGCAAGTGAACGCAATGTACTAGTAATGCCGCGGTCGATTGCCTTTTACTGACATACTCCAAATGTAGGAGTCATAAACTATTGGGTGGTCTCTATGACAAACCAGAGCAAAGTTGCACACATCAGTTTGAGCAGCATTCAAGAAAGCACAGCAAGCAATTCATAGGATTCAGTCAGGAACTGGGATGGGCATCGTGTTCATAATCTCGAAGATCAAGTGGCTTCGGCACAATCGATGTTGGAAGAAGTTCATCCGAAAGAGACTGAGAATTGGCCTTTCGCTTTGTTCAAGAGGAGTTCCACAACTCTTCAGGGACGGTACACCATGGGTCGCCGGACTATGGCTATCATAGGGGAAAAAACCAAAGAGAGGTCGCAAAATTTAGCAAGCCGAGATATCTTCCGACAATGGATGAACTCAGCTCCTTGAAGCTCCTGCGGGGATTCGGGATAATTTCGAACCACCATTTGAAAACTCTCCATCGGTTATGATGTTTAGTGGAAGGTATATTAGACTTAACTCTCGGACTTTTCAATGCACCGTTATCATGTATGCCGTCTGAGAGTTCCGGATAGAAAGTAGAACTCTCAGACGGCATACATGATAACGGTGCATTCAAAAGTCATTCTCAATCTATTCAATCATCTGAGCGAACCTTGTCCATTTCATCAAGTAATAGAGGTTAGCCGTATTACCAAGCATCAGAATATCCGTATTTCCCCAGGGATTTTTATATCAGCAGGGACACTGTGGTATGTTAAGAGTAGTAGAGAACTCCTATGATATTCATACCCACTCGCCAGCTTACTTTTATTATTAAATGCATGGAATAGACGAGCCTCAGCAGTAAATTTGCAGTAGATGTGCAGCAGATCTGCAGCGGATTGCTGAACACAGTAGATCCCAGATAATTTCCGATAAACGGGTGAGCCATCCCGATTACAAAAGGCTCCACAGAATGGGACGAGGGGCTTTGACCAAGCTTGGGTATGCTGCTCTTAATATTTGGTACATAGCATTCCACAAAAGAAACAATGGTGAGCAGTACCTTACGCTGTGCATGGCTTTAGTTCTGCTGAGAAGCGTGTAAAACAAGGGAATCAATTGACTCCGCATTCATTCATACGGATTTAGGACATTTGAACTAGGAATTCCAATCCAAAACGGCACGTTCTATAATCTTGATGATAACAGAAGCACCTCGAGCGTTTCTAAGCTGATATAGTTCGGTCTACTTTTGTTTTACCAGAGAAATTGCTTAGAGAAAAGAACGAGCATTTTCTTATCATGGAATCTTGACTATAGAAGAAGGTCACATGTCGATCAATGATATGATCGGCATTTTGAAAAGTGGCAGTTTTGGTATGTCTCAGCATTTTGCGACGATAGCATTGTGGTTGTATGCGGAATCAATGGATTCTGCCGGGGCGAAACACAAAGTGCCATCATTAATGAGATTCGATATATGAAGTCATTAGCATGGCAGATTGAGTTGTTCTTCTGCCTTTATCTTCACGTATTCACTGCCTTTTGTATGAACTTGAATCAACCTTGTTCGAGCGGACATCGGAGTGCGGGGTTATCATCTCAGAATCAATTGTGGCCGCTTAACATTATCAGTGGGCCTGGTGGGCCGGGCCGAGTAAACACCAACATACTATCCATGCATTTTTGGACATGCGTCTCACATGGACGTCTTGGCATCTTACGAAGATCTGGGGATGGCTATCACATAAAGCACTGATCCCCCTCAAGAAGTTGTCTTTCCTAGTAGAGTATCAAAAAATACGCGTCCTATATATTCTCATTCCTAGCTGTGTGCACTTCAATTTCTCTGAATCAACATTGCTCATCTGGATAGCTACATTCAGAATATATGAGCCATATCATCATGACTTCCACCGGAGAGTCCACGCAGCATGCTATGATTCTTGCCAACGTAATTTCAATATAGTCTGCGCAAATGTATGAAAATATACTGATTCGCAATCAGCAAGGTCCATCGTTCACATTCGAATCCGCCACGGTTCCCCTCCCTGATATCGGACCGTTTGACGTCCTTGTCAAGCTTTCAGCAACAGGGCTCTGCCACAGCGACGTTTCCCTTGCACTCGGATATTTCGGGCCCTGCGAACCCATCCTAGGCCATGAGGGAATTGGAAGGATTGTGGATATTGGCTCGGCAGTAAAGACTAGTCCAGGGATTGTCGTTGGGTCCCGGGTAGGCGTCGGTTGGCTTCATGATACTTGTGGCTTTTGTCAGACGTGTCTGGGCGGGGAAGGAAAGCGGTTCTGCAAGTCGCAACGCAACCATGCCCGTCATGTCAATGGTACATTTGCAGACTTTGTAGTCATTAGCTCGTCTCTGGTACAGGTCTTACCGGAAGGTCCACCTGACGAGTTGCTTGCCCCCGTCTTGTGCGGCGGAGTGACAGCATACAGAGCACTTAAAGAGTGTGGCGCTCGTGCTGGTCAATGGGTTGTATTAATCGGAGCAGGTGGAGGATTGGGCAGTTTAGGAGTAGATTTTTCTAGGATGATGGGCTTCCGAGTTATCGCTATTGACACGGGCGAAGAGAAAGGCAATACTGTCATGGAATCAGGTGCAGAGCACTACATTGATTACCTCGTGAGTGATCCAGTGAAGAAGGTATTGGAAATCACCGAAGGATCTGGCGCAGCAGCTGTGATAGTCTTTGCAGGAAGTGGCCGAGCATATAGCAACGCTATAGATATGTTGGGCTTTTTCTCAACGCTGGTTGCTGTTGGTATCCCACCACTTGAGGACGTGTTCAGTATTCATCCACTTAAGTTGATCGATAAAGGAGCAAAGATGGTAGGGAGTCTAGTGGGCACTCAGGAGGATCTCAAGGAGGCAGTTGCCTTCGTAGAGAGAGGCTTAGTCAAACCAAAAGTCATTGTCAGACCTATAAAGGAGTTGTCAAAAATTGCTCATGACATGCATGAAGGAAAGGTATGTTGATTTCTTGCTTTGAGATGAAAGAGACTAATCACGAAGTACTTTAGATACATACGAAGGTTGTGTTTAAAATTGACAGTTGAACTTTGGACTTGGACGTAGGTGGTTATTAAATCCGTAAACTATATGGAGATTAGTCCAATGAATAGAAATGTAAATTCGTAAATGTCAAGACTTGATAATGAACTTGTTCCGGCACTCGTCATCAGAAATCTGTTGGTAGTGAGTTGCGGTTGCACTGTCAGAGTTCTAATTCTTAGCGCGAACCCGACGCTGGGGAGGTCAATGTTATATATTTGAACATTATTGTTATTAGCATAGAAAATCCTTTTTGGTCTCCAAACTTCATTCACATAACGTAAGTGAATGATTATCACTAATTAGATAGTTAACATTTGATTGTGTTTAACTCAGTCAACCATGTCTACGTATGATAAAATTTATCTGGTTTGTAAACGCTAACCACCCACTTTGGAAGAGTCCATAACACGACTTCTTGCGAATAGTGATAGCTCGTTGAGGCGCATGACCAGATTTATCTACGCTTTGCTATTTCTGATACTTAGTGACAACTTCTATGACAGCTGAGTGAATAAAGAGATAATAGCAGCTATTGACGTCCTCCTGATCCATTACCCTTCTCGCCGGGTGAACCGTACCTGAGATTATAACCCGCACCATACCGAACTTGAAAACCCTCACCTGTTTCATTCTTTGAGGTCACAGCTCTCTCCAGACTAAAATGATCGCGATCACGCGAGAGCTGTTGGAGAGAAGTATCAGACATCTGTCCTAACCATTGCGCCGACCTGGCTCCCGCAGTCACACGTTTAGCTGAAATCAGATCTCCAAGGGTTGCAACAACCACCTGATGGGAATCGTGAGCAACAGAGATATCTTCAGCGACGTTGGTCCGGACGCTATCCGCTTGCTCAGCGGCCTGCGCACAAATTCCCAAGCACTGCTCGATACTGGTCTTTTCCTCTTGTATTCGCAGCTGCTCAGCTAAGTGCTCGGCTTTCATCCCTTTTCCCGGTGAGAATTGCTCGAGTCTCTTGTTCATCCCTTTGAGGTGTTGTTCGAGCTGAGTGGTTGTGTCTGCGAGTCGCTCTTTACACTCCCTGAGTGTATTGCCTGTAGTTCTCTTGGCCGAAATATATTCTCCAAGATTTGCCATTGCCAGTTGACGGGTAACGGAGGCGGTGCGCAGCTCTTCAAGAGCGCTGGGTTGAACCTGCTCGAGATGCTGAGAGACTTCTGCACAGATACGAAGACACTGCTCAGCACTATCCCTCTCTTCCAGTATCTGTTGTCGCTCGGCCTCATCTTCCGGGGAAGCTCTTGGACCAGTCACAGATAAGTCGTGTAACCTTTCGTCAATTCCTTGTAAGTGCTCTTCAAGGTCGGAGGTTGTATTAAGGATCATGTCTTTATACTGATTGAGAACCTCAGCCGTGACAGTAGCTGTGCGACTTCGAAATGTACTGTCAGCCTCCTTCTGTAAGATGTTGAATTGAGGCCTTACATTTGTGCGTCACCAAGTGCAATACTGATAGTAGACTTATACCCTGCTAGCATATCTTTGAATCCGGCAATATCATTACCCATGTATTGCAGCTTTGCCCAGTCCCGAAAGCTCTGCCTCGACTCGTTCGAATGAGTTGTACATTTAACAATGATGGCCTCAAAGTCCTTGCAAGCTTGACCGCACCGGTAGAGTGGACGTTCAAGACCCCTGAGTTCAACCGTGCTGTTGGCCAAGGTCTGGATAAGAGATTGTAGGACCCCCTCGAGAGCCTCAAGCTGTTCTCCAAGCTCCCGAATTGCCTTTCGGTTACTTTTGAAGCTCTCGATTGTCTGATAAAGAACTTTGCTAGATTCAAAAGCGAAGGTAGCAAGTGCTAATAACCCGGAAGCTAGACCAATAGGATCTGCCATTTTGCCGATTTGTGAGAACAATTCCTACAACGGAGATTTATAGGATTCAGCCCTTAAGCAATCAGTGACCCATAAGCATATCAACAACAGAGCACGGTGATGACCTTTAAGTAACGAGCTGTCATTTAAAGACAGAGAGGCATCAAACGCCCCGGGAGGGTGATCGTCTAAGCCACTGAGTTCGAAGCCAATGATGAATGCTTTCTAAGCGCTCAGCCAATTATTCTGGGTATACCCACCTCAACTATCTGCTTCTGCCTATCCTTGAGCTTTCTATTCAGACATGAGATTGCGTTCCAGATAATAAAATGCCAGTTAAATCTATAAGAGCGTAGCCCCTAGCTTCTGCTTCGTGGGAAGGAGAGGGTGGGTGGGCTGCACATGCACACTGGCCCTATCACGTGTGCCCACAATCTCAGCGTTTAGAGAACGAATGAAAAGAGCTGAAATCATGAAATCATCTCCACTATTGAGCCTTTACTAGAGGTTGCCCCAGTCTCAATTATTGCACTCTCGGTCACGTGCATGTGTACTACTGAGGATAAGCCAGACGTGCTACGCTCTGCGCTTACCATCTACCCTTTTGAGACGACTCCGTGTTCGTTATAATTCTGAGTATAAGCGCTGCGGAGACCGGACGTTTCAGTTGCACACATTGTAAGCGCTGCCAGGCTAGCCATGTGACATCGAATATCGTATATCGTTGCTCGACATACGCAACCACTCTAATCCACCTTTTTCAATTTACTTCAAGTCTTTTGTATGCGATGTCACACAAGGGTCTGCTTGACCACGTGCGAGAAATACAGTCTCATGGCTTCACTATACCTAAATCAGACATTTCGCAGTCTGCGTCATGTGACTTGAAGCCTGAGGCACTAAATCACGATCCGGCTGGGTATGGTAGTCGTGCGCCCAGGTCGTGCGAACGATGCGGCTCTTGAGTGCGCACTTTGGAGGCCGGATGTGTGCATATATAGCTTGTGTCTACTCATACTGCGTTTCGGATTGCATTTCATTGGGGAGCGTACTCTGGGAGCGCACTTCCGTTATGACTGGGGAGCTGACTGCAATTGAGAGCCGCGCCTGTAATTGAGGTTCGGAGCGAGCCAAGTCTATCTTCTTCAACCATGCCCGGTGACCTGGCATCCGGTATTGCTCTCAGATCGACTGCACACTTTGAGGATGTTTCGAGAATGTCAATGGAGATGGAGTGAAAGCATCAAAGCGCGGAAATACTCGTGCACTTTCATTAACTGAATGCTAATGAACAATCAGATCGTCCAAAGTCTCTGGACAGAACACCGGGTTTCATTACTAGTAGCATTTCAGACCCGAAAATGGTTATGGTTATAGAAAGCAAATGCATGATCAAGCACGGGATGTCTGCTGTTAGAATCTAAAGTTTGGTAGTCTGTTTCCTTAGCAATCCGATAAACTTAGGTTTTTTGTTTACGCAAGATGGAGGTGATATATACAACACAACTCCCACATGTGTAAGTTGCAATATTTTGATTATGGTACAATCACGAAGCCAACTAACGACCTGGTTGGAATAGTCCCAGTGACAGTCTTTCCGTCCTTGCTAATCTTAGCATCAGACACAGTCATATTTGTATGCGAGTCCGTGAGATAAGAAGTGACATTCGTCCCAGTGACACTCGACAATGTCATCGTGAGCGTATAGTTCGTTGTCCCCGTGTTGATAACCTGTACCGCCACCGAGCCATCTGTGTTTATAAAGGCAGTAGACTTCAGATCGGTAGCTTGGACCGTCGTGGAGATTCTTTTTGCACCTGGTCGGACGAAGCGGCTGTATGTTGTGAAAGACCAATATCGCTTCGGGAGCGTAATTGAGCCGTCGAACCCGATACTTACGAGCATTGTATTTCGATACGTGCCATATTGTGCGCCTTCCCAGTACAGATAGGCGCTGCAATTGCCTGTGACGAAGCCAGTGTAGATGTTTTGTGCCCAGGTCAATCCTTCGCCTTTTCCGCCATCGATATACCAGTCAGCAGTCCAGTTCCCCTTCTGGTCAGACCATTCGGTTTGCCAGACGGGGTTTGTTGTGGCGAGTGTGCTGCTTATTGGAGTGGAGTATGGATGCGCCGTGATGACCGAAATGTACTCCTCGACGGATGACAAACTGGGCATCATGAAGATTTGAACAAACCACCCAGAGCCATCACAGCAGGTAATTCCAGTCGAGAGATTGGCAGCTTTGATAGTCGGGTATAGAACCTCGATGAAATCTGCGGCTTGTTGACCTGATGACTGCATTGAAGGATATGGTTCTCTACATGTCAAGTCAGTGTATTTGATGAGAATGGTTATTGGAGAGCAAGCTCACATTAGATCGGGCTCATTGATAAACCCAATATGTTTGATTGAGATTCCTTCTTGCTCATAGTACTTTATATATTGGACAAGATAATTGGCGTAGGCTTGCATCCAATTGCCACTTTGGCAAGTACCTCCCGTCACTCCACATAGGTAGCCACCGTTAGTTTCATTATTGTTTGTCTTCATGAAGCTCGGTGCACTCCAGGCATCAGCAATGATAGTCATATCTGAACCATAAGTCAAAGCCTTTTGAGATAACCATACTTGGCCATTGTCGTCGCCATCCCAGGTATAATTCGGCGCAGCACTTGGTGATGATGGAGCTTCACGGAGGATTGAAAGCATATTTCCCGAGTTATTGGCTGAATTGCCAATAGCATTCCGCAAGATGGTCATACCAGAACCATTGACAGGACTCCAGAGCAGATCCAATACTTGTTTCTGAGTTGTGGTGGGATATATGTAGCGAAGCGTGTCTGCGCCACCGAATGCCTGCGAGAAGCCAAAGCCATCAACGGTCTGGTATTTTATCGCCACATTTACAGTCATGGCAGTTGCTGTGTTGGCTTCTGCATCGCGCTGGGTTATCAATGAAGTCAAGGCGGTCCATGGGGATGCAGTGACTGCCACGACAATAGCAGCAATAAGGAGAGTCCATGACAAGTACATGATCAAGAGTAGAGGTGGGGAAGCCGGTAACAGACTTGTCACCTGGAAGGCAGAGAGCACCAACCCTTTTAGTAGTCAAGCATAAAATTGCTTGATCCTTCAGCCCGATCGTTCACTACTCATATACGGTGCATGCACCGACAATTGATTGTCTGAGCGAGGAAGGGTAGAGCTTTTACATTCATTCCCTTAACCCGAATTTGTATATCTCTTATTGTCTCGGTCCTATTTGGAGGCGAATATACTTTGCTGTGGATTCTTCTCGACAAGCCGGACTATTTCCATGTATGTACACAGGTTCTCAACTGAAGGAGATCCAATATTCCTCATCGATTATGGTGGAGCAAGGTTATGGGCGGGTTGTCTATGAGGATATGAAAATAAACAAAAAATGATTCATCTAAGACAGATCGAGTAGGTTACGCGCAGTAGAGATGGTAAGGCTTGAAGATCTTTCGATTATGCAACAGGCTGTTATAGAGATCTTGATATTCCCCGATGGTTAAATGCGAAGTTACCGAATTAATACCTTGTGTATATCTACAGGCAGAATGAAGAACTTTCTTTTTTTTCTTTTTTTCTGAGGAAAAGAAATCTCGAGGCGCCTGACTATTAATTTCCCTACAAATTAGGTTCACATAACCGAACTTCTACAGTTGCTAGTATTTAAAGGTGTCCTTGCGTTACAGACTTGTTAACACCTTTTCACTCATCACTTTTCACGTTTTGTACTGCATAGCAGCGTGCCAGCAAGTAAGCGGAAGAGACAAGCGTGCAGACGAAGCTAAAATGTAAGCTTAAAACATCGTGCACGTCCATTTTGGGGACGTTAGTTGTTTCGTTAGCAGCTTCGCCAACGGAGTATTTCCATATGAGACCATACTGTGCATATTGACACATTCATACAGAGGGAACTAACACTTCAATTGGGAGCCGTACTTGAATCGAAAGCCGCACTAGCCCTGTTAGGGTACTAGTAACCTGTAGTACTCCATTATGTGTTCTATGATCCAAATCCTCCAACGGCGTACTCCTTTCATGAGTTGATACATATTCTCATTGCATATTATTGCATTCTCACCTTAATCGGCGTATAATTGAATCTTCAATTTCGTAGATAAGGTTACTTAATCTTGATTGGTTTATTAATGCCCACATCGGCTAGCCATATGCCGCCATATTTTTCAAACTGCATAATGATAGGTTGTTGCAAAGCCCACGTGGTCGCAATATCATCGTATTTTAATAGCACTGCACTTTTCACTCCCACAGAAATCTGCGGCACTTCATATCAGCTTTCCAGTGTAAATTCATTGCGACCATAAGCACTACTTAACTCTTTAAGAGCTACATCTCAAGCTACTTGAGAAGTTTTTTTTTGTTTTATGTCCTCTCTAACTATGAATGTGATACTTTCATTATCACTGTATAATTTAGGCAAATTTCATGTTCGTGTTAAGGTCTTGCTTATCTTCGCGGCATCAAAGAAAAATGACATTATTTAAGACAATACATTGTGATGCTCATATACAAGGTCTAGTGGTAATTAGTTGCACAAAACAGTGATAGGAAGAATGTTACATGCACAGCCGGATTCAAGAGAAAACCACCCAAGGCACACATAAAAATTTAAAACCACCTTACACTTGGAGATAGCATAATTCCAAATTGAAGTGCGGTGCCAATTAAAGTGCGTACTTAGAGCACGTACGTGTATGGGTATGCCTACACGTATGCACATATTATCAGGCTGTAACGACGGACAAGGAAAACCGTTATATGTGGCGCGGGGTTGGAGTATGCAAGCACGACAAGCCATATTCGTCGTACCCCTACCCCGAAATCATTTACGTGGCTTGCGCTATACCAAGTTTATCATCCTTTCGGTCCTCAGCGCCGAAAAACTCATAGTTAATATTCATTCATCATAACATGGCTGTTGCCAATCAATCCCTGCAGTACTCACCTATCCCGCTCTCACTGCAGATGACGAGTAGGCATTCTGCCAGTCAAGCTGACACACAAGAGGACAGCTCATCAGCAGCCATACGATTCGCCTCAGCGATCCTTCACAGATATCCCTGCCTCACTGTGAATGGACAATTATACCCAATGACAAATATGTGGAATCAACTTAACATCCCGTCCTGCTGTTTCTGTTGTTTTTGGCGTTTTCCTAGAGTAATCCATGCGATCCTTCAAGATGGCGGATAAATATTGTACTGAGAGCCAGCAATTCCAAATGCCATCGCCAATGAGAGGAATGATAATAAAATATCCATACAATCTGGGCAATAATAATTTCTGCCTAGTTATTAAGATTTTTGAGCCTCAAGTACCTAGTATTATTAGCCACACCCTCAGGTCATACAACCCCAGAGCAGCGCATACAAATTGTAAGGGAGTATCCACTTAAATGTTCAATCGAAAACGTACGATCTTTAGAATAGCACCGTGAAATGGAGATAAACGATATTGAGAGAAACGAAGCTAGGCAATCAGAATCGGATGGTTTCGTGCATACATTTAGAAGGACTTTTACACAAGGACGGGTAACTATTATCCTGGTCATTCGAAACGGCGAAGTAGCTAATAATATCTCCGTAGTGGGGTGGTGCTTCACAAAACGGAGGGTCCAACGGGGTCTCATTAGGGGTTTGGACTGGAACATTCAGCGCTGGTAACCAGCGTACGCCAGACAATAGTTTGAGTGAGGACGAGGAGGCTATAGACAGCTTCTTCTTAGTTGTTCTTGATGAGAAATGGTTTTCATATGCAAGACGTTCCCAGAGGACCGATGACGATGGACGAAAGAAGTCGACTATTAAAAATGCCTGCGACTGGTACTTAAGATTTCTTAAAGAGAAATTTGCACGGTCTTGGCAAACCCTTTTGTACCCCGCATTACAAGGTCTTGAACTCCACAGCCCTACTCAGGAGCCGAGATCTGGAGAGCTTGCCATTGTCTTCAGATTTCTGCGAATTGTGGCTGAAGAAATCAAGATCACGCCCGAAATTACATTGCCAAATATTGTGGACTCTCTAAGACGGGCGAGACTACTTAGACTTCCTGCGCACAGTGGTGACGGAAATTCT
The DNA here is from genome assembly GCA_024752435.1 of Allantophomopsis cytisporea. Taxonomy (NCBI): domain Eukaryota; kingdom Fungi; phylum Ascomycota; class Leotiomycetes; order Phacidiales; family Phacidiaceae; genus Allantophomopsis; species Allantophomopsis cytisporea. The sequence continues at coordinate 128,601 of CP103036.1, forward strand.
CTTGCTAAACTTCTTGTATTTGCTGCTGTCGGATGGTTAAGTAAGTATCGCACTTGAATGACGTCCACTAACCATCATGGCTAATTTACTCGATCACTAGCTGCTTCGTACCAACCTGTCTTGCAATTTACGCCCGATATCGATATGCTTGAAATTGTTAGACCAGCACATACATCCTCTCGTACGCATACTTTGAGGAGACGTACGTTTAAATCATTCAAACAAAGAATGAATCATACAGAGGAACCTCTTTATCAATTTCTGAGAAGGTATGGCCAACTGATCCCCAACGAGACCATATCACCAGGATCAAACAGTACTGGAGGTCAGGAGCCTCTTGCTGTATCATGCTTGTGTTTCGACATTCTACACCATATCGCAGATATCAAGATTGAGTGGGTGAATGAGTTGAGTCTTCACTTAGAATTTGATAGTGTTAGAAAATCATTAAAGATATTTCGCTTTCCATCCCTCTGCCGCTTGATGTACCACGAGGCAAGCCCAACAGTTATGTCACAGTGAGCAAAGCAAGTTTACCCCCAGACATAGGATAAATACTTACAAGCCCAACAGGCTGTTTGCAGATTTCAATCACCTTATGAGCGAAGACATATCAGAAGAACTCCCTGAAGATCGCAGTGCTGAATATTTCCGCGAAGTCATTTTGACATACCGACTTATATTCGGCGAAGACAAGGACTCCTCAAAACTCTTTGCTCGCCAAGTTACAAAGCTTCCGGAAGGTTGGAATGATTCTGATCCCAAAAGTGACGATAATGACCCGATGTTATTGAGTCTATGCGCACAGCACTGGAAGAGTGCTGGAGCTAAGGAGATTTATGATGAGATTGAGGCAGCAGATACAAGTCAGTACTATCAAGCTGCGGATGATTTTCCATTTTTTGGGCGAAAATTGTTAGAATTGCAAGCATATGTCAAAGGCCGAGATGCGCATTCATGGAAAGCTTTGTGGTATGATAAGAGAGATCTGAGCGTATGGTGGACTTTTTGGGTAGGTCATTGAACCCTCTCGAATTTTAGCGATTGCTAATGTGCCCGCAGCTTGTTATTTATATTGGAGTTCCATCAGTTGTATTCTCCTTGTTACAGTGCATCTTCCAGATCTATGACACTTTCAAATGAATCATCGGTTCCGAGTATTGAGAAGTTTAAGAAATATCATTAGACCAGCATACTTGCGAAAACGATATAACAAACAAACCCAAATATTGCTGAAGGAGCGCAGAATGAAGTGCAATCTTGAGAACGCCTCAGTCACTTATCTAAAGAACCCTGGAACAAGTTCAGCATACATCGCCTCCTCATCATCCTCATTGTCAATCTCGTCAGCACCCAATCCATCATCCCTCAGGGCTTGTCTAGCAACGACAACAGATGTCTCGCCATTAGCATAACATGCCGCCCTAGCAATTTCCGCTCGGTTTCTGAGCTCCGCTACCTCTGCAGCTCCAAGTAGATCTTCTTCCAATACCTTTGAAGTCTTCCATAGAATTCGAGCAATTGTGCCGTCATCCCTATTTGGGCTTCGAAGTTCTGCAATGTTCCGAGCTTTATCCAATTGACTCCTATGATATCTTAATCATTATTCGTTTCTCAACTGTGGTACCTGTGACTTACTTTGCAAGTTCAAAATTCCTAAGCTTGTGTTCTACACAGCCTAAACTGTAGTATGCGGCAGCTGTGATAGGATGAATAGGTGTTTCAGGTAGCGCAATACGAAGGCACTCCTTGTAAGACCGCCTTGCAGATCCATAGTTTTGTTGAGCATATTCAAGATTACCATATGCATAGTGCACACTATTTCACGTTAATTGTGTACTTGGAAGCTACAAAGTAAGAGCTAACTTACTGAGCCATATGGGGTTGATTCGACTCCGCAGTCCGGTTAAAAAGTGCTTCAGATTTGGCGTACCAGCTTGCTGCCTGATCGAACTCACGACGCAGATGATATACACGACCAATGCAGAGATACACCAATGCCAGTTGGGATGCTGTCTTATCGCCTACCTTGGTACGAACCTCAACGACCTTTGTAAAGTATTCCATGGCGGAATCTAGTCTTCCGGCTGCGCTTTCGAGGTTACCCATATTGTGATTAACTGCAGCAACTAACAGAGAGTCAGTAAATAGAATCCAAGTTCTTGCAGAGCATGGTTTACCGTCATCATGCATGGCAGGCTGCATTCTCGTTCGGATGTTCATTGCTAATTCGAGGTTCTCTCTGCAATCTTGAAGCTTGTTGAGCTCATAGTAGCACATCCCAGCCGTGTTGCAAAGGTCTGCATATTGTAGAGACTCTTTATCCCGGCAAGCTAGCTTTCCGGACTCGATTGTTCTCAGTGCAAGGTCGTAATCAGCTATCTCATAAGAATACCTAAAGACATCAATACCTGATTGATACATATTGTAGTGGAATATTTACCATGCGCAATTCGACATAAGATCAACAAAAGTCTCCGTGCTAACACGATTGTTAACTTTTGAATCTTGCAGAAGCACAATAGATGGACCGTTACCCTATCAGCTGTGGCTCAGGCTGGTCATGTCTAGTACGAGTATAGTCGTCAAATTTCTGGCCCAGATGAGCTCCATCCTGGATATATGTCTGGCATTGTCTCCACTGGCTGAACATTGAGCCATCAATTCGCTTTGGAAACGCTTCGGCTACAATCTGTATGGCACTGTTAAAAGACTCTTGAAGATCCTCTCGAGAATGGTAGTTCATCGCCTGCTGAACCTCCCGATGGACGGTTATAGTTCGACCTTCTTGTTTGATAAGATTCTTTGCCTTGAGCTCTGAGCGTGCATCTAGTAATGCGGGTACTGGAATGATAACACGCGAAAGGGCAGCTTGTGACTTGTCGTCAATATGAATAGAAGGTTGTTTGCAGAAATCAAGTTTCCCATCAAGTGCCTGTAATTTCATTAGAATGCATCATTTTTTAAACTGCGCGGTGACATACAGATTGGTTCCGTGGAAGAAAAAGGTCGATCAGAATAACATCTACAAATGTTAGAACTACTAGAAATTGTATGTCGAGGAGATAGATACCTGGCGTCAGTAAGGCTAGAACACTAAGTAGGATTCGGCTGTTTGGTTTTAGTGACCTGAACGACATATCAAACAATGTGTCAAGCGCACGAATTCCAGGTGTACGCTGACCACGCTGCCGGGGAGGGAGTTCATCATAGACCTTCTGGAAGGATTCGTAGGTAGAGGCGACGGTTGCACCGCCAACAGAGGGGTTCCTTATCACAGAAGCCATTTGTTGAATTGCAAGAGGGAGACCATGAAGCCTACTCAAGAACCTTCGTGCGGCACTATTTTCAGATTCTATTAACAGTTGTTGGTCATCGGAAGATGCGAACTCATCACTTCTTAGCTGACAGAGTAAACCCCAGCTCTGTTCAGGGTCGAAGGGTTCAACTGTCTTGCCTTGACGCTGAAAATCCTTACTAAAGTTGTAATGGCTTCTGGATGTGATCAATATGGCACCATTTGCACCTCTTGGCCAATAGCTCTTCATTATGGGTTCCTTTTCTGAAAAGAGTCAGTAGAGATTATTTTGATTAATCTGGGAAATTACTCACCAGCGTTGTCAAAGATCAAAAGCCAACGACGCTCTACAGTCCAGCTTTAGTAAATATCTGTAGTATGATGATTCTCAGAATACTTACTAGTAAGTTTCAGCCATTTTTGAACCGCAATCAGATTTTCCTCATGGTGACCTATCAGATCTTAGTGAGTGAGTCTATTTTTAAAAGAAGGCCACTTACCATCTCTGTCTGCACCAGGCAACGAAAGAGCTACAGCCATTTTCGTGAAACTGGTTCGTAGAGAGACGGCCGTCTCGCACTGAATCCAAAACACTGCATCGAACCCCTTCTCTTGTCTGTACGCATATTCAAGAGCGATTTCTGTCTTTCCTACACCACGCCTTCCATATATTGTATATGTCCGTAGTTCAGGATTTCCATATCTCCAGTTCAGGTACCTGTCAATTCCTCCCAGTTCTTCTTCGCGTCCGTAGAACTTGGGATTCTTCTCATGCGGCAGCATCATGATTGGAAAGTTACCATGCTCTTCGGGCTCTTGCACAGGAGCTTGTCTATGTGACAGATTGCGGACTTGTCTTTCAAAGTTGACTCTGGAATAGGAAGTGATATCTGTCAGATGCTTGACAGTAGCATCAATGTCGGCAATATGACCATTGATCTTGATCGTGAGGGCAGGCCAATGCCTTCTTGCATCGTGCTCTGTACACAAAAGTTAACCGATAACAATGCAGGTATTTACTATAGCGTACATACCATCGGGCCATCTGTGAAGGTATTTGATCGACTCCATTAGGATGATAAAAAGATTGTCTATTTGCATTTAATAATTAGCGTCAATTTTGTTCAAAACCATCGGAAGTATGCTCACCAAATACTTCAATCATTGCCAATCGAGCTTCATTGTGCTCACTTTCACTGCAAACACTAAGGCATCGGTTGAAGAGTTCAAGAACTCGCCGTAGTTTATTCATCCATTCTGCAGTGCGCTTGAGTTTGTCCGCGGGTTCGGATGATAGCTCCTCGAATCAGCAAGTTTCGAAATGAGTTATGACGAGTTACAGATACCTCGATGTTCAGCCAGACAAAGCCCCATAAAAGATCAGCCTTCACTTCATGAGGCTGTACTCTCCTAGCAAAGGCGTTGTGCAAATTTGCTAAGGTCCGTGGAAGTGGCTGTATTTGCGAAATGATTGCTTTGGTCACTGGCCTTGTCGCAGGATGAGCGCGACGATTTCTGAGGTCATCTTCTAACTCTCGACACTCTGTGAAACGACTCGATGATTGACGGTCAGCATTCGAAAGCTCAGATTCCTGCTGAGCTATAAGCTCGTTCCATCTTCCGATAACAAATCCACTTGTGTCATCGAAGTCAATCATGTATTCGTCATATTGTCTCTCGCGGTTGTTCATGGCTGTCATAACTCTGAAGCGACTAAACTGTTTGTATCCAAGATAAAGAGCCAGATGATTACTAAAGATCCTAGGAATCGGCGTTATATCAATATCAGGAGGTTGATTCTCGCCGTCGTCGTCCGAGTCCTCAGGATGTATCAATAGCTTCATGCTTCATTGGATCATCTGCAAAGACTTTGATAGGTCTAACAGCAATTTGAAATTAGATGACGGTATGAGATGTAGGGCCGCACTTTAGTAAGTGGGGATAGCAGATATGCTGATGCATTCTAGAGCCTCATTTTCTATTCTATCTCATGCCCACTCACCTACCCCGCTCTTTCTGATTGTATTGGATGCACACGTTATGCAGTAGCACGGCTTGTTATGCACGCCAATCATCAACTTTCCGCCCTGCTAAGATAACCCCAGCTGTGACAATAGAGCGAGTGGGTGTACAGTCGTAAGCAGAGACCAGTTATAGTTGACACGTTAACCATTTGGCAGCCACCCATAGATAGGAAATCACCGAATTCAAGTCAGATTGCAATAATCTTGTAATCAGTGCGCGATATCGGGCAAGTCATGGATCAGTCACGACTATACCGATTTTACTTCGCCCGGATGGATCCAGTGTCTCTCGGTGATTGAAAACTTTACTATTCTTAGAAACCGCTATGAAAATTCTTGCTGTTATATAATGTCAAGAATGATAGCATGAGACGTGAGTGGGTTGAATATGTTTTGGGAATGAGGTGCTGTGATTGAGCGGCCCTCACAAATGATCGAAAGTTCGGGCTGAAATCTCTGTATGGGACCTCAATTTACTGAGAATTCAGTGGACGAGTCGCTTCGTATATTCTGCGACTCATAAGCATAAATTGATGGGTTACATCTTTATATCGTTGTAGGTTCCAGAACCAGAGGTAGCTTAGACAACTTATACTGCACAGCACTAAAAGTCGAGGCATTGAAATGGTGGTTAGATAGAAGTTTTGAAATTGCGTAAAGAATATTTTGTATTTGACAGCAGGTTACTCCACCTTTACTAGGTCGCTTCGTCAGATCGAATACGAGAGACATAAACATCATCGTAAAGAAATCGTGATGTATAATTTAGAAGGGATAAGATAGCTGAAAGAATATCTATTCCTTCATGATTCGAGAGATTCAATAGCCACCGAGTCCTGAGCCACTTCCTAGACAATTGGTAAGTCCACAATCATTGCTTGGAATCAAGAGTGAGCTCACCATAGTCCATATTCTTGTTGCAAGCAACCAAGAGGCTGCCATCGGCTGACGGCGGAGCAGGACCTGACCATCCTTGCTTCCAAGGTTGCTCTTTTTGGCTTATTGCTTCCGGGTCTGGGTATCCGGCCTTGCTAACAGTGCTAAAAAACGAAGCTATTGTGTCTGGTAGGCAATCAGGCGTAGAGTATGTTGAACTCCCGGAAGAAAATGAGGATTGGCGAGAGCGCTGTGTATATATTAGCTCATATGTGGTGAACTTTTCAAGAGGTTATCACTTACACTACTGCTCGCCGAATTGCTGGTTTCTCTCCCCTCTTCCCCATTGCGTACTGGGATCGCAGCAGCCATATGCGTTAAAGCGATGGGATAGGAGGAAACAAATTGGAGAATGTCTTGAACTACAGCTTCAATGGATTCAAACTGGAGAGGGTTAACCTTTATTCTTTCGAAATATTTGTTTTTGTTTCTTTGAATCAGATCGGGAATTCGCATGCTGCATGATTGCACTGCCTCCGAGTTAACTACGTAGCTTATAATTGTGGCAGTGTAAGTATACGGCTTATCGGAAGAAATTGGGAAATATTGAATAGGCAATTTCCCACCATATCTTATTGGAGGTATGTTCCCGCCTCAACAAAGGGGGTGGTCACCGTAGATATTTTCAAAGTGCTATGAGTAATATAAGCCAATTTAAGTGTGGTACTATACTGTTGGACGTACATCGGTACTAACGGCAATTTGTGCGAACTCTAGATGTTTGTGTAACACACATTTCACGGAGATAGCCCGTGTTTGGAGAATCTCCGGTGAAAAAATGCCTCAAATTGAAATTTCCTTCAAATTTTTGTGATAACGACCGATCGTGTCTCTACACTGTGTCGCGAAGGCGCAGTACAACTCTTTCTTATGTTGTCGAAGGATACGTGAGGGCAGACTAGTAACAATTAGCTACCTGTCATACATAATGACAACTCACTTTGCAGTACTCACATCGAGCGTGGTTTTCGCCAGCTAAGGTATCATACATGACAAAGCAGAATAGCTCTGAGGAACGTTGGTGTTCTAGCCAAAACCTTGAGAAAATGTCAGCGGCGAAGTTTATATCTGATGGCTTAGATTTCGAAAGATAAGGATTAACTCGCTAGCTCACCATTTGTGTTTGGGATTGTAAGCAAGGTAGTAAATCTCGCCAACACGGTCTGGAAGAAGCCTATCGGCAGCAATAAGATCTTCTGCGGATACAGATCGACTATCACATAGTGCAAGAGGTCTGTCCTCCACGACAGGTAGCAGACTCCTCCAAGTGCTAGGTGACATATTAATTTCTGATACCGAGTTACAGATCTCAAAAGTAGCTCAAAGGGATAATCCACGTACTTAATTATTCTGATACGATATCCTGGCTGTAAGTAACGTTCCTTTGTCTCGTAGTTCAAATTCCTATTGATGATCACAGGCCCAGAACTGTAAGTGACGTCTGTGTAGAGTTAGCAAAAAGCAAGAGATCCACAAAGAGCGGGGACATTTGACCATTATGTGCGCCTCGCGCCGGTCCTTCCACTAACAACGGATCGTTAACGTCGATTTGGTTCCTATCAAACTCTGTGTTCTTTCGCCTTTTCAGCTCGTAACATTGTACGAATTCTGCATCCAACTCTTCCTTCAACAGTCTTTCGGTCTCTTGCTTGTAATCCTCGACATCGCCTGAAGTATTAAATTCTAGGATACTGCTTTCATGGTTGAGCACTTCAAAACCAGACACATCAATGATCGGCTTCTCTGCACAGTCTCGTATATCCGTGATATGAATATTTCGGTGCAACTCATGCTCCAAATTATGTTGCTTCGCGCCGGGAGCTAGTGGTGCATTTGGAGAGTAGAGCTGGTAGTAAGGTTTCTCCGACTTGTACAGTGGTAGATCTTTGAGGTATTCGATGTCTGCTATGATGTTCGGCATCTTGATTATAAGTGGAGTTGTGAGCAATTGTCGGAGGTGGTTTAGGCGTGTAGTAGTTATAGATACTCAAATCACATCTCAGCATCAGGATAGTCGGAAATTATGCCATAAAGAATTATGTGCACTAACTTTTTATATTATTAGTCGTTACAATGGCATTGGCGAACACATAGCTGCGAATTGCCCACTCACCTTTTGCTTAAGACCCGTCCATTTCATCTACTAAGCTTCAAGGAACATGCAGTCTAGAACTCAATTTCCCGGGCTAGTGGAGCACTGTTCACCTTCTCAAAGTATCTGGATGTGCTTCGGAATTCATGTACCCGTAAGTATCGGCAACTCACGAGAGGCTGTGGAGATTGTGGTGCGACTGCGGTCGCTTACGTATGTAGATAAGCAGCCTTCGAGTGAATGGAGGAGCTTCATGGTTATACCATTTTTCACTTGATTGTTTTGTGTGTTGCTCACCCGGTGGCAAACTTTTCATGTCGTGGTACCTTATCCGTAAGTATGCTCAGATCATAGAGTTGTCACTACCTCAAATACTCACTAGAAATGTACGATCTGGCTCAAACTTCTTTTCGATACTTGTGGAGATATAGTCACAGTCAACCTAGAAGGGTATTGCAGTAGCAAATGGATAATTAGTGTGTGTATGTTGGTTAGTCGTTCAAATTCTTTGATACTGAACTGCTTGCTTGAACATCTATTTGATATTGATATCTATCTGACCAAAATCACGAAGCTTCACCTCCCGGGTTTTCTGATTTCTTGAGATGCCACTTCCAATTTGTATCCCGAGCTTTTTCCAGAACGATCCGAAAATAACCCATATGCTCGACGTTTTCAGTCTTGTCACCATTGCTCATCAATTCGTAATAATATATCTATCATCTACGAAGTCAAGACACGGCATTCTCCCCCAGTACTGCAAGATCGTTCCTCTAGGAACAGTTCTCAGTATGTAAAAGAAGTTTCTCTACCCCTTACCACTTCCACGTTACTCCATTCCGATTGGCATGCTCTTGCTAAGTTTACCTATCCCACTTCTATGAGTTTAACACAAATTACAACACACTCATATAACGCATGAGGTAGACATGATAAGTACAGACAGCCATAGATTCCAATGGAGACTGCTTGGATCAGATAGGATGGTCGACTGACGGCTGTTGCTCCTAAGGCAAACCTACACACAAAGATCGTAAGAGATTGAAGAGATCTGCAGTACCTATATTCCAACATTTCACAGCAGGTAACCCAGACATGCTTTTTATAGACCTCAAAATTCAGACACGGCAGAATTCCATGCTGCACATTCTTAGTTTATAGAGTGATTTTAGGAAAGCTAGTATCTCTCGCAAGATCTCAATCGCATCACGAAAATGACGATCATAGCCTCCAGAGAGCTAAAAGATTTTGGGAGCCTTCTAATATGCTTTAATAGTGACTCCGATCTATGATGACGATTATGCAGGAAAGCTATAAGCCATGGAGATGATTGATCGAGCTGAGAGTGGACCGAGCGGCTGTAGCACATACTCTACACAGACTCTAAAAGGGTTTCTAAGATCCTCGAGCCCTTATAATAGATGTTACAAGAACTGCAAAAATCAGGCCAAAGGTGAGATTACGTGCTCAATGAAATCCTCTGGAAGAGAATTGCGAAGTCACATGTCCATACCGCCTCATTACTTGAGTAGCCCAAAATCTTCCCCCTCCGACGCCCTCGATGGCGAGAGTTAGGACATTGAGTAGTAATCCGAGAGTTGAACAAACGCTGAGACTTACTTGACCAAATTCTTGGACGCTTTATAACTGGCTAGTACCATGAGGTCTCGAAGAAGGGTGACGGTGGCCACATTAACCTCAACGAATGCCCAATCAGTCTTATTCCCACAGACTTGGCTTGAATCATACCGAAGCTGAATCGAATGATTTCCTCGCCTTCATGGGGTAGAAGAGCCTAGGGGTCGACTTGCTGGTCCTGATTTCTTCCCAAGCATGTTGCAGTAGCTCGATAAATCCCCATGGACAAAAGCCTCTTGAAAATTTAGACGCCCGTGGATCTCGAGTGCTACGAAACAAACGGCTGTTGCTGCGCAATACAAGTACTTATATACGCTATGTTTTAAGCGTGAACTGCATTTATTACTTCCGAATCTACTTGTTGGCCTTTATTTCTACCACCGGTCAAAGATTGAGGAAATGAGAAGCGTCATGATATACGATTGAGTCCGGGTTTATATGGACATTTAGATGCAAGGCACAACCCATTAAAGAATGACGACGCATTTTTCGAAGGCAGTTGATACAAAGAGACAGATGAAGAGGACAAGCGATGGGAAAAGGTTGTTACTCTATATAAAAAATTGAATGACAGAATAACCAAAGCATGAGGGGTGCCTAATTATCTACCCGCAAAGAAGATGACACGCTGATCAAGAACTTCAAGGTTATATATTTGATCATGAATCACCTGCGGCACTATACAGTCAGCAGCTAAATAATACCGCCTGGGTCCCTATTCCAGCAACAGCGATTTCTATGAGTGCTGAATAGATCAACCCATTTCTTGTGTGGAATGTATGTATCTATTTAGACTGGAGATGCGATAGTGAGCAAGGATGTATTTCTACTGCTCATTTTGAAAGGACTTCCTTAACTGTACTCCCAATAGATCTTTGTGTCATATAGACCTAAGTGAGAGAACACAGGTAGTAGAAAGGACTCAGAGTCATTAATAAAAAGTGTTCATATCATTAAGGATATCGAGTGTAGTAAAGGGGCCAACGATGTCATGACCTAGGCTACTATATCGGGTTCACAAAAGTTTGAGTCAATAATAAAATGACATTGTATCTTATATTTGCAGGATTTTAGCAAACCTGGCTCGAAAAGATTACTTACACCATATATAGAACTGAACCTTCCACAAGAACCCGAGAAATAATCTCTTACAAAAACCTCTACAGTTTCCCTTATCCCTTAGTTACGGAGAACTGCAGACTTCAACTCGCCTGGATATAACAAATGTTAAACACAGAGAGCTATGCGCAAATGCTTAACATGTAAACGATATGGGGGTTTTTAGTAGCTAGTAAGTCTCACCTTCAAGCCTAGTATCAACACAATCAGTCCCTGAAACTTCAAAAACTCCGTCATAATATTCCTCTCCAACTATGATACTGTCAAAGCTCCTTGCTCTCAACATCTCAATTTCTCATCCTCTTCCCGTTTCCATCACCTCTCCCTCACCCAGCCCTGTGCTTTCTCATTGCGCGTCTATAAGCGCATGTATTAAAGGACCGTGTAAGCTTAGGAGCGTCTATTTCACAACGCTTCTGGTGATGAAAATGTCCGTGCAGTAACGGCCGTGCTTGAAATGGTGCACGTCCAGTCCGTGTGCGGCGTTCGCTCATGAATGATGATTAAGGTACACATAGCAAAGGTGGGGAAGCTATCTTTGGCCGGCAATGTGATGTCATGTGTTGAGTCAAGGGAAAGTCACTTATAAAGGATTATTATATCTTGTCTTTTGACTTGTAAGAGATGTAAGATCAAAATAGTTACGACTACAGCTCACGAGCGCACACGAGGTTTCGATGATTTATAAGTTGAAGTACTAAGTATCAGTGGTTATAATCATTATCGCATGGTGCAATATGATCTCCAGTGTTTTGGCTTCAGCGGTAAACTGGCGTGATCTTACACGCATCAGCAGTCTCCACACTACATATACGTGATTTTGTACAAGATGTGTGCAATTCGCAGCCGAATGGATAAGGCGCAATATTCAAGGATGCTGCCGCCATTTACTGATAAGAGAGCTATGTGATATAAAGAGCTTCATATCTTTTTGAGGGCTGCTTTTCCCCCCCAAGAGTCTGTGGATTAGATCAAAAATATCAAAATGCCGACCGAATTCATTAGTTTGACATCCCCCAACGCTTCCACCGAGCTCAATCCGATCCCGGGTGCGCCCATTGATCCGGAGTATCTCGTTCGCTACGCTCGATCGCTGGATGAGTATGGCTACAACTACACGCTCGTGCCTTATGATTCATCCTGGTTCGACCCCTTCACGATCGGCGCAACCATTGCAGCCGCGACGAAGAACATCAAGGTCATCATTGCCCTCCGACCAAACACAATCTACCCAACCGTCGCGGCGAAGGCTCTGGCAACCCTCGACCAGCTCAGTTCGGGCCGAGCAGTTGTACATTTCATCGCTGGTGGCAGCGATGCCGAACAGGCAAAGGAGGGCGACTTCCTCACTAAAGACCAGCGATATGATCGCCTCGAGGAGTACATCCGCATTCTCCGCCGCGCATGGCAATCACCCGAGCCCTTCGACTGGGACGGCGAGTACTACAAGTTCAAGCAGTTCAGCAATATCGTCCGCCCCATCAATGGCACCGGTATCCCCGTGTCCGTGGGCGGATCGTCAGACCAGGCATACCGCATTGGAGGATCGCTGGCCGACATTTTTGGCCTCTGGGGAGAGCCACTGAAGGAAACTAAGGAGCAAATCGACCGCATCTACGCTGAGGCCGACCGTGCGGGCCGTGCCGTCACTGACCGTCCTCGAATCTGGGTGACGTTCCGTCCAATCATCGCCGAGACGGACGAGCTTGCATGGGCAAAGGCGCATCGCACGTTGGATACGCTGAATGCGAACAAAGGGAAGAAGGGACCGTTCACTCAAGGCCAGAACCCTAATGCGCCGCCGCCACCGCAGAACGTCGGCTCCCAGCGCCTGCTCGATATTGCTGCTCGTGGTGAGGTCCAGGATCGCGCTTTGTGGTATCCTACTGTTACTGCTACCAATGCGCGTGGTGCGTCAACTGCTTTGGTTGGATCGCCACAAACTATTACGGACTCCATTCTCGACTATGTTGATCTTGGTGCTGAACTCATCTCTATTCGTGGCTACGACAACCTTAACGATGCCATTGACTATGGACGCTATGTGCTGCCGAAGGTGCGAGAGGCATTGCGGGAACGAGAAAGTCGCTCCACTGCCGCATAATAGGCGTGCTATATGTTAAAATTTGTTGATTGGTGTTGAGTCTCAATTGTAGTAAAGCATTGTGTAGCATAGTTGAATGAACTCAAGATGATGAAGGTTCTGTTCTTAAACATCGTATGTTAGTGATGCGCTAGTGAATGTGGGGAAGAAATGCTAAACGACGAGATAACGCGCATCGTTAGAACTCTACAATTAAGGTACTTGCGACTCAATGATACCTCGTGATAGTTCTGAGACCGGTACTCTATTCGAGGTCTCAATATTGGCCAAGTTTTGAATCAACATATATATATATATATATATATATATATATCTCCCATGATGCGTCTCTTGAAGCCGCTGGGTATCTCCAAGTAAACAAGGCGTTCTGAGCCTGGTCAACTCTGGTTATCCGTCGAACAACCACAAATCGCACTCTCGAAGTGCACTCGTAATCAGCTAGGACATATATGGCGTGAGGTCTCTTCACAATCGCCACGGAATCTTTAACTTGGAGGTTGTACCTCTGATGCAATCGCTGAAATCTCATTCACAGATGTCTCCTAAGATATTGATAAGGTGTCGATACTGACCACGGTATTATGCTGACGATGTTGCTTTTGTCGATTTTCTTCGTCGAGCTGAGATCTAATTGAGTAATTTCTCTTATACCAACTCTATCTTGACTGGTTCATACAGTACGGATTAAACCAGAAACCTATGTTATACAACAAGAAACTCGGGTTCTACAAGTTGAGCTACATACGAATAGAGTGGTCCCAGATTAACCTTAATTTTAGGAGCGTGCTAAGCTTAATCATCAAAAATGCAGTATCAATTCGTTGGAGAGTAGAGGATCAGAAGGCCTGAAATTCTCTTGATTTCACGATCTTTCAACATTGTGGTGGGACGTTGTAATTGCACGTTGAACTTCTAATTCTGATCCGGACGAAGGTCTGGGAAGAGCTTTTCTTTTATAAACAATTGGCTAGTAAGTCAGTTATCTTTCCTCAGCCTCGTTTTCATCTGCGCGTACCGCTGACCACACCTGGCAACATACCCGGTTTTATTCCTGCTTACAATGCCCTATTGAATCCCAGCAGGAGGAGCATAGCCTCATACTTTAATCAATATTGTTACACGACAGCATAGAAATCCTACGTAGCAAAGTCCATTTAGACTAATCCTCTTCAACTTCTACTCATACTTCATGCCAACAACTGTGGATAACCCCATTGCCACCTTTCTTGTAATATCTTGACTGTGTTTTGTTTTTCGTACTATCTTGAGCGGTAACCGTTGTCAAACTTCATAATGTCAAAGGCACACAGCCTTCCTCTGAAACCCGAGGAGTATTCGATCGGTTGGATATGTGCTTTACCCGACAGCGAATTACCCGCAGCTATAGCGATGCTGGATGAAAGACATCCAGATTTTCCAGTCTTTGAAAACGATCCCAACATTTATATTGGCGGCAGAGTCGGTGCGCATAATATTGTCATCACCTGTCTTCCTTCTGGCAGGACTGGCACCAACTCAGCTGCTGTCGTCGTCACGCGAATGCAAAATCGATTCAGATCCATAAAGACTGGATTGTTTGTTGGGGTTGGCGGTGGGGTACCCAGTGCAGGAATTCGACTTGGAGATGTAGTTGTAAGCATGGCAGGTCATGGCAAGCACAGTGGCGTTGTTCAATTCGACTTTGGCAGAAGGTATCAAGATGGGACATTTGAACGTGTTGGAGCTCTTGCAGGTCCACCAGAAACCATTCTGAGTGCTGTAGGACGGCTAAAAGCCCAGCATGTCATGCATGGAAATATCATTTCGGAAAATATCACGGTTATCGGGGAAAGGTACCCATCAATGGCTCAGTCTTTCTCATACCAGGGAAAATCAAACGACAGACTCTTTCCATCAAGCGTCATACACAAAGGCGGCGAAGATTGCAAAGCTTGCTCAGACATGATTGAAAATGACAGAAATGACACATCACCCCGGGTTCATTACGGCGGTATAGCTTCATCGAACTCTTTGTTAAGAAATGCTGAAGATCGTGACGAGATAGCAAAGGAGGAGGGAATTCTTTGTTTCGAGATGGAGGCTGCAGGAGTTATGAACACATTCCCTTGTTTGATCATTCGTGGTATTTGTGATTATGCCGATTCACATAAGAACAAAATGTGGCAGCCATACGCGGCAGCTACCGCAGCTGCTTACACGAAAGAGCTCCTTTGCAAGATCGAGTTTCAAGGCAGCAACCCTATAGTATCATCTATCGAGCCAAGTGAGCATACTATTCTCTATTGGAACGTCTTCTCAGTTCTAAGATATATGTTGCATGAGCGAGAACTGAGCCTAACTGACGAAGACCTGCTAGATGTTCCAAGATCATACGACAACATTCCATACTCCAACCTAGTAAACTCTTTCATCGGTCGTGACGCGGTCCTAAAAAGACTTGAAGATCAGTTTACTACCCACATAGACACAACATCACGTCCGGAAGTAGTTGTCTTACAGGCTTTAGGCGGACAAGGTAAAACACAAGTCGCTCTAGAGTTAAGTCGTCGACTACAATCTAGATTTGCTGGCAGATTCTGGATTAACTCTGCTTCTAAAGCTTCTGCGGACAAATATTTCAATCTGCTCAGCAGAGAGCTTGACGATACAATGCGACCAAGTGCTGAGTCCGCTACTAGCTTCGTAATACATACGCTGCAAAGCTGGAAAGACCCTTGGCTACTTGTCTTTGATAACTACGACAATCCTAGTGTTGCTTCTGGTTTCAATCTCAAGGATTATTTCCCAACTAGTAAGCCTCCATTCCGTGGATAGAAATAAACGGTACTGATGATGAAGGTGGACGAGGAATGATACTCGTTACAAGTCGACATGAAGGCACAAAAAGAATTGCAGATACTTTTATTAAGCTCGAGTCGATGAATGACGAAGAGGGAGTCAAACTTCTATTACGGGAGAACAGTACTGAGCTTCAATCAAAAGATCAAGAACTTGCATCTAGTATCGTCAAACGTCTTGGTGGACTCGCACTTGCAATTGATCAGGCAGCAGCCTACATCGATCACTACAAACTGGACCTTTCGAAGTTTTTTGATGAATACATGAATAAACGAAAGGATATACTTGCATATACACCAAGGTACTTGTGGCCATATCAACCCGGGGTCGAGCGAGAACAAGGAGAAGCTAGTATTAGTGCATTCACAACATGGGAGTTATCCTTTGATGCAATGTGCTCTGATGATAAGCAAAGAAAGGAGAGTATCAATAGATTCCTGACCATATGTGGCTTTCTCTCTCCATCAGCTATCAGTGAACGTGTCTTCGCTCATTACGACTGGGAATCTGCAGATGGAGATGACTCTGGCTGGTTCCGTTTGTTTTTGTCTTCAAGCAGCGATAAGTCGTCGTATGAAGACTTCTCCAAACCCGGGAACGATGATTCACCCAACAAAATATCCATTGGGGAGAAAGGTGATGATTATTCGGATCCAGGAAGTCTAGGTTACAAGAGTGGTGATTCAGTCAATCTGGCATCTGTTAGAGAGGAGGGCAGTTCTGATTCGAATCAAGGAAGGTCAGGAAATGAGAGTGATAATTCTTTTGATGAGGCCCTCCCTGTAGAGGGTGATGATTTGTCCATCAACGGGTCCTCGATCAAAGAGAATAAAGTAAACGAGCGCCATGATACTTCTACCAGTGAAAGTTCAACAAAGCTGTCTTCTATGCAGAAGCTTTCATGGGATTCTACTGCCTACTGGGACGTTATAAAGTACCTCGAAGATCTCTCATTGATACAACACGCGACACCAAGGATTGCTGATCACATGTCTGTTATTTCCATACATCCCATAATACACGACTGGCTCCAACTGAGAATCACGAAGAAGAGTCGGCCGCCAGTTATCCGTGAGGTATCAGAAATGCTCGTGGATTCTATCAGCTACACTGAGGAACATGCAGAAACCGACCATGTGTTCAAATATGAACTATTAACACATGTCGATACTTGCGTGTTCACCGACGACCAATCTTCGGATGGAATCTTTAACATTGACTATGGAACTTTATCAGCTACTGGAGCTACCTTCGCAGAGTTTTATAGAAAGCTAGGCCAATGGAATCGTTCGGCTAAGCTTTGGCGACGAGTGTTACATATATTGCAACTCACAGCGGGAAGAGAGAATCCAGAGACGCTTGGTAGTATGAGTAATCTAGCACGAGTACTAGCCTGGCAAGGGAGATATAACGAGGCAGAGACAATGCATCGCGAGGCACTAGAGCTATACACGAAGGTTCTTGGGAGAGAGCACCCAGACACGCTTACTAGTATGAATAATCTAGCACTCGTGCTAGACAGGCAAGGGATATATAACAAGGCAGAGACAATGCATCGCGAGGCACTAGAGCTATACACGAAGGTTCTTGGGAGAGAGCACCCAGACACGCTTGGTAGTATGAATAATCTAGCACAAGTACTAGCCAGCCAAGGGAGATATAACGAGGCAGAGACAATGCATCGGGAGGTACTAGAGCTAAAGACAAAGGTTCTTGGGAGAGAGCACCCAGACACGCTTGGTAGTATGAATAATCTAGCACAAGTACTAGCCAGCCAAGGGAGATATAACGAGGCAGAGACAATGCATCGCGAGGAACTAGAGCTATCCACGAAGGCTCTTGGGAGAGAGCACCCAGACACGCTTACTAGTATGTATAATCTAGCACTCGTACTAGCCAGCCAAGGGAGATATAACGAGGCAGAGACAATGCATCGCGAGGTACTAGAGCTATCCACGGAGGTTCTTGGGAGAGAGCACCACCACACGCTGATAACCAAGTGGAATTTGGCCAAGACACTTGAGAATTTGGGAAAACACGAAGAGTCTCTAATCCTTTTCCGTCAAGCTTTGGAAGGATTGGAGAAATCGTTGGGGCATATGCATCCTGATACTATAGAGTGTCAACGACAGTACAGCAACGCTCTCCAAGTCAACGAAGCTAGACAACACCAGGAATCAAAAGTAGATCACGTTTCATCTGAAGTAAGTTATGCTGTCCTCTAAGTCATAATCAGTACTTACATTCCTCGAGATTCCAGATTCACCTCCTATTCCGCCCATCAAACCAAATCATCTTCGCTCCCAGGCTCAACGACCACTTGTGCCTCCTAAGCCTTCTAAGCTAAGGAAAAGTGCTTCTTAAGGAGGTTTGTCTGGCAGAATGGTCAAGTGGTACTTTTGTATGATGGTAATACCCAATAGAATGTCAACGTTTGATATAACCACTTAAATGTGATGTGAATCATCAATTATTGAGCACTAAATCATGTGTTTCGTAGTTCTGTGAAACAGAAGCATCTAAAAGACTATCAGATGTAGTCATTAACAGTATTCATATATGTACCAGGTGACCCATTCGTGAATGAACTGTATTAATCACGTCTAAACATGACTTAGTATATATCTAAATCTAGACGGAAGGGTATCTACAATATGACAACAGCCCATACCAATCAATCAAGTAAACTCTGCGACAATTGCTCAGACTGATTCTGGGCCTGAGCCGTATTCTGCATCAACGCGGCCGCACGCGCCATCATGCGAGGGAAGTACTGCTGGACGAAACTCTCCGTGTAGTAGCTGTGGGCTGCCGAATGATCCTGGACGAGATTGTGGGCAAGCTGGAAAAGTCAACAGGTGCAAATGCCATAGGCTTCGAAGGGGAAAAACGGAGCGGAAGGAAGGATAGAAAAGAGAACATACCTCGTGAGCAACAACAACCCACCACCAACTTGTCGCCTCCACTCGTCCCTGCAACTCGTTTATCTGACAAGCGTGCAGTTGATCAAAGTATCTGTAGTTACAGAATATGGAGCCGGCCCGGTTGAAAGCTATCGTAGGACCCTTCTCATCGACAAAGATATGCATGGCTGACCTAGCGATGCCGAAGATATCACAAACGTCGTAAAGAATGACAGCAAAGGTATTGAGTGCTGCTACATTCTGGGCAAGGAAATCTGTAGCAGGGATTGAAAGGTCCTTTGAGTTGTAAATGCGGATGCCATTAGTGGTTGATGCGAGGTAGGCAATATTGTGGCCCTGTGCTGTGTCGCAATATGTTGACTGCTCTTTGACTGTGTTGGTGCGCGGTGCGCTGAAGAGCGTGGATGAGTCGTGGGCACGAGAGGCGCCGATTGCGTTGACGAGATTTTGGTGCAGTTGGTGTGGCGCCGTTACACTCTCTGGTTGCCCGGGATTTGTTTGTGAGATGCCAGGTTTGGATTGTTCATATGGTGGAGGTCCCTCAATACCCTTTGGCTGCTCCTGTTGAGATCCAATTTGGTTATTGCCCAACAGGTTTTGAAGCTGTTTAGAGGCTTCGCCGGTGTCGAGGCCAAGACGCTTTGTGATGCCGGAGAAGAGCCCGCGTGGTTGCCTGTTGACAGCAGGGGAATTCTCGGGAGAATCACTTCCAAATGCTCCAGGCATAGCTACTTGTCCAGAGTGACGACGAGACGAATCTCGTGCAGCCGTAGCGACTTGGTTGTTTTTCCATTGTGCCTCCTGTTCTTTGATTTGCTTCTGTTCTTCTTCTAACTGCAACTTCCTCTGCTGCTCTGCAATGCGTTGTTCGACAGCCTTTGCTCGAAGAATACGATCAACATTATAACCGCGAGCGCGAAGCTCGAGAAGAGGTCTTGAGAGTATACTTTCCAGCATCATAGCGGAATGTCTCTGCGTTCTTGAAAGAAGCAAAGAAACAAGGACAGCACTAAGCTGGTAGTAATCGTACTTCGGAACGACATAAATGATTGCTTCCTTCGAACTTCCACTACGAGCGGCAGAACGCTTCTCGACGTTACTTAAACCCAGTTTCGCAAGATATCTTCTCATAGAGATGCTGGATACCATTTTTACCTCCATATGTTTCTCAAGCCATCGGACGTCATGTTTGATATCCTCGCGTCTTTCGCCATGCAGGAAAATTGCTGATCTTTCCAAGATACGCTGTCTCAGCACACGAGCATCATCCTGCTTTTCCAGAGCACTTCCAACCTTGTTATCGTCTTTGATTAAGGTACTCAATGCAGGAACATCCAATGCTGCATAAAACTTCTCCAGACCATCGTCTTGTGGACAACACAATAGAGATTCCTTGAAAATATTATAAGAAGTGACATCATCCACAATAACCACATCTTTAGCAGCTGCTAGGGACCAGTGTCGAACAAAAGGAACCTCATCTTCCTCATCTTCATCAATATAGCTTTCGGATGAGGTGATACTTCGAGATCTTTGATCCTTCCCAGACTTGCTCGATATCTCTTGACTGGCGAGTAGGAATGGAGCAGTCTTCAACTTCTGGAAGAGGATTTTGTCTTTCTTCAAATCATTCAAACCAAGGGCCAAGAATGTAAGCAAGTCTAGATACTTTTCAGGGCTTTCCACGATTCCTAATAGCTTAGCTGGCTCGCGACACATCTGATGTGCAACCTCATTACGGCTAGGCTCATGCTTGGATCCACATTTTAGAAGAAAGGTGTTTGCTTCTGGACCGAAGTCAACAAAGTCGAAGATATCTTTGAATTGCTCGGAAACCCCCAGGTAACAGGAAGTTGGTGCGACATGCTTCACGTTCTTGGTAATCTTCTCAGACTCGGACCTAGACGTTATTGGAATGAACTTTGCATTAACCAACTTGTTTTGAATAAGACCAGGAGAAACATCTTGGAGTCTTCCTGCAAAGTAGCTAAACAGTGCAATCGCATCCCGATGTGTTTGCGGTGGCTTGAGGAGTAAACGATCCACACACGTGTTGATGTTCGGGTCAGCGAGTACGCCGAAGATGCTTGCATGTGCATGGAGGCCTTTATTTAGAATCGGAAAGCCAAGAACGGTAGCTTTCATATTTGTGAAGCATTCTGTGGGACTAACGAGACGGTCGTCGCCTTCAATAGGGAGGAACTTCTTGGTAGAGCCAGCTATACTGAACTGAGCATAGCCGTTAATAGCGTGCTGCGTGACGTAGTAAGTCATGGCAGCTCTCCTTAGTTCAGGATTATCTCCAGCCATGATTTCCACAAGCTCCTGTGGGGTTGGACATGGTCGCAGACCGAGCATTGAGAGGAATCTGCCTTCTGGACTACCGGGACGCCAGCTATCTGTTGCTCCTGGCCATTGTAGAATAGGGAAACCTAGTTTTTGCAGGGACTGTCTTGGCTCGAATAGTTCAGAGATCTTGTATAGTTTCTGGCTACCACTGCTTGACTCTTTTTCATCACCAGTAGTAGCTGCAGGGCAGAGAGGTGTCGATTTCAAACGAGCGAGATCTTTAGCAGGAATATCCTCTCGGACAGAGACCAAATATTTGATCAGATCGACGTGGTTCCATTTAGTTGTCGTCTCGCCATCTTTGGGGATAGCAGGATTCAAAAGGCGAGTAAAGATAACCTCCAGATCAACCGTCTTGCGCACACCTAGTGCCGCGAAAAACTTCTCCTTGACACCAGGGCAAGAGGATATTGTTGGGAGGTCGTCAAAGAGCTTTACTTTTTGGAAGTAGGCATCCTCTGGGAACTTCATGCCCATTTTCGTCGGTATAACAGTTTTTGACTTGAGGAGAGTTACAACAGTTGACTTGGAACTTTGACTGAGTCCATCCCATTGCCTCGAAACAATTAAGAGTACTTGTGCAGCAAATGTAGGAGATAGAGTAATGTTCTGGTCTGCAGGCAGCCCACGACTTCCAGATGAATCTATCAAGAAACGAAGCCATGGCACGATTTCCAGAGGCTCCCATCCCAATGCTTGAAGTTCCTGCGCCGACGTCGATCTAGAAAACTCAAATGGTAAGGTCGTTGGAGGAATAGGAACGTTTGCAGGTATTTTGCTGTCATTGAGATAGTGTGTGATTGTTCCTAACGCAAGCACCGTCCCTTGGCTTTCTCCTTCTCCGAGAGTCGCCACGGCCACGTCAAGTAACGAATGAATGATGGGTGAGTCGATGTTGCCGTTCACAGCATTTTTCCCGATCCAACTCAGGAAATGCGTAAGTTGTGTTTTGTCAAGAGCTTTTGCTTCAATTTCTCGCTTTACGTCGTCAACTCTGATATTGGTAATGAGACCAAATTCTACGAGTTTTCGCACAAACGATTTCTTGGTCAATTCTTCAGGAACTACAGGAATTCCCTCGACAAATCCACTCAGATCCTCAGTTGCAAGTCGTACTTTGGAATTGAGTAGAACTCCACGGCTGCTGTAGACTTCGATTAGACCAGACTTGTAAGTTGTCCAGAAAGCTTCCTCAATGATGGTGGAGACCTGTTGAGAAGGAGTCGATTCCTCGAATGTGTACGTCTGCAAAATGTGGATTGCTTCCGGCAAGAACTTCTGAATTATCTCCTTGGTAATTTTCCTACCAGTGCCAGCTGCTTCAGTTGCCCGTTGGATCTTGGCAGTAAACTCGGCCATTTCACTGACATACGCAAGCCTGCTTGCAATTCCAGCACATCGCAACATCTCAACATTCCAGGACCTCACCCATCTAGCATTCAAATCAATCGATTCTCGCTCCACAGTTGGTATGACTGAAGGTGCAGACAAGTGCAATGAGGCACCTGTTGTCTGATGAGTAGGGAATCCTATGAAAACACGGCCTCCAGGCTTCTTATTTGGAAGAACAGAGGAGAAAACATCGACGTTCTTGCTCGGTGATCCTACAGCTACCTCATCGTAAGATGACGTCAAAATTGCGAGTTTTGTGAATTTTGGCGGTGGCTTTTTTGTTGCGCGTTCAAGCTCAGCAGCAAAATTCGAAGATACATATGTCTTGATATTTGCGGTTGTAACTCGAAGGAAAACATTTGCAGTCGTCGTTTCGGTCAAGTCATCAAGAGGGACATCCTGCATGACTTCCACATCTTCTGAAGGCGTCTTGACAGTGTTGTTCTTGGAGGATGATAATCGAGAGAAGAACGACCTGAGGGAAGAAACCTCAACATTACCACCATACGTGCTGTCTCCAACAGAGGTTGGCTTTCCAGTGGCTTTTGCGGGTCTCCATCCTACAACGTTCATGAAAGTTGCATCCATCTGAACGCTTTCTCGTTCGAGTGACTGAACCTTCATGATACCATCTTTCGTCTTTGTTTCGACATCTCGTGATATAGGTACATTAACGCCGGGGGCAACCTTTTTCTGCAAAGTAATAATAGTCCAATCATCAAGTTGAAGTTCTATCTTTTGCAGCGCCACAAAAGTCAAACTGGTACCCAAAAACTGGCACAGTGATATCAGATTCGGAACCGCCGATGTGTTGTTTCGATAATCGAGTACAAAGCTGGTATTCTTATTGCCCTCTCCTTCAGGAAGCTGTAAAGTTCGAGTGAAAAGCGAGTTCCCCTTCCAATAGAACGCCATGGCTTCATTTCCCGAACTAACAAAAGGGTCCTCGCAGTCTGCAAATACACTGTAGAAGCCCACACCGAAGGCCCCGATCTTCGTCTCGTCGGGATTACCCTCCGCAATACGCTTGAGTCTGGCCCAGTCATTCTTAGCAAAAGGCTGACCATCGTTTGTCACAACAAGTCGTCGGAGCTTGTGATTCACAAGAACATGTTTGAGGATTTCCGACTGGTTCGTGGTGTTCGGTGCCGCGACTTCGACTGAGGGGAGGGTTTCGAATTTGATAGTGACCGTCGTCGCCTGTGCATCTGCAGCGTTCTGGAGAAGCTCTCGTAATGTTGTCCATTCACTAGAATACCGAGCCAGAACCTTATCTATCAGAGCTCGTGTGTTGACTGTTACTGCCTCCTCATCATTGCCCGAACCCATAGTTTGGGCACGGAGCGCCGCATAATCGAGAGCCATGGCTGAGTCGTGGGCTCAAATTTGTTGAATCTATTTTCTTTTCCTCGCATTCACATGCTGTAATATCTGCTCAGCTATGGACAAGATAGATGATGATCAAAACGTTTCAGTCTGAGGATGAAACGGTATCCGAGTGATGGAACGCTGTGGTGTTATTTGGTGGCAGATCGCGAGGACGACAAAGATATAGAAGACACACGTTACAGCGCTGTGCTCAAATTCAGGCAAATAATACAATCTAGTATGTTCTATTCATGAAGGTCCTATGGAAGGAGAGTGGCGGGAATAGAACGACGACGAGGACAATCAATAAGACAAGGCTACGATAAGATGACGAGGCTGTCGCATCGCCACAAAGTTTCCTCTAACCTATTTTGACGAGTGATGTACATTGATCTAACCTAATTGGTATATATTAAATAAGAGTTGACTGATTCATGACTATTCCAATGGGAGATGCAGAATTCTTTAGAAAAATAAGCACAAAGCCACTGCATTTTCAACTACTGAATTCATCGATTCATTCGCGAAGGTACGCCATAAAAGCATACATGCTTAACCAAATTTCGCTCCCCTAACCCCAAGACCACTCCATTTCAAACGCCATACCTATGTCATAAAGAATGCAATCCAAGTTATCAAGAGCCCCTCACATTTGCCACACCCTCTCCCGTCTTCTTGACGATCTTTCTCGGCAAAATATCAACTTTCCTGCTCAACAACCCTCTGAGCTCTGGACTGATGACCTTTGAGCTGACAGCATCTTTGACCCCACTGACGAAGCGAGTCTCTGAACCAGATGCAGTTGCCTTTGTAGATTTGTCGCTAGACGATGATGTAGAGGTACTGACAGGGCGTTGGCGAACCTTTGGTGAAGGGAAGGAGCCTTTCTTGTCAATAGCTTCAACAGTGCGTTGAAAACGACGGAAAAGAGCCTCAGCTCTGATCAATGTCGATTCCAGATCAATGGTATTTGAGAGGTCATTCACTGTTCCGGAGAGTCAGCTGAGGAGATTCCAACTCGAGAAAGGAAACATACCGTATTTCAATACTTCGTCAAAATGTTGCAAATGTTCCATGATAACATCTCGGTGTTTCTCAAGAATTGCCAAAGCCACAAACAGATGGAAGCCACTGCTCAGGTAATCCGTCCAGAGTACCTCCCACAAATGCAGAACATCCGGCCAGAGGAATTCGCGCTTATACCATACCAAAAGCATACGGAAAAAGAAGAAGAAATTCGTGCTGTCAGCAGACTGAAGGTGAAGATAGAGTTTAGGATCCATGAGTTGTACAAGGTGATCAAGAGTTGTAAGCTGAGCACGCATGCCTGACTGATCGCGCAGGAAATTGCGTTCCATACGCTCCATAAACTTTGCAAAACCCCAGAATGCAATGGCATCGTCTTGCATAACTGCGTAAATTGGCGCGAGAAGATCAGACATGCCTTGAACGTAGCCAAGATCGCGATTGTATTCGTTGTAAGTTAGAAGCATGTCTTTCATTTGTTCAAGATGAACATTGGTACCAACATCGGCAAACGGAGAATCTGGGTCAGGATGTGGTGTATCTTCGCCAGCGAAAATTGGGACCTGACGATCTGTACGATGGACATCCTTCTCTATATGTCGAACCCCAAGAAATGGGTAAATGTAAGCTGAATTCTTCACTTGAGTGGAGGGTTCTAAGGAAATACGAACCTATGCGTCCACGTTGTTCACGCCACCATTCTCCTTCCTCACCTTGTCCACCTAGATCAATCAAGCGATCCCACCATGCCCCCTTAAGCTTCACGTACTCGTCTCGAATACTAGCAATCTCTGCCTTACGTTCATCTGCCGAGCTGTCCCACTCATGAACACCAAGAAGGAAAAGCCATGCTTCTTTTCGTACACCATCCGTGGCATCAAGTCCACCATGGAAAATACGCTCCTTGACCTCATCAGGTGTCACCTGCAGTCTTCCAGACCGCGGGTCAAAGAAAGCTTTCCACTCCTTCAAAGTGACCGTCTTCCTCTTTTCGGCGAGACTCATGTTGCCAATTTCGGAATCAAGAAGCTCGAAATCTCCCACATCAGTCTCCTCCATTTCCAAAACATCCTTCGCTGTCCATATTCGCTGATTTCTATCTCGCTCGCTCTGTTCCGCAATGCCCATGGCCCATCTAGCCAGATACAATCTGGCACTATCAAATTCGTCCTGAAGAGTTTGAACCTCGGGGTTCTTTAACAGTCTCCTGACTTGCGGCGGCACTTTCGGGTTGTCGATAACGTCCTGTGCTGTTCGTCTGGTGAAAGTGGTGACTTTACTGAACTTCTCCATGATGTTCCAGCCTGTCTCCTTCACAAACTTAGTGACAGGGTCCATTCCAGCGTCCTTCTGACCCTTTGATCCCGAAGCTGACCCAGCAGCCCCGGAAATGGTCGGTCCATTCTTCGATTCCTTCTTACTCGAATCCGTAGTAGGGCTTCCACCAAATGCTTCCTTATCTTCCACACTCGGCTCCACAAGATATATATTTGGCTCTGCCCCACTTCTTTCGACCGTCACATATCTCTTGAGCCATCTAAGCACCTCATCGCCACCCCAAAACATTTCTCCGTTCTTTCCAAAAGGATCGAAACTTTCTTTGTTCCTTCTCTTCTGCTGAAGCATAGTTGACTGGCATTCATTATCGTGGAAGAACAGAGCCGGAAAGCTGTCACCAGACCGGCTGTTGATAATAACACTTCCAAACCACCAACCAATACTTGGGGGTCTTATGAGAAGAGAGTAAATCGCAGAGACAGGGATAGCGAATGCATATGTTCCAACGGCACTTGAATGAGTTGTAGAGGTTGGTGGAGGAGGCACAAGGTATGTCTGTTTAGGAGGCGAATCGCCATCGGAAAGGTCGACTTTGACGTAGGTATTGTGAGCATCGCCGAGAGAGGATTCGGGAAGCCATGCTAGGAGCAAGGAGGACGATGTTGTTGACTTAGCAGACGAAGATGAACTCGGTCGTGATGATTGTGGGGGTTTCTGTTGCATGAGAGCAATATATCCTGGTATATTGTCTTTCGCTGAAGGTGTGGGATGAATATAAACCTGCAGGAAAATCCATTAGCAGTGTTCTGGCTTCAGTTCGTCAATAGTCTCAATTACGAACCTTGCTCTTGGAGAAAAGTAGTTTTACCCCCCTTCCTGAAGCCGTATGAGTGATCGTATTATAGTCGCCTTCTTCATCATCGCTCAGGTCGTAGAATGATGCTGTGGGAGAGGGCGGGGCGACTGCCTTGCCAGACGCCATAATTGTTAACTAAGCGGATGGCAGAGAACGATTAGGTAGATGTAGTTCTATCTGACAACCTCGAGGTTTGTTTTTCTATAAGTATTGCGTTGGATAAGTATGATCAGTTGGAGTATTCTAGATTAAGACATCTTGATCAGTGGTTGAGCAGGTGATTATCGCCTGGAATAATGACGCGGCTGTGGCTAGTGGCGGGGTGCCATTCACTGCAGCCTGCCGGCTGAGCCACCGCTATGGTCAGTCCCAAAGAACGCCATCCCTTGCCAGATGGAGCTCGAGAACAAGTCCATTGACGACTTGAATGGAAATATTGTAACATAAGGTGACGTGAAAATAGCCTAAGGGACTTGCTTCTCTATATGTATTGTTTACGTTGTCTTTGATAATTCAAAGTTGAATGCGAAATGGTACGGATGATCACAACACATCGTACCACCGAGTCCTGGGCTTCAATAACTAAAATCAAGCTTAATCTCTCGAAAATACTTTATTCGTCTGTGGCTGTCTCAAGGTCATGAGCCGGTAGCATTTTTTGCAAGACCAAGTACATATCACATATAAGCGGACTGATATACTGTATCGTATCCTGCACACTTCAAGAATTATTGAGTATTAAGTTTGTCTCAAGATACATATCTCATCTCTACACGAACAAAATACCCCGACGCATAAAATTCATGAGCCCGCACTCCCTGTCCAAACTCCACGCATATGCAACTCTCAAATCGATCATGAACCATCCCTCAAATCTCTCACAACCACCTTATCTCATCGATCTCGGTCCATTCGGCAACCCTCGTCTCCCAGCAGCGGGACCGCTAGGTAGGCCTTGCCTCTGAGGTGACGGAGCTGGTTTCCTGGAACTACTGTTATAACTTCCACTGAATTCAGCCTCGTTACTAGCCCACGGACTCGTAGCAGCAACAAAAGGCTTCTCCTGACTCCTGCCACCTCCCCCATAAGCCCTTTCATCGTAGCCTCCGCTTGTATTGCTCCCGAAACTGTCCTGTCTCTGATTACCTGGCGCTCCATCTCCCATCTTCGGACTTGCTGATCGGGCTGCCGATCGTAATCTGGCTTTCAATCTATCCTGAGCGGTACCACCTACAGCGCCACCAGAGCTTCCGGGCGGCGTGGTACCTTCTCGCATCTGGTAAGAACCGGCCCGCTGACTTGGCAATGGACGTGCCATTACTGGAGGCTCGACGCTCTGTGTATTCGATCTGTTGTATGGATCTCTAGCAGGTTGCCTCTGGCCAGCGCCAGGGCCTCGGCCTCTGCTCCTCAAACTCTCGGGTTGAGCCTGGGGCTGTTGTCCTGGGGAGTCCCACAGACTCGACAAGCCAGCGCCTTGTTGTTGTAATCCCCCATATCCAGCTCCAATATTACCCTGATTGTACTGGGGTTGCACTTGCACCTGCGGTGCTCTTGGGTCTGGTGGCAGGTAATGTGGGAGTGGGCGACCTTTCTCAAAATGGTATTGACGTAGGACGCGGCAGATATATGTATCGTCTTCGGTATCCCCGTCGGCCTCTGACGAGAGAAGGTTCTGCTTTATAGACGCATACTTCGTCGAAGTTGTACTTATGAGGTTGGAGAAATAGGAGGACATCGTGTCGCGGTGACTGTGGAGCTGGGGTAATCGCGGGGTCTGGCGTCACCACCGCCAAAGGATGTGCTTTTGTAAATCGTGGACTCGCTGTTTCTGGTCGGTTTTGGTTGAGTAGGCAATTGTTTGGTGATCGCTGAAAGGAAAGGTAACTTGCTGTGTACGTGGAATGTGGTGGTGAGTTATGAGGGGAGTTGTTTCGCATTGATGTCCTCTAGCATGGACTTGTTTCGGTGGTCTTTACGAAGTGGTCCCGACTCACTAAATGGAGAGCTTGGTTGAACGGTTCGCCAATATCGTCACGTTTTAATACTACACTCACGCAATAATAATATCAAAATAATACAGCGAAACTCATGGTATCTGAAATTTAATGTTAAGAGTCCAAATTGCTCCAAGAAACAACACTTCCTGCCAAATTGATTGTCCCTTTTAATACCCTACGCCATACCAAATGCACAACCATTATCATGTCTACAATTAAGATCGCTCCATGGCGCGTGGAGCTTCGTACTCGTTCTCGTACTCGATCTCGAACTTCGCCTTCTTGGATGACTTGGGCTTGCCCTTTGGTGCAGCACCTGGACGCTTCTTTCCGACGATAGGCTTCTTTGGGGTATCCTCATCACTCGCGCTATCACTGTCTTCCTCTTCATCGTCCTCCTCATCTTCGTCAGTCTCAGCCTCTTCTTCACTTCCAAGCCAGTCCTCGAGGTCTCCAAGATCCTCTTCGTCCTCGCCCAGGTCGCTGACATATTCAACCATACCAACGTCCTCGTCATCCTCGAACTCTTCTTCGTTCTCGTTCTCGAGCTCATCCTCAAGGACACCGTCGTCCATGTCCTCATCCCTGGTACCCTCGCCTTGGCGCTCTAGTCCCTTGAGAACCTTCTTCCAGATGTTCTCATCAACGTTGAGTGGCTGGTCACCATAGGCACCGCTTCGCAATCTCTCGATAAGCTCTCTCTCGATAGCTCTCTCGAGTTTTGCCGCGGCCTCAGCCTTTCTCTCACGAGTCTCCTCGCGTCTTCTGACCTTAGGGGCCATCTTTGGCACAATCTTCTCACCGAGTCGTTCATCCTCCTTTGCTAGTCTTCTCATCCTGATGCCGACTTGCGTAAGTCTTGTGAGTCTTTGTTTGCACTTGTGAATGAGAAATTTGGGCCAGTAAATGAGACGCTCATCCACCTGCTCGAGTGCCTTTGCATAGTTTTGCGAAAGCTTTATGCGTTCCCATAACTTTGCGGGGGTGTGTGCTCGCTCAATCGTCTTCATGTAAAGGTAGAGAGTACCAGATCCCGGGTGTGATCGAACGGTAGCATATCTCGAGTTCGCCAGAGGACAAGATTGTCTGTTGCATAGACCCGTAACGTTGTACTCGTTTCTACAGAAGTTCTTTTCTTTGGTGGTCCTGAGCAAAAAATTAGTTTGGAAGGCTCTGCGAGCGAAACATGGGGAACAAACTTCAGTTTGAACGAGCAGAACTGCTGGTTAATAATCTGCCAGACAATTTCGTCGGACGACATTTTAAAGGTTCTTCAGGAAAATGGTCCTGGTTGCTGGGAGTCAAATGATCGAATTGTTCGATTGTGATTGTGGTGGAAGAAGAAGAAAGCTTGTGATAAATCTAGTGTCGGCCTTGCGATTTGGGATGCGATTTGATGGAACTTTTTTTGACATCCGCACTTTAGATTCGCCAAGATTCCGTTTTTGCCTAACCTCTTAGACTCTATGCCTCAGGCATTGATAAGCTTTTCATATTACCCTCGATCTGATTGGCACTTCCATGACTGATCATATTTGCGTATAATCAAGCCAATGCGAATATCTCGAAAGCTTGTGGCTTCTTTGGTGAGAAGGCCACTTCAATCACCAAGGTATTTCTCAACCCTTATACAAAAAGATACGAATACTTCAAGTTTTCACAGAGTTGTACGGCAGACCTTGCCTCCTACAACAAGGCGTCATGTAGCATCACTGCACCCTCAGACTTTCATTGAAGATATCAGCCAGAATTCCGATAGTGACACGATCTACGCCCTCTCTACAGCCAGTGGAAGGGCAGGTATCGCCATTGTTCGTATATCTGGACCATCATGTCTTAATGTATGTATCTAGACTTTCTGACTCTCTCATCTCTGACAGCTGTAAGGTGTATCATGCTCTGTGTCCTGGAAAACCCGTCCCAAAACCTCGCTATGCGTCTTTGAGGACATTGTATGATTCAACGGAGGTCGACACTAGTGTCCTTGATTCTGATGCATTAGTTCTCTATTTTCCTTCACCGAAGACTGTGACCGGAGAAGATATGCTTGAGCTTCATATTCATGGAGGCCCAGCAACTGTCAAAGCAGTCTTATCCGGCATAGCACGTTCTTCCAGCGAGTTATCTATTCGTTATGCGGAACCTGGAGAGTTCACCAGACGGGCCTTTCAGAATGATCGACTCGATCTAGCCCAGGTGGAAGCATTGAGTGATACGTTATCAGCAGAGACGGAGCAACAACGACGTGCTGCTGTGCGTGGAAACTCCGGAGCTTTAGGAAAGACTTATGAGAACTGGCGTCATCAATTGCTTTATGCACGTGGTGAGCTTGAGGCATTGATTGATTTTTCTGAGGACCAGCACTTTGACGAGTCGCCTGCTGAGTTGCTGAAGAATGTCTCGGCACAAGTCAGTGATATGCTCAATTCAATTGCCGTCCATGAAGTGGCTAGTCATCGTGGCGAGCTCATTCGCAAAGGCATCAGAATATCTCTATTGGGACCGCCAAATGCTGGTAAAAGCTCACTCCTCAATAGGATCGTTGGTAGGGAAGCGTCAATTGTCAGTTCAGAAGCCGGTACTACACGCGATATTGTCGAGGTTAGCCTTGATATTCGTGGATATTTATGCAGCTTTGCGGATACTGCAGGCCTGCGATCTTCTAGTCCTCCCTCTACTAACAGCCTCGCTGGTTCCACTGATATTGTTGGAGATATTGAAAGAGAGGGAATACGACGTGCTAAGGCTAGAGCTGGTGAATCGGACATGATTATTGTGGTGGCTTCCATTGAACCATCTACCAATGGTAACGATTGGACAATCAGCTATGATGACGAAGCCCTAGAAATTGCTTCAAAAGCAGAGACCTCTCTTATTATTGTGAACAAATGCGATGTGGTCACACAATCTACCCTTGAGCAGCTACTAAGATCCTTTCAAAATACAATCCCGGTAACTACAGCTGGTTCACCGATTCCTATATCTTGCAAACTATCTAGCGAAATCACTCCAGTGGATGGTGGCAACATTGATGTGTTCCTTGATAGGCTTATCTCATCCTTCAAAACTCTCACATCCATACCGGATGAGAGTGCCGACCTCTTAGGTGTCACAGAGAGGCAAAGACAACTTCTACAAGCCTGCCGACAACATTTACTTGATTTCACTGAGGAAGCAACTATCTCACATGAGTCTGAAGAGGATTGTGATATCGTTGTGGCCGCGGAGCACCTCAGATTTGCAGCAAATTGTTTATCACGAATCACAGGCAGAGGAGAAGCAGGTGACGTTGAAGATGTCCTTGGGGTAGTATTTGAGAAGTAAGTTTCAATTTCTGGTCTATCTGAAAGGAGGTGTAAAGAACAATGCTGATAACGAGTGTAGATTTTGTGTAGGAAAATAGGAAAAGTAGGAAAGAAATGGCATCGACGAAACAAAAAACCGTGCTTCCAACAAAATATCCGCCACTCGAGCCCGGACTTTGCTCGCAAACGATTTTCGAGTGGAGCAGCTTTGCAGCTTCTATATTCTCCCAAACTCCAACAAATGTATATTCTCGACCCAACGCCATGCTCAATGCTATCAACTGACCGCCTCAGACTATTGCCACAGAATGGAAATCAAGCGATTGGTTGTCCGTCTGAAGTGGACTTAGTTGTAGCCTCCACGGCCATCCTCCTCCTCGTCGTCATCGCCGCGGTTGTATCCACCACGTCCCTGGTCCTTCTCCTCCTCGTCATCATCCTTGTTGTATCCGCCACGGCCGAAAGAGACCATTCCGATGGAGCTAGTTGTGGTGAAGGTAGACATTTTGATGTTTGTTTGTTTGTTTGATTTGAAGACTATGTGGCCTTGAAGTAGAGGAAGGATGTTGATATTGGATTGAATTGATTGTTTTGAGGTTTGAAGTTGTGTTTGATGTTGTAGATGTTTTGATGTTTGTGATGATGAGAGGTCTTCTTCACGGTCAAGAGGGTTTATTATATACATTTTCATATGCCTCAAATTCCCCCAATATCTGTTCCCATCTCATCACCATTCCATACGAGACTATTTACACCTCAGCATAACACAGCCGAGTCATCGTCATATTCATAATCATATACCTTACAAACCCCCACCGTCCCCCATTATTCAGGCGTCCGTTTCTTGTGCAGGTCGTCGAACCTTACTGCTCCAGCCTCATCCCAGTCAATCCCATCTCATACCAAACCATCGACAAGTCCCCAGTCAAGGCCACAATTTTCGGTTGAGTGTAGGCATACTCGGTAGCCCCCAAGGACCCTGTCGGACTCTTGCTTGGGGGCTAAAAGGTATGCCTATCGTCCGTGACCCCCCGTACCTGCATGACACCCAAGCCCGACCGACCCTTCTAATATTCCCAAGTTTCCACAAATCCGTCCCATTTTGGCAGCGACTAGGGGAAAGTGATCAGATGCTCACAGGTTCGGACGAAGATCCGAACGACTGCCTATCAGATGCGAAATCTCTCCCCAGGACTTGGACTATTCCAGAAGCTTTGCTGACAGGTGGTCGTTCCAAAAATGACGTTGCCTACAAGTGTCTAATGATCACGGCATGTAATATCCATAGGGTAGAGTTACTCATCCTCCGGTAGGTACTGCGTAAGTCAGTAATCAAACCCAGGGTCCACCGACTGGAATGGGGAATCCGACGGTCTCTGACGAGTTGAATTGGGTGGTAGAGTCACAGTAAGCCGACGAGGTAGGGCCTTGCTCGCATCGCTAAGCAGCGCACATGTATGGTGGGAAATGTAACGTGCCCGTCGCCGACAGCGGCTATGATAAGGCTGACGGCGGCAGAAGAGAGCCTTACCCAAGACTCCAGCCCTCTTCTGCGATGCAATGCTGAGCCTTATGAGGTGAGCGTCGAGTCACAGCGGGTAAGCGGCCGTACTTTGTCATGATGCGTGCGTGCTTTGTATGCAGTGTAAGATTGACCTCAGCCCTACGACGTGCAGTTAGTTCATTCCAATCCGACGCTGATCTGACTACAGATCGCAGTTCTTGATTGGCGATGAGCCATAGCTTAGACGCATGGTCCCCGAAAATAGACGCACGTTGGAAGAGGCTGTGCGGCTTAGTTTCGGTATACGAACCTGGAGCATACTCACAAGATGTGCCGATACGATCCGTATTTACTGGTTGAGTCAAAAGCCCCGTATGTTGCTCTACGGCGAGGAACATGGTGATGAAGACATGTGTCCTGTACACATAACACGGCACATCTCAATGCCGTCTGACGTGCTGAACTTCTGACTGCGGCGCGGGATTCTTTTTTAACATCTTCTCCGCGGCTTCCATCTACCATTTCGGCAGCCAACACTTGCTCACGGTATCTGATTACGCGGCTCTCCAAAATACAACGGTTATGGTACATGTGACTGATATGAGTAATAGCCCCTATGGTGCTAGGATATATGTGAATGACATCATCGTCCATTTCTATAATACATTTCCCTCAACTGCACGCCTACAACTCGTCGTGAGAAGGCTTGCTGAGGTCAGGCATGTTCATAATCTTGACAACCAAACTCGTCCACCCTGTGAAGTGCTGGGTTCTTTGTCCGGCACCGGTCTCTGGGTTGTATTGCTCCCAAGCAAATCCGGTTTCTTCCCAGCTCTTGAACACTGTCTCAACAAGATTGAATCGGAGGGTCTGGTACAGTTTGCGGGCCTTTTCTTGGTGTGGACCTGGGGTCTGGGCGTATTTCTATACAAGTTTCGATTAGCTAAATGCTTCAAGGAGAAATGTTGGGGGCACATACCAAAAGTTGAGCAACGGCCAAGTAGTTCATGTTCATCCAGACTGGTCCTCTCCAGTAGTTCTCTCCAGTTCCGTAGTATTCATCCTTCTTGCTCAGACTGCGAATTCCGTAGGGACTGAATAACTCCTCCTCGTCACCAAGAAGATCCAATACCTTGCCAAGCTTCTCGCTCTGAGGATCCAAAAGACCAGTCAGGAATGGGAAGATAGAAATGTATCCCTTGTGGCATACGTGCTGGTTTTCCTCGTAATCATCAATGGTGGCATCACAGTAAGTGCCTTCCTTCTCATTCCAGTGTAAGTCATCCAGGTTGCGAAGGATGGCCTCTTCATCCTTTGCATATTTAGCAGCATCCTCCTCGGCCCCAATAAATGTCGCAATGCGCTTGAGGGATTTAGCCATCATCCCCATCCACGACATGAGGTCAACATGCAACTCCCCTGGGTGAGGTGGTTGTGGACGTGGGTAGTCATCAAGACCGGACGTAAGAATGTGCTGAACGGTTCGACCACGCCATCTGTAGCCATGCTTGGTAGAGAAAGCGTCACGATCATACGACTTGATATCACCAGCTTGTGTACGTTGGAACCAATCATACTGACGTTGGAGCAATGGGAAGATCTCCTCTAAGTATTGGTTGGCAAGCTCCCGGTTTGTCAAGTGAGCAGTCTGGATTGAATCGCTGGCCACAGATTTCTCACCACTGGCAACTGCTGCAAGAGTATCAATGTACTTCTCCAGAATGAAGAACAGCGTTGGTGGATTGGCGTAATGTGGGTACTGAGTCTGGAATTCAGTTGGGACCTTGCTACGGGCCTCAGGACCAAGAATCTGTTCACGGCCAATCCAACCATCTTCGTCTATCAGGTTGAACCAACTCTTGACAATCTCGAGGGTGAGATCCATGTCCCAATCGGCTATTGGAATCAAGTGGAAACCCTCATCCCAGAGGAAACCACGTGGGAAGAATGGTCTAGATGGAATGCTGGTGTAAAGCTCGGCAACCGGCTGGATTGACTCCTGTCTGCGGCCTCTAGCTTGCTCGGTCTCCTCCCAGAAGCCTTCGTTCTCTTCATCGTACTCTGGAGCATAGGATCTATCAGCTACAGAGTCGCCATAGAAGTACCCGATACCACCGATCAAGTTAGAAAACATGCTCTTGGCGAATGTCTCGTACTTTGGCTTGTCAAATGGAGGAGCTAGAGTAAAGGTGTTGATAAATCTGGTGCTGAAGGACTCAGTAACGCTCTTGATTTGCTCGGTCACATCTGTACTCTTAATTTCCTTTCCAGCAGAACCACTATTGAAGATGACGTCGAACTCGAATTCGCCCTCGAAAACTTTCTGGATCAAGTGCAAGTTTCCACTTCCAGGGTCGTTCGAGATAGTGTAGACTTGCCACGGTGGTGGAACGTTTTGTTCTCCGTAGGTCGCCAGAACTCCATCAATCTCATCCTTCAAGTGCTTAAAGAGAATAGGCTTGGTGTGCCACAGGATCTCTTCTGGAATCTCGAAAGAATGGACAATGGTGCGATCCAGTGGCTTTGCGTCGTAGGAAGGATGGGTCTTGGCAGGATGATCTCCTTTTCCTTTGGTGACCACGACCTTGTATTCTCCCAAACCTTCAGAGTTTCCCGCGAAAACAACGTCGTCTTCGTAACCGGTCTCGTCGCGTTCATTTTCGACCTCAAGATGACCCTCGCCCTCGAGTGAAAGGTAGAATATCACGGTACTCTTCAATGCAGGTGGCGCATCCGCTCGTGGGACACCCTTGACTCTTACAGCCCAGCTTCCGCCGTGTTCACCTCCAGGGACCTTGACAAAAGAAGTTGTGATGTCAATGTTGTTTCCAGCGTCGTGAATAGTTTGTTGACCACCAGTTCGAACGTCGTATTCGTCCCAACCATAACCGGCCATACCCTCATGTTGCTCACAAGTATGTCTGAAGTCTACAATTATCCCCAGATTAGTATGCGCTGGCAAGATAAAACCCTCAACATATGATCCTCAATAATTCCATCACTTACTTGTCTGAACGTCAACAAAGTTATCAACACGAGCCCATAACAATCCAGCAGTCAAACTCTTCGGTAATCTGGGACGAACACCGAAATAAAGATTGGGCTTGTATGGACCCCAAAACAAGCTTTCATCAGA
This sequence comes from Allantophomopsis cytisporea, assembly GCA_024752435.1. Classification (NCBI taxonomy): domain Eukaryota; kingdom Fungi; phylum Ascomycota; class Leotiomycetes; order Phacidiales; family Phacidiaceae; genus Allantophomopsis; species Allantophomopsis cytisporea. The sequence continues at coordinate 165,788 of CP103036.1, forward strand.
ATTCTTGCCAGCTTCAGTGACGGCAGCGGAGCTCTCAGCTGCATGAGCGCAAGTCGCCAAAAATGCCACGAATAGAGCAATGATAGCTGCCATTGACAGTCGCAAATTCGCGAACGCCATGATGGGCAGATTATATGAATTGATACAATTCCTTAGAGCTCCAGATAATTTGTTGGAGCTCTTTGGTATGGAGGGAATTCAAACAGGAGCTCTTTTGTGAACACGTTAGACATTCATGCACTGAACCGACGCTCATAGCCTCGCGGGCCACGCAAGGCTCCGCTTTAGTGGACATGGATATTGCGTCAGTCCAAGACTCAGGGTGAATAGAATTTATGATCATTTGAAGTTTTATTATAGGATTCATATTTTTTGTTTAATGAAATATCTATCTGTATGTATATGTTCGTTATGTAAATATTAATCGCTTTCACTATAAATATTTTAATTCAATACTAGATGCATACAAGGACGTGGAAGTATTTCAAATTGTAGAAATTCTTTTGGAAATTCAACATTCTTTCGAAAAAGTTTTTGATATATGGGTATATTTACTTACAATTATATTTATTTATCTAAAAAGCTAGAATAATATGATCTTTATATTAAAATATGATGTCTCTTAATCCATTATATTTTCACTCGCACAAAATGTTGTGGTTTTGAATGAATTTTGAATATCTACAGTGCGCTTTATTATTATCGTCATGTTCATTGAGACGCCTCTACTCCCTCGGCGGACTCAATGGTCTATTGAAACCACCAACACGGTTCATGTACTGCCTGTATTCTGTCTTCTTCTCCTTTCTCACAGCACTGACATCATTTCCTGGCACCTTCTTTTGCTTCGTCGTCCCAAATCCACCAAAGCCCATCATAGCCTGCATAGCAGCAAGACCATCGTCGTCCTCCAAAACAATATCCTCATCCTCGTACGGTTCTGGCTCCTCAACCACATCCTTAGACTTGATAGCAATTCCCGTAGATGTAGGTTCATTATCCATCCTATCTCCGCTCCTCTTCTCATCTCTACCAGCCTTCGCAGTAGGGAGCGCAGAGCTAGAACGACTATCACGGCCATTCTCCGTTGACCTCAAAGGAAGCTCTTTCTCTAACCTTGGACTCCTACTCCGTCTTCTCTCCCTCGATCTCGACCTGGGCTTCGATCTAGCTTCATCTTCAAACGCATCAGTCCAGTTTTCACGACTGCGAATCACAAGGGTGGAAGTAGAATCACCTCTATATTGGCCTCTCTCGCCATCCCTACCTGAACGACCTCCCCTTTCCCTTCCCTCATAGCCTCTGCCACCTCTCCTATCGCCTCGATCATCTCGGCGTTCACGCGATCGTGACCGGTAGTTGCGTCGTCTGTCGCGGTCTCTATCATCTCGGTGGTCCCGTCGTGGTTCTCGATCGCGAGAGTCTCGTGTGCTATGGCTGCTTTCCGTTTCGTCCCACATTTGCTTGCTATCAGGACGCCGGGAGCGTCTATAGTTTGAGTCTGCCATCGTGATTTATTTGAAGAAGAAGAAGAAGAGAAAGTATGTGGTGAGAAGTGTTCGTATTAGAGTTGCGACAACTTCAAATTATTGCGCTTGCCGAGGCTGGACGGCGAGGCTGCAGCCTGCGGATGGACATTTGGTGAATGGGAATAAAACGTCACCATAAAAGGTTGAAATACCTGAAATGAGGACCTTGGGTTAATTGATCAACGTGTACGTGATGTAATGATATTTTCGAATCGATGCCTGTATATTATTTGTATTAATACAAATCCCGAACTAGACTGCTATCTAAAACTTCTCTAATATCAGTCGAGCTTACAATAACATTTGTTTCGTAAAACTCAGAGCAACAAGTGAAATTTAATACGAATTGCTTGAAAGGTATCTAGATCTCATCCTCCTCCTCATCAAAGTCATCTACATCTTCCATCTCATATAAAATCCGACCACCCTCTCCACCACCTTCTTGTGCGTCGAAGTACGGCAGAACAACTCCTTCTCTATCCCTCCGCTGCTTCTCTGTGAGACCTAGATTAAACGTAGTTTCCACTTCTCCCTCGCCCTCTACTCTCTCCTCGATCTTTGGTGGCGCATAAAGAGGATGATCATCCAGAAGACAAACCTTGTTGTCCTTTGCAGCAGCCGCCTTCGTAAGAACAAAGGTCTCTCTCACACCTCTACCACTCTTCCTCCTCAGCTCCATTTCAACGACAACTCCTCGAACCTTACCGTCGTCGGTGTTTGCTCGTAGTCCAAACAATACACCTTCGCGGCCCTCGCCCATACCCCAACCAGGCTCCTGCTGGCTGCGATCTCTCGCTCTCTTCCTCTCCACCACAAAACCTAGACTCTCAACTCTAAGTATCGCGGTTGCGAGGTACGAAAGAGTAGTAAGCGGGTGAGGTGAGTAGTCGTCATGATGAGGAAGAGGGATATCAGTGTGATAGATGGCCACGACACTAGTCTGCGGTGCAAGCAGAGAAGAGAGGAAGAGGGGGAGTTGGGTTGGATAGACAGAAGCCAGTGGCGTCAAAGTATCAATCACCAACAACGTCTCTACAGTCCCGTCAGCATGACAGTGAAGATATCAGAACCATACAAAGCCGGAGCCTTACTCGTAGCACTGGCCGGGTTGGTGGACATGTGACCAACAATCTCCTCCCTCAGAGCCGCCAACGGCTTCCCACGGCCTCGAACGACGACATCCACGCCGGTCGGTCTCCGCAGCGTCTCAAACGAGATCAAAATAACTCTGCTCTTCGCCGTCTAGGTGCATCATGTCAGCCGGCTACTAATAGCTCTCGCGCATGCATCAGCTCGGTAACCGAAAGCGACACCGAAAAAAAATGTTCTCAAGCAGCAGATAGACCCCAAACCTCACCACTACCGGCACTCCGACCACCCCCAAATCCTCGGTGAAGTATATTGGTATTTATGGAGCACCCGGGGGAAGGAGTCGCAAGTGTAAATGAGATGTGAGAAATGTGTTGCTTACCTTGGCTCGTCCGACGATTTCGCCGACTACGCCCCATCCACTTTCTTCCAGTGAGTCCATCACGAGCGTGAAGGGACTTGCGCCATCTCGCAGGTTGAGTAGCTTCTGGAATAAGAGCGTATTGTGCGTACGCCGTTGAGCTAATTGTGAAGGTGGCATTTCGATGATGTTTGATGTGTATGAGAAAGAGGAATTTCGTGTTGCCAGTGAGTGAGATTAAATGATTTTGGTGGTTCGTGAGATGAGTGAGGTACCTCATTAGCCAGTCATCAGAAGTATACTCAAATCATACAAGTCACAGTCACAAGCAAAGATGCAAAACGTTTAGTTTTTTTTATAATAATATTTTTTTTGTATTTTTTTCTTTCTTTTCTTTTCTGATCTTCGTGGCTGCTGCCCAGAAGCTACAACCGCAACACACGAAGCAAACAAAAACGCAATGCACAAAGCAAAAGCAAACAAGAACGCAAATCCAGGGTATCTCTGACATGAAACCGTTACTCCAACACGCAAAGAAAAAAAGAGAACCCGCATCCGCACCCGAAACCGAACCCTCGAACTCGCATCGCCTCGTGGATTGCCGTTACCGTCTCGATCCGACCGTAACTTGAAGGTGATGGTGTTAGCGCGCTGTACAAACAACGACCAAAGAGAGAAGGAGGAGGAAGAGGAGAGTGACATGAGTGCGGTTTCTAGCCAGGCCACTCAGAGGTCGGGGACAAAAGAGGAGGAGAGATTAAGACGGGCGGTAGTTGAAGGGAAAGTATGGCTGGGTCATCTCCAGCTCCTCAGGATCAGGGTAGACATAGTCTCCTTGGTCCTGACGAGCTGGGGAGTGACCCCGGCTCACTTCCTCGCCCTCAACTTCCTCCCATCCTCGAGCCAAGCGGCGGCGCTCTGGTACGAACTCTGGCCGCGGGAGGTACTCTGGCCACGGCAGACCAGCTGCACGTGCGAGCTCTTCCTCCCGCGCGAGCTCGGCCTCACGCTCACGTACCACTCGCTCGAAGGCACGGACGTTCTGTTGGTCTTGATCGACCTCGCCTCCACCAACGCCAGCGAGGTCACCACCAGAAACATCACGTGGCCTCCACTCCTCTGATGTGACGAACGGGCCGTCGATGATCTTGACCGGTGGAATTTGAAGGCCACCATGGCCAAAGACCGTCGACATGTTCGCCGTGAACTTGTTGGCCTTGCAGTAGACCAGACCTTTGTAAAGGCCAAGTGCGATTGGGCCCAAATGGGCGTGGCCAAAGGTCCAGCCGCTGCCACCAGCAAGCTGCTTCTCGAACGGGGTTTTGAAGGCCCCCGGGCCTTGTTCGAACATGGTTCTGGTACTCACGGAGTCGGGACCAGGAATGCCGTCGCTGTAGGCCATGCGCTGATCGCATTCGACCTTGATTCCGTCACCGACTTGGTACAGCTTCCCATGTTCGAGTGTGAACAGATGCGAGAACTCGGTCTTCGGAAGCAGACGCTGTCTCTTCTGAGTTGGCAAAGTGTTCTCCCCCTTGAGGGCGTAGCGGAAGTCGTTCTCCTTCAGGCGGAAGGCCCAGGCTTGTCGGATGTCAAAAAGGGTGCCCAAGCACTCGCCTTCTCGATGGATTGTCGTGCGCTTCCACGCAGCCTTGTTCTTTTGTGTGGCTGCAAGGCCACCAAATTGGTTGCAAATGTAATTTGCAAGAACCTCAACGCCGCTGACGCTGATCTTGACATCCTCTCTCTGAGTTGTGTCAGAGAGCTTGTATTGGCCAGGGGCAAGGGTGAAAACGTATTTATCCTCGCCTCTAACGATCTCCACGAGCTAGAGATTGTGTTAGATGCTGAACTACTTGTGTGTGCAAATGTCCAACTTACCTTGGCATGCTTGTCGACCTCCACTCCATCATCGTACTTTCGCGCATAGGCGAAGACATCTCCAACCGTAAGGATGTCCATGGTGAACAGAGCCTCCAACTTGTACTTGGCCGTATAGCCAGCCATCAACTCCTCTGGAATACGGAGGGTACCCCACTGATTCTCGAACGACGGGTCAGGGTACTGGGACCACTGTTAAGGCGTCAGAGAACAAAGTTACAACAACGTGGTAGATGTGCTGTCACTTACGTGCTGGTGTTGAGCAGCTCCATTGCCTGGGGGAGCCATGCCGGAGATTTGGAGAAGATAAGGATCGATCAGATTGTGATTGAATTGGTCCATATTCGTTCTTGCCTAATGTTCAGACGATAAGTACGTGAATGTCAGATTTGATAGGACTGCGAAGGACTTTGCAAAGAGAAGACTGAATGAGTGAATGATTACAGGAATGAGTGAATGAGTGAATGAGTGAACGAGCGAATGAACGAATGGATGAATGAATGAATTGTGGAAATCTGTGATATCCGAGAATAGGATTCTTGAGTGAATGAGTGTGTTGATGACGGACTGAAAAGTTTGCAAGATTTGGGGACGTGAAAACGAGTGATTGTGAGATTGAGCAGAATGAAAGTAAACATGAATCGGAGCTCGAACGATAAGAACGATAAGGGCATGAGGGGAAGAGCCGAAGCGAGTGGGACATTGGGGGAATGACAAGCCGGGGGCGGGAGCTTGAGATGGTGGTGACGCGATGCCTAAAATAGCTAGCGGCATCGGAACATGCGTGGAGAAATGCAGGGACCAGTGCAGCGGGAGGCGGGAGGCGGTAGGCGGGAAGCGGGAAGCGGAGAACGGGCGTCATAGTAAATGTGGGGCAGAACTTACATTTTCGAGAGCAGCTCTCTCCTCTGCCACGTGAGCTTTGTGGATACCGAGTCGCTCCTCGAAGGAGGCATAACGGCATTCGAAATCAAGTCCTACACTGGTGCACTGGGCACAAGGCTGCTCACCACTGCATCTCTGATACTTGCAAAAGCAATGCACGCAGGGAACTGGTGGTACACGCTTGTACGGGTATTTACCAAGGTCTTGATCAGACATGTTGGATTGAGGCACAGAGTACTATAGAAGTTAGATAAATTCATCAACAGGGATAAGACAAATAATATGAATAAAAGAGCGACTAAACGCGAAGGTAATCGTGATTGATCTGTGAGGAATGATTTGAAGTAGAGCTGCTGTGCCGAGGATGCAATGATGAGAAAGCTCAACGAAAGTAATGAGAACATCAACCAGCCAGCTCGACCAGCTCATAAAGCCAGCCAAGTGAGCAGTAAGGATATTGAGAAGAAACGAAACGTATCGTTTTCAAATGCACAGATGATCGTGATCAGTTCTGTCTATATGAAAGAAGATTGGAAAGTAGCGTTATACTGAGCTGAGAGTGCAACGACGAAGATCGCTATGAAGCCACGCGTAAAGCAGCCCAAAAGCTCCAGCTGTAACATATGAACGTGAAAGATACGTACCAATGATTGTCAGATGAGTATATTATGAAGATACGCTCAGAGAGCTTGGACGTGAAGAATTGCGTGAGCAGAGTGGAAAGAGAGCAGCGAAGAGCTGTGAAGAGAGAGTGATCTGAAGACCAGGATTAATGGGGAAGGCGATTGTTTGACTGTGATGAATGATTGAGGGATGAGAATGAAGCATTGGTTTGGTGTTTGTATTGTGATTGTACGCAGTGTATGATGAGAACCTGTGGAAAGAGTGGAAAGAGTGGAAAGAGAGCAACGAAGAGCTGTGAAGAGAGAGTGATCTGAAGACCAGGATTAATGGGAAAAGCGATTGGATGATTGTGATGAGCAATTAAAGAAAGAGAAGGAAGGATTGTATTGGTTTGGTATTTGTATTGTTATTGTGTGAAGTTGTATGTAGAGAACGCGTGGAAAGAGTGTAAAGAGTGTGAATGTGTTGATGTTGTGGAAGAAGGTTTGATATGAACGAAGCTCGAGCTACAACAACATAAGAAGCTTTCTCAGATTTGACCTTGGGTCCCAAACAAAGAGACCATAAGGAAGGTGGGGCATCGAAGCCACAAGTCCAGCCTCAAAAAGGGGCACGGACCCTATCGGATGAGGCTTGTCGGTTGACGCCTGGTGGATTATCATACAGCGCCAGGCATCAATGACACCGGCCATCCAAGCTCTCATAGGTTTGTGCAGGTGTCCTCGAAGATCTGGTCATAAGTTGTATTCTATCTTGAAGATCTCACCAGTGCCGAGTCAACCCGCTCTTGAACTTGTCGAGCTTGTTGGCCATTTCAACAGCATATCCCATTGTCCTCCCCCTGAAGATTCCCCTGAAAATCGACAGGATCATCCTCGAGGCCTTCACCCACAAGCTGTCTTGTTTGTAAAGTCAAACGTTGTTCGGATACTCTCCACTCGACTTCGAGGACGAACCGAAAGAATATCATAACAAGATGATCAAGTCCACCCAGATTGCTAGGCTTGATGGTACGCCGCAGCTATGATTGCCATAGCCAGGGGCATGCTGACCCTTTTCACAGGCCTTATGCTTTGCGCCTCCGTCGATGACGAGCAAGTAAGAGAGAGCCTTACCTTTCATTGCCATTGAAGACTTTGCTGATTGATACGACTGTCAGACTGAATCGTCTTTGGCTGAGATCAAGTCCCAAGTCAAACAAGTCTTGCGCAGACTGAATAGAAACTCCGAACCACAAGCAAGCATTGAGAGCGGATCATACACTTTACAGTACGTCCTTCCATTCTTCGAATGACTGGTATCAAGCGTCGCGAAACGTAGGGAAGCGTTGCTGCTGATGCTCATCGTCTCTTCAAGACGCGCATACAATCAATTCTGATTTGTACGCCACACCCATACCAGGCAGGATTGGATGGATGCAGTATAATCAATCAGAGTTCAAATGCCAGGTTTGAAATGGAATGATGAATATTGAGAGGAGTGGAAGACGGCAACGATGTTGATAATATCGAGAGTACTTACTAACTTGTAGCAATACAGCTACCTTATCACCAATGAAATTGTGTATCTCTGCATTTGCGAGAGATCATACCCACGAAAGCTCGCCTTTACCTACCTCACCGATCTCTCGACTGAGTTTCAGTCATCGTACCCGGCTACTCAGACACTATCACCTGCGCTTCGTCCATATGCCTTCATGGAGTTTGATACCTTTATCTCTCGTACCAAGTCCACTTACTCTGACACTCGCGCAACTCAAAACCTTGATAAGTTGAACGGTACGCCTTAGTCCCTTACCTGACGCCGAGACCAGAGAGCAGAGTGTGAATTGAGCACAAACTTGATGAAAAGTCTTTGCGACGCAAAGACATGAATAAAACATTTGCTGATAAGCAAAATAGATGAACTTAGAGATGTAACAAAAGTCATGACAAAGAATATTGAAGACCTACTCTACCGAGGAGATAGCCTGGAACGTATGAACGAAGTATCTGGCAGACTGCGCGAAGATGCCCGAAAGTACAAGAAAGCTGCAGTGCGAATTAATTGGGAGCTGCTCTTGAAGCAATATGGTCCTGTCGGAGGCCTGGTCTTTATCATGATTGTCTTTATCTGGTGGAGATTCTTTTGATGATTCTTCTCCGTTTGGCATTGGTGTGGGCCGGAGGGCCCAGGGGCGCGTGTGGATCGACGGGTTGAACTGGTTGTATTTCATGCAATGGAAGGGTGGAGCGGGTTGCGGCTCTTTCTGACTGTCGAATGTTCCGGATCTTCTGTTGTCCAATGCTGTTCAAGATCTCGCCGTATCTCTCCTCCAATCAGTACACGGCGGGGCTCCTCCAGCGAGATGATCTTTGGTGGGGCGAGATTCATAACCTTTGACTGATTGCTCGGCGATCGATAGTTCACAACTCATGAGCTTGTCATGATACATTGAAGCAGCATGATAGGAGTATGAAGTTCTGGAACTGCTCATCCAACCAACACCGTACATACATACAAATCTAATGGCTTCTTTTCGGTGCAAAGTTGGTCGGCAAGGCACTCCAGACGGTGGCCACAGCTTTGATACTGGGAAGCACGTTTTCTTTCTTTCCTTTCTTTGGAGGCAGATTTCAATCTTCATGTACGATCACAGCATGGATGGCATGATACAATCAGAATCAAGAGATACCCCGAGCGGTTTCTGGCAAGTTAGTCAGTCACAATCAAATCACAAATGATAAACCGGAAACAGAATCGTAATCGAGTTCGACCTTGAGATAGAATGTGTACAATATAATCAACTTAATTGCGTTGCCAAAAGAAAGACATCGGGACTGCTATGTACGTTGAAGCTTCTGATGTGCAGACTGCTTACTTCTCTGCCAATTACTCTCAGCCTCACAGCCTCATCCAGAGGCTTCCAGAAGATATCGTAAAACCTGTCACCAAGCTGCCCAGTTTTCAGACCTGGTGCTGAAACTGGTTCTTGAGAATCACTTATGCAGGTAAGCAATGCGAGGTATGAAGGTGGAACTATCGACATAAAGATTTTCCTTCAAACGCCAACTCTTACTAAGCCTTGGCAGTTACAAACACAGCATCCAACCCAGCCGCAAGTACAACCATGAACACAGTAACACCCACAAAGAATGACGCAACAGCTACCAAGCAGCCACATCTACCGATCAACAACCGCCAGAAGTCCAAGCCTATTCGGCGACCCAGCCCCAGCACCGATCTTGCTCCCCCTGGCCCCCTTCTTCCTCGCCATCTCCATCTCCTTCTCAAGATCACCCCTCTTCTTCTCTCCAATCCTCACTGCTTTTCTCTTCTGTGCTCGGTTCTGGGCTGTGAAGCGCGTTGTTGTCGTGTGCGCCATGCCTTTTTGGAAACAGGCGTAGCCGATCGCCAGTGCGATGGTGATGTATAGGATTGAGAAGAAGATTCGGGTGGTGTAGATTGTGGTTGTGCTGTTGGTTTTTAGTAGGGGGTGAGGATTTGAGGGGAGGGGATGAAGAGAGAGGTGTACTTTGCTGCGTAGAGCTGGAAGATTTGAAGGATGGTCATTGTGGTGGTTGCAGTTTCTGGGTGTGCTGGTTTGGCTGTTGAAGGCTGAGGTCTCTTTGTGGTGCTGCAAGGTGCTGAGGAGGAATTTTGGATACAGCTGAAGAGTCCTCGTAGGCTTTTAAGTATGAAGACAGAAGGGGGTGGGCAATGGCTGTGTAGAGATTGAGGTGGGAATAGATAGATCGTTGGGCGATATGAACCATGAAAATTGAAAGGACACTCAATCAATTGAGGGTTTTGCACACCGATAGATCGTTATGACCATTACTTTTGGCTTAGTTTCATTTCATCTGTCATAGTTCATGAGTTTATTTCCATTCTTGTCATATCAAGTCATAGCCGAGTCACTTGCTCTTCGCTACCATGTATTTTATATCTATTTTATATCTATGTGCACGCACGATAATGGGATATTTAGTGGGATCCAGGATTGGAATCAATCAAGAAACTTGGAGTATCTCCAGTATCCAGGATGGCACAAGAAGATACAGAATTATTGTAGAGACAATCAATGTGCTCCTTGCAGCACATCGGCAGCCGAGTGATCACATCTAAATAAGTACTTCAAAATCACGATGCCCCCAGCTCCAGTCTTCACAGCTTACGGTAGAATCTACCTTCCTCAGACAAACACAGGTCCGCCTCAGTGTTCAAGTGACAAATTCTATGAGCGTCTCACTGCCAATTCATAATCACAGTCTCAGGCAATACTTTGCGCATAGCATCCCAACTAACGCGCCTATATTATGAACTATCGCAAAGTTCTTACTCATTATAGGGTCACGAATCAGCTGTGAGCTGGGCACAGAGATTAGGAAATTTTGACAGATTATAAACTTGGTCACATGCAAAGTGATATGATATAGATCAATTTACAGGTGTAGCAGCATGGTATACCTTCATCCCGCAAATATTCTATACACCGGTCAGTAACTTTGCAAGGCTAGCCGAAAGGACCAAAACTGTGCCAAGGGGAGAGGTTGAAATTACCTTTCTTCTCTGCCCAAAATCACGATAAAACTCGTGCCAAATCTCTTGCGCAGTACAATCGACCTCTTCCTTAACCAGATCCTGGACACAAGCCGGTTCATTGGCATCCAGCACAGCATCCTCGGGGATAATCCATGGCTTGGGAACAGGCCAATCCGAGAAATGCAGGAATTTCGCATCCTTCAACACCTTTTGCGAATCAAACTCCTCCACATCATTACCAAGGTATTGCTTGTGTGTTTTCCGGCGGAACTCGCCCGTGAGCAATGCATATTGACGATGGGGTAGGATCATTGCACTATCTCCGTAAAGAGAGTTGATAATCTCCATGTCGTAGTTGTTCGCCGACGATGCCTCGATTGCAGCATTGATCCGTCCAACCTCCATTTCCGACGGCTGGATAAGGACGAGCAGTGAGGTGAGGACGTGATCGGCTGGGTTCATCCAGTATGCGCGCGGCATGGCGACGGGGGAAGACGGGAGGAGAAATAGCTCGTCCATAGGCTTGAGAACCGTAGCATCCGAGTCGAGAGACAGGATGCGCTGGTACTGTGTCTGGTTGAAGGCCAACAGCTTGGTGTATGAATCGGCCCAGGTGACTTGCGTGCCGTTCTCCTGCTTGTGCTGCACTTCAATTGGCACCAGCGTGACATTGTAATCCCGCTGCGCCTTGAGCAGCAATTTGCCCTCGAGTGTTTTCTCTCCCTCCTCGTTGTCTGCGTTCGGATGGAAGAATGATGGGTACATCATCAGTCGATCAGCTCTACTCCCGAGTCGATGTAGCGCTTCGAATATCATGACCGAGTTGCATAGGTACTGCAGGTTGGTGACATACTGTGCGTACGCAAATTGGCTCCAATCGACGCCATCAAAGATGCGGCTCTCATTGATGGCTGGTGGCTTCGTGATATGCGACGGCCATAGTTCAAGTACGAGGATGACGATCAGGACGACGAACAGGGTGCGTAGAAGGAGACGGGACGGCCGTAAGGATAGGTACTGTCGGAGTCGTGGACGTTGGTGACGGGGCGGTCCATGGCTCTCGAGATCGAGGTTTATGGAGACCATTGAGGTGGAGAGCGAGGCAAGCCTCGAATGGTGATGGAAACATGATATGCATATTATGCGTGCGGATGTGCACCGCGGTCGTTGGGTAAGGTGGACGCGAAGTGCGTCAGATTCCGCGTTGATTCCGCGGGCAGGCTTAGAGCTTTACCTCACTTGTGGAACGTCGCTCACTAGTATGAGGACTTTCTTCATACAAGATTACTCTCAAGACGAAGACGTTCTGAATACCTTCGAACCCGTCACTTACTACATGACAATGATTATAGAGATCTCATCCATGATATCCATCTGTGATAATACCAAAGATATATACATCTATTTACAAGAAAGTACTTCAGAGGTATCTACGGTACCCAGCCCTAATCTAAAGCTCTGATCCCATATTTGGAGCATACTTGATCTGAGAGCTCTCAAAACTAGCATCATCTTCGAGGATATCCTCAGGAAGCTGAACACTTTTGCAACTAAGAGTGAAAGAAACGTCATAATCAATCTGGAAATAGGTAGCTGCAGCAACGATCAACGGTATAACACTATCAGGATATTAGCATACAATCAAAGCACCAATATGCCCAGCAAACTTCGACTTACCCAATAACATATCCCATGACCAGTGCAATCAAGCTTTCAGCCCTATCGGCCCTTGGTCTCTTCCAAGTGGCAATGTACACTGCGATAAGCACAGCCACAGCACAGAGTACATCGACCAAGACTCCAGCTACAATGCTGAAAACCCTTCGGTCGTTCCGCATCTTCCCGATGGAGTTGAACATGAGACGAACAAGGTTGACAGCGAAGGTAATGGCGAGGATAATGCATGGCCAGAAGATGATATGACGCTGAGCGGTACGGCTAAGGAATGAGAGAATAACGACGGGGCAAAGGACGAGGACGAAGCCGCGGAGGAAGCTGGTGGCTTTCCATGACTGCGGACCCGAGGTGAGAGCAGGCTCAGCGTCATGCCCCAGACTCGGGAGGAATGTCTCTGCTTCAGGACGACGGAGATCGGAGTAAGTATGCATGATGTCGGTTCGATATTCGGATGGATGAGTTTGTAATAACTAAACGGAACTGGTGATCATGAGTTAAAGTATTCATTTCTGTGCCAGAAGTATTAGCTGTTGCCTAGATCAAGACAAGGATATCTTTAGTACTCAGCCTCATGATCCACAATGTTGGATGGCTTAGGTACATCGCTATGTAAAAATTGATCTGGGCTAACTTCGGTGCGGGTACCGAGCTTTCTTTGATCGGCAATATATCGCTCGCAAATGTGATGGCGGGTGTCAGTGCCGACAGATCCACGATCAATAGAATGGGCTTCCAAAGTATATGCCTGAAAATCATTGCCGTGCTGCCGAAAGTGCGGTTATAGATTGGCAACTACAATAGACCACTTGAGGAGGCTCTTTAGCAACCTGTTGTACATATGATATCTTTGGTTTTCTAGCATTATTGGACTTCTACGTTAGGTCGCCGAATAAATGTAACGAGATAGGGAAACAGAGACTGCGGCCACTGATTAACAGACCTTAAATGAGATGGAGTGGGAGAGGGGGATGTCACATTAACATTCAGACCCCAAACGGTTCCTTATACAACTGCGATGACTTGTTTCAAAGTCCTTAGGTAAATAAACTGAGGAGAGCAAGATTTCAAGCTATTTAGCGGTAGCAGGAAGGATGTTTGCTCTCACAACACAAAGTATATCATGAGCGCGATGATGAACATCCATTTACATAACTCATTAGTAATTCTATTCTACCTTCTAAAACGTTGACATCATAAAGCCATAAACCATCCAAAGCCAATCCCATGTTCCCAATTTGTTCCACCATGCCGTATCCCATCCGGGTACCCTTACCTAATTTCTGTTTTCCAAGGAGCCATTTCCATTTATTTTCCTTCTGGTGAGCCAGCAGCAGCAGCAGCAGCAGCAGCCATATCTTCATACATCTTAAAGAAGTCCACCATAGCCTGAGCACCATTCTCACTCATGAAGAGGTTCTTATTCTGAATCGTCTCCTCAGCCTTCTCCTGTGTCCGAGCAAACATAGTCTCCTCGAACTCGCGTATCCGCGGCTCCAGAGCAGCCTGCCATGATGCGGCGTCCACAGCCTCCGGCACTCCCGCCAGTGCGTGAGCCAAGTCCAACGAGTCCCAAAGCGCAAGGTTGACGCCCTCACCAGCCCACGGCGTCATCAAATGAGCTGCATCACCGACCAGCGTCGCACCCGTTTGGTGTTCCCAACGGTGGCCGACAGGGAGCATGTACAAGGGCTTGATATCGGCGACGCAGCCTGGGTTATCCTTCGTCTCCTCGTCGCATGTCGTAGCAAGCAGCTCCTGGAGTGCGGGCGCCCACGTGCCGAATAGCTTGTTGTCGCGTAGCAGCGTCTCCTTGACCTCGGCGGCTGTTTTGCCCTCCAGCCCCATGGCCACGGTCCAGTGCTCCTGCAGCGTGCTCACTGCTGCGTACACCCGGATTGAATCTTGTGGGCCGCGGTGGGTCATGATTCCGTTGCCGCCGCCGAGAGCGCAGAGCATGCCTGAGCCGTTGAGCTTGGCTAGGTGCGGGTATTTAGTCGAGACGTTCCTTGCTGTCACTGTTACATACTGCTCGCCGCTGTAGAAGGGTTGGGTGTCGGATAGCAGCTTGCGTATCTTGGACCACGCGCCGTCGGCGCCAACGACGAAGTCATAGACCGCGGTGCCATTTGCGCCAAGGTTCAACGTGATCTCGGTTGCTCCTGTAGTCGTACTGCGGCTGCTCTGGACGGTAGTGATCTTGTGGTTCCACTTGATGATGTCCGAGGGAAGGCTCTGAACAAGCAGATTGGTGAGAGAGTTTCGTGGAATTTCTGGGCGGGATGCGAGCTCGCCCTCGTCAGTGTGCAATACAACGCCGTCTGGGTTCATGACGCGCATGGACTCTGAACAGTCTCCCAAGGCGGCCTGGAAACCGTCCCATAGCCCGCATTCACGCATCGCCTTCTGCCCAGACTCCTCGTGTAGGTCTAGCATGCCGGATGGCTTGGCAAGCTCCTCCTGTGTGGATTTGGCTCGCAGCTCGTAAACGGTGGCGCGGATGCCGCGCTGATGTAGCAGCTGGCCAAGTGCCAGGCCCGAGGGACCGCCGCCGACGATGGCAATTCGAGGTCGGAAGATAGGCATATTGCGTGCGGGAGGATGCTTTAGTTTTGGAGTTCTATGTAGGAAATCGTAGGTTGTGGGTGGAGATGTGATTGTTGTGTCCGGTGTTTGTTGACTCTATGTCTGATTGTGACTTGCCTTGAACGACTGTAAGGACACCATTGGTGTCAACAAAAGGCATCTCGACATATTTATCCTTCAAGGAGGAAGGGGGACTTTAGCGTCTGTCGGAAGGGTGCTGTAGGATACTTGCATTGATCAGTCAACACCTTACCTATCATCTTAGAGTACATACATACATATGTACGATTTCGCTCGCTCATTTCTGCACAATTGCACCGTCGGACACTATCATTTCTTTCAGTCCATAAGGGAATATTTACTATCATCTTCGATTCAGGATAAGCTCATGAGCAGTGTGAAGGTCAATATGTAGGTAGATTGGAGGAGTGAAGCCTCAACTCCGTCCCGAGCGTAGTCATCTCGACGGTCAAGTGAAAGGGCTACTCTCGCTACCCCACGCCCTTTCGATGGTTAATGTCTTTGATGCTCAAGGACATCAAGAATACCATTATATGATCTTCGCATCTCTTGTTTCCTATGAAGCTGTTGATATGTGATTGATAACTCCATATGTTTAGGAGACTTGCCTTGAGCAACAGAGACAATGAGTACGCGCCTGACATAACGATGGGATGGACACCGCGAGGTGGTTATCTTATCCTCTTACATCCGAGAACTCAAAACTATATACTAAAGAGGCTTAGCCTATACTGTGCGCACAGATCAGCACCAGGAAGCCGGTGGTCGTGCTAGGTAAACTAATATTATGTTGTGAGGGAGCATATCTGAATTACATATGTTCTACTGCGTATCCAATCTACTCTATCATATCGCGGCTCTCTTCTTCAAATATCACAAAGCACCTTGCTCTACATAACCTGACATCGTTCATACATATACACGCTTCAAAATGTCGATTCCATTCTCATCCCTTCAAACCCCACCTGTCCCAGACCTCTCCAATCTCGACATATCTCCACTGAACGATCCAATCCCATCGCCCTTCCCAGCAACCAGCAAGTCGATCTCCGCAACAATCCACTCGATTCCAACCACCATAACCTCCCTCACCTTCGCCGACAAGATCCTCTTCACCATCTCACAAAATGGCAAGTTAGCCCAATGGGTACGTCCAGCATCTCCAAATCCTTCTCAATCCCCACCTACCCAAAATCATAATCAAGCTCTCTAAGACAAAGCTCTTCACATAATCTACCTCTACACACCCTAGATTCATACAAAAGCTAAACTCCTCAGATCCAAGTCCCTCTCTCCACAACGCCCGAAACCCAATTTAGCACCGCCCTCCCAACCGACGATCTACTACCAGCAACACACATCAGCCCGAGGACGATGCTAGGCGGCGGGGGCGATGAGAGGGAGGGCGTGGGTCATTTCCTAGCGACGCAGATTGCCAATCTCGTGCAGGTGCGCGATCCGGATGAGAGGCGGACAGTGGTGTGTGGGTTTGGGCTGGAAAAGGATATGGTGAAGGTTTTGTTGGGTGGAGAGAGGGATGGAGGGAGAGTGGAGTTCTTCGATTTGATGGATGCTGTTAGGAATGTTCTTTGAGAGGGGTTGATTGAGAATTGGGTCTGAAGATTTAGGGCTAGCTGCGGACTTTGCACGATGAAAGGAAAGTGAATTTGGGATTGGGGATTGAGAGGTACAAATACGCCCTGGAATTCGAGGCCATGTTGAATTGGTATTGGAAGGCTATGCTATGGGTCTTAACTACGATGCTACAATTAAGCTACGACTACTGCCGACGGTGCCTGGTCTCGAGCTTGCAACTTCAACTTTGCCTCTCTAGCTTCGAGTTGGAAGCGGAGCTGGCACCACTTTTGATTCTGGTCAGTATAAGAGCCGAGTAGGAAGGAGGACGCGAACTCACATCGCCACAAGAGATTGGCTCATAACGTGGAGGATTCTCTACAGAGGTGCAAGTAGGCACAACGCCCTCGACACAGTTGAAATTCAAGCCTGCAGAAAGGAAGGTGATTAGTTTCAAATCAAGTCTTGGGATGGATGTTTGACATACCGAAGAAGAATGGCATTGAGACTCTCTCGACTTGGGCACGGTTATACACCCTGTGTACTGTCGATTTGAAAGTATCATTACTAAGTCTCATCATGAAATCGCCAATGTTGACAACGAAAGTGCCCTCCTGAGGCTTCGCCTTGATCCATTGACCATCCTTATTCAGCACCTGCAACCCTCCAACCATATCCTGCCACAGGAGTGTGAAGAGCTGCAAGTCAGTATGACTGCCCAAGCCAACCGCATTATCTTCCTTCTCCTGCTCAGTAGTCACAGGATAGTAATTAAAGACACCGTCGGCACCGGGATATGTGGTTCTGCTATCGAAATAGTTCTCGGGGAGATCGAGTGCCAGAGAGAAGGCCTGAACCAGTTTGCGTGCAAGGCTTAGGCATGATGCCCAGTAGAGCAATACTTCCTCCTTGAAGCCTGGTAGGTGTGAAGTGCCCTCCCAAACGAACTCCTCGCCTCGGATATATGGCTTCACCTCTTCTGGCACGGCGGCTGGGTCTTTTGGGTCTGGGTCGTATTGTGGGGCGTAGCGCCAGCCCATAGTCTGAGGGTGTTAGTTATTAGTATAGAGCTCATGACTATAGAGATCACGACTATTTGGATATGAAGGAAGTTGTAGTAGATTGACGATCATGATATTTTGATAGTTTGTTGACTGAGTATGAAGAGTGAAATATGTCAAACCTACCTCTTTGACATCTATACTCTCACTCGGACTAATATTCGAACTTCGCGGCCCCTTCCATCCATTGAAGTACTTGGACCTTGTTATGTCAATCTTCTGCTTCTCCTCGGCGGGCTGCTTAAAGAATCTACATTCCCACTCCATCAGTATCATCTACACAAAACGCCAATTCCAATACCTCATCTCTACATCCCCTTCCAACCTCCAACGCCAACGGCCAAAACGTCATAATGAAAATAAATAATAAAAAAGATAAAAAAAACCTACGACAAAAGCTGCTTTCTAGCATTCTGAATCACCTCCTCCTCGATCCCATGATTCTTGATATAGAAAAAGCCCGTATTGACACCCGCCGCACGAATCTCCGCAGCCACAGCCTTGCGATCATCCGCCTTGTCAGAGAAGAGGCGCGCCAGATCGATGATGGGGATTTCCTCATCGGTGCAGTCGCGCGGCGGCGTATTGAGGACGTCACGGAAGACGGGGCCGTAGGCCGTACGCAGCTCGAGCTTGGAGGTTGCGGGGGTTGCAGAGGGCATATTGACGAGATGGCTTTGTGCGGGGATGATTCTATGACGGGGATAAGGAGATCTGGAGATTGAAGGGGAGAGATTGGATCTTGTACATTCAAGTGCTCTTATATGGAGAGCGGATTGTCTAGTGATGAGTATTTACCGTTTGGTTCGTTGATGGTTGATTACACACCTACTGCTGATAGCTGTTGCACCGTCGCATCGCTATTTGGACCCCGCAACACCCGTGATAGGGCGGCCGCTGCCGATTCTCAGGAGCTAATGTGCTTCTGTGCTCCAGTCTGTGAGTCTGAATTGCTGTATTGGCACCCGCTACTTACATGACATGATTGAGATGAAGATTCGATCAAAGCGGAGCGTACATTCCACGATCCAGTCTCCACTTGATTTCCTCGTATCGACAATGCCTTGGAAGGTTGGGATGTTTATGTACGTATGGATAGCTCATCTGTATATCTATCGCGACTAATCAATCTCATGGAATTGTATGCTCTTCGCCCGCTTATTTACTCGTCGTTGTAAAGGCTGCCACCCTCGCGCTTGTCCTCTCACCCAGCATACAGTCCTTGGGATGGACATGATACTCCCCCCGAGTCCATCATGCATAAAAGACAAGGAAAAATGCATGTCGGTCATCGCCGCAGACCGCTTAGAGGTACCGAGTGAATATTGTGTACGAGAAAGGAAGGTTGATTGACATCTAGACTCAATAGAAAGAGCAGCAAGTGTGAGAGGGGAGAGCGTGATAGTGAATGGGAGCGCCATGGCATTGGATTGATTTCCCGTTATTGCATCTTATCGCCTAGGATTGTGCGCTCTATCCTGGCTCCTTGAGGTGGACTGACCATTCTGTGATCAGAGTGTTGGTGGGTACTTGACCAGTCGTTGTTGTTCGCCAGATGAAAGACCCTCGAAACGAAGACCCTCAAGGCTTGAACACACCAATCTACTGTACTGTGTCCGCCGGTCTACTTTATTCTTTCTACCCTACCTCCATTGTACGCACAGAGTACACACTTTCAGCACAGTTCTGCGGCTCTCCACTCTCCAACGTTGTAAGTTTGCTGGGTGCCAATCTAGCTGGGAAGGTTTGGGATGGTTTATACTTTACCACTGAATAGGATAGGTTTGAGAATCTTATCAGTTTCATTTCATATAGATACCTAGGTACTCGGAACCTCTGGCGGACGCCAAGTTGCCAAGTGCTCTTTATCTATTCCATATCTCATCCAACACCATTAATCGTCTCTCTCCCACTCTCGCCTCCCGATTCATCCTCATAACCCATTGGCTCTAGAACAGAAAGAAAATCAGCATTATCAGACGGCGACTCAGCTTGATCGGGTTCGCCGCACCACCATTCTGGAAGGTTGTATACCCACCGAGCTGCTGTGATAGGTAGATTCGCTCTGCAAATCTCTGTGATAAACTCCAGAACCCCAGGAGCCTCGCCACTGGAATACCTTAAAATGCCTGTCATGTTGGACATGATAAGCACACTGTGGTCACGGGCAATCTAAAAAATAAATACAAATGGAAGCCTTCCTCTCCAAATCTCCCCTCCCTTTCACTCGTGATTACGAATTACTTGCGTGTGTCGCCGGAACATTGAGTAGGTGTTTTTGAAGACTTCAGTATACTTGTCTACTCAATCCGCCTTCATCTTTGCAGTTTTTCTCCGGTACACCTACAATATGTCGGGTCTATTCCGTCGCTTCAAGGAAGGGATTCCCACGCCTCACCTCCAGGCAAAGGGAGCTGTTGATGTGCATGGAAAGGAGATGTGGTTGGATAATGACGATATTCGGCCTTTGAAGCTTGCAGATCGAACCTGGACTCATTGGACCTACCTAACCTTTTGGTTTTCTGCTGTAGCAACAGTATCCAATTGGTACGCCGGTAGTTCTGCCCAGGCCCTTGGTCTCAGCATGTGGGAATCTATTGGTTGTTCTTTCGCTGGTCAGATTCTCATCGCCATTGTTATTGTCTTCAATGGACGTGCTGGTGCAAAATACCATATCGGTAAGAAATGCCAAAAATCGCAGGTCTAAGGATTATGGCTGATGATATCAGGATACCCAATTCTCAACAGAGCTTCCTTCGGTGTTTTCGGTGCCTGGTGGCCAACATTCAACAGAGCAGTCATGGCAATTGTGTGGAACGGTGTCAATGCCGTCCAGGGAGGTCAATGTATTTATACCATGCTGCACGCGCTGACCCCACACATCGCCAATATCCCGAACATCATGGGCGATGGTTCCGCATTGGATTCCGGTGGATTGATAGGATTTGTGGTCTTCTGGATCCTCACTTGCTGCTTCCTCATCATTCCCGTTCCTAAGATGCGCAGTCTCGTCTACATCAAGCTCGGTGTATTCTGTGTTTCCGCCATCGCCATGCTCGCATGGACACTCACCAAGGCAGGCGGCATTGGTGCTGTCGCAAGTCAGCCCGGCACAGCCAAGGGTAGCAAGAAGGCCTGGCTGATTGTTCGTTTCCTGTTGTTGGGAATGGCCAACTGTGCTACGTTCGCCAGTAATGCAGCTGATTTCCAGCGTTATGCCAAAAGACCAAATGATGTCTTGCTCGGGAACCTCGTTGGCTTCCCGCTCTCCAGTAAGTTCCGTGATATCATGAGATAGAACCTTGACTAACGTACTCCAGACTTCATCGTCGCCGTCGTAGGAAACCTTGTTGGTGCATCCAGCACTCTTGTCTTCGGCGAGTTGATCTGGAACCCCCTGACCTATCTGGACAGGCTGCAGACGTCCGAATACACAGCCGGAAACCGCGCAGGCTGTTTCTTCATTGCCGGTTGCTTCGTATACTCGGCCATTTTCTCCTCCATCTTCGAGAATTCCCTGCCAGCCGGAAACGATATCGCAGCGCTCTTCCCGAAATACTTGTCCGTCCGCAAGGGCTTTTTTGTCTGCGCCGTCATCTCTTTCGCTATCAACCCTTGGTATCTGCTCGGTTCCGCTAGCATCTTCATCTCGTTCCTCAGCTCCTATCAGATCTTCTTGAGCGCCATTACCGGCGTGCTGCTGTGCCACTACTATATCATTACCAGAGGACATCTCGAGATCGATGACCTCTACACTGCCGACAAGAGCGGAGTCTACCATTACATCGGAGGCTGGAACTGGCGCGCCTATGCTGCTTACAGTTCGTTCCCCCCCGCCCCCCCACCCCCCCTTCTCCAATCCCATATCCCAGACATCTGACTAACTTTCTGCAGTAATCGGCATCATCCCCAACTTCGCCGGCTTCCTAGGCAACATGGGCGTGCACGTACACGCCTCAACAACCAAGGCCTACTACTTCGCCTACCCCATCGGCTTGTTCCTGTCGTTCATGTCGTACTGGCTCTTCAATCACATCTCGCCGCCGCCTGTGCGCTTCCCGCTCAGTGAGTGGCACGAGCCTGCTGATTATTTCCGGCCTGAGGAGAGGGGTGTTGTTGATGGCCAAGATGTGGAAGAGATCGGCAGGGTTGAATCTGGTGAGGAGGCCGTTGAGAAGGGGGGGATTAGGGTTGGGGAGAATAAGACTTCGTATTCTTGAGATTAGTTGAAATGGGATTCTTTCGGAGCGAGATAACTATAGTGCATTACGTGAAATGGGCTTTGATGAAATGAGGCGGTGTTGATCATTGACTAAATCATCCGCCAGTTTCTCCTTAATGCCTACAGGGTCGGACGTGTAGCTTCATGACTATCATCCCCAAGACTTGATATAATCAAGCCTTTTCCGCAGAAGTAAGTCCCGTTCGCACGATTGATGGTGGTCAACAACAAAGTGGCCGAATGGAATTGCCGGGATTATGTCTTGGGGGCTTTGTAGACAATCTCTGAAGTGTGAATCCTTGACGAGAATTACATCTAGAGAAGGGCGTGAAGATGACTAAGAAGTACTTTGGACTTTCATGAGACTAAGTCGCATATATATCGCTACATGCTCTATCTAAGATACATGATACTGCGATCAAGATCACTGCTATCTGGTATCCTCTACTAGATTTCTTGTTCAAGCAAACTGTGTTCTATATCAAGCGACTTGTTTGCCCCAAGCATAATCTGCTAACCATCTGGTAGGAAATTTGACAGGAGAGATACAAGAAGGCAGATGTAAATACCAGTCGTCTGTCTCGTCAGTCGCAAAATGATTCGTGATCTTTGTGCATTCAAAATCTTCAGGGTAAAATCCGCTCATCTCCCAATCAACAATGCCACCAACTCGATATATACCCTTGTCACAAGAGCGCACGATGATGTTCGCCATTTGAACATCCCCATGAGTGAAGACGCATTTCTCCGCCTGAAATGGTAATGTTAGGCGGCGCAAAAACTCAAGAAATGTCCGGCTACCCACAGCCTTTCCCGCATATTGGAATTCCCAAAACTCAGAGCCGGTGTAGATTGGCTTGTCGCTGATCTTGATGTGCCTTCTAGCATCTTTGCATCCCTCACCTGCCACTCCACCGAGGGCCATATTGTCGGGACGCCGCAGCTGCCGAAGGTCCGAGAAAATAGCATCAATCTGGCTGCTGAGAGAATCTTTCTGCGAGTCTTGAAGTTCTGGCCATACTTTCTCAAGAGTGACTCCGGGCACGAAGGTCATGAACAGGAAGGCGGATTTGCCGCACGTAATCAGCCCGTGCGGCCTCGGCGCCGGTATTGCAGCACCATGGAGTTTGAGATACTGTAAGATCGTATAGTCCGTAAAATCGGAAGAGCTCCTTATTGGTTTTACGACTACGTCTGGACCACATCTCACAACGTAGCGCTCTTTCGTATGTTCGGAGTGCCATATCAACTCGCCCTCTTTCAGGATCTGTGCCAGCGCTCTCTTCAATTCAATGCTTGGCGTGGTGCTCATCTCATCAGTGCGAATGTTCAGAAGTGCTTTGACATGATCCGACAGAGGATGCACAATTGTTGCTGGATCTGTAGGGATCTTGATGGACAATTCGTCCGATTCTATTGTGCTACTGTTCTCGAGCGGCTCTGGTTCCTCGACATCTGCTATTGTGTATCAGTAAGATAAGACGCATATGGAGAGGTATTTCAAGAACGATCTCTTGCCTTCGTCTATTTTCCTTTTCTGAAGACGAGAGCTGTAGTTCGCCAGAATAACAGTTATCAAGTCAACCTCAGGATCGGCGTCTAATGCTTTCTGCAATTGTCGCTTAATCTTTGCATTCAGCTTCGCTGCGAAGGACATCGAGGGAATGCGCTTTGGTGCTGAACTCTTTGAGTCGTCTGCCTCACTCGACATCAACCCTTTTATAGTTGTTGACATTGCTAGTTTGAATTTATACCAGTTAAGTCGAGAAGATTTGTTGGCATTTGAGATACACTCCTTTTCTATTCATACCAAGAAGCATGTCCGAGAGATTGTCGAAGTGTGCTATTGCAATAGCCTTGACATTGCATTGGTTGAGAAACACCAACACGGCCGCGACAATGACCACATCAGTCTGGAACAACCCCGCAGGCGTCAAACAGACCTGTCCCAATTCCTGCTTTTAAAAAGCCCTTATTTTGTTCCCAGTTTCGTTTCTGTTATTTTCTTCCAGATTAAAGACACATGAGATTCAGAGTTTCGAGAATAGCATAAATATATAATAGCAAAGGCTTGCTCACGTGACCCGCTCACTCGCTGAACATTAGAATTTACGTAGCGTCAAGAGATTCAAGTACGTAGATAGAGCTAAGACCGCTCATACGGCCTGTTGCCTTCATGATCAGCTCCAAACTTCAGATACATATCAGGTACTCCTCAGAACAGCTTGAGTAATGGCCAGGCTTCAATACACTCAGCCGAGTGTTTCAAGTTCTTGTGACATACATTTAAGCTTCTTCCATCTCTCCAAGCACTACTCGGCGGCCCTGCGTGCTGAGGAAGCCCCAAAGTTTCAAACAGCAAGTAATAATTGAATCTACCCTAAGCATACTTAAACCTAGTAAATAGGCCTCCTGAGCTCTCAACAACTTAGCTTTGATTTAGAATTTTTAGCCTTCAAAGTGTTGAGTAGTTGATTTCCTTTTGTCTTCAAAGACTTCAAGTGGTATATTTTCTGTCTGAGTCTCATAGCCTGGTAAATATTAATCGAGTCCTCATAGCTATAATTCAGTATTGACTCACCTCGCCACTTCCGTTTTGGGATTTTAGCAGCATATAGCTCATCAATCTCAGCAAGCGTGCGCCGAGCTGTTTCTGGGCTTGAATCGAGTGTTAATAGCTTCTTCAAGAAACAGGTAGAGTGATAAGCACTTACAGGTAAAAATAGGTCCATAGAATGATGAGTACCATGCAGCCGCCAAAGATAAGGAATGCCTTTGCTCCTAGGTTACCCCTGAATCATCATCATCAGCTATAAACACGAGAGCCTTGGGAGATTTATGATTTACATACGCATTGGCGCTAGTGATCTGAGGTACGGCGAATGTTGTGATGATCGCAGTTACATAGGACCAGAATGAAGACCAAGCATAAGTGGCTTCACGTAGCGACGACGTAGGGATCTCTGTAGGCATAAGGAATGCACTGAGAATATGTCAGCAAGTGCCTTGCCATCGTAGATGAAAATACTTACAGTGATTGGAAAGAAATTGAATTCACAAAACTGAATATAATGCACAGTGAAGCAAGACCAATCTTCCGCGGGGAAGTCGTTAAGCCAACACAGGCTAAAGTACCTGCAACAACATCAATAATGAAGAGTATTGTGAAACCAGTAAGAGCAACTCGACGTCTTCCAATCCTATCGATGAGAAAAGGGCCAATGAGGGTTCCAAGAAATTGGAGAAGGAAGACGATCATAGTGATCTTAAATGGATCAGCGACGCCGCTTTGAACTAAAATCACGGTTGAGTAGGTGCCGGTCAAAGCTTGACCTCCGACTTGAGACATACTTAGGAGCGCCCCCGAAGAGATGGTGCGCTCAATGTGTCGTGGCTTGAATATATCAAACGGGCTTGCGGCCGTTCGCAGTTGTGCCTGAGCCTCCAAGCCAAGCATCACCGAGACTAGCTCGGCTTCGACCATGGGGACATTGTCGGATCGAAGGGACATCAAGTTGTTTTTCGACTCTTCCACACGTCCTTTGCTCGCTAGCCAATTTGGTGATTCAGTCAAAGTAGTAGAGACAGTCAAAAGCACCAGCGGAGCCGCAGCCTGTATGGCTAGTGGAACGATATACTGGCGGCTGTCATTCAGCTTTTCAGAGGCCCAGACAACGACTGTCGCAATAACACTAATGGCTCCGCTACCAGCAATTGTGAAGCCGACGGCTCTTGCTCTAAAATTGACGGGAACAAGCTCAGAAAG
The DNA here is from genome assembly GCA_024752435.1 of Allantophomopsis cytisporea. NCBI lineage: Eukaryota > Fungi > Ascomycota > Leotiomycetes > Phacidiales > Phacidiaceae > Allantophomopsis > Allantophomopsis cytisporea. The sequence continues at coordinate 191,586 of CP103036.1, forward strand.
GTAGACAGGGGCGATATTAGTTAATAGGCTGATTCCAACATCTGCACCAAAGTTTAGTAAAGAATGTATACCAAGCTCCGAAGTGGGTGAAGACTTACTGTTCCAAAATCTGCCTACCACCAAAGAACCGAGGTTTGGAGCAAAGAGTTGTAGGATTGATCCTGGAAGACATAAGAAAGTATAGGCAAGCATTAGAGGTTTCTTTCTCCCTAATCTTTTCTGCAGTGGAATGGCCAGGAATGCCCCACAGGCCGCTCCCACGAGAGGAACGCAAATGATCAGATCGAGGGATCGAGCCTCTCCACATTTAGCTTGATATATCCTGAGTAAAAAGGATTTGCTTACCGTGAAAATCAACAACCCTGCAGGTGCTGGACCCTGATACTTGGCGATGAACAGAGGGAGTGAAACAAGAGGAGATGAGAAGGCGTTGTCGTAACCGTATAAACCAAGGGAGAGACCGACAATGATTACTGCGAATGCTGTTAGCACCAGGAGCTGAGACAGAATGTACTACAAACAGTTCATGAGGACTCGCCAGTTTAACCACTTGACAGATGTCCCATCCGATATGTTTGAACCATTATGAGAATCCGTATGCTCAACCCGTACAGTGGCGTTATTTGAGTTATTCATTTTCTGGTCCCTTATGATAATGAGCAAGATGTCTGATTTTTGAGGAGATCAGGAGAATATACCAATATAGAAATCCTTGACAGGAGAGTCAGATCATAATAAGCAAAATTATTACAATCTTTGGATTCCCTATACTTTCCCAATCAAGATTAAAGTTAAACGAGAGCTCGCAGGCTTCCCCTCCCAGAGACGGATGGTAAGGTGAGACAGAATAGGACAAGTCACCACTGCTTATGTGTAACGATATCGATTACTGGAGCGATTTCTATTACAATACATGGACCTCAGTGCACAGTTCGGGATATAAATGCAACTCATACATTAATTGATTGCCACGCTGAAGAAAAGACTCTCCGGATGGTCTATAATACATCTCGTGCGAGGGTGCAGTCGGTACTTCCTAATTGGGGACTGCTCACCTCGAAAGTAGGAGCCGCAACAATTCTACTACTCACCAACCTTTTTCGTCAATGTACACTTACTTTAGCATTTTATAAACTCCCTTATGTGGGGCCTTATTGTGTGTCACTGATATAAGCGCCAGTATTTCCGGTTAGAAACTCTAAATATATAACGAGCGTCACGCATATCTAGCTCAACTGGTCGTACCTATAGCTCAACCAACCACAAGCACAAATTCGGCGAAAGATGAAAGCACAGATATCGGGAAAGCTCTATCCTCCCAAATAAGTGCTTATAGTCTACCGAACCATACGTATGGTAGGCAATTATGCTTGGTGTTAAAATACCTTTATAAAGGTTAAAGATAGGATCGAACAGCCCGATGTACCATGTCTCAACCTGTAATTTCGCCGAGTTGAAACGATAGGACTCCTCTAACCGAAAGGATAAGGCTTCCCAAACTGATAGGATGGGATCCCGATCCGACAGGATATGACTCTCAAAGCTGAAAAGAATACGACGTCAAAAGCCGAAAGGGTGAGATTTCTTGAGCCGATAGGATGGGACTCCTCACCTCGAGTGATACCACGCTCAAAGCTGAAACCTTCGGAGTCACCCGAGCTCAAAAAATCAGACTCCTCAAGCTGATAGGATAGGATTATCCGAATTGAGAGGAGAAAATCCCGTGCCACTTTACCTTCGGCATATGTAAGACACACGTTACAGACTGTAGCTCCAAATCCACTAGCCCCCAGAGCTCGGACAGCCTTATATAGCGGTGGTAGACTTTATCAAGTGTTGGCAGTCAATTTGAAACTTAATAGTCTCTGAGCGAATTTACAGACGCATCATGGCCGCAATATCTGTCGAGACTCCACTCGTGGACGGACGACCCGTCATAGTAGCTAATGAGGACAATGAGAGATCTGGACCCTACCCTATGAACAACAGTAATCAGCCTAGCATCATCGAGCAAGAGGATAAGAACTATTGTTTAGTGAGCAAACCCTTTGACAGCCGTTGAAGTGAATTGGCCCTTCAGAGCTTTAACAATGTCAGGAAGTATCCAAGATAGATCTTGGTGAGATTGCGTCCATAGATACGGCGGACCCCACTAGCATGCGGAAGTGGCTGGACGATACGTATGTGAACTTGCCTAAAGTGCCAAGAACGCAAGCCCATCGAACGAGGCCCCCAGCTGCCGTCGAAATAACGGATGTGCTTGTACCAACCGATGACGACAAGGAATTCTCCATTCGGGTCTACGATCCAATTCTGAAGTCGAACTTGGAAACTACTGAAAAGCTTCGTCCAGCAGTTATCCTATACCATGGTGGTGGATGGATCCATGGCTTCCCAGCAGGCGATGATGGTAATCCCCTCCGAATTCATTCACTGACTATGTTCTGACCACTCCGTAGATTTCTCGATGTTTTTTGCGTCAGAGTTGCAAGGAGTCATGTTCAGTGTTGATTACCGCCTAGCTCCTGAGAATCCTTTCCCTCTTCCTCATAACGATTGCTATAAATCTCTTGATTGGGTTTTGGAGAATGCTTCATCGTACAGAGTTGATCCAAATAAAGTCGCACTTTGGGGATGTTCTGCTGGTGGTAACCTTGCAGCTGGTGTCGCATTGAGAGATTCGGTTGAACACAAGGAGTCACGGATCCGCCATGTTAGTCTCGTCGCGCCTGTGACGTGCCATCCGCAGCGATATCCTTCTCACCTGTTGACAGCCAGTGGTTCTATGGAGAGATTCTGTCCCAAAGGAGAGGCCAAAGATTTTCGTGTTGAGTTGCAAAAGCTTTGGGGTAAGCATTCAAGAGTGATGATAGATCAAATCCCATGCTCACCGCTTCAGACATGTACACCGTCGGGGAGTGTAACAATCCCTATGCCTCGATGCTCCACGCTGATCTGCGACCAAATCATCCCCCAGTATATACAACTGTAGCCGGATGTGACGCACTTCGTGACGAAGGCATTGACTATTCGTTGAGATTGAGGAATGCTGGCATAGATTCGCAGCTGGAGATAATTCCTGGAGTTCCTCATGGAATCAACCTGTCTCCAGATACTTATGCCGCAAGGCAGTTCTTCCGGAACCAAGCAAGAGTGCTTAATACTGCCCTTAATTCTGACTTCTAAATAGTATTTTTGATAGCAAACTACAGTATGTATTGGCAATTAAGCCTTTTATACCTAAATCTGACATGATGATCTGTAAGTGAGCGATGAAACTTATAGCTATTTATCGAGATCTAATAATCGATATGGCCATAAGACTTTTATTTCATGTCGAATATGCCTTCCCATGTGCGTAGAGTTCCCGCCCGGGCCGGGCCGTCTGCTTGATGAGGCTGGGAGGAGAATATGTACGCAGATTACCTATTCAAATGGGGTTTAAATACTTAGCACGTGATTCATAAATGTAACGTATCTGCATCGATTATCTTCATTACTCAGCGCAGTGTTAGGCCTCCGGTTAAATATCGAGTAGACTCATTGGTGAAGTCAATAATACCACTTTAAATACATGGATAGTCTACTTTTTCTGTTGAAATCATCAGCTTTAGAGTCGTAACATCTTTTATTATGTGGTTTGGACGAACTCATTATTTGGTTTTATTTCTCTGGGACTATTTCTTGATTGTTTAGCAGTCTTTTCTCAAATTGTTCAGTGCTTCTGAGTTGAATTCTAGAGGGATCGATATACTTATTGCGGATATGTAGCAGCGTTGTGTGTTTTGAGACCGAGAGGGTGGAGAAGGAGGGTAGGGTAGCTGCTAACCTAATAAGAATGGTAATAGATATATATAAAGGCGTATTCGACCACTACATAAAATATAAGCACTCCACAACAAAACTCCGAATGACTATTGTGTCACATCCCTGTTCCCGCGGCGCTGCAGACTACTTTACTTAAGATACCATCTACGTAAAGCCATTTAAGATCAAACACACACTTGAAATTATTTTAGTTTTAAAATCATTCCCAAGGCCGACATGCTCGCGATATGGTATCAATTTGTCTAGTATATTATCACAAGTAATGTAAGATCTATACTTAAGCTGACTAAATCCAAGTCTCTGTCGATACCTTCGTCTGGGACTTGACCTCATGCAATTTTGGGCTTATCTCCGCCACCACTCTTCACCTCTACCAGCGTTGTTGAAGAACTCTGGGTTTAAAGATGTTACCATAGTCATCGCAACACTTGGTAGCGAGCCACGGTTTCCATATACTATTAAAAAATGGCTAAGCTCTATGCCTCGGGAAATTATAGTTGTCTCTGTCGACTCGATGAAGAAAGACATGAAGGATGAACTTCGAAGTTTGGGACGTGACAAGCTGCGTCTGTGCTCCCTGCCCCAAGCATCAACCCGGGAACAATTACTTGAAGGAATAAAGAGAGTTAAAACTAGTATTCTCATCATAACAGACGATCGTACAATTCCATCTTCACAAACGCTACGCTACGTTGTAGCTGCATTTTCCGATCCTTCTGTCGGTGGTGTCAATGTGCGGCGCAGTATCAGACCCTCCGGGAAGATTTATAACATATGGGAGAGCTTTTACGCTTTGAACCAACTTCGTCGCAATATCCTTCAGTCCGCTCTCGCCTATTTCCATGATGGACAAGTCCTCAACCTATCTGGCGGATTTTCCGCTTATCGTACGGTAATTCTCCAAAATGAAGAACTATACAACTTTTTCCGAAATGAGACCTGGCTTGGAAAATACAGGATCATGACCGGAGACGACAACGCTTTGACTAGGTGGCTCGTACAACATGGTTGGAAGACTCGATTCGAAAACGCGAAGGAGGCGACGATTGTTGGATGGGCTTCCACTGAGTCAAAGTATTTAAGACAACTAAAGAGATGGTCAAGAGACACAGCGCGATCATATTTGAAAGATCTGTATTTTGCGATTAAGAGCGGACAGCGGCATTCTTATGTGCATGCGATTCTGAATATCATTGCCAATTACACATCCGATGCCATGGTTCTTTCAGAGCTGGCATATTTAATGTGTCTCACCAGCAGTACACGAGGGATAGGATCCAGGCCTTTGTTAGCAATTATCTTTGAGCATTTCGCAGTGGCTAGTGGATTCACGATACTTGAGCATCTTCCGTTTTTTGATAGTCCAACAAGTCTCATCTATATACCAGGGACAACTTTGTATATGTACATCCATGCCTTTGTTGTACTGTTTTCTCTTTTCACCTTACATAAGGTATGTTGGTTACCCTACGTTGGATCTCATCACTAATAACGAGGAACAGAGTGTTTGGGACTCCAGGTCTGCTTTGGCCGGGTCTTCTTCTTCTGCGATTCGCACACCACTCTGATCTCTTCATTCATAGAATACAAGAGCTCGCACCTCAATGCTTTCTCTTGGTGGCTCGTCTATGGAGGTCAGAGGATTAAAAAATGAGCAGTGTGGGACACCTAGACATGTATTTCCATCAGAATCAGCTTGTTTGAATACGACAAGCTCGTTGGTCTTATGGTCACTCAAATAAAACCATTTGTGGCGTTCTTTGTAGTAGACTTGGTAGTTCTCAGTAAGAAGATCTGGATATAAGAGATCGGCAGCTTCAAAGTCTCCGCGCTCTACAGCTGCAGAAGAGCAAAATGTGAGAGGCCAGTCATTCAATGGACCTTTCAAGGGTTTCCAAATGCTAAATGACTTCTTAGCTATTGAAGTTCACCAGATATATCCATATAAAAGTCTTCTTACTTGTACCATTGATATCTTCTAGTAAGGAGCTGCTCCGCTTCATTTCCGTACAATCTTAGGATATAGTTGCACATCTCTTCAGGTGTCGTATCTGTAGTGAGTAAGTTACCCGTCTTTTTCAAGAATCTATTCATGCCACGCACCAATATGAGCCACAGACGTGGGCTGATCGTATTCGTAGGCAGAACCAGTTGAGACTGGGAATTCGGCGTGTCGTTTTCTTATACCATGCCGGAAAACCTTGACTTTGCTTGCACCTAAATGCTTCTGAAGCAATGTTTCCAATGCTCGAAAGTAGAGCTGCAGTTTTGCCTCCTCGAAGAAATCAGCATATTCGAAATCCTGCTGTATATTCAACATCTCAAACCCATCCTTTTCAATGTTGAATTCCGCTTCACGCCCACGTATGTCCTGAATCGTAATGTTATCAACGCGCTCCATTTCCATGTTCGTTTGGGCTATGTCTTCTACGGGATAGCGGAAGGCGTAAGGCTTTTCGATTTCATGATGAGTATCTTTTTTCAAGAAATATATTGATGAGATCATAGTACCAGATTTCGGAGACATGAGTAGCAATGAACCAACGTTGTCAATCGCGATCTACCTATATGAAACTCGGCAAAACATCATGTACGTGATTTTTCTTTGATGGGAATATTCAGAATCCCGAAAAGTGCGGTTCTACAACATGATTGTGCCTATCGATTTGATTACCGTGCAAGGCTGGCGTCTTTACAATCCTGGCGCCACAATTTTGTGATGACTGCTTCTGCGTTACAGGGATAGGATTGTTCCACCACTCACTAATGAATTTAGGATGAGGGGCATGTATAATCTCGCGTTGATGATGTTTCGAGAAAGGATCATCTGCACTTTGTTATCACCTATGACCCGAAGGCTTCGGACTCTAAATAAAAAAATATATACCAGCAGGCTGTGATCCTTACATGCTGGATAAAGGTATATTGTTCTACACTCCTCACCTGCTTGAGTCTGGGTGGATACCGTTTCACATGCGTTCTTTCGTCACTCACGGCTAAAGACGTGCATGCTACGACCCCGCTTTCAGCTCGAATGTTCTCTTGCAAGATCGACGACGCTTTATCATCATGCGGCTATCATTTGAATAAGTTTTTCTGCCTATATAATAAAAAGCCTTGCCATCTAGCTGTATCCCATTCAATACGTTACCATTGTATCCTGACATTAAATCTATTAATTTCGAGTCGTCGCACATAAAGAAATCTTTGAAGGGTCTTCAAAGTCACGACAACCATGTCTCCTCCATCTGAGGACAAACATGAGCGGATTTCTATTGCGAAAAGTGGCATGACACTCCCATCAATGACTGTTGAGAAGAGATCTCAGCCCTGGAGGAAACACTGGCCACCCATCAAGGGTACTGAACTTGAGAACTCTTATGGCTTCAAGAAAGGCGAAGTCATCCACATCTACGGCAACTGAGCAGGTCTTCGTGTAGGCCTGAGGTTGAATGCAGGGAGTACGCATCGGAGTGATTTAGTCATGATATACATAACTTGGCTTTGGCATGTCTGGAGGATGAAGAAACTACAACAATATACCACAATGAACATGTTGCACGGTCTACCTAGTTTGAGAGTTTCAAGCTTAAGAGGAAATTGAAGAACATGTGTAATGCATACCCATTTTCCCAACCATGTGAATACAACGCCTTGAGGATGATATGTTAGCTCTCCTGCCCTACTTTCCATGTTCTAGCCATCAACCATGGATTTAAAAAGTCCCGTGACCCATGCTCAGTTCTTGGAAACTACTATTGTTGATCACTAGCAGGAAATAGTGTCTTCCCTGCTAGCACCTTCGTCGGCCGGCCTGCCTTGTGCAAACAATCCTGAACCACATCGAACAGCCGAAGATCTTGCGCTATAAGCTAGTCAGAATATTATAGTTACAGTACTTTTTGCTATACTACCTGGTGATGCAATTATGGAAATTGCTATCGGCAACTTCTCTTTAAGTCCAGTCACTTTTGAAGTGAACAGATATTCTCCAACTGTTCATGATTAGATTGCACTGCTTCTAATTATCGCAGGGTCTACATACTTGGTATGGTCAGCTCGGGTGCACCGAGGATTGGTGAAAGAAACAAATTAGGGACTCCTACTGGATTGAAGTGCTCCCTAGTCGAAGTTAATAGGTGGAGGAATCGCTCAAGAGAGACGATCAAATTCACCTGGGCATCTCATCACGATAACGCGGTGAAATTTCTTCAATTGGAATGAGAACCAACGTATTTCTGGTCTCTGGTTTCATGATGACTTTGGTGAACCAGTCTCGATAGACGTCCAACCTTTTAACAGCCTCTTTATTTGCTTCCGTGGTGATATGTGAAGATATTTCCCTATTTTCAACAGAGTAAGCCTTTTTCAAGTTGATAAAACGGTAATAGAACAAACACTGACCATTGCCACCTGACTGGTGGGCTAACATAGGGTGCTTTTCCAAACTTCTTGTGATAATCCCGGCGGAACGTATCGAAGTTATGATAATCATCGTAGAAAAAGGAGTCTCGAGAAGCATTCTTCATGTAATCTTGGAGACTAAGTCCTTTTGCATCTAGCGGAGGGTTCACGCTCCACACTTCGTCGAAAGATATCCGCTCGAGAGTGACTTTTAACGAAGCTTCCAGGTCAGCCGCAAATCGATCGATGATTTTCAACTGCTCTTGATTAGATATCAACCCCATATAGTCTAGCGAGTATATGATACTATAAGGCATCTATGCAATGTGTCAGTTCTGTTGTATAGTTTTTTGTTTTGTTTTGGAGAATGTGCTCACTGTGTCATTGTGTGATGAATTTGGCAGCTCCCGTCCATACCAAGTATGAGAAAATTTCCTACAAATCTCCAACTCTCTTCCAAAGAAAGTTGGAACGTCAAATCGGGGAAAGCTCTTAATAAAACCTTCACTTGAAAGGAGTCCATGAGTTGGACGCATCGCAAAACATCCATTCCAATGACCCGGGCGTCTTCCACTGCCGCTTGCTGCAGATATGTTAGCGAACCTAGCACGTGCATATATATATGGAAAGCCTTACTGTCAGATCCTACAGCAATATCAAGCCAAGGATAAGCTGCAATAGCTGCTCCACTGCCACTGCTGCTTCCAGCTGGAGACTGATATCCATCAGCACGAGGGTTCCAGGGAGCCTGCCAATCAATACACTCCATTGGTTCCTCAGTAGCCGCAAAAGATGCAAGTTTGGTTGTTCCCACGATGGTCCCACCCTTATCGTATAATAGTTGAATGGCCGCCGCCGTATTTGTAGGAGAAGAATATAACTCATAGTAGGCTCTATTGCATGCTGAAGTTCGTGCGCCTTTTATGTGAAAGTTGTCCTTAACAGCAATTCTAAAACCCTCCAGGGACTTGGAGTAATGCTTTCTATACTCTGAGATACCTCGAATACGAGACGGCACTGCAATTGTCAAGTTCTGTGGTGTCGTACCAGCAGTTCGAAGTTTGAACGGTTCACTGCGATTTTAGGTAAAACTCTAACTATTTGCTTCAGGATAGCTTACCCGGATGGTCCAGGTATAAGAACGTGTAAGAACGTGCCATGTGTATCCTCATATAATTTCCATATCTGAGCCAAAGTTCCATTCGAATAGAGATAAGGTCCAGGTTCCGGCTTCTCGCTTTGAGACTCCAAGTGATGAGTCATAAGAGTTTTCACGCCCTGAGACTTGAGATATCTTCGTGCATCGTTGGTTACCGTGAGTGAATCAGGCTGGGTATGGGTTATCAAGACGTGATCCAAGAAGTCACGCTCAAAAACGTCATCTTCGGAAATGTAGCTGTTTAAAATCGATATGATCCATTCGGAAGAGACAGCCTCTGAATAGCCGAAAAACATTACAGTTACAAAGGATGATCTTGTAATATCAGGCAATTCTAATGACTGCATATGTGAGAACTTCCTCCTGCAAGATTGTTTCGATCATACCTGAGGCCACAGAGCAATGAAACGCTTGTCTCGAATGCCAAACTCACGTGGAGATATCTGCTCCATATCTGCGAAAAGCGGTTTCTTATCATTGAGAATCATCGTCGCCTGTGTCTTGTAAGACAATAGTCGTGATGTGAGAATTCATACAGCCCTCAACTGTAGGAGGGTGTAGTGTCGAGGTGCTGGGGTAAAAAAACATAAAGTCGAGGTCAAGATTCGGTAATCCCCAAGCTTGATAGGTAGGAAGTATGCACAACGTTGGCACAGCAAACTTCAACCGAGTCAGAACCTTAGAAATTACAGTCATTCGATGGATGTTTTGTTCACGCCATATAAGACCACGCATCGTGCAGAATTGTTTTCTTAGTTGTACAGAACATCATACGAACTTACACTCCCACTACTGTCGATCGCTGATCCGCCATGGTACGTCAGAAGGTTGGCAGCTCGCGAAAGTCAGAACAAGGGACACTTCGGTGTTTACACCCAAGTCCGAAGCTCGAAACACTGTAAGGACTCCGGAGGTTTCTTATCCTATTGCTGAATCTACCCTGACATATAACAGAATCATTGCCGTTCCGGGTGTTGGTACCAAACCACCAGAGGAATGGACCAACGAGACTGGAAATCTGTGGTTGACCGCGATTCAGGCTCCTGGTATCGGGGTGTTCGTGTATGACCATAATATCAGCAGATCAAGCGACTTTATGTGGCAAGATCTACTTGACCATGGGAAATCGTTGTTGAAGCAATTGGCAAACCTTGTGGAAATACAAAGGGTATTGGTTGCAACCACTTCCGATAATGAATCCAACTAAAGACTTTTCAGCTTCAATATTGCCCAATACTAATAGTTGCACATAGTTTGGGAGGCTTCATTGCGAAAGAGGTGCGACACATCTACTCTTCGTCTGCTGTACGTCTAATAGAATCAGGCTATTCGTCTTGCATCCGAGCGTACAGATAAAGACTTTAGGTCTTTCCTGCGCATATTAGCTGGCGCTATTCTCATGGGAACACCTCATTCCAGCTCGTCGACGGAGAAAAAGTGGCAGAACGTCGCCTTTCTTCCCCATATTGGAGGAATTGGATTGAAATCGTTGTCGATGCGAAATGAGGACATCCGCAAGCTAAGCAGATGCTGCATGGATTTCGATCAAGCAGCTAGTTTATGTCCCATACTCACGATCTGTGAACTGAAAGAGACTAAGATTACGCAGCGTTTGAAATCAAAGAAAGTAATAGTAAGTGCTCTGTCCATAACGAGGTGCTTATTTGACTAAGCCCATTCCTCTAACGTCCCACAACTAGCTAGTCGACAAAGCCTTTGCAAAGACAGGCAGTCGTGATGAAGAGGTGATTGAGATCGAATCAACGCACAAGGACCTTTGCCATATTTCCAGCAATAAGAAGATGCTGGACTTTATTGAAACTGTACTCGGGGATGCACGATTGAATATCGTGAAGGGTTCTCCTGCTTGTAAATCTACTATTTCTGGAAGATAAATGACTTTCTAACTGTAATCCAATATAGTCACTTCTTCTGAGGAGGAATGGAGCGATGTAGGTCGTCATGGTAAGTACTGCCTAGTATTTATTCACATAGGTGCTGACTTCATCAGGTATGTTTGACGTGGGCGAACACAGTTCCGATCCGACTTCGGGTCCAGATCGTTTCACAGCTTCTGCCACCGCAGGAACATCTGAATTTGATTACGAAATTGTTCCAATGTCTCCAGCCAAAATCGAGAGGAAAGTTCCGAACCTTCCATATTACGGTATTCCTGTTGCACGGAACAAAGACTTCTATGGACGCAACAGTATACTGGATGCAATCGATGAACACTTCTTTTCGGCAGAACCATCCGGTAATGAAGAAGGCAACAATGCCAGAACATTTGCCATATGTGGCCCAGGCGGCATGGGGAAGACTCAAATTGTGGCAGAATATGCACACCGGTGCAAGGAAAAGAGCACCTTCAATGCGATATTTTGGATCTATGCCGATGAACCCTCAAAGATATCGGACGGTATTACACAAATCGCTCTCAACCTTAGCTTGATAGCTGAGGACTCTATTGATGCTCTTGATCCAGTGATTACAGCAAATCTTACAAAAGGTTGGCTCGCAAACCCTGTGAAGAATGAAAATGCCGAAGAGGAAGAGCTCAATGACCAAGCATCATGGCTCATCATCCTTGACAATGTAGATAACCTCAAGGCTCTCAATGGCTTCTGGCCTTTCGACGGTCCGGGATGTATTCTTATCACAAGCCGGGATCCGCTTGCTAAAGAACCCATTGTTTTAGCAGAAACGGGAGTTGAACTAGGACCATTCAGTGCAGATGAATCTAGCGGCTTAATTGAGAAGCTGACAAATCGAAAGGGGCTCGATAGCCGTGGAGTTGGTCAGAGGCTAGGGGGACTCCCACTTGCGATTACTCAGATGGCCAGTGTGATCATCCGTAATCACTTAACGTTCAAAGAGTTCAATCAAGCGTGGGACGAAAAAGAGACCCATCGGGACTTTATGACCTCTGATGAGCAATTGGGTCATGCATATGTGTACGACAAAGATCTCTCAACTGTTTGGGCGATTGAGAACCTTCGACACGGGAAAATACTTCTGGACGTTATAGCATTCTTGGACCCAGATATCATTCCTGAGTATCTATTGCAGGCTTCTGACTCTCCTTCTCTGAAACATTACCCTACGTCAACAATGGCTTATCATAGAGCAAGAACGGAACTCCTCCAGACCTCATTGATATCTAAGGATAGCACGGCACAAAATATCACTGTCCATCGGCTTGTACAGGATGCAGCTCGATCGAAAATGGAATCAGCATACTATGAACAGACCCTTTCTACCGCAGTCGAGCTAATATGTGTATCTTGGCCCTTTGAGGTGTTTGGTTGGCGCCATGGTGTTGCCAGATGGAAGAGATGCGAAGAATTATTTCCTCATGTAAACGGGCTGAAACTTTTCGGCTCTAATCTGTCTCTTTCGAAAGACACGCTCGATACAAACATAAAGTACTCTAAACTGATGAATGATGCCGGTTGGTGAGTATATGACTCTTCCTCCTTTTTATCAATCCTGATTCTGATCTTTGTAGGTACTACCACGAAACGGGACAATCTATTGAGTCGCAACACTTTATTGAAATATCACAAAAGAATGCAATCGCAGTCAAAGCTGCACTTATTTCATTTGATTTGTCGACCTCCATCTTTCAAGATATTAGCAGGCAGCTCAATGCAATCATTGCGGAAACCCATCACAACCTCGGCTGTGTTGGCACTGAAACGAATCAACCGGAGTTTACGCTGAATCACTTCAGGAAGTATAACGAGATGATGATTCAAGAGATTGATTATGATTTACAGAAAACAGATAACCGACTGGCTATTTCATGGAACGAACTTGGGAATGCACATATGATGAACAAGGCGTGGAGCGATGGCGAGCGTTGTTTTGAAGAATGCCTCTCAGTTGCACAACGGATGACAGGATTTAATCCCGCAGAATTTTCTTTTCCCTATGTCAACCTCGGGTTGGCATTCTGGCTGACAGGCCGATTCGAAAAGGCGATGCAGACGCTGTTGGAAGGACTGCGATACCGCGAGGCTGCGTTTGGTCGCGACGACACGGTGTCTTTCATGTAAGATAAGCACACATTTCATGCTGTCATCATTTAACTGAAATACTAACTCGAGTAAGAACCGGTCGGTTTCTCTATGGATTAGGAAATGTTACAGCCTCCCAGGCTAAACTTGATGAAAGCTTTATCTATCATCAGAGAGCCCTACGTCAATTTCAATCGACCATAGGCAGAAACCATCATCGTACAGGCGACGTTCATGTCAGGATTGCACAGCATTATCTTCGATTAGGCAAACTTGTTGAGGCAAAGTGTGTTTGTATGCTTTTGTGATGTACTTTATATCTGCTAACTTTTTCTGAGGGAGCATGTTAATGATGCGCTGAGAATATTCTGCGGTCGCTCAGTATTCAAACCTGAAAAGATACGAGCGAATTTCTACAAGAGCGAAATACTATCAGCCGATCAAAAATATGAAGAGGCACATAAGTTGCGGAACGAGAGCGTGCAGGACTACTTCGACATCATTGGTCAGAGCGTCGTTGCAGACGGAGAGCCAGCAGCTGAGAATTTCGATGATCTTGTTGCCTTCTGGTCGAGGTAATAAGTGTGACAATGACGTGTCCGATATTATCACTGTCAGATGATTGGTATTACCCTGCATGGATAATTGGCAATGTGAGCCCGCACCACCAAATGCACGAATAAGACGATTTTAGTATGGTAACAGTTCCTGCACAGCATGCAAACATGTGGCATAGCTGAATGCAGTCGCTTTTGTCGTCTTGCATCCTGGATTCTACTATTACTTCAAGCCAGCTAGTCTCAGCCTCAGCCTCACTATCCAATTTTAGTAGTCTATTTCTTCCAACGGCAGCACATTAATATAAGACTGATTCCATCCATAAAATATAGACGAGTAATTAAAATGTCCCTGGCACCATCGAGTCTCGCCGACAGCCAAGGACGGGCCTCATCGTCAAAACATTGTGAGACTACACTTGATCTGTCTGGCTATTGAATTGTACTGATTTATACATTAGTGACGCCGACTCAATACACAGCTGCGATAGAGTTATATTCAAAGCAACGGAGTAACACTCTATATCTGGGAGTGCACTTTGACAGACTTGCGTCTTTCCTTCGAAAGCCCTTTGATTCCTCTAACAAGATCTCTTATGTACCATCATTTGAGTTTGCTACAATCTACAAATTAACTGGAGAGTCGAAGCTCGAGCGTTATCAACCGGAAACCCCAAAAGAACTCGAAAAGCATGCCGAAGAGGGTGGCAATAGTCTTGTATTCCTCCGTGGACAACCGTGTCCGGAATGGTTAGTGTATGCCGGCATAAGCTATCGAATTGACCCAGAGTTCTTTCACAGGCATCTTGACTTCTTGTCGATCTCTGGGCGCCAAAACTACTTCTCGCACCCAACGTTGGTGTCTGCCTCAAGAGACTTCATACAGCTCAACTATATGACCATTGGCGAATTTCCAAGTCAGCTAGAGGACTTGAGTCAAGAGGAGCTTGATGCATATAGAACTTCTGCCGAACGTCATATGCAGGAATACTTTAGCACTATTAGCAAGAATATTACCAATAACTCACCTGTCTTTGAATCGATTGTTCGTTCATATAGTGTTCTCGACAAGAAACATTTCGCAATCCAGCAGCGAATTTCGGTTTCTTTCAATAAGACGGAGAAAGGCTGGACAGGTATGCGCTTCTTATCACATTCTATAAGTCAGTGACCTTACTCATCTACGAAAGTGGTTCTATGGCTGGATACTGGCAAGCCACTCGCTCAGAACCAACCTGGCCCTTGGACGGAGTGGCTCCGGAGAAATCAGTCTAGTCGCCCGCGTCGAGAGACGTTCTTACCATGGATACAAGCGTATCCATTTGCATCTTTACATGCAAAGTCTTTATCTATATCAAATGAACGACGTTCTGTCCAGGAGAATGCGGAGCAAACCGCAACACTTATTCACCTTGACTATGGTAAGACCTTGGACAAACGTCTGGTGGCCGAAGATCCATTTTACGCTATTTATGAGGTTTTCTCTATCTGCGCATTCTCAGAAGTACAGTTCTTGAATGTTCTTGAATCCAAGATATCAACGGATATAGCTCAAGAGCTTAGACCAGATCGAAACATTTCGCCTGCGAATATCATGTATTTCCAAGGCCTGCTTGACAGCCATGCCGAAATGTTACGCGAAAACATTGTGTCCATCAGAAACCAAGATGATGGGCGGTGGCCGCAGTCGAACAATCCTTCTCTACGACAGAAGAGTACTGTCGCTATGCACTCACTTCTTAAGGACTACGAAGCACTCTTTTTACGAACTCAAACTCTCTCCGAGCGTTGCAAGTCCAGACTCAATATACTGATGAACAGAGCTGGAATTGTTGAGTCAAACAAAGCGATTGACCAAACAAAGGAAGTTACCAAGCTGACACGGTTGGCTTTCATTTTTACTCCACTGAGCTTCACGTCCTCATTCTTTGGGATGAATCTTGGACCTTTTGCCGACGAACCGACATATGGTCTTTGGCTTTTCTTTGCTGTCTCAGCGCCTCTAGTTGCTCTGCTCCTCGTTACTATGACATGGAGTCTGTCTAGTGCTCTTATGAAGATAATCAGACCGGAGAAGTTGAAAAGAAAGAAATCTCTATGATAGGAATTTTCTATTAGAACTGTCGTTCGATATGCCTTACATCATGAGAAGACTTCAATAGAAGAGATCATTCAAAGTTGATACCCTTGAATCTTATTATAGAAGCCCATATGAACAGGGACATGAAAACGGCCTAGATATATGAGTGAAATGTATAACCATCTTATGTGGATGGTACTTACAGAGGATACCATGAAGCAAATCCCGTCAGAGGGGTGATTCTCACCTCGTCCGATAGCAATGAGCCTGGCTTCTAGTGGGCCAGCTGTGAGTTCAGCTGCCGCGTCGAGAAAAGCGTAACATGTGAAAATTGTAGTAGTTGTGATCGAGTTGGCTGCAACTGTCATGAAACCCTGTAGAGCAGGCTCGAGGGCTTCTCCAAGGCCAATTCCAAACATCGCTATACAAAACTATTAGAATCTGTCTTTATATATATACTAGAGAATTACCAAGCATGATATGAGTACCACTAGTAGCTTTCCAAGCTCCGAAAAGCGAGACAGTCAATATGGCAAGTGTACCACAAATTGCCGTGAGATCCAATTTATTGGCCAAAAACCCACGTCGGACGAGTTTCGATGTTATGAGTGGAGCCAGAACAGTTATGATAATTGATCCAGCACCAGAAGAAACCCGGAGCCATGTCGTTTCACGGAGGTCCCATCCAAATTTCTCAGATACATACTGGAAAGAAAAACCAGCGCTAGAAAAGCCGATCTTTTTTAGAAACACCGTAACACAACAGAAGAGAGTTGTTGGGTGACGAAATAATGTAGATGCGTCCTGTAAGTAAGTACCAAGTATTCTTAGGCACTCTGGTCTCTGGTCTACCTGTTGAATGTTACATTCGTTTCGGTCTACAGAAGGAATCAAATGCAAGGTCTGGGCAGATTCGATACCACTATTTGTCGTCAGAGTATCATCATCAGTTTCCGAATCAACAGTTCCCGAATCATCGTTTCCTTCTATTGCCATGTAACCTGCACTATCCGTTCCCTTAGACTTCACAGCCTGGATCTCGACAACTAGGGGGATGGTTAAGAGGATAATTGGCATTGCGGCGAATCCGAGCCAGAACGGAGCAAATATGCTACTCATCATGAGTGCAGCAGATATTCTTGGTGAGATAAACCTCATACAATGAGGTCCGAGAGCGAGAAGATATAAGAATATGGTTCTGAACAAAGATTAGCATATACTTCTCTAAGGAACCGATAATGGAGGATTTGAAGAGAAAGTGTTGTACCTCTCTTTGTGGATGAGAGAATCCGATACCAGTGCGAAAAGCATCGAATTATAGATTCTTTGGCCACCTCCAATGAGAAGAAATACTGATGATAACCAGACGAATTGTATCGGAAACATCAACGGGAAAGAGCCTCGATTTCTTAGCAGTGTATCAAATGATTGAAGTCACCTGATCGCTTCCTTACTTACATATAGCTACTTCAAATCCCAGCATCACCGCGAATCCACATGTAGAGAGAAGCAGCATGTATTTTCTCCCATATTTTTCTACAAAGGCTCCAGATATCATTGAAACTAACAACCCTATGCCTTGTGAGTCTGATGTATGGATCTAAAAGTAAACAAGGGTAGTATCAACACACCAGCGAACGCATCGAACGACGACTTCCAACCAACAATATTGGAAAGGGTATTTTGGAGGACTGCATCTTTACACGCGGCCTCTTTGACTTGAGGGTCTCGAAAATGTCGCACGCGGATTGCACGTTCAAAAAGGCGTATACTAGGCACTTCAAGCAACATGACGGTAAATCCGAAAAGAGTGTATAAGATAAACGACAGCAACGTGGTCCGATTGTTGAGCATGATGAAGACTGGGACGAGTAGCGACTTTTTCAGGTATGATGCGGCTCGCGACTTACCAAGAGCTTTTTGGATCGTTGTCAATGAGGTAATAATGACTGCGGCACCAACATTCTCTGCATATTCAAATATTCACAGCGTGTTTCAGCTGACTGCCGAGCAGATTGCCTTGATACGACTTTACAGCAATTATAACTGGTTTATCGGCGGGGCTTGCTTATAGTAATGACAAGCCGCAGCTTAGGCTGCACCTTCCAGGAAACAGAACATTGAACACGTCGCTTAGCGATGGGCTGAAATCTTCATCTTCGTCTTCGAATGTGATCCATGAACATCCGCACATTTACACCATACTATGGAAATCGTTAGTACGATAGTCATCTCAATAGGAACAAAGCATCAAGAATTGATTCACAAATGGCTCTTCAGCAGCCGGAGAGATTAGAGCATATGTGGGACTACTGTCCTGGCGGCTATCATCCTCTCCATCTCGGCGATCAAATCCATAACGGACGATATACTATTGTCAATAAGCTCGGATGGGGAGCGACGTCCACAGTATGGCTAGCAACCGATGCCAATCGTAAAAATACCTGTGTCGCTCTTTCCATCTCACGCGCTGATAAGGCAGACCACTATCGGAAAGACATGATGGATAAACTGAATTATATAAGGACCGGCGAGGATGAACACCCTGGAAAGGCTAGTATGCTCATCCCTTTGGATTCCTTCGAATTAGACGGACCAAATGGACAACACTTCTGTCTTGTCATGAGATTTGAGGGTCAGACAATCTCAAGAGCAACAAACAGAGCCCAGGGACTTTCGACACGGCCTCTTCCCCTGCAAAGAGCCAAACAAGCCATATTGGAGCTTGGGCAAGGCATTGACTATATGCATCGATTGAAAATGATTCATGGAGGTAAGCGTATGGATTTTCCACAGAATCTACAAATTGATTAAATATTGCTTCAGACTTACATCCAGCGAACTTGTTTCTTGGGATACCAGACAAAGATGATTGGACTCTAGACCAGGTGAATTCTGTTTGTGGAGTACCGAGAACAATGTCGACAAGATCTTTGTGTAATCAATCAAATAATACAAGCATGCCCGACTATCTGGTTGCAGATGCTTTAACGCACGACGTCGACCCCAGACTTTTTCCAGGGCCTATCAAAATAGCTGACTTCGGGCTTGCATTCTATTCAGGTGATGTAAAGCCGCACATGGCATCTGGTGGGCCTTATATTGTTCCAGAGTTCAATGCTCCCGGACATTGTACTTTAGCAGCGGATGTATGGATGTTTGCGTGCGCCATATACCAATTCTTATCTGGGTTTGACCTGATGGGTGTACTCAATGATCCACCATTGAAAATGGTGACAGGTTTTATGGAAACTCTCGGAGCACCTCCAATATATCTTTTCGAGTCCTGGAAGAGATTTAAAGGTCTTGAAGCACTCGAAATGAGGCAAGAGCCGTCTAACCCCTTGCGGGTCAAGATCCGGAACATACGTAACGGGGATTTGGAACTGGGTATGGAGGAGCGAAAAGATGAATTCTCTACAGATGATATTGAACTGTTGACTCGCTTGCTAGAATTTATGTTACATCTGGAGCCGGACGAAAGGCCAACAATTTCTGAGGTATTGAAGCACTCAGCAATGGATTATTTCAGGAAGTAGATGAATCCCCATCAAATAAAGTCTTCCAACTCATTGAGTGAACATTCTCGATCCTGTCTTGACATGCAATGGTCTCCTAGAACTCCTTAGAATTTGCGACGCCGCCTTGATAAGGTCCAAATCACTTCCTACGTTACTGAGCTCATGCAATTACAACCTTGGATGACAATCACATACCAGGATAGGACATCATAGACACACAGACCGGAAGATATTCCTCTTCGTCACTGATTCTTGAAAGATAGACTATCTCGTCGACTAAAACTTCAGCATGAGTGTTCGGGGTGTGGCCACTAGAAGATACTTACCCGGTATCACCAACTCAGGGGCACCTAATATTGGGGATAGCATTAGTGGCGTCCAAAGCATCTGATCACCCCCTTCAAGTCTATACTGCTATATTAGAAGCAAACTCAACAGCAGCCCAGAGTCTCTTACCCGGGCCATTCATCTCTGTAGCAAGGCTTGACATTCCCAAGTGGCAGTAGTACGATAGTATTTCGATCCTCCCCAAACACTTGCTCAAGTATCCACTGCTTATACACGTCAACGATTCTGAGGGCTTCTTCATGCTGTGCTTGAGTTACGTCTCTGGCGCGCCTCCTGGATCGCCGTTACTGTTTTGCAATCAGTACATCCATACCGAAGCACTCACCAAGTTTCGATGCCGCATGGCAAGGGAATGTATGGCTTGCGGTCAAATTTCCTCTGATACTCTTCCCAGAATGGTTTAAGACGCTGCCAGAATGTATATACGTACGACCGCGTCGAGACCTATATGCGTCATCAGCAAAAAGAAATACGACTACTAGGAAAACTTACATCGGCGTCAAGAAACTCTGTCAAGTTCCTTCCATCAGCCTCTATTGGCGGGTGCTCTTTCCATAGCTTTGCGATACACAGCTCTTTCGCTTTGGTTCCGAGTGAACTTTCGACATCTTGAACCATATCGTAGAAAGCCTTCATCTGTGCTTTGTTTTCTATGGGTAAGAAATCTGTGAAAAATACAATGTTGCGAGGATAATCCTTCATAGGCATTAGCATTGACTGGAGTGTTAACGAACAGGAGATGGAATACTACCTTATCAGCAACAGGTGGTAGCCTATGGGCGTACCAGGAGTAAGTGAAGTCATGGAACTTTTCAAGATCTCTGCCAAAGACACATGGCGTGTCCATTTGACTAGTTACATCAGTATGTGCTAGATACATGGAACAAGTACCTACGGAACACCTGACCACATACCCTCCACACTAATTGCTCCTGTACTAGGCCTTAATGAAAAGCACCCGTTGACTTGTGCGGGAATACGGCCACTTATTGTTGCTATACACTTAGTAATGGGTTCTGGATAGCAAGAGTACACACATACAATCACTTCCGATCGCAAAATCCAACCAGTCATACTTCGCAATAGCGGATGCTTGACCACTGCTTCCTCCAGACGGTGACTGCCAGCCATCAGCGCGAGGATTGAATGGCGAAGGAAACTCAATTGATTGAGTTGGTTCTTGCTTCAGGACCATCGAGCACATTTTTGAAAGCCCGACAATTACGCAGCCCGCGTCTGCTAAGGATGAGATTGCCGGTGCGCTGACGGTAGCTGGAGGATACAGCTTGAGGTATTCCCTACTTCCAAGAGAGGTCCGAAAGCCTTTGATATCAAAAATATCTTTCACGGTGATTCTTATTCCATCGAGGGGCTTCGACGGTGATGGATAAGCTTGGAGGCGAGAGGGTACACCAACACAGCCGGCATTGTGATGTGTACCGCCAACCTTTAACCAGGTGAGTCTATGAAAACATCAGCAATGTCGGCTGAGTTCAAGTTGCAAGTGAGTACTCATTTCGTCCCGATTTCCGAAGAGATATTGAGAAGGCGTTGATATCATCATCGTAAAGACGG
Organism: Allantophomopsis cytisporea; assembly: GCA_024752435.1. Lineage (NCBI taxonomy): Eukaryota > Fungi > Ascomycota > Leotiomycetes > Phacidiales > Phacidiaceae > Allantophomopsis > Allantophomopsis cytisporea. The sequence goes on from CP103036.1 coordinate 213,077, forward strand.
AAGAGCTGTCGAAGTTTCCCATTCTCTGACAAATAAGGGCCTTGGGAGGGCAACTTATTCAAGTCTTTCGTAAGAATCATTTCAACGTGCTCTGTGCTCCAGCATTCTGGCAAGTCTGTAACGTCGATGTTTTGCTCTTCATATACGACAAGAATGATACATGATAGAAATGCTTTACATAGAACATCATCATGCTCCAGCGCATTTTCAATATAATCCAAGGTGTGATCGACGATGCTATGTCCTAAAGGAACATGCACAACGGTGACTAGTCGCGGTTCAGCGGGGGAGGGATATGCGCAGTCCTAAATTGCATTAGTCGTTGACAATCGCCGTAGCTATCTTACTTATACTTACCTCCTGTTCAACGAAGGCAACATAGTTCGATCTATCGACACTAAACAACAGGTGCTTCTCAAAAGCAATGTTAGAAGACATCCTGTTCGGTTAGGCGACCAGTTGAATCCAAATAATGCTGAAAATTCTTTTCTTTCTGAATAGGAAAATCCAAAATTTAAATTCAACTTATCTGAAGCTGAGATTATATGATATCATCGCATTTAGAAATTGAGAAGGCTCGGCTTGTAGCTAATCAGGACGGCCAACGAATACAGAGGGGTTATGACTGGGTATACTAGCATACTCGCAAATCAGACCATATTGGTCCATAGTCGCCGGCGTGATGGTTTAACTGAAACTAATATTGGATTTTCACATGATTGTAACAGTCTTGCTCAGAGGTGTGCATTTTGATTGGTTCAGAGCATAGTTTATATGTTGAATTTCTTACATCCTATTCTGAACCCTTAAAGACTAATGCAGCTCATGAGCGAAAGATTTCCGCCATAATAAATATACCTAGGACCCAGCGCAAATCATTTTTGCCGAACATCAACACGCGCAGAGCACATTGTTTTAATCTTTAGCCAAAGATATTATAAATGCTATAACTGCGTTCTCTGCGGGGCTTGTTGGCATTCTCGTAATTGTTGATAACAAGATAAAGTATCTCAATTAGTGCGGTGATAGCGGGTGGTATACATCCGCATGGATAGCGATAAAAACTGTAGCCGCGATAGGTAACATACTTTACTTTATCACTGCGGTACAGACGAATCGCACGATAACAATCAGATCACATCGCGAGAACTTGGTTTGTAGAAGTGAATAGGATCTGTTTAACTATATATATATATATATATATACAGCTATGAAAATGGCATTTCAAAAATGGAACTTCAGCCACTTCTTCTATCTCCAGAATCGTTTCATAACTTCTGTGAGATCTTTTACTACATCTCGTCCGTCGAAGCAAAGTCAAAATGGCATTCGGTATCTTGGAGCCACCATCAAATTCCAGTCCATCTGGCACCAGTCTCCTCGAAAGTTTCCGTAATATTTCTAATTCAGAGGCGACAAAGACCGAAGTCATCCTCGTCCCGAAGCCTTCAAACTCGCCATGAGATCCTTTGAATTGGCCACGATACAAGAAGGAATTGCTCTTCGCAACGATCGTTTTCGGAGCTTGCGCAGCTGGCGCACTTGGACCTGTTCTTGTGCCCGGTTTCACAGCTATTGCGGTATTGCTTGATGTAGAGCTGACAGATATGACGCTGCTTAATGGAAGCTTGATCATGACTCTTGGTGTGAGCGCGTATCTGTGTCCCTGCATTGCCGAAGTCTACGGAAAGCGGCTGGTATAAATCTCTACAACAGTTATCATTGTGGTTGGATGTTGCTGGGCAGGTGCAGCAGGTTCGTACCGTTCACTGTTAGCATCGAGGGCAATTCAAGGTAAGTTAGCACTTGCATTAAACCTATAACCATTTCAAGCAACACCTATTAATATACTACAGGACTCGGAATGGGTGGCTTCTTTGCGCTGGCCGGCACTGCTTCAATCACCGATGTCTTCTTTGTACACGAGCGCGGAAGGCGTATTGGCCTGTGGAACTTCAGCGTCATGATCTCGAATAATATGACGCCGATCATCAGCGGATATGTCCTCTCAAACTTGTCCTGGCACTGGAGCTTTTGGCTTCTCGTAATTCTCTGGGTCGTAATTCTGGGAGCAACACTCGCTTGCTTTCCTGAAACAACTTTCTACCGGGACACAGACTTGGACAACTCCATTGAGGTTGATATGCTGGAGAAGACTAACTCAATTCCTCAGAAGATCAAATCTGACGTCTCCATGGTGCCTGCGGTCTCGCCAAGTAGTGACGACAAAACTCCCAGTGTTGCGAAAAACTCTCAGACATCCAGCTGGAGATACTCTTTTGGAATCGGTGCTGTGAAGGTGCACAATCAGAGCCGTGTCTTCAAGCTTTGTTTAGAGCCTATTGTCCTCTTATCTCATCCAGCAGTCCTCTGGGGCTGCATTATGTGGTCAGTTGTTTTCACATGGGTTATTCTAATTGGCTCTGTGGTCTCACAGATCTTTGGTGCACCACCTTACAATATGAGCACAACCTCAGTTGGCAATCTTGCGGGAATTGTCCCACTTATTGGATCAACGCTGGGCACGATTAGTGCTGGCTGGGCTTGTGATAACGTAGCTAAATATCTCGCATCGCGCAACAATGGCGTCTATGAACCAGAGTTTCGTCTTTTTATCATCATACCGGCGTTCGTTACCATGGATATTGGCGGGTTTGGTCTCGGTACTGCTGTTGACAAAGGGCTATCAGCAATTACCTGTGGTGTCTATCTAGCAATCATCAACTTCTCAGTCGGCACTGGGTGCACCGGCATTGTTACATATACCAACGATGTGTGCAAATCAGCGATCTGGCGAAGCTTTCGGTCTTGCTATGGTAAGTTCTGTTCTTTTCAAATTTGGCGTAAGTACTTACAAAGTCTAACATCTTCTCCAGCTCATCAAGAGCGCCTTTGCCTTCGGCCTCACCTTCGTCTTCAATAACTACTATGCAGCTAAGGGTCCTCTTGTGTTCTTTTCGACCTTCACGGCTTTGACTCTAGGTGTCATGCTGACGATAGTTCCGCTATATATCTTTGGGAAAAGAATAAGAGCATGGGCAGATACAAGAAGTTCACTAGCATTCTCTGGACCTAGGTGAAGCTTATAGTAACTAAGAGTACCAGTATATACCTTTAATGATGAGCAATGAACCTATTAAAGATTGATTTATAGAGGAAAACAATAAATCAACCCGTTTAGTCAAAAACTATGACCCATCTTGTAGCGGCTACGTGTGAGATCTTGTAGCTCACTCGAAGCGTTCAGCTACATCAGCTTCTGTGAAAGGAAGACTTGGTGTTCAAAGAAGGTTGGCATGTCATTCGCGTAGAAAGGGGCAAATGTATAATCTACATCTATCAACAGGGTTGGGGTGTAGTACCATAGCGAGAACACGGACGTGAAATGGTTGAGGAGAGGATGCAGGATCTACTCTGCTGCTGCTTCTACATATGAAGAGTATACTGTAGCCAAGCCTATCACATTGCCTGATTAGGAAGTTTCCAATGCGAGACTTGAAAGTGAGAGTCGGCTATTGCGTATATCTTGTATCCGACAACATCTTGCTTTGGAGCGTTCGTGGTCCAGCAATTCAAAGCTGAGAATTGGCGTCGATTTTACTTACATTATGTTCTTGAAGCTGATATGAATGGACTTGATTAACTACATAGGTAGTGGGATACTACCGACTACCTGTAGGCATGCTCTTGGGGTAGAGCGATAATCTTCCGCAATCGTTTACACACAATCTATAGCTCTCCTAGGTAACGTACCAAGATGGCTCTCTCGAGGGTCTCCACATAAGCAAAGCAAGCAGAAACCCAATAAGCTTCCTTGGCCTAGTGGAATAGGTCGGGCCTTGCAAATTTGCGAATTTTTTGAAATCGCGGAGTTCAGGGTTCGACTCTCCATGGTAATAATAGCTGGGTCTGATATATTCGCCTGTCTGGGCCAAGGACTACTGCAAAATCTGTAAAACCCCCAAGGGATTTTCTGGTACAGCTGGTGAGGTTCGCCCCGGCTGTATTCTTTCTGCAGTTTTCCCTTCATGTTGTTATTATTAACAGGCAGGTTGATTGATACTTCCTTCTTTTTTTTTTTTGCGTATGATGGTAGTGTAAATCGAAAGAGCGACGTCAAATAATGAATCCATATAGATTTCGAGTATAGAACGGTCTAAGAAGAAATACATCTAAGTTAGAAGAAAAAAAGAATATAAACAGCTGATTCTTCTTACTGTAATGGTGGAAGTTGGCCTACGTTCCCGAATGCAAGAGCTGGCACGTGAGCGGGTCCAGATACCGCTGCAATAAATTAGCTGCCTCACCGCTCAAGTTCATACACGGCAGAAACGCCTGATCTAGTCTAGTAGCCAGAAAAGTATCATTCATTATCGCTATCGCAAATCGTAGCATTGGAAATCTTTCTTCACGCAGAATTCCTCGAATTCCGCTCAAAATAATTTCTCAGCATGGCGCCAAAATTCGTGCCTCGACAGCGAAAGCACAAGGTGCTTGCGCGACAGAACCAGCACGATGCATCAACGGCGCCTCCAGCAGATCCAAATGCGCTCGAGGTGCTGCCGAGCGCTACGAAGGCCGAGATTAAAGAGGCCAAGAAGGCAGCTATGAGGAAAGCAATTGAGGCCGAGGGCACAAAAGTCAGCGGGAAGAAGGCCAAACGCTTGGAAAAGTACTTGGAGCTTAAACTCAAGAAGGATGAGAATCGTGAGTTGATTGAGAAGTTGACTGGTAGAAAAGAGGATACCAGTCTCTACAGGAGCTCGGCTATGCTAGGGCGTGGCAGAGAGAATAAGAGAGAAGAGATGGCGCGCGCACTGAGAGAGCAGAGGGCGTGCGTGGATGTTGATGGGAGGAACGAGGAGATTCTTTTCGAAAAAAGAAGAGCTGTCGAGGAGAATGATGAGGACGAAGACGAGGACGAAGAAATGGTCGAGGTACCTGCGAAACCGAAAGCCGTGCAAAAGTCGAAGCCGGATACCGTCGTGGAACAACCGAAGATCGAGTCGAAGGTTGCTGCCCCAGTTGCCGTTGGGAGTGGGTTGAAGAGACCTCTTGATGCTGAGGATTCCGGCGCCCCAGTCATTAAAAAGAAACAAAAAAGAGGTGGAATCAAGTCTAAGGTGACATTCAAACCTACGGTCTCAGCGGAACCTGCATGGACTGGATTTAATTCTGGATCTGAGGATTCGGATGAAGAGATGCCCACCGAGAGCGAGGAAGAATCTTCAGATGAGGACGAAGGAGGAGACTCTGGCTCTGGATCGGAAAATGATGAAGATGAGGAGGACAACTCGAACGAAGATGATGAAGACGAAGACGAAGACGAGGATGAAGATGATGATTCTTCAGAAGAAGAAAGCGACAACGAGGACGACGGCGAAGCGAAACAGCAAAGATCATCTGCATTCAAGGCATGGGCAAATCAGCAACGAGACGAAGCTATGGGTTATCAGCCCTCGAGTAACATTGAAATGGCTACGAAAACAGCCAAGCCAGAAGGTTTTACGCCTAGAGCACCAGAGTTGGACCCACTCCCACAAGAGCTTCAGATCCCTGCGACAGCAAATCTGGAACGAAAGGCGTATAGTGTTACAGTAACAAGACCTAATGAGATTCAGGATGTCCGGCTTAAGCTTCCAGTAGTAGCGGAGGAGCAAAAGATCATGGAAGCTATACACAACAATTCAACTGTCGTCATCTACGGTGCTACAGGTTCTGGTAAAACTACACAAGTTCCTCAGTTTTTGTATGAAGCCGGATATGGATCCCCTGGATCGCCTACTCCTGGTATGATTGGTGTGACACAGCCTCGAAGAGTTGCTGCTGTTAGTATGGCCAAGCGTGTAGGTGACGAGCTAGGCGACCATGGAAAGAGAGTGGCATATCAGATTCGATTCGAAGGCACTGTCAGTGCGGATACTGGCATCAAATTCATGACCGATGGTGTTCTTCTCAGAGAAGTCGCTCAGGATATTGCTCTACGCAAATACTCGGCTATCGTTATTGATGAGGCTCACGAGAGAAGTGTCAACACCGATATTCTGATTGGTATGTTAAGTCGTGTCGTAAAGTTGCGTGATGAGATGGCTTCGGAAGATTCAGGTATCAAACCTCTCAAACTGATTATCATGTCTGCTACCCTTCGTATCACGGATTTCACACAGAACAAAACTCTTTTCCCAATCCCACCGCCAGTATTGCAGGCAGAGGGTCGTCAATATCCTGTCACAAACCATTTCGCACGCAAGACTCACCACGATTATATCGAAGATGCTTTCATCAAAATCAGCAAAGGTCACAGAAAGCTTCCTCCGGGAGGCATCTTAGTCTTCCTTACTGGCCAAAATGAAATCATGCAGCTTGGAAAAAGGCTAAAGGAGGCTTTCAAGGGTGGCAGCGGTATGTCAAGTGGTCCTCAAGTACGGATTTCAGGTCAAGACGCTACAATTGAGGCCGAGGACATCGACTTTGGTGAAACAATGGAAGATCACATCACTGGCTTGGATGATGAATCTGACGAGGAAGTTGATGAAGAAGAGGACTTCAACATTGGAGAAGAAGAAGATGCTGGACCCGCAAAGATGCACATCTTGCCGCTTTACTCTCTTCTTCCAACAAGAGAACAATTGCGAGTCTTTGAACCTCCACCAGAGGGCTCAAGACTTGTTGTGTTGGCTACTAACGTTGCGGAAACATCTCTTACCATTCCTGGTATTCGATATGTTTTTGATTGCGGGCGATCAAAGGAACGAAAGTATGATCAGGTTACCGGTGTGCAGAGCTTTGAAATTGGATGGATCAGTAAGGCAAGTGCAAGTCAGCGTGCAGGTCGTGCCGGACGTACAGGCCCAGGTCATTGCTACAAACTCTACTCCTCTGCTGTATTCGAGCGAGATTTTCAAGAATTTGCAGAACCTGAGATCTTACGAATGCCTATCGAAGGTGTAGTTCTCCAGCTGAAGGCGATGAACCTACAACATGTTATCAACTTCCCATTCCCTACTCCACCAGATCGTCAAAGTCTCGCAAACTCCGAGAAGCTTTTGACCTATCTTTCCGCCATTTCCCCAACGGGACAAATTACGAGCATAGGAGGTACAATGTCTATCTTCCCTCTCTCTCCACGATTTGCACGAATTCTTCTCATCGGCCATCTCCATGACTGTCTTCCCTATACGATCGCCCTCGTAGCAGGTCTCTCAGCCGCCGATATTTTCATCCCAGAAAATCAAGCGATTCCTACAATTGCTCCACGCGACGAAGAGAGCCACTTCACACAAGCCGATCGCCTTGAGGAAGATTTCCGTAACAGTATCCAACGCAAATACAACAAAGTGCAAAAAGACTTTTGCTATTTAGACGACAAAGCCGACGCTATCAAACTTCTGCAAGTAGTCGGCGAGTTCGCCCACGATCCAACGGAAACATGGTGCACCCACCACTTCGTGCGTTACAAGGTGCTTAAGGAAATCAGCCAGCTGCGCAAGCAGATCACTGAGCTGCTCCGCACCAATATCCCTGCCTTCTCGGCGCTGAAATACAGCGAGAAGCTGCCTCCACCATCAGCCAAGCAGGTCAAGGCTCTTAAGCAGATGGTAGCTTCCGGCTTCCTCGATCACGTCGCTATCCGTGCCGACCGCCACCCTTCACCACCCGAGATGACTCGCAAGCCCAAGCGCGCCATCGACGTCCCATACCTCACGCTCCTCCCATCTACAACGTCCAATGCCGACGACGGTCGTGCAGTCTATATCCACCCGTCCTCGCCCATGGCCCACATCTCGCCTCAGGAATGCCCTGAATTTATCATCTACTCCTACCTGCAGAAACCGCCGCCGCAACCTGCTGCCGCTGAAGGCGAGAAGGTCAAAATCCCCAAGACGAGGATGCATGCGCTTACCGATGTTGCTGGTAGCGTATTGGCGGGCCTAGCAAAGGGGACGCCCTTACTCTCCTGGGGGAAGCCGCTCAAGGAGATAGCGCCGAAGGAGAATGGGAACACTAGGGAGGTTTGGTGCGTTCCTTATTTGAGGGCTGAGGAGGGACATGGTGTTGGATGGCCTTTGCCTGCAAGGAAGGTCACGCAAAAGAAGGTTGCGGGTAGGGGTTGGGTTGTTGAGTGATTATACCCGGGGTTGATGCAGATGCTTGTATTTTAGGTTTGGAAATTATGGTATGCGAATTTGACGTTTGATGGGGATCATATGTGATTTGGGTGTTTGTCGTAGGCTATTCAACTTCGACTAATTTTTTACTGCACTCTATTCGATATGCCCATATGAGGCGATCATAATGATTCTTGGAATTTCAGACGTTACTGCTTGCTTAGACTTGACTTAAGACGGTAGTTTGATAAACAAAACACAAGCCCACGTTGCTATGATATAGGCCCAATTGTCACCCTCCTAGGGTCTTCATTATGCAATAGCACAGGAAGACGCTTTATACCCTTGGGGCTTTTCCATTCTGCTTAAATTGGATCAGGGGATATATCATCTCACCGTTTCCAATAGGCTGATTCTGTACCCAGCTCGGCTGGCGACCAGGTCCACTCTTTGGACATGAAAGCAGTTCGCCCAGTGGGGCCTGCTATATACAACGGCGATGCATTACGAGAGATTCTGCATAATCATACCTGCATAGTCCACTGCGATTGGGTCTGCGGATCAATATCCCTAGAATACAGTATACACCACAAGCACCAACACCGAGTGCTACAACATGATTTATAAGTATGGAGTGTACGACCATGTGCCGTTCATCTCCCCCATCATCGCAGTTGACAGCCGAAACTGGATAGTTACACAATGAACTCGATATTCAGTGTTTCTGTGCCTTCAACGCTCATCGGGGCTTTCATAGTATGGCTTGTGTACATTGTTGCAACAGCTATCCATCGCCTGTATTTCAGCCCAATCGCAAAGTTCCCGGGACCCAAGCTGGCAGCTCTGAGTTTCTGGTAAATTATCATGGATCTTATCATATTGCGTTGACATTAACACTCCGCCAGGTACGAGTTCTACTATGATGTTGTCCAGGGCGGGCAATATACCTTCAAAATCGGCCGTCTGCACGAGGAATACGGCCCTATAATCCGCATCAACCCATATGAGCTCCACGTCTCGACACCCGATTTCTATGAAAAGTTGTATAGTGGTCCGGGAAAACGTCGCAATCGGTGGGAATGGTTCACGGCGCAGTTCGGTCTGCCATATTCAATGTTCGGAACTGTTGATCATGGTTTGCATCGCATTCGACGAGGTGCTCTCAATCCTTTCTTTTCCAAGGGCGCGGTCAGGAAGTTGCAGCCTATAGTTGATGAGCGAATCGATGCCTTGTTGACTCGCTTTCGGATGTTCCAGGTTTCTGGTGAACCGATTATCCTCGATTACGCATTCTCGGCTTACACCAATGGTCAGTTCCTCCCACATGATGTGCGAAGACTTTACTTACGGTTATTTTAGATATTGCTCAAGAGTATGCTTTTGCAAGGTCGGATCATCGAGTCGATCAGGATGACTTTGAACCAACTTTTCATAAAGCGGCTCTCGCAGGTAATACGAATGGTGCAATTTTCAAGCAATGGCCATGGATCTTGCCTGTCATGCAATCGCTTCCCGATTCATTCACGACGTGGATAGATCCAAACATGACCTCTTGGTTTAATCTACAGAATGTTAGTAGAACCCTCACACAATCATAGCATATTTCATAAGCACATAAATTAATCCCGCATTATAGAGCATTAGGAAGCAGATCCATGAGATTAAATCGGGTCAACGAGACGATTCAAAAGACGCCAGTCATCGTACGATTTTCTATGAGACCTTGCACAGCAACTTACCTGCCCATGAGAAATCAGAAGCTCGCCTCGCTCAAGACGGACAGACAGTTGTGGTAGCCGGAACGGTAACAACGGCGTGGGGACTCTGTGTTGCAGTTTATTATCTCCTCTCGCAACCCGAAACCCTGAGAAAGCTCAAGGCGGAACTTCAGACCGTACTCCAAGGCCCACAATCTTCGGTCACGCTGGCCGCGCTGGAGAGTCTTCCGTACTTGACGGGCTGCGTTCAGGAATGCATACGACTGAGCTACGGTGTCAGTAGTCGCATGCAACGAATCGCACCCGACGAGACCTTGGTGTTTAACGACGGCAAGAAAGATTGGTTTATTCCCCCTGGGACTCCAGTTGGGATGACGAGCGTTCTTGTTCATCATGATGAGTCTATCTTCCCTGACTCAAGAAAATTCCTTCCTGAACGATGGATTGGACATCCGCATTTGGATAAATATCTGGTCTCTTTCTCTAAGGGCACGAGGCAATGCATTGGTATAAACTTGGCATACGCCGAGTTTTATCTTGCTCTTGCGAGGATTTTCAGAGGGTTTGGAAGTAAAGACGTGAGAGCCGATGATGATGTAGGTTACTTCGAGTTGTATGAGACGACTTCTGAAGATGTAGAGATTCACAGGGATTTCCTTCTCCCCATGGCAAAGGAAGGATCAAAAGGGGTGAGAATATTAGTTAGGAAGTAAGACGTCGGTGTCAAGTTTACAGTTCTTACATCATCACCTTGTTTTTCATTTGCATACGAGTGAGATACGCAATGTCTTTCAGACACCTTGCGTTTATGGCTAACAAACTGTGTTTTAAAAACAATTTGGCATTATATCAAATACAGTCGTTCTTATTGTGATTCGTAACAACGACCACACTCTGGCTTCCACCTGTCCTCGTAGAAAATATTGACACTGAGTCGTAGATATTAGTATGTATGCAAATTTCTCTGTGCTATCGCTTAACTGCTTATGTAGTCCATCAGTGAGAACATTGTCTTCAGAGCTGAAAGAAGTAAGCCACTCTTTCAAGATCTGATGGTTCGTTGACGAGAAGTGGACTTATGACAACAGAATACACGGTGTTGTCTGTGAATAGATACTTGTACCGCATAGAACACCACCATTCTCGCTCTGTGGGGTTTGTGGAAGTTTACAGATTGTGTTATCATTTGAGAGCGCCATTTGGATGAAAGCTTACCAGTAGATGTCATTATACCCGATGGTGTATTGCCAATCGCGATGCGCGGTGTACTTCGTCTCGACAGTGAGCATACCGCACATCGAGGAATGAGGCGTAAAAAGATGAGGTTGATATGGACGTAGAGGCGTAAGTATGAGGATTTCGAGAATGTGCGAAGAGAAGAGGAGATTGGCGTCGATAAGAGATGGAGATCCGATGGCAGCTGCCAAGATTGTCCTCCCGTTGAGAGAAAGCATTGACACGGACCTTAGACCGACGAGGACCTACAAGCTCCGTATAACTTTCCACTAGATATCTACAAGTACGTAGGTAGAGTTTATACTTGTACTTTTACTTTTACTTTTACTTTTACTGCGATACACGATGGTACTCACTGATAGATATACAGATTGGAGAATACTCGGTTGTGCCTGTTTACTAGATTCTCGGATGTCAAGAAACAAGCACCAACGTACAGACGACGATAAAAATTCATGATCATGGAACCCATGCGGAGATGATCGTCGGTATGTTATTGTAGGGCTGCATCGTCTGTGTTCTATCTCGAGTGACTATTGACAAGACGGTTAAGTCACAATCAATTAATTACACGGACGAATGCCGATGCTCCACACACCAACTCATCGATCCGCGAAATTGGGACTTTGGATTCTAGATTCTGTATTCCTGATTCAATTTGTCTATCTGGCCCATGATACATGTTACGGCATTGAGTACATATACGACTCTCATGTATTATTCTACTGCGGGGATTCCGGTCATTAGAAAAGGACTGCTTACTATGAGAAGTTGAATAGGTCCGAATTAAGGAGAGAGTGTAAGTTCAGGCCCAAGCCCAAGCCCAAGCCCAAGCCCAGAAGCTTACTACTTAAGATATTTACTCTCTGGTAAAGCGTCGATATCGTGGGACTTCTCCGCCATGGGCGGGTAATGTCGCGTGGGCTGCTTGCTTCTAAAGCAAAGAATTGGCCGTGCGGCCCATGGCGCAGGGTTCTCATCGGCCCAGGGACGGAGAAGGATCCCACTTCGTCACAGCAGATAAGACAAACGACGCAGCTCCGCCGATGGGTAGAGGTATCTAACACTTGCATGTCACAGATTCGCATTATCATGCTCATACAAAGGGTCTGGATAAACAACAACTACACCAACCTTGATGGCTCATGCACCCGGCATTCGTTCGATCATTATCGGTAGGGAATACCTTATCCTAACCTGGTTCATGGCTTTTGGCTTTCCATGGTCCGCACCACGCTATGGTAAATGTCCTCCCACTTGTCCTATTTCATCCTCTCGCCCCAGGTGAGCGCTTGTGATTTTAGAGTCTGGACAATTCATGGCTGGAAAGTTACGCATGCCTTGTGCGCCTCTACGTAGATAAGAGTTGCGACGATGTTGTCAGATCTTATTGTTTCTTCTGCTTATTTGAACCTTGGACGTTCCCCTGCTATTTGCGTCCTCGTGTTGTTCATCTCTTTTCTACTTCTCAATTGCAGTTCTCCATTCGGTGTGAGGTAGTCGAAAGTAGTCTTTACATAAGTGCGACGACTTACCCGGAACCATTATATCCGCGCCCAACAGTCACCGAAGGAATCAAACAGTCGATACGATGAATAGAATTAGGGGCATCAAGGACTATGTGGTGGACTCGGTGTCTATGAAGGAGACTGACGAAAGGTTGAAGAGTTCAACTGGCCATGTCTGGTCTAATGAGGACCTTGACCCTGTTCCGTAAGTCGATATTCCAAGAGCATCATCAATAGTACGACTAACACTCCGAAGACCTGAGAGAAGAGTATGGACTGCTTTCAACTATGGAGCTTACTGGATTGCCGAATCTTGGGGTGCATCGACATGGAGTGTTGGAAGTTCGTTAGTAGCCGGAGGATTACTTTGGTGGCACGCTCTCTTGGGAGCAGTTGTCGGTCATATCTTTGGAGCTCTCTTGATGGTATGGAATGGTCGAGGTGGAAGCACATACCATATCGGATTCCCCGTATGGCTTCGAGGTATGTCTTGATAATTGATCTTTGGAATCAACAACTAACTTCGACAGCAACATTTGGACCTTGGGGATCCCTCATTCCAGTGCTCGTGCGTACAATTCTAGATCTTGTCTGGTTCGGTATCCAAACCTACTTCGGCGGACTCTTCCTCGACGTAGTATTCCAATGCATCTTTGGACATCACTGGACCAACATCCCAAACAAGCTCCCAGCCTCATCTGATACGACAACCCGCGCAATGGCCGCCTACTTCCTCTTCTGGCTCTTCCAATTCATCACCTGTTTCTTCCGACCCCACCAGATCCGCTGGCTCTTCACCGTCAAAGCGGTCACCATGCCCGTCGCCTGCTTTGGTCTCTTCATCTGGGCATTAGTACGTTCCGGTGGTCCAGGATCCTTCGCGCTCACGCCTTCGGAGAACTCCTCCTCCCTCCTAGCCTGGACCTTCCTGGGTGCCGTCAACGCATGCATCAATGGCGAATTTGGACCCCTTGTCGCCTCAGAACCCGACATCACACGATACGCGCGCAAGCCACGCGACCAGATCATCGGTCAGTTAGCCGTGGCCCCCTGGTCCGCCACGCTCGTCGTCCTCCTCGGCATCGTGTCGGCCTCCTGCACGCAGAAGATCTACGGCGAAGCCCTCTGGAACCCGGCCGAGATTCTCAACTACATCCTTGCCGAGGACAACTCGCCCAAGACGAAGTTCGCCGTTCTCTGTTGCGCCTTCCCCTTCGTCCTCGGCCAGATCGGCACGAACTTTGCTGCCAACCTCATTCCGTTCGGCGTGGATTCGTCGGCGCTCGCGCCCAGGTACATCAACATTGTACGTGGGCAGATTCTGTGCGCGCTGATTGGAGGATGGGCTGTCGTGCCATGGAAGGTACTTGTGTCCGGAGAGGTCTTCATCTCGTGCATTACCGGCATGGGAATTTTCATGGGCACATTAGTTGGCATTATGCTCGGTGATTACTTCTTCGTCTGTAAGGGCAACTACTTCATTGAGGATCTCTATACTTCGAACCCTGAGGGCCGCTACTGGTATACGGGCGGCTGGAACTGGCGCGCGTACACTGCCTATCTCGCTGGAATTGCGCTTCCGTTCCCTGGATTCCTTGGCCAGCTTGGTGTCAAGAGTATGGCGAAGCCGTTGGGTGCTGCGTCGCAGATCTATGATATTGGGTACCTTACTAGTTTCTCGACGGCTATGGTTCTCTACGTTGTGCTTTGTAAGATTTCACCACCGAAACATGTTCAAGAGGCGAGAAGTATGGACTTTGAATATATGTGTAACAAGGAGGTGCTTATGGGACATGTTGTGAGGAGAGAGGGTACGCCTGTCGAAGAGGAGTTGAAGATGGAGATGGGTGGGAAGATTTAGAGGGCTTGGATATATTGTTTTATGGATTGATACCTTGTGCTCTGGATTTTTAGCTGTAAATGAACAAGCTTATGTAAACGTTAGATAATACATCTGAATTTATAATTATGACTAGAAATTTTTTATTCGCAAGGTCAAAAGTGTCGATTGTGATGTAAATCTTCGATACAATCACGACTTGGTACTTTCCTGAATTTTGATATTCTCCAAGGTAAATTGACCTCGTTATCCAGCCCAAGGTCAATTCAATGAAAATCCACATTCTTCGCCATGTGCAATAGCAATTCTTGAACCTCCAGAAATTTCTTTGCAATCACTTGCCCAGCACTGGCCCAGTGGATCTGACTAACTCGCACAGAGTGATCGGATCTCCGACATTGCCCACTGCGATAAGAGCTCTCCCTAAGGTCATTATTCTAAGGCACGAGTCAACGACGACGGCAGACATGCTCAAGTTCCACGTGACAGCGCAAAACCCTTCAAGACTTTGCCTGTCTGGCTGATAATAATTGAGCATCTACTATTATATTTGTGGTTCATGTAAGGTTGTTATCAAGCTTATAGTCCATCATTATCAGGACGTTGGAGTAAACGAGCTATGTCACATATCATGTATCCGCTTATCGACCCTCACCCCACTATCAAATGAACACCTTATGGGGTGAACTTCCTCCTCATTAATCATAAGGACACAAACATTCCATAGACGCTCATTGAGTTTGAATTATTAGATATCGTGACTCATTACACCCAAATCCCATCATCAGAAATTCTCCAATCTTCCCAAGCTCAGAAATCCAGAATGACCGACACCATCTTCCCCGGCGTAGCTTTGATTACCGGCGCAGGATCTGGTATGCCCCTCCCATTTCCACCATCTACTTCTCAATTACTGTCTCCAAATCTAACAATCCCAGGTATCGGCCGCGCAACAGCCCTCGCCTTCGCAGAAGCCGGCTGCACGCAGCTATCCATCTGCGACCTGAACAGCGCAGGCCTGACGGAAACGGCCTCGCTAATCACCCATTCGTACCCGGCCTGCAAGATCCTGAACTCCACTGTCAACACGACATCAGAAAGCGAAGTGAAGAGCTTCGTTGCTGAAACGGTGGAGAAATTCGGCGGCATTGGTTACGCTGTGAACTGTGCTGGTATCATTGGCAATAACATGCGGACTACTGATACTGAGGCTGAGGAGTTTGATCGGGTTAATGCTGTCAACTATAGGGGTACTTGGCTGGTTGGACGGGAGGTGTTGAGGGTTATGGTTGGGCAGGAGCTTCAGCCTGGGCGGGGTGGTAGGAGGGGGGAGAGGGGTTGTGTGGTTAATGTTGCTAGTCAACTGGGGATTGTCAGTAGGCCAAACGCACGTGAGTATAAGTTTCTTCTTGCTTTTTGGCAGTCGATAATAGGTTTCTCTTCGTTTCTTTCAGGAAGTTGGGTGCTGGATGATGATTGAATGAAAAGGGGTGGAAGATGGTGTTGAGTGGCAATAGTGAAGATGCTGACTATAAACAGCGGCGTATTGTGCCTCCAAAGCAGCGGTGATTTCACTCACCAAGAGCGATGCTATCGATGTATGTCTTCTCCCAACCGCTTACATGTACATTAACTAATCTCCGCAGTATTCAAAAGACAATATCCGAGTCAATTGTGTGTGTCCAGGTGTGATTGCGTATGTCTCCCCTTTTAATCTACTCCTCTCTTACTCAAGAGTATGATCAGCAAAATCGAGAACGTAGAACTGATTAGTCTCATCACAGGACACCGATGACTGTTGGAAATCCCGAATTCATGAAGCGTCTTGAACCAGCGATCAAGATTGCGCCGATGGAGCGTATGGGAACAGCAGAGGAGATTGCAGATGCCATATTGTTCCTCTGCTCTGATAGAGCTAGTTTCGTACAGGGCGCTGCGCTGGTTGTCGATGGTGGTTATACCATAAACTAGAAACTGCGTTGTAAATGAGATGTAAGATGAGATCTGCAATATTCAGAAATTCGTTCGGGAAGCAATTGATGCTATTGAATATATCATTATTTCTGTAACGAAGCACAATTCAGCTTTCGAATCTTCTCATGTAGCTGTTGTTCTGTGCTGGTGCTCGCTTGGTGGCTCTCGCTCTTCCTTCGCATATATCTGCTTGAATATATAATAGCTCATAGCTTTCTTTTCAACACCACTGAACACATGGTAATAAAATCCGACGTCTGGGTAAAGAACGATTGCCGTCGTTGACATCGCAGGCGTCTTGAAAGTTAAAAGCTAAATGATTACGATGATAGGATCAGAGTGCCTGATCAGAGAATTATTTAAACTGGTACAGGCCCTCACTTCTTATTCCTCGAATGTCAAACGTCTTAAGGGATGAAGTCAAGCAGAATTTGACTTTTTTATAATCCTCCTTGCTTATTATCTTGATGAGACTCGTTTCCAGCTTGATGAGATCAAGATTCAACAACTACCAATATTGACCACTTTTTGGCACTGTTATCAGTATATAGTATGATCCATCGCTTTTTCATCTCTTCTCGATATGTCTCCACACAAATGTAAAGCGATAGAGTCCATGATTCACAGCATAGAGGAAATGAGGAGTGAAGATACGCGATTTTCCTTCAATGTTACTCTCCTTCCTATCACTTTCCACACTGACGTTGACAACTTCGATGCCTCCACGGCATACCATCTCACTCTGTTCCAATGTCTTTTGACATGAATTAAGAAGGGCATGAGAAAATTACATCTTTGTACCTAACTCATCTATTCGTGAATCGGTGTAAAGTAACCTCCTACCCGAAAAGCCTTCTGTTTCTGAAGCCCCTATATTACATTACAGCGCACACCAAAATAACATTATACGCCGATATAAAACTACTTCGTATACAGACACCAACACAATGACAGATGAATGTTTTTGGTTTTTCTAACTGATGTACTTCAAAAAAGCTACATCAGCGTGCGGTTTTCGCAAAACGGTAACAACGAGACCAATAACCATCCACACACAGTCAGGACCCAATAACTCCACGCTGACCAAAGAAAAAAACAATTTTGTCACTATCTCCTTCTCTCCCTCTCCCTGTCCCTCTCCCTCTCCCTCTCCCTCTCCCTCTCCCTCTCCCTCTCCCTCTCCCTCTCCCTCTCCCTCTCCCTCTCCCTCTCCCTCTCCTCATCTTTCTCCCATCGTCGGGGTCTTCCACGAGGATTCGGCGATCTGCTTCTTCTTCTCTCGCGCTCATCTTTCCTCGACCTGTGTGGCTCGGCACTCCTACTGCGATGTCTGTGGCCTCGCTCTGCACTACGGCTCCTGTGTCTTCTCGATCTCCTCGAATCCTCCTCGTCTCTCCATCGATGAGGTTCAGGACTGCGCGATCTCTGTCGATTTCTTCGATGTCTTCTCTCCCTGCTACGACTTCTGCTCCGTCTATCTCCCCTCTCCTTCCTCCTGCTCCTATCATGCCTGTCCTTCTTGCCAGCCTTCCCAAGTAATCCGCCCTGTTGTGAGTCCAGATCAACATTACTATGTTGTCTCTCCACACCAGCGTTGCCCTTCCCTACAAAATTCCCAAATCCAGCATTCTTGCCCACCTCGTCAATTTCGTCGTCGCCATCTTCCGTCTCTTTGATTACCCTCCTCATCTCCCCAATATCGATATCATTTGCCCCAGTGCCTTCTCCGCCATTCCTTGGTGTGACAGGTAATCCCAGAGCCCGTGCAAGCGCATCTTCCTCTGCTTCCTTGATCTTGCGGATCTCTTCTTTGCGTTCGCGTAGCCTTCGCTCTTCGGCCGTTTCGTTGGATCCCGAAGCTGCATCATCAGCTTTCGCGTACCATGACAGGTCCTTTCCCTTCTGCCAGCGACCGACTGGCGCCATCAATGAATGGCCGAGGTAGTTTTCTCGATGCTGCACAGGCGTCAGTTTTATACTTTTTTTGCTTCTGCTAGCTTGCTGAGCTGAACAAAGATTCTACTCACTACTGAAGTCTGCACATCGTCCCATTTGAAGTCCACGCCACCGCGGGAGCCTTGTTTGCGAATTGATGAGAGTAAATCCATAGCTTTTAGGTTGTTTGTATTGTAATGAGAAGGTTATCGCGTGCCGTTGACGTGCGAAGAACATGGAGATCGCTATCGCCTAGTTCGCGCTTTAGTTCCGTGACGTTGTAAGCAGGGATGACCTTCCCCGGATTTTGCTAGTCATCGGTGCCGTCGCGGTGCGTGAGTACCTTAGGTGCTAGGTATTCTTATTGTTCACCACCAGACTTCCACTACAACAATCTCCCATACAATAACAATCTCGACTCAACGACACAATCGAATTGCAGAAATGGCTGCCACTCAAGATCCACCTCTTGACGAGATCCAATGGAGGTCTCCCGAAAGCGTCATGGAAATGGGAGGCATTCACAGTAATTCAGGTTTGCATCCATCCCACCTCAAGTTGATCTCACATACACATAGCTAACCAGTAGCAGTTCTCCATTATTTTGCACGCTCACCTTACTTCGAGCCTACTTCGAACAATGCCATCGTTACATCTCAATCACAGTTTAATCCACACATGCACCATATCATCCAAACGCGGGAAGCCTTCGAGCAGCGTCTGAAAACTATGTCGGGGTTGGAATACATTGTTGCGCAGGAGCCCGCTGAGATGGCTCCGGGAACTGGCACAGGCGTGTGGGTTATATCGAAGCAGATCAGGAAGAAGAGGAATGGGATGCCGGATGAGATCACGCCTTTGGACACGTATTATGTGGTTGGAGAAAACATCTACATGGCGGCGTCTGTGGGGGATGTGCTTCAAAGTCGAGTTGTAAGTCTGCCCCAAACCACCTCTATTCAAATGCTGCATGTGAGATTACTTACACAAGAAAAGCTCTCAATAGTATCAAGTCTCAATAACTTCATCGCTACCGCGGCCGCGCTGCCCAATTTCACTCCCGCCCTAGGCCAGACATACATGCCTCCTCCGAAAGCCAAGTCCAGGACCGGTGACTCTCAGTCTACAGTCACAGCCTCTTTCGCGCAATCCGGTTCACAATTAAGTAAAGAAAACACACCAATGCCAGACTCAAACTCATCCAAATCCAATCCCCGTTCTCTGCCTACAACCTACGCATCAGCGCGCCTCCTCGAAGATTCGTTCAATCTCACCATGCGCTACGGTGATGAATACATGGACACAAACCCTATTACCGGTCAACCAGGTGACTTCCTACTCAAATCTACCGGTAGAATCGACAAGGATAAGGATAAGTTGGCGCCGCCTGCAAAGGGCCCTCTTAGTGTCGTTACAAATGTCACGGCACCACCAACGCCCGAGGTCAAGAATGCTGATCTGCCACCTACCAGGAAGGGGAGTAGAGGTGACAAGAGTCCGAGAACACCGGGTGGTCCTGGAAAACTTAAGAGGCGGAAGAGTAAGGTTGGTTCTGCTGCTGTTACACCTTCGTGAGGAGGGGGGGCATTGTGTTTGGGAACTGGGTGGAATATGTGGATTGGAGATATGGCGTTGGTAGATTGATACCCATTTAGAATTTTTGAAGATGATTCCTATTGTCTGGAGAGGATTGATTAGCTTTGGTGAGAGTATATATAAGCGCCACATCACGCCTGAATGTAACATGTTAGGCTGGTCTTAGTATCGATGATTATATGCATATATATCGCACCGGTGATGCTGATTCTGTATTTGGGATAACATGCTACTATATCGTCCGTCTTGGGAATCGATATTCAATGTGTTTGGTAGCAATTATTTCAAGATCAATGTCAATACTTCGGTTGTTTTATGGAATACGCTGGGAGTTATTTTGTTTTCTGTATTTATCATTCAGACATACGAAAAGAAAAAGCGAAACGTAGAAACGGAAAACGGAAAGCTGTTAGGGTGATTTGAGCATTTAGGGTATGAATAATTGAGAGCTGTTGTATGCATGAGAAATTTACAGATATATTTAAATATCTAATGCCTCAGATATGAAAGCCACTCAACCCTTTCTTTTGTCTTTCTCTTTTTCAAACAGGCTCAGCGAAATTGTACACAGTAATCAAGAAATTCAGCTGATTGAAAGTAGCTCAACTATCATGTCTAATTGGTCATTAGGAAATATTGCGGTTCTATCAAAGACTACTACACTCAGATTGCATCACAAAATCCATTTTGATCCGCAGAACACAACTCTTTGTATCAAAAATCTATCCTACTGCCGGATGGGAATAAGATCTTACAGAACCAAAACTTTTTCTACAATAAGAAACAGTTCACATCGAACTCCCTCTAAAACCCTACCTAATCACGTTGCGCCCACCCATCTACTCAATATACCAACTGGCAGACAACCAAGTGGTCCAGACCCACCCAAAAAAACCCTTTCTCAACTTTTCCTTGCAGACACCTAATTTTCCACCTCGGCAAATTTCTTCGCCAATAAATTACACAATAATGCACCCGTACCTCAACATTAATCAATGGCCTGCGTAGCTCAATTGGTTAGAGCATCTGACTCTTATTCATAAGAAATCAGAAGGTTGGGGGTTCGACCCCCCCCGGGGGCTCAATTCCCTCAGAGATTGCCATTCTTTTTGCTTTTTTGTTCTTTTTGTGGAGGGGGTGAGAGTATGGTGTAGAGTATATAGTGATGGAACAGAGATGTCACTAAAAGTTTTTTCTTTTTTTCTTCTTCTGAGGCAAATTGGTCGATGCTCAGGTACGTGGATCTAGAACTACAATACGCGTGGTGGTACTCCATTAGAAGGAGGTGTCAAGCGACAGGGAGATATTCACTGAATTAGTTTCTGTTCCGCTCATATCATCATGAAGGAACATTGTGATGTATACAGCCTAATGGCGAGTATTGCATTTGGTAAGTTTTGATGGTCAACTATATTAAAAGTTGTGCTAGGGAAGTAGACGAGGAGAGAACGACTTGAGGATGATGAGTATTTAAGGAATCATGTCTGTTGAAGTATAACAAACAAATTATGTTAAAACTGTCTTGGTTTATATGAGGGAGTATCTATTTCAACGCAACGACTACAAAACGAACAGTTCAATGGTGACGACAAGGTGAGCCAAATTATTATGATGACTGATAATTTGAGATAATTTGGATAACGAGGCAAGATAGTAGTGCTAGAAGATACGGATCAATGACAGATACAAAAGCTTTAGCTTCTGCAAGTTTTGTAGTCTGTGGCCAAGACTTTGGCTACACATGAATGATCTCGTCATGGTAGATGTACAGGAGAATGTGTGAAGTAGTTCAGTCGAGGTCAACTCCACTCCGCTTGTTAACCTCATGGTAAGCAACTGGGTATATCATGAAGAGAATGCCCTAGCAGAATTTTGGAGTCATTACTTAGATAGTCATCCAGCCCCTCCAAGCACATAGCTTGGCTATTAAAGAACAAATTAACAGAACACTCCTGACAATCTATATAGCAAGTGTACCAAATATCTTGTATGGCGATTAGTTCTCAAATTAGCAGCTCCTAAAAGGTCCACCAAAACTTCTGAGTCCCCCTTTTCTACCATCTGATCACTCTTTTGCTCTTCCCGCAGAGCGATCTCAAGTCCATCATTGATCTGGTCTTCAAGACAGCTACCGAAATGGGCTCATAATCGACAGAGAACCATTGACGATTGTGACAGTGATTAACATTATAACTCAACACAAATTCTAGTCTATTGGACTCTAGTCTCTAAAGGCTCGATGTTCTTCAGATCAATCCCGCCGCTTCTGCTGTCATTCTCAATCTTTTTGTCTGTTACCTTGGCTACCTCCTCGACCAAATGGTCTCGAGCTTCTTCGCCATCGATAATAACAGCCATCTCTTCTAATGATGCACCCGATGTCTCAACAAAGAGGAAATAGACAACAAGGAGCTCGACAAACAACCAGACATCGTAGACAATGTAATCTAGCCGGAATCAGTACAAGTTTTGTTTGTATTGTTTTATGTTTCGGAGAATATTTACACTTCCACTTGATAGCGGTAACAGCAATCGGATTGGCATATTGATTGAAGATCAGAGCCAAAGCTACAAACAAGTTATATAAAACAAGGCCCTGCAAATTTGTTAACATAATTTCAGTAAAAGGTGAAAGATTACGAATACCCGAGCTCGCAAGTTGTAAGGCAAGATCTCTACCACATATGTAACTTGAAGAGGAGTCCACCCAATATTAAAGGCTAAGTTGTAGAGGAATATCATAGCAAGGACACCTGTTGCGAGACCAGTAGATCCCGACCCATCGAGATTAGATGTCTTCTCATACGTCGCTTCAAGACCGGTCCAGACTATTTACTTGTTAGTAATTACTCTAAAAGCAATTTTAGTAAAGACTGACTGATATAGGTGATTAGCATGCCCGCGGTAGAAACCAAGAACATGGTCCGGCGTTTGAAACGGTTAACCAAATAGGCAAAGAGCCAACTAGTGACCAGGTTCCAGATAGATAGGATGCCATTAATGAGAGTCTGCGTGTTCTCCGATTTATACCCAATGGAGTCGAGAATCAGCGTAAGATAGTAAGAAATCAGACCGTTTCCACTCCACTGCGAGAAGAAGCCCACCGCCAGAATGAGAAAGAATCGAAGGCGGTTGCCCTTAGTCTTGAAGAAAGACGCGTAGGAAGTTGATGAATGTTGAGCTTCCTCCATCTGTAAAGCCAGTTTGATTTCCGCAAGCTCAATGAGAACAAGAGGATCGTCAGGGTTTGAGTTGGCATGATACTCGGTAATGATTTGCTTTGCTTCCTCATCGCGACCCTTAGATACGAGCCAACGAGGAGATTCGATAATGCAGAAGCAGAGACATAGCTGAAGGACACTGGATAGTGCTTGCAGGATTGAAGGGATTCGCCAACTCCAATTGTTGTCGATGCGAAAGGTTCCATAGGTGGTCCATGCCGCTACAATGGAACCTAGACTCCACAGAGCATTGTACATACTCACAAGTTGGCCCTTAAACGATCAGCCCAGGAAAACTACAAGAGCTTGTCTAGATACGTAGGTGCTTGTTACCTTTTGTGTAGGGAAGGCAAGCTCCATCAGAAGAAGAGGAGCAGCAGTAATGTTAAAAGCTAAACCAAAGCCAAGGATACCACGCGCCGCAATGAACATGCCATCTGTTTCGCCAGTTATAAAATTGAACCAAACATAACGACTGCTCCATTTAACTTACTGTTTTGAGCTGCACCTTGTAGTATCACGCCTACAAGGAGAATAAAAGCACCGAAGAGAAGAGTTGGTCGACGCCCAAATTTATCACACGCAATGGCACAAAAGGGTAGAGCCACCAACTGACCCACATTCTGAATAGCGTTTAATCTGAGAGCATTAGCAGGCACATCTCATCAACTTGCATAAGGCGGATATGGCTACTGACAGTGCTAATGTGCTCGCTTTAGGATTATGAAAGAACGCATTCCACTGGTCAAGTGACTGCAAACCGTCTGCAATGATTCCGTTGTCAGCACAGTATACTCCCTACGTTGGGTTAGACTATCGGGAACTCACTCATCATAGAGCTATCGTAGCCGGTGGCATAACTAGACACCAGGGAGAGGACGAGGATGAGGTTGATTTTGATGATACCACGATCAGCGAAGAAGCCAGTCTTGCGACCAACCAATGCACCGTCGATGGTGACTGGTGCCAGAGAAGATGACAACATCGGACGAGAGATGTAGAAAACGATGGCAAAGAGAATTAGAAGAGAAACTAAGCGCTACAGCGCAAAAACGATGTCACTGCTCCTGTATACTTAATTTAATAGACCTCGATTTAAGACCGGAAACTCCGTATGCGTCTTCTAAACAGATGCATTAAAGAAACAGGAATTTTTCTAGACATCACAACTGATATACAGCTGCACTTCCAACAAGTTGGTCGAATATCCGAAAAGACTTATCTGCTCTGATCAAGCCTCCAGGCTGGCATGAGATAAGGACAGGATAAAACTCCGACACTAAATTATACTCCCCAGTAATTTGATTACTCGGCGTAGCTCGATCTTGCAGGGTAGCATTGGTTGTTTATGCTGCACTGCAGATAGGCTTCAGCCAATCTACAGCTACAGCCAGCATCGTGCATGGTAGAAGCGGCGACGATATCAGACGTTGCGCCGTTGACCACGAGCCAGGGTCCAAGGAGAGATCTCATATGAAAAACGATGTCCAATCTCAGAGTCTGTTAAGTCAGCATGTCTTTCTCAATCTCAGTACCTGGGATCCGGACCGTGTCTACTCTGCTATGGTGGCCTGCCTTGATCAATGTACAAGGAATATCTCGTACTTCGGATATCAGATGGTGCGCCGTGAAGACCGGTGCGGGGATAGATAACAAT
This sequence comes from Allantophomopsis cytisporea, assembly GCA_024752435.1. Lineage (NCBI taxonomy): Eukaryota > Fungi > Ascomycota > Leotiomycetes > Phacidiales > Phacidiaceae > Allantophomopsis > Allantophomopsis cytisporea. The sequence continues at coordinate 237,870 of CP103036.1, forward strand.
CTTTAATCGTACGAACCTTGCAGGATCTGATATAGCCCCGCATTTTCTTAGCTTCTATAGAAAAGCAACGTAGTATCGCTCGAAAGATCACCATGATACGGAGTACTATTATGGCTGTCTTTTATGACTTTCAATTTATAGATTCGCGGCTAAATTCCTTTGCGCTTTCTAGCACGCCTTAATGCTTCTCTATATGCTGAATTCTTAAATTCTCCACTATTGTGCCACTGGCGATGAATCTTGCATATTAAAATATTTATATTCACGGGCTGATGGTCGCCTCTAGCCTATTATTGTCTGCTGTACTAGAGAATGACCTCCGATGACATGGGTTTGGATATTCCGCTATTGTGGTCCGTAACGTCGTAAGTGCCAGTGGCAGCATTGTGCTCTAATGAGAACGTTGAAAGAAAATAAGAAAAAAGGAGTCAGATATCGTGATCGTTGATGAAGTCTGGACGGATGTTACGAGTGCAGCCGTGACATTAGATAAGGCTGTAGGTAGATATTTCCTATCAACATAATATCTATCGTAAGCAAAGGTGGGGGAGGGCGCGGCGTAGAGTCGGTTCGGGTCAGGAGTGTGTGTTGGATGTCGGGAAGACCAGGGGGTAGGTTGGACTCGGGCCGGGCTTTGCCTTTCTTCACCGTTCGGTTTCTGAGAAGATGCTAACAAGGGCTGGAGTTTTCTGAGGATTGCTTCATACCCTTCTACCGGTCTCCGGGCCAAGAGGCCCCCACTGGACCCTGGACCCTCCATAGTCTAACGAGATGTCTATATAACTGGTTCAGCAGCATATCTCCTCGCACGCTCATCTTTAAATTTCCCTGCGGTTCATTCGCTGTCTATTTCAATAGCAGCTTCATCGTCATGCGTGTCTCCGCCACCGCTTTCGGTGCTCTCGTTGCTGCTTCAACGGCTCATGCTCAGCGGAGCCAAAACCTTACTCTTGGTAAGTAGTATGCCGCTTCTATTTAGCCCTGGACGACTAATCATCCTGCAGCTGCCCAGGACCTGTTTGATTTCTCCATGTCAATTCAAGATCTTCGATGGGATGACTCATACAAGTACCAATGGTATCTTGACAATGGCCCTTGGTCAATTCGTTTCACCTCTTGGTATACTGCAGGCCTCCTACATCGCAACCAGGGCAATGACGTAGCTAATGCTGAGGCTGCTCTGCAGAACATGTAAAGAACCAAGCTCTATGAAGCACTTGTGCCCTAAATTGACACATTCGCAGCCTTGACGTACAGATGAACTACAATTTTGGGTCTGCCTGGTATGGTGACTTCAAACTATCTCCCGATGGTAAGCTAAGGCGAGACTTGTATAAATTGTCTTTAACTGATACTATGCAGAGCCGAATCCTACACCGAATTCGAATCTGTATCCTCCAGAGGTCTATGTATGTTGTACATTGTATAGAAAGTGCTGATCAAGAGTGCATACTAACAAGAAGTCCAGGGTACATATGATCCTAACTGGCGTGAGTTTGTTGGTAGCCAGCTTGTCCAAGTGGTCTCCGAATTTGAGCACCTACTCAGTCCAGAGCTTGTCACGAGCATCGAGACAGCGTTGGCCTACGATGCTGTTGGAGCGATGAGGCGGAATGGATCATTCCCCGAAGATGACAATCTCATACTGGGTTACTCCAACCCACAATACATGCGTTTGTTAGTAGTTTCATGGATTGGTGAAAGACTCAACAACAAAACCTTTATAGATTTCGCCAACAACAAGGGTAGCGAATTGCTCGAGTTGTTCAACGCAAACGGCTCCAAGACTCTTGGCGAGTATAATGTGCCAACATACTACGGCATGGATATCTGGGCTCTGGCATCGCTCATCAAGTACGGTCCCAAGAACTCTACCGGACACATGAACGCTCCATATATCTTGAGCGAGCTGTGGAAGGACATTGCTGAGCACTACAATCCCTACCTCGGTAACGTAGCTGGTCCATACGACCGCGCGTACTCTCGCGACATGCCGACACATAGTGCTGTTCTGGGCATGTGGTTCTGGGGGTTGTTCGGCCACCAAAAGGCACCTGTACCATACAAGGGCAATGATGACTTCCGTTACGACGCTACACAAGGTGCCGCTATTGCACTTCTGATGGACACAGTCAATAGCCTCTTGGACAATAGCACGGTCCATAAACTCACGGTGCCTTTCACCGAGGAACGGTTTCTCAGAAAGACCATCCGTGATGATCTTGACACTCCTACGCTGAGAGTAGCGACCTCGTGGCTCAGTAAGGAAGTCATGATCGGCGGACAAGAGCTCGCGGAGGATGTGAACCGAGGCAAACAGTTCGTTCCCGCCATCGTTCACTGGGCTGCGGATCCTAGCCATACCCCTTATCCTTACAGCGGCTGGTTCAGTCTATACCCTACCGCCTCGACCATAACGGCTGTCGCATCTGCCAACAAGTTGACCATCAGCTACCCCAACGCCACCCAGGATGGCAGTGACTTGTTCACATACATGATCTCGGGTATTCCGCCACATTGGAGCCTTGCTGGGAACTATGTGGATGGGTTCAGTAATTTGCCTTGCTTGGAGGTTAATGTTACTGGTGCCGAGGATTTCGAGTTGCAAGAAACCAATTACTACGGCAATGTTATATACAACCACTACTTCTATAATGTCACCTACGTGGTCCCATCAAATTACACTGGAGTCCCAAGCATGACTTTCGACGTCAAATATACCTGTTAGACAAGGGCGCTTGGCTGCATGAAGTATTGTACTAAAATATATCAACAAAATGGGGGGCAATGAGAGCTTAGTTAATATTAATGCAGAGGGTTTCAACAAGTGATGGTGAAGATTATGCTCTCAATAGAATCAGTTGTGACATGTGAATTGAACTGATCTGTCGATGAATACTCATGTTTTGGGAAATGAACGATGTCCTCGCTCATATCTTCTCCCAATTTGCTTGCTTTTCTAGAATAAAATAGTATTGCATATCAGGCCCACATTGAGAGCATACTGAAATGACAGGTTTTTATGTCATTAATCGATTGGTTCGAAGCCGTATAATGGAGCAAGTGTTGAGGGGCTAACTTGAAGATGTTAGGTACCTAAATAATCATACCTATCAGAGTATAACCAATAACTTACTTTGAAATCAGACTATATTATGGAATAACCAATTTAGACTCAAACACCACGAAAGAAAAGTATGATACTGATGAGAAGCCGAGTCCTTATCGTAGTTTGCCAGTTTTATTGCGCTGAAGCGTATATAACCATGGTTTCTGCAGGTTTCACTTGTTATACCAAATCAAAGTCAAGAAACTAGAGAGACTTTTCTCTGTTGAGCGTGGAAATGGTATATATACCATTTTTACTTACAAACTATAAAGCTGCTATGAGAGAGTGTTTTCAATAAAAAGTCAATTGATAACAAATTTGAAATCCAAGCTGAGAGGAAACTCAAAGACAGACATCCTACCCTCAGTGGTATATACATAGAAACATACATCTGCAGTATAAAAGTGCAAGTAACTCTGTCTTCAACTTGTCTCTTTCCAAGAAACCCCTTGTGGGTGCAGCACATGTCTTTTTTGAGCAACCGTGACAGATTGGGTTGGCGAACATGTCTTGACACGGCGAATTGGGCCTGGTGAGTACCAAAATAACACCTTCCCACAACTAAGCGCGATATTGTGTCTGGTAACAACAGCGTGGCATCTATACAAACATTGAGCGTGTCATTTTGGCGTTATGTGTTATAGCTGCGTGAGTTATCATATGCTATCGCTTTTCTTCTCCGAAGCCACTATTAGAACACTTCGACAACACAACTTCTTCCAGAGTGAATGAACAAACGAAAACAAGAAGAGAATCGCACTTCATACTGAAGTGCTTACTTCGTTGTTTTGATCCGATCTCTTGGTTTGCGTCCTAATACTTTGTGTCTGAGAGTTTATCATAAGACTTCTTCTCTCGCCGCTGCGCTCACCTGCGCTCCAAAACATCATCAAGGCGAGAATGAATCCCCGAGACTATGAGTACCCTTGTATGCTGCTTCTGCACGTCTTTCTTCTCTCTCAAACAACCATCATCGTCGTGCTTCTGTGAAGCCATAATATCATCTTTTCTGATCACTGAAGATATCTACACCAGACATCAGACGTGATTCCAAAGACTCCAACTCAAAACAACTCACACTAAGGTGTGACTCAATTCATCACTTGCTATCTTCCAACACTGGAATCGTCATCATCATTCCATCTCAACATCCAACATCAAAAGATCAAACCAAAACGTGTCAGACCGTGATAACGGGCTCCGCCATGCCTCGGACTCATACATCACCATTCGCCAGCGTCCTATCAAACGCGTTGCTAGAAACCTACGCACCAGCCGAGCTCATCCACTCACCAGAAGAAACACCACCACTATCCCCAACCACAACTCCATCCAACGGCCTCTCAGTAGCCGTCATGGAGCTCCCCTCAAGCAGATCCTCATCAACCAGCACAAGCAGCACCAACACCATCTGCGGAACTCCTATCGTCGCCTCACAGACCTCCATCCAGACCCCAACCTGGCAAGATCTGGTCGATGAAGCCTCGCGCCACTTCACAGCCCATGACCTTGAGCCCTGCCGCTTCACATGTCTAACCATCCTGCGTATCGCAGACATCCCGCTTCATATCCGGGCTATGACGCTGCAATGCCTATCGCAGGTGTCATACACGGCGAACATTGGCGAGGGTCGCGTCCGCTGGGAGGAACTTGACTATCTGTGCTCGAGAAATGAGCTGGTTGAGGCGAGAGACATTTGTTGGCGTTTGTTTGAGGAGGCGCGGAGCCAGAAGAATTTGGAGATTGTAAGGGAGATTCAGGAGAGGGGGGAGGAGCTTTGGAAGAGGAATGAGATGAAGGTGCCTTTTGGGTGGTATGATGAGGATTGGGAAGGTAAGTCACGTGTTAGCTGTGATGGTGTGATTCATGCTGAGTTTTTGCGTAGGTGTTGAGGAGGAAGATGGCTTGAGGGCGCAAGGTATTCGGTTGAGAGAGGCGCGTGGTCGGGAGGTCATTCAGTGGAGGGAGGTGAAGTGGGAATCGGAGGAGAGTCCGGAGCAGAAGAGAGAGGACTCCACTCCTAGGAAGAGGGGTCTTGCGAAGAGGTTGAGGGATATGTGCTCTCAAGTGTCGCCCCGAAGGAAGTCTTGTGTGAGCTCGGTCGTCCCGTCGGATAGTCGGGACTCTCTCGGAAGCTGAAGATATCACGTTTAGCCGCAGATTATGATCTTTGAGGAAAGGGTGTTTGTGTAAGGCATTGAGCATTTTGCAATGATATTTGGGTATGGCATGGATATCGGAGGAGTATGGTGTTTGGGTACAGCATTTAGGCATGTGGGAACGACAATCTGTGGGGGTTGAGTTCTGTTTTCCAGCATTATTTATGAAATTTCCTTGTTTGAGGAGTTCGTGGGTTAAGATGAGAGACAGACTAATAAATGATGAGATTTTGCAAAACCGTAGTGCATAAAATGACCCGCCAAGAAGAATGTCGCTTGCAATTCTCAGTCAACATGATGATTGATTAAGAATTGAGAAAATGTGACTTAGCCCAACTACTCACAATTGTACCCGGATATGGCACCTGGATATACCCATAAGACCTCAAAACTCTCTCGTCCTTTCTCCCGAGTACTTTCCATAACCCCCATGCGGCATCGGAGTTCCTATTCAAATGCCTTGCCATTGGCACCTTGTTCCTCGAGGATACGAAGACCGAACTCCGCACACCGATATAAGCGCCACTACACAAGCTATCCTCGGCGCCCCACCCGTAGTCAAAGAACCCCAATCACTGATGGATCATGCACGACATGAAGGGAGGAATTGTGCAAGATTCCGGAGGCCTTGTTGACGTCGTAAGTGGGGAATGAATGCCCTTTTGTGGGATTGCAATGGTGTCCGTGGGGCCCCGCTTACCGGGATTGCGATCAACTCAAATGAGACCCCAAGAGTGAGCGAAGAGTGCCCCAAGACTATTGTGAAGATGTTCTGTGATCTTAGAGATAGAGACGAGACTGGAAGAAAAGACATGAAGAAAGGGAGAAGGGCAGATGGGATTTTGCCAGATTGTTTTTTGAGTGAGAAATGTAAGGAGAAGGATCTGTGTGATTTAAGTTGAGTAGAAACAGAGTTTGGTATCATGTGGTAACGAATAAATGATGCTCAATCAATATCCAAGCTTGGGTATACCTCTAGTACTTCTCTTGGGAAACCGATGTCCCGAGTTACGGAGGATTGGGCATTGGAGACTTAGGATTGGGGACTGGGGACGGACTGGGATCATCGTCGAAATAGAGTAGCACCGGCCAAATACCGACAGACACCGCCGACGTCAATTGTCAATTGAGTGTATCCAAGACAACACCAGCTGCAAACACCCAAGTATCCGAACAACTCAACTTTAGCCTGTAATACTCAGCTACACTACACCAGGTACAATCAGAACCACCGAGAACTCCTCACGACATCGACCAATCTACATGAGAAGCACAAGTTGCCTTGATCTTAGGTATTTCATTAGTGGAGGGCTTGTCGATCCCCGCCTTGCCCATCACTGCTATCCCATCTCATCCCAAGCCATCAAGCCCCCCCGCAATTGCCCACAGGACTTATGAATACTATCCAGCATGGGAGGGACATACCAAGTAGTAGTCAAAAACCAAGGCGCCATGAGTGGATATCAGAAAAAGAAAAGAAAGCAAATGTCAAGCTTACTTTTCCTCATAAGCCATGCCCTCCCCCCATCCGCCAGCTCTTGATTCCTAAGCTGCGCGTCATCTCAGCCATTGTAGGCCTCATATTCCTGCTATACTTCACAACTATGCGTCCCTCAATCCTCCACTTCCTCACCGGCAGCCTCGCAACCGTCACGGCCACAAATCTCTATGTGTCGTCGTACGGGGGCACCATCACGACGTTGAGCCTGATCCAGACATACAATGGGACTTACACGCTGGGGAAGACGTCCGTGAATTATGGCTCTTATCCTTCGCCCTCATGGCTTACACTTGATGCGGACAACGGCGTGCTGTATTGCGCTGATGAGAACTTGAGCGGTGGAAATGGCTCTCTCGCTTCGTATTCCAGGTCGACAGCTGGCGTTCTCACGCAGATAGATCGCCATGAGACAATCACAGGCGGCGTGAGCTCGGTGATCTATAATGGCGGGAAAGGACAGGCAATGGCACATTAGTAAGTTCACGATTCTCAATTTCAAGCATTCACAGAATTCCTCACGCCTCTTCAAAACAACCATGGAAATAAAAATCAACCGGAAGAAATCCAATGTACCATTACCAACTAACATCCCCAGCACCGGTTCAGCAGTATCATCCTGGGCCATCCTCTCATCGGGCGGTGTCTCCCCTCTACAGAATTTCACCTTCACCCTATCCGAGCCCGGCCCCAATCCCTCCCGCCAAGATGCGCCACACCCGCACGAGGCGCTCGTCGATCCAACCGACTCCTTCATCCTCGTGCCTGACCTGGGCGCCGATTTAGTGCGCATCTTCAGCATCAACAGCACAACTTCCGAGTTGACACTGCGTACGCCGATTGCTGTACCTGCTGGATCGGGGCCGCGACATGGCGCTTTCTTGGTACAGGGCAACGTTACGTATTTCTTTTTGGTCAGTGAGTTGGGCAATACAGTTGTTACTTATGAGGTGGTGTATGAGGGCGATGAATTGGAATTCGTGAGTGTGTACAAGAGTGGAATTTTTGGGAATGCGAGCACTCCTGTCAACACGACGACTGCGGAGGTGATTGTTTCGGTAAGCTTGAATTTGTACACTATCATCTTGCTTATTTTCCTTTTTTTTTTTTTTTTTTTTTTTTTTGGTTATGAGGAATCCATGAAGATCTCATGGTTGACCCTCACTTGATATCACCTACACCCTAAGCCCCTTCATATCTCCTTCCATTTATCTCAACACAATAAACTAACTCCCCATAGCCCGACCACAAATACCTCCTAACCTCAACCCGCAACGACACCTCCTTCACAATCCCCAACTTCGACCCCACAAACAGCACCGCCATAATCTCAGACAGTCTCCAAACCTGGGCCATCAAGCCAAACGGCACGCTCCAATTCCTGCAAAACAGCCCGGCCGGCGGCTTTTTCCCACGCCAGTTTTCGCTGAACAAGGCGGGTACCCTTGCGGCGGTCGGACTACAGTACGGCTCGAGTGTCGTAATCGTGCAGAGGAACGCGAATGGCACTTTTGGGGACTTCGTGGCGGAAGTGGAGGTTGATGGACAGATTACGAGTGTTGTTTGGGATGAGCTTTAGAGGGGTTTATGATGGTTTAGATTATGATATAGATGAAATGGTTTTGAATGTTGCGGGTGAGCTTTGTAAGCTTATTGTGAAGATATCTTATGTGGAATAGTTTTTGCTAGATGTTGGAGATGATATTGACTGTATGGATGATTATACTTGTATGAAGGTGAAGATAGCTAGTAGATCACGGTGTTATATATTGCTAGCAAGTTAGACCAAACAAAACCTTGCAATGTCATATATGAATTCTGTAGGATGACATCGTTCAATTGAATAATGCTATTAGTGGTGTCGTTTAATGGTTGGAAGTATCAATATGCCACACATCAAGTGCTTAGGACATGATAAGCGATAGACAATTTCGTAAATAGGAAACATAGTCGAGGTAAGCTATGATTGCTAGCTATAAATGCTTGTTACTAGCGGTAGGCTGCTAACTTGACAATTTGCCATCAAAAACTTATCCATCCTTGAAAGCTTTGACTTGTCAATATTTGCATCTCACAATAGTTACATAATCTCAAGCCAATACCTACCCATCCGCACAAAAAAACATACCTCTAACCCTATCTCACGCCCCCAAAACCACACTCTTAGACGCCCCATCCGGCAACTTCGCCCTCAAAATCAACCCAGGATACACCCTCTTATCAACCCCCTCATTCCAATCCGGCTGATACGGCAACTGATTAATATTAAAGTAAATGTACCCATCAAACCCAACATTCGCACTATCCGGCCAAATGATCCTCGGGTCACGCACATACGGCCGCGCCTGCAGCGTCGTGGAGTTGTAGATATAGATGGCGTTGTGCTCCGGCATCAGCATGTACACGTTGCCTAGCGAGTCAGATGCGAAGCCGTTTGCGTTGCCGCCGCGCTGGCCTAGGTTCTTGACGTTGTCAAAGGTGCGTTTAGCGGCGAGGGTGTCGTTTGAGGGCGGGTTGCGGAGGTATATGGTTTCGATGCTGTAGAGGTAATTTGCTGTTAGGGGGGAGTAGTAGAGGATGTCGCCTTGATGTTGTTAGTAATTAATACAGAATGGCCGAAAATGAATATTGCAAGTCCCCATGACCAGTTGATCAGGTGGGAGCTTCAAACGCAAGATTCTGAGGCTCTCCATACTGCAAGGAGTCTTTAACGGCTTACTTACCATATAGACTCAATTCCTCTCCGTCCAATCCTTCTTGATTAAATCCTAAATCACTCCCCAAACTCCGCTGATAAAATGGCACGCCCTGGTAACTCGGCACATCCTCCCACCCCCTCAGCGTACTCGGATGTTGACTCAAGTGCCTCCAGCTCTCGCCTGTCCCTAAATCCAGTATAATGAACCCAGTGCGGCCCTCATTACTCGAATCCACGATATATGCAATTCCCTGCCCAGACTCCGTAATATTTGGGCGCAGGTCGAAACGCAGGTCATTCATGTAGGAATCAGGGTAGTGTACTGTTGCTGGAAATGTATATGTGCGTGTTATAGAATTGTTACTTAGGTTGATGGCGATGAGTTTTGGGCCGCCGGGGGAGGCGTATGGCATGGATGGCGAGAGGGACTCATTGATAGTAGGCCGACCTGTGTCAAGCACCCAAAGCGTATCGTCGGGTGTTACATATAATGCTTGTACGGAGATGAATTTATCTACTTCATTACTACCGAATTGGATCCCATCAGAGGTATTGTAAAGGGCTGAAGGCGTGTTGATAGAAAGATCTGGATATGGTGCCTCGGCTGTCTGGTTAATCACTTCTCCTAGAGTGTAGCTGTAATCTCCTCGTGTGTAGCACACGAATGTCCGGCCTTGCTTGCTGACAGCTAGTCCGATAGGCCATTGATCGTAGAAGTAGTGGTATTCTTCTACTTCTGGACCATAGGTTCCGGTATCGGCTCGTACGTTGTGAGGGCCGGTGGTCGTTGTCGTGTTGAGAGTTGTGTTTTGGCATGATGCTATACCGGAGAGGACAGCTGATATGATAATTGAAGACCTCATGTTTGAGTGTGAAGAGATTCAAGGATATACAAAGAAGAAGAGAGGTACTTATTGCTCGACGATAAAATGAACTATATATTACGTCGTTCTTTCTCAGGTATAGCTGCATCATAGCGTACCTTACTTTGTTATATGGTACTCGGGAAGGATAATCGGCAATGCAAATCTATAAATGCTACTCGATAGTGAGTATCGCATGGATACTTGATGCACATCTTAAAGATGCTGCTTTACTCTCTTCCTAGTTCGAGATGATGACGAAATATATCCTTGTCCATTATGGATGCGGGATCCGGGAGTAGTCAAACTTTCTCTGGATGCGGAGAAATACACCGTTGAACCTACTCCGTAGATACATCTTGACGACGTAACGTCGTAACGCCCCATCCGTTAGCTTATAAGGGTGTAGTGGGTCATTTATTCGGAAAACATGGAGAGTACCTCGGGATGTAAATAAATTTATCAAAGCCGCCCATGACGCTACATATATATATATATATATATATATATATATATATCAAATCATGTATTAGCACATGTTGCATTCAGCGTCGAATTATCGATATGTTGAAGTAGTACTCTGTAATAACCACCGTATTTCTCGGTACTATATTCGGGCCAAAGATCTGAAGCCTCACCGCAGTTCAGATACGCAGCTACACGTCAACGGCATGATGAGCGCAGCTTTTGAAAATAGTCTGGCTTGCGACTTCTATGTGACATAGTAAGGATATATAGACGTAATTGAAATAGAAGAGACGCTTGATAAGGAGCAAATAATGAAAAGAGATGAAGTGCTTATGTGGTTCTTTTCTGCGGATACAGACTGCTGCTGCTGCTGCTCGTTAATTTGTAGGTTATGCTACATGAATTGATTGAAACTAAACAGTAACAAGTTTTCCAACAATAAAGTCTTTATTTTAAATCCCTTGGAAGACTAAGAGAAGCAAATAGTGAAAGAAATCCTTTAAGTCTGAAGTGCCCAAAACTCTCGAACTGCCACAACGCCCAAAAGCAGAGAAAGCAAGACCCAAGTATGGTTAACTTGTTGCAGTCTGATAGCTTTCAAATTCGACAATATGATGTATGAATTGAATGCTACAATCTAGGGTAGATATGCCGATGTTCTGCAGGGCAGATTGTATGATTTGTTCGGTATCTATGGAATACTTACAATGCTTAGGATATTTAAGGGTCCAAGATATGTTGAGCATCCCAGAACCAGGTCTGAGTAATGCAGTATGCCGCTCTGAAGATATTCTTGAGCTTAGAGAAGTCGACTAGTTCAGGCTCAAAGGTTCATTCATAGACTGATCGATAATGTGGGCTCTTTTAGATATAAATGCCGAGGCAGTTAAGCATCTTATGATCTTCACACAACTTGCAACGTAACGGCCTGAGTGACAGTTTTCAACTCGTGGTCTTGTACGATGCTTCGAAAAGGTTGTTGAAAGCTAAAAAAGAAGGAATGAATCGTAGAGCATATGCCTTCTTCGACGCGCGCTTCTGATCGACAGTACCTCGCTCCCTCTTCTCAAGCTTACAGTATTTGAAGACACCAAAAGGTGTTCTTAGGGTTGCGATAGTACTTGTACTTATACAGACACGCTCCGAAGGACCCCGCGGTTTGATTTCGAGACGTTGTTTCCAAGCTTTGAACTTTTTGACTTTCCCGATAATTAAAAGAATTGTTTGGAGCTGGAATTCTGACATCATCTGAAGATTTGTGGTTCGATTGAGAAGATATAAGTCGCTCTTCTATATTCCTAACAGCAGAAACGACTTTCGTCACAGATGCCTGCAAATTAGCTTGATGGAGTTGAACCCCTTGGGCTGAATCCCTGAAAGCCATGCCGATTTCATGGAGAGTAGTATCTAGATTGGAAAGCCTATCGCAAGTGTCATCAGTCCTACGGGACTGTATTACTACAGAAGTACTTGGTCAGGTCAGCAGTGTATGATCATAAAGTTATGTTGAGCTTACTTCAATGCAGACGTGAGAAGAAGATTCAGCTGACCAATTTTGGCGGAAAATTTTGTGCGAAAAGACTCGATGTCATTTGGCATAAGTAAAGCAAATTTTGCTTTATTTCCAAGCTCAGGTACTTGCCCCAGTTTACGTTTCAAGGTACTCATGGAAGCATCAGGGGTATGATCACCCAGTCGTTTATCGTATGGCAGGAGTTTTGCGTGAAAAGCTGTTGCAAGTTTCTCGCAATATTCGACCATGCTCTGGACCATTTTCTCGTACTCCAAGTCGTATCCTGGTCCTCGGGGTGCATACTTGGGGCGCTCCAGTATTGTCTCGGAAAACTTGAGATCCTCAAACAACGATTTGTATTCGTCTGATGCTCCTCCACTCACCCTACACGCCTTACATATTTTGATGAGAGTTTCGATACCTGCGATAAAGTCGCCGATACCGACGCCATACGGGAAGACCATCGTGAAGAGAGAATTCAAAAGTGGGGTAAGCTCAGGTAAGATGACGCCTAGCAGATGGCAAGGCTGGCGGTCTCGACTTGTTACTATACTGGAAAGCGTGTAGTGGCTGAAGAACTGAATCAAAGTATGAGATTTGATGCGCTTCTCTGAATTTACTCTTCTCTGTATTTTCACAATGATAATAAAAGGAAGACTGAAGGGAAAGGCAGAGATGTGGACTCCAATGCGTCGATTGTAGGACAAGACAGACTGGTAGATGACAGGCTACATACGTCCTTCACCTTGCAATATCCAACCAAAACTGAAGCCTTGCGCCATTCTGATACGTAGCATAGGTACATACATGCATAGATATCAATCATACATAAGTAATTAAGTGCTGCACTTTGTGTACTAAAATTGTGACGACAAGATACCACATCCGTTCTATATTGAGAAATTTGGTGGCTTGCAGAACTCGGTTTGCTTCAAATGATTTAGAGGCTCTCTATAATTCGAATAGATTCCAAGAGCTCCACATCTTAGGAACGTTTAAATGTCAATGTGCTTCAACTGTCGTATGTAACTATATCGTGATCAACAGTAATTGGTCAGAAATCATCTATATTTCTACAGCAATGTCTATATCACCAGAGCAATTAACAGAAGTATAAGAGAATATTACTAAAGGTATATTTAAATAGTTACGGGCGCTGTGCTACCAAATCAAAGGAGGGACGATTACAGGCCTGAGATAAAAGATTGAAAACCCAGAATTACATGAAGAGGATCAGGAAAATAAAAACCGAAGAATCATGTACCACAACACTCATCAAGCAAATACCCTCCTTATAAGTCCCTTGATTCCCCCACTATTCCTAGATCTCTCCTCCGCCAAACGTCGCTGCTTCCGTGCTTCGTGTCTCGCTCTACGCTCCTCCTCAGTTTCAGTCCTCAGTCCCTCCTCAATCTCCTTCTTGCGAATTTCAACTCTCTTCAATCTCTCAATTTCCTTTTCCTCTCTAGTACGCTCTGCCAACTTCTCCCTCCTCTCACCCGCCATCTTCTCCCTCTCCTTTTCAAGTCTGCCCTTGCTTGTAGCCTCAGACTTACTCATGCTCCTAGTCACCGAGTCACGGAGTGGGTTTTCCTTCTCGGACTTGTGGGAGGATCCTTGGCCATTGGATGCGGAAGGACGGCGCCGCGTACGAGAGCTAGTGCTTGCTCGACGATCCGCCGACGAACGCGATGGAGAATGGCTTTTTTGCAGATTTGAGAAAATAGGAATCTTGTGCACGCTTTCTCCTTTCAAATCTAGCAGTCCGGGACGAGTTGATGCTCCCTCGCTGCCGTGAGAGTGCGTAGATTTGGTGCTGCTCAACCTCCGTGTTCGATGTCGGCGTACGCTATCCGTCTTTTGCACGCTTCCGGATCCTTCAGCAACAACTTCAGGCTCGTCTTTGGGGATCTCGGGAGCTGGCTCGTCCTTGGGTGGCTCTGGAGCAGCCTCTGGCTCCACGAGCTCAGGAGCTGGGGCTTTCTCCTTGCCCTTTTTGATTTCCAACTCCCGCTCAGCCTTCTCGGCTGTAGCTCTCTTAGCCTTACGTCGGTCATGAGCAGCCTGCTCCTCAGGCGTTCGCGTCTTCTTACCGTGAGAGCTACTGACACTTATGCCGCTGTCATGACGTTTCGTCTTCTGGGATTTGGGAGATGAAGGAGCAAAGAAATTTTTGAGTGACGAAGAGTCGCTGTTTCGGCGCTTGGAATGATTATGTGGACGCTCGTCTTGCGAACGATGCTCCTTGTCTTTGTTGGACTTGCTTGAGCGAGACGTGGAATGGCGGGACGATCTATGACGCCGTTTGTCCGTGGGAGATCCGTCCGGCATTGCTTTTTTCTCGGTCGAAGCTGCTGTTTCTGTAATCGTCTCGGGCTCTTCGACGATTGCGGTATCCGTCAAGTTCTCACCTGGAGGTGGTGTGCTTTCGGGGTCGTTAGATTGAGATTCTTCGACAGGAGCCGGTTCCTCAGTGGCAGCCGGTTCGTTGGTTTCCGTGGGAGTCGGTTCTTCAGTGACAGCCGGCTCTTCGATAGGAGCTGATTCCTCAGCAGCAGCTTGTTCTTCAGCGACAGCTGGTTCTTTGGTTTCCGCGGGAGCTGGTTCCTCAGTGGCAGCCGCTCCTTCAGTGGCAGCCGGTTCTTCTGTAGTCGGCTCCGCAACAGGAGCTGGTTCGTTGGTTTCTGCGGGAGCTGGTTCCTCAGTGGCAGCCGCTCCTTCAGTGGCAGCCGGTTCTTCTGTAGTCGGCTCCGCAACAGGAGCTGGTTCGTTGGTTTCTGCGGGAGCTGGTTCCTCAGTGGCAGCCGCTCCTTCAGTGGCAGCCGCTCCTTCAGTGGCAGCCGGTTCTTCTGTAGTCGGCTCCGCAACAGGAGCTGGTTCGTTGGTTTCTGAGGGAGCCGGTTCCTCAGTGGCAGCCGCTCCTTCAGTGGCAGCCGGTTCTTCTGTAGTCGGCTCCGCAACAGGAGCTGGTTCGTTGGTTTCTGAGGGAGCCGGTTCCTCAGTGGCAGCCGGTTCCTCAGTGGCAGCCGGTTTCTCAGTGGCAGCCAGTTCCTCAGTGGCAGCCGGTTCCTCAGTGGCAGCCGGTTCCTCAGTGGCAGCCGGTTCCTCAGTGGCAGCCGGTTCCTCAGTGGCAGCCGGTTCCTCAGTGGCAGCCGGTTCTTCAGTAGTCGGCTCCGCAACAGTAGCTGGGTCGTTGGTTTCTGCGGGAGCCGGTTCTTCAGTGACAGCCGCTTCTTCGACAGGAGTTGATTCCTCAGTTGCAGCCGGTTCCTCAGCAACAGGTTCAGCTTCAGCTTCAGCTTGCGGCTCGCCACCACCCGTTTCTTCGCTTGATGCGCTCTCAGGTGGCGCGTCTTCACTTTTGGGTTCCTCTGATGGGTTACTTTGGTCACCTGGCTGATCACTTTGGGATTCGTCCGTCACAGCAGCTTCGAGCTGCGCATTCTCGGTATTCGAATCCTCGTTTGCGCTGTTCCCAAGGGCCGGCTCGTCGTTTTTGGCTTCCTCAGCTGGCGAACCATCATCTTTCGACTCTTCACTTTGGCTGCTTTCGACAACCAGGTCTTTACTTTCCCCTTCTTCGGTTGGAGGCACCACACCTTCAGCCGGAGCTGGTGGCTCTTCGCTTTTATCTTCCGAAATAGGAGCTTGATCAGAACTCGAAGAATCGCTAGCGGCGGGGACTTCAATCTGCGAATCCTCGGGAGCAGTCAGTTCGTCTGATTCAGCCGGCTGCTCTGTGGAAACTGGTGGTTCGTTCTTGCTTTCCTCGGTTACTGGTTGCTCGCTGCTATCTGCCTTCTCTATTGGATCAGAATCTTGCGCCGGGGCTTGAGCTTCATCACTAGGAGTAGCTTCACCCTGTGACTCTTCGGAGGTTTGATTTTCAACAGGCGGATCCGCAGCTTGGATTTCATCGCCATTGGCATTGTCACCGGAGGTTGATTCGACCAGAGCATCATCAGCCTTGTTCTCTCCCTCGACGCTCGTTGCCGTTGTAGATTCATCACTCGGTACAGACTCGCTCGGTGATGTGTCCGAGCCTTCATCCGCAGTAACGCCGGATTGCATTTCCTCGGACTTCTCTCCATCCGCTACCGGGTCCTGGTTCCCTTCAGCTGGGCTTGAATCTTGAGACGGTATTTCTGGATTGTTTTCCTTATCTTCGGATTGTCCAGCCGCCGCATCTGATGATGCTTCATCCTGGCTTGGCGCAGCAGCATCGCTGACGTCTTTCTCGGATTCATCAGGCTGTTCGTTTGCGTCACCTTCCTTCTGCTCTGGCTCCTCGGATAATGCAGAACCCTCATCACTCTTTGAGCCTTGATCTTCAGCCGACGCCTGATCTCCAACTGGCTCCGCAGCGTCGGGACTGCTGCTCAGTTCCTCAGATTTGGCATCGCTAGCTACCGTATCCCCAGCGGATTCAGGGGGCTTTTCGGATGCACCATCGCCGCTTTCAACAACCGCAGCGGGCTCAATATCCTCGTCAGCCTTTTCAGTCGGTTCTGCAGCCTGTGCTGAATTCTCGCCGGATTCGGAAGTGCTTTCTGTTCTAGCCTCTTCACTTTGTGAATTTTCAGCACTTTGAGGGTTTTCTTCCGGCGTAGATTCCTCATTTGACTGAGGATCACTTAATTCAGGCTCCTCCTTCGGCGGAGAATCACTCTCAGCCATCGCTTCCTGAGTCTCTTGAGCAGTTGATGTAGCTTCAGTCATCGGCTCGTCGCTAGAGCTATCCTTTGCTGAAGGGTCGCTAGGCGGCGTATCGACTGCCAGATTCTCCATCGAAGAATCGTTGCTATCTTCGTCAGCGACTGGAGCCGTATCTGCCGTAGTCTCGGCAGTTTGCGAAGGCTTAGAAGTATTTTCAGCAGCAGCTAGTTCTGGGGCACTTGACGTCTCCGCTGGAGCTGACTCTTGATCGGCGCTGTCCTCGGATTTGCTTTCCGGGCTAGGCTCCGACTCCACAGGTTCCGATTCATTTGCAACGGCATCGCTGGGGGCCTTATCGCCTTCGTTCATTTCGGGATCAGTATTCTTGTCTTCAGGGTTTGGCTCGGGATCAGTAGTTGTTTCGTCAGCCGCGCCTGCGCTTTCGCCCTCGGGAGCAGACGTCGTTTCGGGAGCCTGCTCCACAGGAACCGGCTCTGGAGCAGTGGACGCTTTGTCTGCAACAGGATCACTAGCTAGATTTGGATCTATTGGAGTGGATTCTGGTTCAGTCGCCGCGTTCTCTGAGGTTGAACTAGGATCGGAGTTCTCTCCTTCTGGAACAGACTCCGGATTGCTCTGTTCCGAAATAGGTGCGGGTTCGGCTTCCGCAGCGTTCTCAGGAACAGCCTCGGGCTCAGAGTTCTTCTCTTCTGCAGCCATTTCTGGTTTGCTTTCTTCGCTTACGGGAGGTACTGGTTCAGCAGGATTCTCCCCAGCACCTGTGATTTCAGAGTTCGATATCCCAGCGGTAGTATCTGATTCTGGTGCCATTTCCGCCTGAACCAGTTCCGGTTCCGAAATCTTCTCCTCAGAAGGTGCTGGGATGTTAGGCGTCGGTTCCGAAGCAGGTGCAGTTTCCACGGGAGCAGATTCTGGCACTTTGTTCTCCTCAGGAGCCAGTGCTGTAACAGCTGGCTTATTTGTCACGGAAACAGGATTTCTTGCTTTATCGTGTGACTTCTTGCCTCCCTTCGATCTCTTCTCCTTCTCTTTCTCTTTCTTCTTCTTCTTCTTTGACGATCCTTCGGCTGGTGTCTGGGATTCTGTGCTCTCCCCGTGTTTTGATTTCTTGCCTTTCTTCGCTCTCTTGTGATCGTTATCCCATTCGTCTTCTCCTGCTTCCACTGGCTCTACGGAGTGGATTTTCGGTTGCTCCAACTCCTTTTTCTGTTCTTGTGGTGAATCTATTGGATCCGATGTGCTGCTCGCTACATCTGAAGTCCGGTCAATTGGCTTCTCCGAGTCCGTATCCGATGATTCCTCTTCAGGGCTTTCGGCGAGTATCTCATTGCCATCCGGTTTTTGAGTACCGTTCTCTAATATCTGTTTAGCAGTTAGTATTCTTCATTCGTGCCATACTTCTCACCTTCACCAGCATCATCTTCTAAGGTGGCGTTCAAAGCCGCCGCCTTCTCCCTCTCTTCCTTTAATTTGGCTTCTTCTTCCTCCCATAGATCTTGTATGGTAGGTCGATATCTCGCGTCTTCTTTATTGACCACGACCTTACTCATATCCGTCACTTCGATTGCACGCCAATCAAAATTCGACCGAATGGGACAAACAGAAACGTTCATTTCCATACTGTACTGTTTTGCACCGTAGTGTCTTCTGAATCTTCAATCCAAGCTTCAAACTTCTTTTTATTGTTTCTGTTGCCCATATTTCAAAGTGGGTGGGGAGAGATATAGAGATGTTGGTTGGAACCCAACACCACCCGATGTGTGCTTTCAAAAAGGATAAACCGAACAAAAAGTGAGGCGTAAGAAGGGAGGGAGAGAATAGAATTCAATTGGAGGGGGTACAAAACGCAAGATATTACCTGTACTTCAAATACCTTCACTATGGCTACAGCGATATTGTCACAGCAAGGGTACTTGGGACGCAATCCAACATGCAACCTCAATATCTTGCATATGCATCATTGGCTGACAATGATTACATCCAGTCCCGTTGAATTGTGGCGGCACTTCATTGTATCGGTTCGTAAAGCTTCAATACCGAGGGGCCAGCAAGCTACATACATAGCTGCCCAACATTCTGCACACGGCGCGGGCCTGAGGATCACGACTACAAGTAAGGAAGAAGTTTGTGGAAGGACGTTGTGGGGAATAATATGCACCTGGAATGAATTGTGAGCACCCCGTTGGCGCCTTTTAATGCAGTGGTGTTCCTGAATGGTATATAATCCTTGTCTCCCGCATCCCGTTCACCGCCGAATATGCAGATTGCACCAGATGCATTGTGTCGTGTCGCCTCGCTGTCGCCCTGTCCCGAGGGAAATCCAGCGCCAGTCGCTTGTCATTGAGTATGATGATTGAGTTCAGTGAGGAAATAGCACCTCTAATCCTTCCACTTCCTCGAGATACAACTCGTACATCACCGATAAGATGCATTGTCCTGGGTATCAAGGATGACGAGAGATGACGAGATACTGCTCGTGACGGTTTGCATCAGGGAGATTGGGTTGCACCGGCCTCGATTATCAGGTCTGAGGAGACCGACGATCAAGCATTTTTAGACACAAACATACCAGTGATATCATTCCACGAGGAGAAGGTCAACTTGGCGGTTATCTGTTGGTACAAGTAGGAATAGGGGGTTTGCGACTGTGCCCAAGTGTAGCAGTCTCAAACTTAAACATATATCTACATTCAAATGTAGATGATACAGACGCAGCATGCATCTATGCCCTCAAACGCTGCTATCCGTACTACCGATAAGTTGTGTGCCGTGTCCCATATTTGAAGATACACAAACAACGCATTACGAAGTACACAGTGATTGAATACTCGACGAATTGTTGGTCCCAATACATGCTGTGGTGCGAATAAGCAAGGACAATCATCATGCGGAACAATTAAGGTTGCTTCTACATGTCGAGTTACACGACTATGGACGACTGAGTCCTCCGCAATAGTACAGAATGAAGCTTACAAAATTTTGATTTTCTTTTTGATAACATAAGGTTTTCTTAAGATAAAATATGTGCATACAGGGCAAACGTACGTGCATTTCAAAGACATGAGTTCTGATCAGAACTCAAAAGCACCATTGCTCGTATTTATTACGAATTGAGACATAGCAAAGTGTAACAATTATGATATTTGAACGCCCTATCATATTGAAATCATCTAAGATGATTTCCAGTTGAGACTGCTTTGATGCCAAGGTCTCTTCCCAGTCTACAGCTATTTCGACTTACAGTCTTTGTCAGACAACGGAATTCCCGTGTCCAGAATGTCCGTTTACTCATATCTTTGGTATTCACATGTATCCCATTCTTGATATATGTGGTTCCCTCTTGTAGGAAAATCTATCTGCACGTTCTGGACAACGTGAGACCTGACTACTCCATTTGATTACAAGTGGATTCGGATTGCTTACATCCATGTCAGTCAAATGGCTTTTATCATCAAATCTCTCATCATTTTCTTGTCTCTCGTCACCATTCTGCTTTTTGAAAAAGGTCGAGCTCGTATCAGCAATAGATGGTTGATATCTAACCTAATGCGGTGTTCCACAAGCGGCTTCTTAAATGCAGAATACGAAAGAAGCAGCAGACATATATTAGGCCTATGAGACAGCTGTTAAGCCGAGTGATCCATCCCTAAATCAATCACTGAAGGTACTTTCCAGTTATGATCGGCCAATCTTAGTGAACTCCTTTCTCTACACCAGCAATCAGCCTGCCGCCCAAATCGAACATGACTTAGATCAAACAAAAGACAGCCAGAGATGTTGTAAAGCCCGCCGAATCAGTATGTATCAGGAGAAATACAAGAAGTATTTGTAAACAGATAGCAGATAGCTATAGGAATGCTGGGCTGTGCACAATAAACGTAGGAATGGAATGTTTGAAACAAGATGCAGGTAAAGTCACTTGAATACAAACATATAAGAAAAGTGTACACCCTGTGAACTTCTGTCCTCCAAACCACATACCCAGTTGGTGAAACGTTCATTTTTGCAGGAGATGGCTCAAGCCAACTCAACATTCATACATTAGCTGTGAGGAGCAAAGAGCGATAGTGATATCAAAAACGGTGATGAAGCGAGCAACGATGAAGAGATAGAAGTGCAATTGAGAAGGGCGGGACGGGTAGACAACTCTATGAGCTAAAACGATCTCTTAGCTTGCTCTATAAAAGGATCCAACAACACGTACTCAATAGCTGTCAGTATACCTCAACCTTACAGCTCCATACTGCGGAGGTGATGCCTGAAACAACAAACGTTATTGTAGTCAATTCCTAATCGATTAGCTCCTTGTCGTCATCCAAGGCATTGTCCTCATTTCAAACTTCCTCACTGTTATGTCATTAAATCTCCAATGGCCTTGGTGTACAATTTCTCCATCCCACAAGGGAATATGTTTGCACACTTCATTTTCTCAGTTGCGTATGTTTGACTACGATCCCAATATATATATATATATATATATATATATATATATATAGCAGACGTATTGCCAACTACCATGTCGATGACAGATCTCTCCATTCGACGAAAACCCACACCCATTCCACTGATCAGGCTCATCTCTCTGCCAACTCATTCCACCATCCAAGACAATCTCACTGTTAGAATCCATTCCTTGGTTTGCATTCACCTTGCGCTTCCAAAATCACGAATCCTTTCTCACACGTAGCATCTAATCGTAGATAAACATCATTCATACATATATGCATACATACAGCCCTCAATCATCAAATACATCACAAAGTATATCCCAAAAAACACAACATTTCCCGTTTAATCCAACGCCAACCAAACATCCAACAATTTCTCGTAATCCGGCGTACCAAGACCAGTAACTGGATCCCAGCCGCTAACAGCCGTGAAACCATTAGTACCACAGCCTTCGTTCCCTCCCGAGGTAATATCGTTCAGAGCATCCGCGTTCTCATACAGAACCGGGTTAATGAATCCAACAACCGACTTATTGGCTGCAATTCTCTGCTCGTTGATGAGGGTAATGATCGATCCGAAAGTAGGGCTAGAGGCAGAAGTTCCATAGACAAGTGAGAGCTCGCCGTCGACGGCAACGACGTAATTGGCGCCGTTGGCTGAAATATCAGGGTATCCTCTGACGGTCTGGGAGTTGTTGTACTGCGTGGCGGTGTAGCTTGGCTCGTGGTCGGCGAAGTAGGTGGCAACTGCGTCGGACTGGTAGTCTGGGATGGGGAAGACGTTGGAGAAGCCACCACCAGAGTAGATGACGGTCTCGGAGGCCTCCTCAGCATCGGTGACTGTGGCGCCAGACTTGATCTGTGTGGCGCCGACGGCGGTCACGTATGGGCAGGTTGCGGGGAAGGAAGGGTTGAAGGTGCCAGATGAGCCGGAGTTGTAGGTTCCACCGGCGCACTTGGCCTTTGTGCAGCATTGGCCACTGTTACCGGCTACACCGTAGTCGCCAGAGGAGTAGAGGAAGGTAACGCCGGTGAGACCAAGCTTCATGTATTCGTAGCATTGGCGCTGTTCGTATGCGGCCGTCAAGTCGGCTTCGTTGTAGCCGTAAGAGGTACTGATTACGGAAGCTACATCGACCGTACCGCAAGCTTCATCACCCTTATATCCACCGGAGCTAGTGTCGGGGTAAATGCCGTCCCTGTTGGGTTAGTTAACATTTTAGATGAATAAATGAGTTTGGGTCTTACTGGGAAGAGTCATCACCGCCATCATATGTGCAGTAAGAAGCATCAAGGGCATCAAGGAAGTTGTTAAAAGAAGCTCCCTCAACGTCGTCACCAACCTGGTAGAGGGTGACTTTCTGGGGGTAAACAAGGGAGATTGCATATTCGAGATCAAGATCAGATTCTCCGTTGTAGTCGAAAGACTTGTCGCTTGTCTGCACGATAGCTCCATCAATCAGGTTGATAGTTGGTCCGTAACCAGAAGGAATCTCTCTCTGAAGATTGGTGTAGAAGTAGTTGAGATCGCTCTGAAGGAAAGCCTGTGGGGTGTACTCGACAATACCGTAGGACGACTCATTGAGAGTTCCATTGGGGGTGTTATAAAGAGCACGGAGGCAGTCTGGAGTAATCTGAGTGTCGCAAGTAGCCAGACTGAAGGTGACATCTGGTGTAACATCGGTTGAAGGAGCAGCAATTGAACTACCTTTCTTTGGCGCCCAGGCGAGATTGTTACCTGGAGCACTGTCCGTTGGGACACCACGCTTCATTGGGCGAGTTTTGCCACGCTTTTCTGGAACGACATCGAAGTGAAGAGTTGGGGTGATAATGTCGATGTGGCTCTGAAGATCAGCTGGGATGCTGTAGGACTCGCAGGCTACGTGTGGACGACCAGTCGCCTGGTTCTCATAAACGTTGTACTTTGTCTGCAGCAAAGACTCGGCTTGCTCGACCGTTGCATCAAACTTCACCCAAGTGTTGCCTTTGGTGACCTTGACGTCCTCGTCATCAAAGCCGTAGGATGCAAGCCAGCTTTTGACAGCATCAACAGACTCAACGCTGGGAGAAAACATCTCAGCAACCTGATCGGCTGTCCAATGCTTGCCGTAGTTTGAGCTTTTTCAACGATTAGTCTACATTCACCATATTATTAGAGTGCCATTGACGTACCTGGATGGATGAGAGACGTCCATGAGGAATTCATGACCTCGATCAAGGTTGCGCTGCTTTAAGCCAATCTTCATTGGCATCACAGCGGAACGATCCAAGAGCACCTCAGAGCTGCGCTTCCACATGGAAGAAGGTCCACCACTTCTCTCCTCATGCACGACATGGGAGCTTGGAGCAGGCGCGGCCAAGACCCCGGCGAGGAGACCAGCAGAAACGGCAAAAACAGAGAACTTCATGTTGAACGAACGACTGAAGCGGGATGATATCAAAGGGATAACGAGTAAAAAAAAAATAGAGGTTCTCATGACGACTATATACTTACAGAATTCATGCATGAGCTTGGTTTTCCCCAGTCAGGGATCCAGCTCGACAGCTTCGTAAAGCTGAGGAGCAGCATTTCTCTTGTCGACCCATGGATGCCTTCTCTCGATGCTGGGGGCGATGATCTTACTGAGAAGCTACACCTTTGAAGAGCAGGTAATGAGAAAAAAACAGGACGATTTGATATTGTATTAAGGTAGTAAACTCAAAATAGGAAGGAGAGAGTCGCAGCACAGAGCAGCCATTGGTGTCTGCATATCGTGGAGCTGGTCTTGGCATTGGTGCAAAATCCTCGAATGGGACCGTGAGACATACGTGAGCTCCATGAAGAAGAAAAAATGCACTATTCAAAGAAAATACCAGGTAGATAGCAAGACCATTGAGCATGCGATTGGCCACTTTTAGAGAGGATCTAGTGGCTAGTCAGTAGGCATCTATCCTTAATATCTGTTATCTGCTCCGTGATGCTTGTTCATTATCGTCGACGGCATTTGAATGAAGACGTCGAAGTACATTGTGGAGGCGGAAGGCTTTGAGCACCCCCATTTCCACGGGTGAAATGTATGCACATACTTGGATTGGGCCCCTCCATGCGCGGTGATGGGTACAAGGCGGTGATGAGCTGGGACCCATAGCTCGTTGGCAGTGTCGGCCGTTCTCAAGGGTTCTTCATGGGTTCCCATGGGTCATCTGCGTCGTCCATTGAATTTTGCAGGCTCATATGGTGGCATTGTTGTCAGTTGCAATGAATTCCATCAGTCAACCGCAACGTTTCTTGTACGTATATGAGCATATGTACGTACAGTAGTATCGTAAGATATGTCAAAAATGTCTTATCTATTCTCGTGTATATCTGCCTTGGACAGTGCAGAACGTTGGCTGTGTTTCCCATGTCAAATACCATGTGGGGTCGTCTGCCATGGCCACCACACCTCTGTTGTCAAGTCATGAACTGGGTTGATGATAATTATACCAGTACGACGACCAGTACGACCATAGTGATGACCTCTCAAAGACCACACTTTCAATGCTGTCCGTCCGCGCTTTGGGTACTCATGGCTTGCATGTGAGTTTCATGATTCGCAGTATATGCATTATTCCTTATCATCAATAAGCAATAAGGTAACACGAGAAGTGGAGTGGGTAGTGATTTAGTACACGAACAAGCAATTTTGGCAAGCCACCCAATGCCATTATGTCCCCGGCTGTTCTCCCGCAACAGCACCGACCACCGACTCCTCAGCCCATTGGAGTGAAGTTCACATCGTTGCAAGAACAACGACAACAACAATAACAACAGATCCTTGGATATCCTGTACGCTCACACCTTGAGTTGAGAAATGTGCCGTTGTACCTGAAAGCCAATGCCTCACGTGTAGGTTCGTTCTTCAGACGAACGAAGCTTCTGACCTGCGATTCGCCGCCAGAATCCATATCAATATCGTGTACCGCCATACGCACAATAATGCTCAACAGATAAGAGAACGATGTAACACAATCGTGACCTGCTGCCACTGATCGACATTATCCGCCAACGGAAGACGTTCTTCCTTCGATGATTGTTCGATGCATACTCAAATTCCTATCTGTAGCCAAGACGGCTTGTCTGCACGAGAACATGAATGATCATTGACCACACTGTTAGTTCTCAGTTCATAACAACAGATACGCCACGTCCATGTGCCTGTAATCTATTATCGGGTCACGTTTGTCATCGAAAGCGATGGAACCCGAGCAAGTTATCGAGATGCTGGAATACACAGAAACACAGAAACTCAAACTGCGATATGCACGTATGGGTGAGGTTGTAAAATTGTGTCTCTCAGGTTATGCTGGCTTTGCAAGCGGACATGAGGTGCTGCATGGTACCAAGACTCCGGCTCCAGCACCAACCTTGAGGTTACTTACCATGGAATGAAGATAAAGACAAGAACAAAGTTGAGATCATGGCATCCAACCGAGGTCCATAATCACTCCATCCCTCTCCAGGAGGTAATCCAACAAGCATATCATAGCAGAAAAGTCCAGAAAGAGTACTGAGGACGCAGAGCAGACGAAATATGGATCTGGGGTAGAGTCAAGCCGTTCTGGGGTGCTTATGAATGCGCAACACTGCTATCCTCACGACAGCAAGCATGTGCAGCATAATGCATCTCGTCGGGCATTGGCGCGACGGCAACCTTGTTCGGTGCAGGATATGTACGCAGTATGCACATACATGAGTCTTCGCCCGAATGAGAAACTCCTGCCGGCGACGAGATGGAAGGTGTGAATACTTTTCCAATTCTAATAAGCGGGTCGCATCGCACTCGATGACGATGAGACTTGATTGCTTTGTAGAGATATAAAATCGTGTGATATCGCTTCTATTGGTGGGATCTTCTGACCTGCCCAAAGGAGAAATGCTGAAACCTTTTCGGGAGTCTTCCGAATGGGGGACATATCAGGTCGTGTAGTCAGAGCTCGCGAGCTTGGCGGTATTTGGATTGCCTTCATTTTGACAAGTCCGGATGACGAATTATATTAAGCGTGGGGATTATATAGTAGCTATGAACCATATAGCAAGGAAATCATCGTATTCTGTGATTGGAACCACTGTTCAGCAGACCATAGCTCGTACCAAGAGTTCTGTCGGTCAAAAGAACGAGGGCCTGGCGATGTTCTGGGATAAGAGGCGCATGAGAAGAATGCATGAGCGATGTAAGAATAGATCGTCACTTCGACAAACGATTAGCCGCACCACAATTGTTGCCGGAGGATGGCAAAGAATGGTATGGCTCATATAAAAACACGAGATGAGCTGCATTTAATGATACTTAATGCCCCAGTCCCGCTGTTCTCCCAAAATTCGAGAACCTGCGTATCCAACTTTTGTGAGAGATCAGACAGGAAATCTGCATGTTGAAATGAATTTCCTGCGATGTCAGGCTAGAGTGGTCAAACCAGATATAACCAGCGCTCCCATATAGCCAGTTTGCTATTGCATGATACTCGCTAGATGAAAAGAAGGTTTTATCTGCTGGCATTCGTGATCTAATCTGTGTTTCTTGTCCGAACTGGGATCCAACAGGAATAATTGCCGAGGGTTTGACTGCCGAGTCATTCGAGGGAGTATGCATCATGCACTGACAAAGATAACAGCAGGCTTCAGATCTGCTCTGAGCTATCAAGGAGTTATACCTTGCTCTTTTTTACTCAGAAGTATGCCTTGTGCTTTATTCGATCAATTGAAGCCCCCGCTGTTTGTAGAAATCTCAGCGAACAACTGGCTTGTAAGGAGCAACTAAACATTGAGACAAGCATGAATTGGCGAAGTCATGTTGTCATGAGCCTCTCAAAAGTTCGTGTTGTTGTGTAGCAACTTGTGCAAACGTCTTTACTAGAAAATACGTCCGCGCCGTTATTAATATTGAATGAAAGCCTCTAAGAGCTACGCCGTGACAAACCATGTAATACATAAACATCGGTATAGTATGCTTCTAATGGGTGTGAGTAGAACATATCATCTAGTGTAGAGACCCAGGTTTTTCTGCTTGCCAACAGACATGGTCTTATTACATTTTACAAAAATCTAATCTTCAGTACATATATATCAAATATACCTCCCGTCTTTCTCTAAATCCCCAACTTCATCTTCAACCCCAAATCCAATATGAGGTGCTACGCCGTCAGTTCGGTCCGCCTCCCCAATGACGCCAAACCTAAGCCTTACACCCCCCAACCTCCCATCCAACGGCAATGCCCCCAGACTCTCTCCCTCACAGAGGGCATCAAGTCTAGGGTTCCGCGTGGTAGCCACAACAGCCGAGAAAGCCGTGGAATGAGAGACACCGTTGGCAGATAGGGCGTACATGCCCAGCGCAACGGCAATGCAAGTAACGAGGATGGCAATACCATATGAGATGAAGAGATTACGGGGAGAGTAATCGTAGACGTTGTGGGTGGACCAGGTCGTTACGTTGATAGACGATGTGTTGCCGGCCGTGAAGTTGGTTGCGAGCATGGCGATGGTGATATTGTTTGCGAGATCCTGCACAGCGTGCATGAGCGTGCGGTTGCGGCAGAGGGAAGAGTCCTTGAAGGTCACCGCGTTCGTGAGGTTGGGAAGATTGGCAGCCGGCACTTCGATGGCGGTGATGACGGCGGTGGTTGCGTTCCGGTCTAGTGTGTTCACCGAGATTATGGGGTGGTCTGTCCAGTAGTTATTGGAAAAGTCGGGGCAGCCTGTCAGGCCGGTGCGTAACATCTTAGATGAGGTGTCCCATTGCATGACCCGAAGGGCGGGATCCGTCTGCTCCTCATCAACGTAGTCTGATGCTGCAAACTGATCTTGTCCCACAAGCGTTGTTACGTTGCCGCTGAGCAGGGAGGCAAGAGCTATGAAGACACCAGCGTAGGCGTAATAGCGCGGTTCAAGAGGCTTCTCCGGCTGCAGGGGGAGGACTATAGGCTCAACAGCACCAATATGGTTGTGTGTGATGCTTTGAGCACCGTTCGTGTAGTTGAAGCCGATGTCAAAAGAAGCGTTACCCATAGTGCAGATAAAACTTTCGTTGGCTGTTTGCACCCATAGACCGAGTGGTGCGCCTGCCTCATAAGTACCGTCGTCGTTATCAATGGCCGTAGAGTTGTAGCCCGCGAGTTTTGTCGTATAGTTCTCGGGTAGTTCTACAGCCCAGTCACTATACTCATCTATAGGTGTCTGGCCCGGCAGCTCGGTAAGGAAGTTGAGCCCTTTAATATATCAGTTTGAATGGGGTTGAAAATACTATGCAAGGAAAACATACATCCTGTTGGGCCCAGTGTTGGAGCAAAAGCTGACCAGTAAAGCATATCCGTAGCTTCAGTATATCCATCTTTCCAGAGATTCTCCGTTAGAAATAATGACTGATTTGCCGCCTTCTCAATGTAGTAATCAAAATCGGCCTGCTGAGTCGCATTCGCGATATTGCAAGACACTGTGGGACCGTAGAACTGAAAGTTGTATGAGGAGTTGCTAGCATATGAAGCTATAGTAGGGATCTTGCTATCGATAGCTGCTTGCCATGCAAGGTCGAGTACGGCACTTGAAGGTACTGCAGTTGATCCTATGCGGACTGACCAGTCTGTTAAATTCCAATCAATCATTGGCCATGGTGCAATTGTAGTTTCATTTTGCAGGCCAGGAACAACGTTAAGTGTCGCTGGTGGTGCAATACCTGCCAATGTCATCGCCCTAACATATGTTAGTTCATAGCTTTCAAGTTTGAATTCTCAGACTCAAATACCAGCAGATAAGAGCAAGAAGCATGGCGATTTTGGCTGTTTTCAGCAATTCCCAGCTCAAGAAGCCTATTGGATCCGACGTAAGAGCAAAGATTTTATCAAGTCCGTGGAAGGTAAAGGGGCGCTTGCGGATAACCACCCATACATATTCCTTGTACGCCGCGCTACTAGCAGCAGTTAACAATGCAAGAGTGAAGAAAGAAAATGCTGTTCCGAAGGCCGTAGCCCATTGCTGTTTGAAAGGAGGTCCAGCTACCGTTCCGTTCAGTCGCGTGTAGAACATATGATGCCCGACAGCAAGAAGAACACCGGCCAGGGTGAACAGAATCATCAGCGTGGGATGCTGCCACTGAATACCCCATCTTACGTATTTGTGGGGCGTATAGGAAGCGGCGGTGTCGTATCTCTGAACATAATCATGGCGCTTGGTAGGATCCTCGAGTGTCTCTATTTGAGGTGGGTTGTTGAAATTTCTGAAAATCTCAGGATAGTTCTGGTCGTCAACATGAGAGATTCGGTGTTTGCGTGAGGCCTCCCACGATGGCGGGCTCTCTGTATCCCTTGACGTCTCATCGACCGGAGATTGACTTCGAGATCGCTCTAACATCTCAATGAACCCGTCATTGTTCTCGGAAGCCGCCTGATTGTGGTCATGATTGACTCGTGAGTAACGCTTCAAGTGAAGGGCGTCGATCATGTTGGCGACTAATTCATAACACAAAGCAAAACAGCAGTCTCAATACCTATTAACAATAAATGTAGTAGATTAGAATGTACAATTGGGTATAAAAGACAAAAAAAAGCAAGCATGGTCACCTTACATACATGTGTTAAGCACATGATACTTGACTTCAAACAAGGTTTTGTCAGATAATATATGCATACATCTGCAGCTACCCAGAAGATAAATTATTGTACACCGATAAAAGTTTGCTTCCCAGACAAGAAGGACCTATCATGAAGAAATTTAATCGGCGCTGGTAGTGGATTTGCAAGGATATGAGAGTGTCCGCTGGGGTTAGAAACCTGATGGGCGGTTGCGTTTGGGGGCCAAGAGTGGCTCGGGTAGGCATTGTCGCGAAGTGTTTGCTAATAACCGCGATAACTTCGCCAATCCGTATATTTATAACACCATGTACATTACCATAATCGGCAAAAGACGTGCTCAGCAGCCATGGCGAAATACTATGGAGCATGTCGAACCTGCATACAATGCTTGACTGCGCTGACTAGATGTATATATAACCCGGTTTGTTCTTCACAGGCGAAGGGCGGGGACTGACGGGCTGTTTCATTCTCAGCTGGTCGGATATTTCCAATAGTCCAGGCCTATGGTAAGCGTCTTTCGATTTAATGGGTGGTGACTCAGATGCTTGGTATCTGACGTCGCTGATGCAGGCTTTTATATTAACAAGAGCATATTACTCTGGAAGGCCACTCACCGTCAAGAACGTGATGACTCTACAATGTCCGCCCTAACTCCAACGCTCTACGCATCCCACCAGTTCATCCTGAAGCTACCAACTCCGTAGCACAATCAAGAACTAGCTGTGTTTCAAGCCAACATCTCCATTGTTGATCTCTCTTGCGCGGTTGTGGGGAGGTAAATTTGCATAGGTCAATACGGCGCGTAAGATTTTGGGGGCGGTGAAAATACAGCAAGTTCCCAGCAGGATGGTTGGTGGAACAAAAGACGGGCAATGTTTTTGCTTCAGCCTTATATCAACGGCCCCCATAGAGTAAAGTGTCGGCATGAGAAACGGTTGGCGTATGTTGTGGTGTGATCGTATAAGAGCTGCAGGAAGGACTGGGCAGTCGGTGATGTGGAGCGGCGGAGCGAGGATTGTAGAGGAGAGCAGACCAGAGGGGTTATAAGATATATGATATTGCGTAGGTATTAGCTCTCATTTTTGAGCGTGGATTAGTTTAGGCTGTACTTAAAAGTCAGATAAATGGATAGCTTGACAGGTTGTGAGAGGTATGACTGCAAAATTCGTGATTATACAATTATGCTGAGTCCAAAATGTTTCGAAGTTAGAACACCAAATGTACCAAAAGAGATCTCAAAAGAGACTTCATAAGAAGAAGAAAACGATGTTAATTTCAAGTTTTATGAAACAAAAGAAAAAGTGTGCGTGACTCGATAGTATACAATACTGTGTATACATCCTATAACACACTGGGGTTTTCATACATAATCAGCAAATCTTACAGTAATGCCATTGATATGAATTCCTACATATGAATGTGGCCACAGATGCAAAAAGACATCTAAAGAGGTAAAACATGAAAGAGTCTCACCAAGGCTAAGACAATATCATATCAAATCACATAAAACAGAACATACACACGCAGAAGAATCATTCTCGATCAAAGTAATCCATTAACCCCAATCCAAACCCAAAGGCTTGCCCTCACCCGTAGTCATAAGCTATTAAAGGAGCTCCGGGCGAACCAAAAAATAGTATAAAGTAGAATACATCAACAACGAAGCCAGCCGCACACTCATCATCCCTCAGGGAGCGCTACCAGCTTCAAAGATCAACTCACAAGTCTAATATGCAACAACAACAACAACAACAATAAACCTTTGCCCTTCCAAGTGAAACGGACCCCTCCCCTCCTAGGGAAAAGGGTCAGACGAAATCAACATCTAGATAAAAAAAAAAACAAGTAAGAGGTATGAAGAGAAACAGAAAAAGAAGAGGCGGTATCAACCAAACACCGCCAATGCCCAAGCGCCGAACAAATGATCCGCCAGTTGAATAACTAAGATGATATAATAAAGGACGAAAACATCAAGTGCTACGAATAGTAAGAAAAGATAGAAGAAGAAAAAAAGAAACTTTTCTGCCGTAATAAATGTCAAAATGTCCCCCTTGGGGGTGCGCAAACCAGCAACGACTCTTCAGGGTAAGGTAAGGAGGGTGAAAAGGGGTAAAAGCTACAGGAAGCCCCCTTCCCCTCCAAAGACACCTACACTGCCCCGCCATCCACAGCGCTCTCTCGCAGGTCCGGGTCCGCCGAGACTCGAATGCCTCAGCCCCTTCTGATTGACGAAGTCGTCTCTGTCTTCGCCGGCAAAACTGGCCTCGGAGCTCCCACGCTCAACGCTTCCGGAGCTGGAACTCAGACTGGCGTTTGTCTGCACGAGCAGCAGCGATGAAGTCGAACTGAGACGACGGGTGAACTCATTGAAACTCAGACGTTTTGATTCCTTCGATGAGCTGCTCATTCTCTTCTCATGGATGCTAGTTCCTCCGGTACTTTGAGGGGGGGAGGCAGCCGCGGGCGAGAGGTTCGAGGTAGGCGCCATGCTAAGGGGACGAGGGCCACGAGGTCGGGGTTGTAGTCCCAGATTCGTCATCGAGTGTGTGCGTGAGGACATGGGGCGACCTAGAGGCGTTGTGCGGCCTGAGATGTATTCGAGGGCACGCTGGGCAGGAGTCGGGATGCTGTGGGCCATGGCAAGATCTTCGTCTTCGAGGATGTCGTCGCTTTCACTGCCTTCAGAGTCGGCATCGGCATCGGCGTCGATTGTCGGATCGTTATTGGGGGATGCTGAAACGGTTTTGCCCTTGTTCTTTCGCTCATCAATCTCTCGCATCATGGCTTCGAAACGGGCGATGGATGATTGCTCTTCTTCTGACTGCTGGGTGGTTATTGACATGGAGCGCATCTGCAAGGCACGGTCGAGGATCGATTCGCGAGGGATGATTGAAGGGGTTGAGGCTACCGAGTTGCTGCCCCTTGTGTGGTTTGAAAGTGCAGAGGATCGACCTTGAGCGACTGTCCAGCCTTCGATGGACTGGTCATCGAACGCATACGAGGGAGAAGGTAGATCATCGGGTAATGTGTTTGGTATGTTATTTTTGTAGGTGTATGCTGGGTGTGAGGGATGCGACGAGGCTTGAGATGAGAGATCGCTTCTTCGGGATCGCAGAGAGGGTGACGGTGATATCACCGCTGAAGGTCGATCTCGCGTGCTTTGTGTACTGACGAAGGTTAAGTTCGACATTCGGTGGACTAATTCGGGTCTTGTTGTGGCAGTAGATGGCCGAGTTGGTGAGAACGGATTTGTGAAATTGTTAAATGCTGGTGAAACGGGTGTGATTGGAGACATAGGACTTTGTTCGGCGACTTTGTCGTTTTGTAAGTGAGGTTGTATCTTCGCACGCCAGTCATTGATAGTGTAAAGCTCTTCGTATACGGTTCGAAATAGTAGTTGTTCCAACGGAGCGTTCATCACAGATAGACTCGCAGCTCTACTGGACCTTCTCTTCCTCAACTTTTCGGCGGCCGCATCCAACTCCAGATTAATTACTAACGTAGGCACTGCCGGTCCTTGTTTTCGATATTGCATGTTTTGTATCTCGCACGATTTGATTGAAGAAGTTGGTATTCGGTGTAGTGGTTCAGCATCGCCCTATTGGGAGAGTCAGCAATAGTCTTCTTTAATAATAATCACCTAAAGCTATTGACCTGGTGTTTATAGACTGTCAGATACATCTGCTCTTCAGAGCCAGTCTGCAGAGTCTCGATTAAGCTGGGTTTCG
Organism: Allantophomopsis cytisporea; assembly: GCA_024752435.1. Classification (NCBI taxonomy): domain Eukaryota; kingdom Fungi; phylum Ascomycota; class Leotiomycetes; order Phacidiales; family Phacidiaceae; genus Allantophomopsis; species Allantophomopsis cytisporea. The sequence goes on from CP103036.1 coordinate 271,617, forward strand.
AAGTCGCATTCTTCAATCCTTTCCGCGCAGCTTGTAGTCTACTAGATGACATTGATCGTGGAAGAGTATCGTTCGCAGTCGGTTGTCGCACCGCAGATCCGAGTGTAATAAATCGAGGCTGCGAGATAGAACACAACATCAGCACAACCGCAACGCAAGACAGAACAGCACAGTAAAATATAAAGGCTTCAAGAAATAAACTCACCTTCCACACAGCACGTCCAATAATAATTCCACGCTCGGGAGGTAGAAGCAGATAGCCCTCCATCATGATCTTTTCTAGGCTGATGTTTGGAGGTGATGCGGTAGAATTGATGGGGTTCGACAACGATGATGATGGACTGGCGAGCGCTCGGGATAAATGCAACTGGGGGGTATCTCAATACTCGCGGGGCAAGAAGGACAATAAAGAATGACAAGAAAGCACAAGTGCTGTCAATATAATGAATGGAATCACCACATAATAATAGTATAAGGACAAAGAGGCGAAGCAACCCGAGTCGGTGGAGGATTGACAATTCAGGAATTAGAATGGATAGGTAAATAGGCAAAGTAATGCGCAGTTCGTAGTGGGAAGTGAAATTGGAAGTAGAAAGCCCTTTTTCTTTCGTATTCCTCGGTAGGAGGAGTAGGAGTAGTAGAAGTAGTAGTATTCGTACCAGTTGCACCAGTGTAGATTGATTGTGGAGTTTCTTTCTTTTTCCCTTTGGGGCTCTCTCTCTATCCTAGAGGGCAGATGGAGGAATGGAAGAAAGATGAATCTGAAGCGGATGATGAGCAGCGAGCGGGTTGGAATGGCCTGTAGATGGTCCGTCCGTCCTCTGAGATGGGAGTAAGGATAGGGTTATGGGAGGTTGTTTGAGGATTCTGCTTCTCCTTTCGTTTGTCTTTTTCTGAAGATTCAAGATTGGTTCGTTCGACTAAGAGATGTGCAAGGAGCAAGGTTTCTTTGAGGGAATGCTTGACCGAATCGAATATTGAATTCCGGATTTTCCCTTTTCTTTCTTTTGTTTGGTTTTTTTCGTCTTGACTTCCCGTACTTTACTTATGCTTTGCGTATAATTTGTGGAATCTAAATTGTGAAGCCTGAAATTCAAATTCTTCGTCTTCGAATTCTGGAGACCCTTTCTGGGAGAGGCTTTTGAGTATGAGAATTGGTTGGAAAGAAGCGTTCAGATCGGCCTTACTTGACGTTCTAGTTTCATTTTGGCTCTTTTACTTTCTTTTGGCTGGGTTCAGTTGTAGTCTTGTCGAGGGGGTGGGTGGTGGATCTGCAGCTGGACTGGTGGGTTCGCTGGGTTAGGGTGGATTTTGGTTGGATTTTTAGATGGCGGAGACTGGAACGGACTGGTGGAGAGAGAGAGAGAGGCAGTGCGCAAAAGGATCAAGTGATGATAGAAGTTCAAAGCGCAGTACTATTGTATGTAGTATATACATTCATGTAAATTACAATATGCTACTAGATAAAACATTGGAGCACGTATTAGAGTGATATTTGTAATAAGAACTAAGCAGGCATTATTGCTACTATGAGGCTAGATGAATACAAATGTCTGTCGGATTGTGTATATATATGTACGAAGCACGATATACGTAGTAGACACGAGTATGTATTCAACAATCGCATGGCATAGAAGGGTTGGAGATGTGATTTATTCCACATTTACGTATCTGTAATGCTTCATAATATATCCATAAAATACTTGACTGTAGCTCCCTGTCCAGGTTGACAATCGTCGATCAACTCTTGTCATGGCAAGAATTTGAACATATGTATCATGCTTACGTCCGTGTTATTACTTTTACCTTCCCTCTCCCTTGGTCCCTTTCTTTGACCCCTTCTTCTACTTTACCTGATATGAATCAACAGTACAGCATCAGCATCAACATCTTGAGCTCGGTGAGTATTATGAGTACGCTGCCACGGCCGCATCTATTCATAACACCTGCCATCAAGACATCTTCTGAGTCTACTGGCCGTGTTTCTGATACGCCGTGTTGGCGTATCGATGGTGGCAGTTCCGCGCGTGGCAGGCAGCGGAACATCTTGACAAACCGAGAGGCCGAGAGGACATGGCGTTCACTGGCGTTCCTTTGACTCTCTTGGTGCACTCTGGCGTGTTCCCAAGTCCGGCGACTACACGCATCAGCGAACTCTATCAAAGAGATGCTTTCGCCAGACGCCGAGAGAGGGGGGCCAGGAGACGGGGAACTGCATTTTGCACTTTGCGCTTTGCACTTTGACTGTGGAGTAAGCAGAGGAAACGCAACGCGGATTGTCGATACGTTTCTGAGCTCCTGTTACGAGTAAGAGCCGTGAATATCAACATAGAGATGTTGTTTTGCCTGTCAGCAGAGCATGCGGCTGGGAGACATGTCAGAGATAGAGTGCTGAGAGTCCAAATATGGAGCAGGAATGGGGCAATGGGAGACCCGAAAAGGCCATTCTGACGTGCCTGAGTGTGGGCGTATGCGTGTATCCATTCGCATCAGACGATGGCTCAAGACAAGTCCCCATTTCTGGCCAGGCGCTCCATTTCTAGCAGTGCCAAGTAGAGGCGGCCAGCATCTCCAGGTTGTCCAAGCAAATGTCGAGCATCTCGAATGCTACCTTTATCCACCTTCTTGCAGCAGCAGTGTGCATTCTCACGAAGCTTCATAGATTGGCTCATCCTCAATCAGATTCGGGCATGCGCGTGTGGAGGACCGTGGCCTGTATTACAGGGGATTGCGCAGGTTGCGTTGCGCAGGTACCTTTCATCCACGCCGCACTACATCACCGCACTACATCACAGGGACCACCTCAATAACCTCGACCACGATTTCTCTTCTTGGTGACAATGCTGTTCCAGCTACTGTTGTATAACGCTGCGCTGTGTCCGCTTGAATCCAGACTGCTAGTCGTATTTGCACCAGGATAGTACAGTCTCGGATTGAGATCTCTTCGATCTTGGTCTCTCTTACAGACAGTCAAATTCAATCATTTATTCCGTCCGAGTGACGGCAACATGTACAATAGGGTTCATGGCATCAGACGGAACATGGGCCTCGCAGCAACGTAACAGATCCTACGTACTCAAGTACCGAACTTGGAGAAACCCCCTCGCTGTCCTGCAGCCGTCGCTCATATCGCTCATATCGCCCACCAACTTGGAGAATGATTCATGCTGGGAAGTGATTATCGATCCCTCGGACAAGCGCAACAGCAATAGCGGTACGATGCGTTTCCCTCAGACGAACCACCAAACTAAAGCATCATAGCATCAATAAACTCCAACTAATACAGCACGGTATCCGATGCTGGTGATTGACATGGTTGAAGGGTGTAGTAAAGTTCAACCAGCTCGGATCATGATCACTGATCAAAGCTGATCTCGGTGCTTTCTCCCGTCACTTGCAGCAATGTTAAAGTCCCACCTGCACAGAGACCCTGGTTAACCTTTGGTGCCTGTCTCTCAAATGGCTTCTGGAACTATAATTTGTCTCGTCTCTTGTGTACCGAATATATACGAAATCACGAAAGAATTGAGAAGAGATTCTCTCATATGAATCATTCCCGCACTCTCAGGTACGGAGTAATATCTGTGAGGACTCATCAACATCATCCAAAACTTCAACTCTGGGACCGGAGGCCCCATTAAAAGTCGTTCATCGTCGTTGGTATGGACCCTGAATTCTCCGATCCCTCAAAGAACTCTCTTAGGAGAATAATTTGACCACGACCTATTCATACTCTAAACAACAAGAATTACTCACCGTCAATAAACTCTAATCAAAATGCAATCACGAGTAAGAAAGCTCAGAATTAACCAGGTCTCAAATGAATTCCAAATTTTTCCGACTTGGATTGACACTGTTCACTTCCCATCTTAGACTTTTCCTCCGAATATCATGTCTCTATTTAGTGGAGCCGCGAAAAATTGTGAGGAACAATTGAGCTCCTCTTCGGTGCACATCTCCGGTTCCCGCGCGCCCATCATCGCATAATCACTTACATTTCAAGCCTATTGCAAGCTTTCGCAATGCTTCCGCATCCTGAAAGTCGACATCATCGGAAAGTCAAAATCGTCTTTTATGTCTTGAAGTCCCTTCTTTCGACTGCAAGGAGAGGAGCATACGGCGGCGAGACCCATCGTTTCATCAGTCGAATTCGAGTAATTTCTGTCGATACCGGATTTAATAGCTATGATGTTACTGGTGGAATTTGAACACCTGCAGCTAACTTCACGATTTTCAAAGTCCGTGTTGTACTGTATGTACATATGTGTATGTATGTGCAATACAAACATTTACGTACAGCGCAGAACATTATGCATATCAAGCATGCAAGCACGTTTTTGCCGAACTCGGAATATCCTTGCACGCAGCATGAAACTGATATCAAGAGATTTTGCTCTCTATACGTACATACTAGTCTTTTACCACTTTCGCCTCTCTGGGAGGATTCTACCAATATGAAGCAATGCAGATGGCATAATTATTGCAGTGGATATTCCAATGCTTCCTGTAAAAAGAGAACAAGCCTCTCATCACCTTAATGATCCATCAAGAGATCCACGACCCCACGGGCACTCGGCACTGCCTCCACACGCTCCAGTATCTTCCCATCCAGTTGGCTCACATCTCTCATTCTCAATCCCAATTGATTCATCAAAAATCATCGCCAGCCATCAAGAACCCCAGCATGAATGCGGAACATGCCCGTTAGGATCTAGCTGAGGATCGATCAGCTAGGAACAGGTCTTAGGCGCTACTACTGGTATCCAAAGATCGCTTCCAGCGGCCCGTGAAGGCTTCACGCCCACGCTGCGTTCTTGTCGCGCCGCTTAGCTATCCACTAAGTCCCTGACTACAAGCCGTACTAAGACACGCTGCTCGTAAATATCCACTTCCGCTGGATCAAGCCGAAGGCAATCATCTTTTTTCTCATGGAAGGATCCGTTGGATTTAATGGCGTTTTCATAACGCTGTTGCATGAACTGCTCATAAAGCTAATGAAATAGACCGGCTTGTCACTTTATCTGCTTATGTGCTACGTAGCTGTCTGTTATGCCGTTCCGCAGGAATCAGACAAGTCATTAAGGGATATGCGCCAAGGAAAACATCATTTGGCGCAGATATTTCTTTCTTCATATGGCAAGCGAAAGAAAAAAGAGAAGAAAAAAAGAAGAAAAGAGATATTTGTAGCGATATATACTGTGAGCACATTTGAACCCCCTCAATCCAGGTATGGAGTACATCTTACCATCATCCAACAGTGATCGCTGCGACACGGACATATGTAAGCCGCCGTGCGCGCTCGACAAATCCTTCCAACGAGGATCTTTTGGACGAGCTTTTGATAGGGGTTGCCCCACACTTTCGTTCTAGAAGGCTTGACATGGACTAAAGCGACATCCGAAGAGAACATGAGTGAACAGTGGTACCGAGTCAGCTTTTACAGGGGCATCTCACTAACGCATTCGAGGGCCTACGGTACGCTGTGACAGTAAGCAGTACAGGCACTCGTGCAGCACTGGTACATATTGTGGAATACACTGTTACTGTTTGTCCATCGCAACCTCAAATTCACTACTGTGGTATCCATACTCTATCTAGCATCCAATGTTACAGTGACGAATTGAAAGCCGTCTCCTTCTTACTAGGTCCAGTTCCTCGGCGGAGAACATCTCCTGGACTTCTTATACATCAGCTGATTCTTTCCCTTACGATTGTGTAGGTTTCCATTCCAATCAATGAAGTAACGAGTTCCTGCAAACCTTTGCAACAATAGCTTCCACCAAACCTTTTTTTTCCTGGGGCCCTGTTTGTGACAGAATAGCACGGCACAGAGAATAACGAGTTTCGCATGCTTCGCGGTACTCAGAATGGTAGATGGGGAAGACCCATAATTCAACAGTAAACGAGGTAAATCCCCCCCTCTATTTCTTATTACTTTTCATCTGTTTGATTAATCCTCGCACGACACTGCGTTTCAGGATGGTGGTGAATATTCTAAATACCGTTGGATTTCCTCTTTCAAATGTCTAGTTTCTGCTCTCGTCTTGGCCTTCAATTTCAGATATTCATCGAGAGACTGATAGGTTGCTAGGACATTTGGGTGCTTACGTTGTCTGTTCCATTGGTTCAACAGATTTTGGATGTATGTACAGTCGGGAGAAGAGCGACAGCTTCCGATCTGCAGGTACACGCACAATGAATGGGTCAGGTACAGTACGTACTGACCTAACAAGGTAAAGATCATGAAGAGCACTGATGGGTTCTCGTAACGATGAGCATGCTTACTTACCGCTTGCATATGCACGCGTGCGTTTAAGTAGCATGTGTGGATGTCGTATGCTGTATATATGTACAGACATACATGCGAATGCCTGCAAAGATTCAAATACTTAGCATTTTGCTAACAAGCGCTCGCATGAGATAGAAGCAAAAGGACTGAAAACAGTATGTTCAATCTGGGCCATGCCACGCTCCCCACTTATCAGCCCGTCGTATCCTACTGTATGCTGTACACGTACACGTAGTATGATGTACTTATTCTTGGTCCTATCACCCTCTGCTCAACCAACCCCAAGCAAACAGCCTGTTTCCCCCCTGTATCATCGCCCCATTTACTTTGTTTCGTCGGGACTCACAGAAGAACCGAGTCCACTGGACGTCGTAAGCCTGCAGGTTTGAGTAGAGTATTGTAAGTGTCATTCATGTGAGAGTGAGATTCCTCACATCTATCCTCTAATCCTGAAGTTACTCAGTGGATGAGCTCCCACAGGTGCATAGCATAAGATGGAAATATGCATGGCATAACTCTGAAATCTTGTCTACCATATACCATACGGGATCTTCATCCGTACATACAGCATGCATATGTATAATACCTCATTCTCCCACACTTAGCTGTCTTTCTGTGCGATATTCTACACTGTTCCATGCTCATCGAGTTCATTGATGCTAAATCTGCATCGTACCGCGCTGCCCGCTTAAGCCGGACCAGAACGACCTCTGAAGTGAGGAATCTGCATACCCATGTGATGCATATCTGTAGTATCTAGAACCGAAGGAATGCATAGGCGTTCTAGCCACAGTGCGAAGACGAGCACGTGGAGGTCTGTGACGAATTATTGATGCTTGGGGTGATGGAATGAGATAAGCTTCCTTGCCAATAAGTGCGCTGCTATGAGTGGGTTTAGAGAGTTGAGATTCGATTTTGGAGGCGGGGAGAGGATTTGGAGGGTTATAATCGTATCGATATGAATGATAGAGTTGGAGTTGTCTAGGAGAGCTTGGGGAATGCTTGTTTTAGCCCGCGATTGCAGAGTGATAAATGGCGTTAATAAGTACATATTATCCGGGACGAACATCGAGATTCTTGGATGTTTCTTTTATGATGCAGTAGAGGAGATAATTATTCATTCTAACTGCTACTTGAATAGCCTTCTTGTAAGACCACTTGCTAGTTGCCCGTATAATATTTCTGAAAGCTACGATGCTCTTGAAATCTTCTCTGTCATTCATACTACTTGTGAAGTCTACCAAAGCTGTGATACCATCCACAATACTCCTCACTATTCTTGACTTGGGAACTTTATAACCTTCTCACCTTGTGCACGTGTGGTACATATAAAGTTTTACTTGGCCATACTTAGCACAGAACGATGACTAGTCTTCTAGAACTTGACTTCAGGCTAAAACCCCCATTGATAGGTAGAGCTTTCATGCAATAGGTCCAGGGGAAATACGAACTTTATGTGACGGCTAATTATTGTAAGAATCGTATATGTATCTCTTGCAGTTGAGCTACAAGATGATATGCATATCACAAACATTGTGATCTGACGAGTCATGATGAAGTGCATACATGGGAGAACATCTTCAAAGGTTATGCTCATTCTTGGGCATCCCGGTATGGAAGCATAATAGTAAATATGACAAAAGAAAGTGTTGTGTTTCCTTTCCTTCTACTATTCTCCCGAATCACCAATAGCAAGTCTTGCCGCGGATCACCCACTGACTCGCCCCAGACCTTTATCAAGACTTGCTTTTATCCAAATGCATATTCATACCTACCGATGTATGTATTCACACTAGCCAGCAACTTTTACAATAGCTACCCAATCCCTATCCATCCGCCCGCGCCAAGTCAGCCTTACAATCACACGAAAGTCTGGCCCAACACAAACCCAACCGTTTGCATGCAAGTCATCTTGAAACAGCCACACCAGCCCTCGTCGTAGAAAGAGATTTCTCATTGGAAGAATACCCGCATTGTTCATTCATCCGCAAATACAGAGAGTTCAGTCATGGTTCCGCTACGGAATTCGGAGCGCGGTATGACATGTGATAAAGAAACTGCGCAGTAGCGGAAACCTACATTGAAGTCGCGAATAAATGCCCATTTTACGGGAAATGAACTTTCGGGTATCGGGTATCTGATACGAGGAGAGTTTGGTGATAGTGCAAAGTTTAACTGCCGCTGTTTCCCGAGAGAGAAATATTCTAGGATTAAACAGATGGATGAAATTTTCGGAGGATTAGGTAGGTGGAATATTACGTTTAGTTACAAGGTGAGTTGACTTAGAGTTGAGATGAGGGTGCAGTTGCTTTTTTCGGAATGGGAGAATTTGCGGAGCGTGACTCAAAATATAAAAAGGCGATCGGTTGAGAGTATGAGGATGTCGTAATTCTGATAAATAAATAAAATCTAAATACGTGATGAGGTGAAAATCGTGCGCACAAACTAAGATGGCGATCCATAGTTTTGAAATAGCGGTGGAAAAGACTTGTAATTGTGCAGACAATCTCCGCAATCTGAAATTGAAAAGTATTTTCCAGAGGATTCAGCGTATCCTAACTCCCATGAGAGATCCACGTGTGGTTCCAATTGAAATACATGCACACCGTTGGATACAATTGGGGAGTAGTACCGTTCTGACTCTTGCACTTGAAGTGAGCAGTTTCAGACAGGAACTGCGAAGTACCCCCCCGCATACCATGTAACATAAAATCCATAACGCATACACGGAGCTTCTCTCATAATCCAATTGACTATGAGTGGAATGCACATTCCGAATTGTATACATTGAATCCCATGTGTTGTGACTTGCTCTCAATCGCCGCAACACCATTCAGATTCTCGTCATGATACTTATGCTCCTTATAATTCATACGAAACTGTACTTCTTACTGAAGTTGCCTCACTCCAGAGTATCCTCGTAGTATGGACCGCAAAATTTTGTACTGATCTAAAAATCAAAGGTTAGATTGTTTATATACTGCAGTTGATGATAGTTCTCGTTAGGGGTGAACCAGACTCTCGAATGCCTACCGTATTGTGCAATAAACTCTTAGCTATCTATTCTGTCATCCATTTAGATAGTCATAAACCCATCTGAAGTATATGGCACTTGATTATTTGAAGTACTATTGAGTTGCAACATAGTTGTCATCAAAGTCAAGTGTATTCACAATAAATCACCACCTTACGCTCCCTATTATGTCATGTAGAGAATTTTATAGAGTTTGGTACAAGAAGTAAGATCCTTTATACCTTAGTTGATATATAAATATAGCCTTCATCTTTGTTAGAGTCACTTATCATCTTCGAGTTATTATTACTATCCTTCCAAATAAAGATATAATAAGTGAATTGAATAATGTAAAATGCGTCAAATTTAGTGTATCGTCATATTATTTTATATTACACGTTATAATTGCGAGAACCAATGTATAGTTAACAAGCTTTTGTCAGCTCTTACGTTACTACGTCAAGCATTATAAGACATATCAATTACTTGGCGATAGCGTCCGCATGTATAATTTAGACAACACATATCTATAATATTAAGTAAGAAAACATAACCGAATAAGTTGATTTAGAAGGAAGTAGACGATAGAACTGCTTGTTAGTTCAGTAATAACCCAGAGCAGACTGCAATCCCAACTGGAAGTCAAACAGCCTTCGACTGCGATGATGGTAGTAAATATCTTAAAATATTTTCAGCACAAATCACAAGACGCAATTCTACCTACAAATACCGCCTCAAACGGAAATGGAAAATGTAAAATGGAGCACGGAAATCCAGGATTCTTCTTGGAACAAGTTGATTGAATGCTTGGTCATATGTACGATCTCAAGTGGAACGCGGTTTAATGGCTACAAAACTCAAGTGCTCAACCACTTCACTGTTCATAATCTCACCACTGTCGCCATTCTCATCATTATCACCAATCAATCATCATCCTCAATCATCAACAGAAGCCTGGTTATCACTCATACAAGAATTGTCTTGTTCTCTACCGAGAGTATTGTAAAATCACCCATTTGTTCCCAACGCAATACACACCCACCAGACAACATGACTCACCCATACCCAAACCATCACACCATCAAGGCCCAGCAAGCCCCAACAAGCTCCACCTGCGCAAATATAAATACACCAGCTCAACCACACCTTCCACCAAGAAATTCTAAATGGAGGAGTCGAAGTTGATTGCCGGCTTCGATATATCCCAGACCAAGTGCTACGCAAAAGACCAAGTATCATACCCGTCTCGTCATCATGAACATCTCATCACCATCTCTCTAATCACCGTCCTCATTCCCATCACCGACCAGATTTCCGCCATTGCAATTGCCGTATTCAGAACTGAGGAGTAAGTCCACGATCTATCACAAGAATCACCACATATGTTTTCGTGTTGATACGATGGAAAACCATGAGGGGCAGAGTTGGAGTCTGAGATAGCTATTTATACATTCTCTGTTGGCGTGCTGCTGCTCCCACTACTACATTACAGCAACTACAGCAACTACAACCGCTAAAAGCATATAACAAATCAAGGCGCCGAGGATGTATTTTTACGTAACAATATAACATTACTCGCCGAGGTATGACCACACATACCGTATAGTATCAAGACACAAAGAAGCAAAGCAATATAAGAGCCTCTCCACTCAAATTCCTCAGCATATGGAAGCCATTCATTCACAAGTATCACTCACATTGATTCGCAGCATCACTCACATTCAATCTAGTCGTCACTCACAAAAACAAATATTTCACTCAGTCCTTTCACTCAACCCGTTCACTCAACCCGTTCACTCAACCCAATCACTCAACCTCAAAACACAGACAAAAGGACCTCCATTCAAAATCTATCCCCATCTCTCCAATCCCGCAAAAAATGCCCACAACCCATCCTCCCTCCTTTTCCTCCTCCTCCTCCTTCTCCGCATCCAATACCGCCCCACCCTTCAAATCAACAAACCCACTTTCTCAATCCACCTCCCATCACCTCCCAACGACCTCCCCAAACCAAAACCAATCACAAAAAAAAAAAAAAATCAAAACTTTTAAATAATGGTATCCCACCAACTCCACCCAAACCGAGATACAAACGTATGCACGACACACAAAACAAAAGAAAGAGATAATTAAAAAAAGTTAAGAAATGACAAAGCACCACTCAAGAATCAACACCCCCCTCAAAGACCAACACCCCTCAAAACCTCAACCCCCTTCAAACCTCAAGTCCACTCAAAAAATTCAAGTCCACTTCGAGAAATCCAGCGCCTCAACAAGGCTCTCCTCAGCGCGATCCGGAACCTCCGTGTCACCAGAGATGCTAGTGCCGAGACTCGCTCTTGGCGAGAGGTCATTTGTACTATTAGTAAGGAAAGTAGCGACACTGGCCCTCCTAAGATTCGTAAGGCTATCACGCTGTCGACTCTCGGTAGGCGGCTGTGGCGGCGCATTAGCAGCGAGGGCGTTGAGGGTGCGGTCCTTGAGCTGCAGGATGCCGCGCAGGCGGTTGCGCCAGGAGCCGACGTGCTCGCCGATGGTGCGCTGCGACCAGACGATGCTGAAGACTGAGGCGTTGAATGCGAGCAGACGGATGAATTCCGGGAGCGCTTTGAGGGAGACGATTTTGGTTTCGGCGGCGGGTGAGATCTCCGGAAAGCCTGGCTTGGAGAGGACTTGGACTTTGTAGAGGGCTGTTTCGGCGTAGGTTGACGAGCGGGTGCGGGTTGCTACGAAGGAGGCGCGGGATTCGGGTGTGATTACTATGTTCACGTAATTGAATTCGGAGGGGAAGGTGTCGAAGCGGAATGGGAGGCCGGAGTTGTTGAAGATTATGTTTACGAAGTCGTTACCGATGTGGCGTTTCTTGCCGATGCATTGAGGGTCGTGATCAAGATTCGTAGGCATTTGGGTTGTTACGTGGAAAACGATCTCCGTGACTCGATCGCGCCAGCAGAAGGCATATTCACCGTCTGTGTTATACTCGCGATCCAGTCCCTGTGTATTGAACGTTGCACCGTGAAGCTTTGTCAAAGTTCCAAGCTCAGAGAGGAAGTCGGTATAGTCACTACTACCCATGACGTTCGACAAGATCTCTACTTCATCAGTTTGATTTTCGCCAATATAAATCACCCCAACTTTATGGCCATCAACGGTAGAACTTCGATCAAAAGTCCTGATCGCGCGAGTAGTCTGTTCATCATCGAGTAATGGGAGAGGGCGTTGATAAGGATTCTGGCGACTCAACGAATTAAGCTGAAGAAGCAGGTAACTAGGAAGGATAACATTCGAGTCCGAGTGACGACCATCTCGCAGGTTAGCCACAGAAATAGTTTCCTGATGTGGAGGTGGTCGTTCGAATCGTTCTCGCACGATATAACATGAAGTTCCAGATGGTTGACGTTTCTTGATCTGGGCCCATCCACCTCGGGTTGACTGTTCAATAGTGACAATACTATTACCAACAATCCATCTCTTCTTCAGAATCTCACCAAAACGCTCTTCTGTGAAGTCAGGATCAGACTTCGACTCATCGAGATCAGCGAACGCAACACGTTGCATGAAATCGATGGTGACTTGTGCCTGTTCATCGATCTGCTCTCTTCCAGATGCATCTATGGACACTAGGTTCTTGGTAATCCAGCCAACTTGACCAGCACGATCGGATAATCTCAGAGCAAGGAACCAGAAGGTGATGACATTATATGCCAAGGTATAAACGTATTGTGGCAGTTCGTCGGATGTAGCTGGCTGCGGAGTGTTGTCCGCATGATTAGGGCTAGAGTCCAGCGGCTTTGAACCATCAATGGATCTAGAAGTATAAACTTGACGATGCGCTTCCTTAGTGGATTGATCCCTGACATATTGCAAGTACCTAAAGCAAATGCCAAAGATAATTCTGTACTCATCTCCTCGGAAGTTAGAGTACAGGTCCTGCAATCTGGATAAGCATGACAAAAATTCCAAAATATGAACTGCGACGTGGGATTGAGTGATAATTTGAGACATCTTCTGCAGAATCGTCACGAGAGACTTGCTGGTTGACTGAGGTAGTTCGTGACAGCAGATCGACAATGCATGAATGCAACATTTCGCAGCTCTTTCCCACGCACCAATACCCTGGATAAAAGTTCTGACAATCTCATCCTCTTCCGCTTTTGAGAAGTGTTCGTGGTAGCTCATGACCATGGTCAGTATTTGAAACAAGCATACTGAAACATCGGCTTTACGAAGGCCCGAAGATATAGGTGGTTCAAAAAAGCTATTGGCAATGATCTGTTCACAAAGTGTGCTACGAAGTGATCGTATTTGTGAGATAGCACCTTTGAAAACAGCGTGGTTGCTAAGCTGGGACGCTAGGTGAACCAGGATGTAGCTGTAAACTTCCCAATCACATCCTGAACGAATGAGATCAATGATAGTATCCAGCCACATATCCATCCTCAATGCTCCAGGACGATGCTCCGTGATATCCGTCAAAGCATCTTCAATCTCAGCAGATTGGCTTTCAAGCTTTGGCTTGCTCTCCACTGATCTGAGTTGAGAGCTAGCCCTGCTAGTCACAGGTTCTGGCAAGGCATCCGGGTCTGGAGACATCCACATCTGATGATTGCGTTGCAGAGTCCTGCTAAGACCACTTGCAGTTCGAACAGCGGCACGTGGAGCTGCTTGAATGTGCTCAAAAGATGTACTTCGTCCTCCACGTAAAGCATGTAGATCTCCAGGTCGAGGTGGTCTAGCGCTGTGCGCAGCCTCATCTGCTGCTTGCTTCTTGGCCAGCGATTCTGACGTACGATACAAGTGGGACGCCAGGCTTTCTGACTCAGTAAACGACGTCAGGAATATACGGTTAGCCCAATCCGCTCGCAATCTGAACAGCAACTTCATAGCAGATATACGAGCATCAACTTCGCAGTCGCTCGATTTGACAATCCAAACCAACTCATCAAATGCCTTCAAGGACTTCCGCAAAGACTTCTCCATCGTTCGCATGAAGATTCGAATAATGCCCTTCGTGATAATGTTGGAAGGCGAAGTTGTTGTAGCGTTGTTCGTCGTCGCTGTGTTTGGTCTGGTCGAACTTGAGTAGCCGTTCCTCGAGTCAGGTGGAGACATGGGCGACGTTGCTCTGTCCTGTGGCATTCCGTTACGGAGGGCGGACATTATATATTCAAAAGTATCCATATCGGAATTGTCAGTAACGGTGACAGCAAATGATACAACTTCCTGCAATACTTGGATGTCCTTTTCGTGACCAAGGTCCTCCAGAATGGCCGAGATGAAGTTATGAATAAGAAGTGGATGTTCCTGTTCATCCATCATTTCAATGACCTCGAAAACATCGGTGATAGCCTTTAATGCGAGAAGTCGGGTTTCCGTGGGCCTCTGGCGAGCACCAAAGAAGCAGTCCAATAAATCTCGACAATTCTGTCGCCATTCGGGCTCAGAAGGATAGCACAAGCGAAACTCGATGAAGTATTTGATAGTCAGCTCAGCAACGGAGTCTGGCAAGTGTGTATGGACACGCATGAAAAACCGAATGCAGTCATGTTTTTGCAAAAAGTCGGCGTTGGCCTTTCCATCGAACATCCTTTCCAAACAGGTGATCAAACTGTAGACCATTTGAGCTGTGCTTGAAATGGCAAGGGACTCCACCTCAGACCCTGGAGATGATATGCTCAGTGGACTCAAAGCCCTCGCACGAGGATCAATGGAATGGTTGTCGGAAGATTCCAGAGATTGTTCGGCACATTTTTCCACGACCTCAAACATAACTTTCCAGTCTTCTTCCATGATATTGGTATGTACATCCTGGCTGTCGAGTGAGAAAAGCGACAGAATGAGATGCAATACGTCAGCGGCAACCTTAGGATGACCAATTTGGACTGCGTTCGAAAGTCCCTCCATGAGAAGCGTGAATGGTATCAATGGATATCCTTGCTGACCATCCTTTGAAACGAGTTTCTCCAAAACCGATAATGACCCGCGGATCTCACGGACGTTCTGTTTGGCATGCGCTGTATCGTTTATTGGAGGACTAAGAATGCCAAGTAGGATACGAACAGTGGTCTGTCCATGGTGAGATTTACAAAGGTTGCTCATAGCACGCCAAGCATCGCCCTGAGACTCGAAGACCAAGCAATGTATGGCGCAAAGAACTTTTATGCACTCTTCCAACTTGTCGTTCGGGATCGCTCCATAGGTGATGATTGCGGTGAGCAGATCTATGGCGGCCTTCAGATCTGCAGCCACAGGCGTCGAAACACAGATTTGTAAAACCTCCTCAATCAACGCTCCCGTGTTCTCCGCATCGGAGACGTTGAAACTGAATCGAATGATGTCCGTCAAAAAATTGAAGATTGACGCTAGATTTGTCTCCTCGCCGATCGGGCTTCTTGCTTTTCCGGTTTGATTGTGGCTTCGAGAGTGCTTTCTTGCAGTAGATGCTGCGGCGAAGCATGACCGTAGCCAGCTGGTGAGTAATGGTATAGCGTCGTATTGAAATCCCGATAGGTCTTTTCCATTGTGTGCCAATTCAACGAGCGCTGCGAGTTGCAAATGGAAATCTTGGGGATCGAGGGTGGCGGTCAGCGTATCGAAGTATTCTTTGCGTTCCAGATCAGTCGAGTTGCCATGTCTGACACAGGCAGTGAGAAGTTCAAATCCGATCGTTCGCGCTTCCACGGGGCGGTCAGGAAGAATGAGATCCTTGCCCGCATACCATATGTTTGTCACCTATAGGAAATATCCATCAGCGCGCGGCTCTTGTCTGTAGTTTGAGAACATACTCCACTCAGAGGGTACTCTGCAACCGCGACTCGTAGAGCCTCCGCCGCTTGTAACCTTTCCGCCAGTGTCTTCCCATTCTTCAGTTGTTCATATAGATGATCGTGATCCGGTGGTCCGCCATATATGGGTCTTCGAGGTGAGCCCGCGTGTTCGAGTTGATGAGCCAGTTGAACATTGACCGCAGCTAAGGAATTCGCAGTCGTGGAGACAGTCGGTACCGCTGCCGCCTTGGATGACCTGCCCCCCGTTAAGCTCTTGAATACCCCCGCAAGGCCTCCGGAGGGCTTGAGGTCGGGAGTCTGCGGCGGTTCGGCAGATGCTGGAGACATATGACCTTCAAAAGCGGGAGTCGCGGGAGTCGATAGGATGGACTGGGTGTTCCTCGACGAAGTCAGCAATCGATCTGCGCATGGATGTGTACGTCCGGTGAGGGCAGCGAAGGATGATCGACGTCTAGGGTATAGTATCGGTGGAGTTTCTGAGGTGCATGGAGGGTTGCGCCAGTCGAGGCAGGAGTCTGGCCACGGATGCCGTTGTTGACGAGCACTGTTTGGCAGGAAGGATGCCTGCGACTTTTGTCTTCGACGATAGTATCTCTTAAATCGAGTCACACGTACCTATGGTGAAGGCATATGCTCAAAGAATTACACGTAGATGGTAGTGTATAGATGGTTGGCAGCTATCATTTCTCGCTTCGAGGTAGATCGGGGGTGTTTTGAGAGGTATCGGAAAGGGTTTCTGCTATGAGCGCATATCTATTTTTGATATTCAGTGGCTTGCACGACTACAGATGGGATGGACATATGATGATGAAGCGGGTCAGGAATTTCGACGCTCATCTGCGGTGTCTGTGAGGAAAGGTGAAGATGGTGGTGGTTGGGAAGTAGGAAGGGTACGGAGATAGTAGCAGGACAGAGCGAGGATGATGCAGATGATGCAGATGATGATGATGAGGAAGATGAGGAAGCTGAGGAAGCTGAGGAAGATGATGAGGTAACAATGAGGTGTTCAAATGAGTATCATACCATACGGCAAGCTGCACGCGGACTGAGGCATGTCTTGTATCTTTGGTGGAAGTTCTTCCTGAAATGATTCTTGTGTCTGGGGGCAGTAGATTCGTGAGCGGGTTTGAATGAAATGGTTGGTGTCTTGGAGGAAATGGTTCGGCATTCGCATTCATTCAGTCAGTCAGTCAGTCAGTCAGGCAGTCAATCACTCACTCACTCACTCAATCACTCACTCACTCACACTCACACTCATAGTACTCATACACACTCACACTCACACTCACACTCACACTCATTCACACTCACTCACGCTCACAGTCCAGTAGTAGCAAGGTATTTTAACAGGAGTGGTCTGTGCGTGGAGGGAGAAATGTGATGTTCCACCCAAGTGCAGAGTGCCTGAATGGATTCTAGACAAACAAGTGCGCTTTTTTGGTGTGGTCTGCGAGGGGGGCCCGCCGCTACGGAGCTGTAATTCTAGTTCCCGCCCCGCCCAATTGGGATGAGGGAAAGAAAGGGAAAGGGAAAGGGAAAAGGAAAGGGAAAAGTGGCAGTAAGAAAAGTAAAGAAGAGGGATGAATAACAATGGGAGAGTATGAGGGGGAAAGAGGGGAATACCAGAGAATAGAAGAAAAGAAAAGAAATAGAAGATGAGAAAGGTGGGTATAAAAGGATATGACAATATTAATGTATATTGTAAGTGTAGATTAATCACTGAATTCCGGTATATGTTGAAGAATAAATAGAGTTGAATAGAAATGAATAAGATCTATGAATATGATAAATAATATGGTGAAACTAAAATAAAATATAATAAAATTAAATAAAATAAAATAAACTAAAATAAGATGAAATAGAAGGGAAAAAAATAGACAGAAAATAGGATGAGTATGTGAAGAGAAGGGGAGAGTAACGTAGGTGAGGCATGGCAAAAGTGAGAGGTATCGAGGTACACAGCGGATTTCATTGGTAGCATACAATCACGTGAGCACGTGTATCGTCGAATGATCTCCATCGATGAGATCAAGATCAAGATCAAGATCAAGGGCAAGATCAAGGGTCAAGATAGATTTTGCCTCCGAGGCACCTGTTGATCCATTGATGAGGATGATGCCGGTACACAACACGACACCTCACTCCTCCAACTCAATGCATTTTCACGTTGCTTATTCGCTTTGCTTTTGTTGAATTGATGTCAGATCATGCCCGATATTCATTGAACATGACCGCCGATCATTCTTCTACCTGCACCGGTGGATACGGATTACATAGAGAGCTGCTTAAAATAATATTGCCTGATGCCGGAATAACTGATGTACTGACATGGAATGCATCTATCTATCTATTATGCCTTGGAACTGATCAGGATTCTTCGCTGAGTGCATAAAATCCTGCAATGCTCAACTATGCACTTCATACTCGCGTGCTTCTTGCATGAGCCAAGATTCTTGTCTTTTTCCTGTTTTTGCCATCTTCACTGCTAGGCCACTCAATCAAGTAAGGATGATCAATATGATCAATGTGATCAATACAATACAATTCTTTCGTATGTTATCCACCGGTAGTCAAAGAAGTATTCAATCTCTCACGTGCATCTTTATACTCATGTCCCTCACCTCATGACACTGATATTAAATTTGCACTTCTGTCGCGTATAGTCCTCCGTACAATATCCGGCACGGAATATCCCATCCTCCGACATTTTGCGAAACCAAAGCAACGGAACCAAACATTAAACGCAAAAGATACGATTGCGAAGGTTGTAGAAGCTCAAGCTGTGAACGCGCCTCAACTTTCTCTCTCTCTCCAAATATTTCACCTCCCACAACCACCATTTTCCTTCCCTTTTCTTCACACATAAGCTCCTGCCAACATGGCTGCCGATATACAGACTGTGGCACAGCTGCTGGAAGCGACCCTTAATCCTACGCAGCACAAACAAGGTATGTAACCTTTGTGGGGCGGGGAAGCCTGCATTGACGACCTTGCCTTTTTGACTGACTTTCTCCCAGCTGAGGCTCAACTCAAGATTGAGGAACAAAAACCGGGGTACTCTATCCTCCTCCTGAGAATCGTTTCCGATGCATCTCTTCCTATTAATACCCGCCTGTCGAGCGCCTTATATTTCAAGAACTTTGTGAAGTACAACTATGTGGTGAGTCCATGTGAGAATCTGACAAAATTGTGATTTTTGGCTGACTGGCTCTAGGATGAGGAGGGAAAATACAAACTACCAGAGCAAGAGGTCGTGACTATCAAGCAAGAGTTGATTGGTCTTATGATCTCTGTACCACCAACTTTACAAGCACAATTAGGAGAGGCCATTAGTGTTGTGGCAGAGTCAGACTTTTGGGAGCGTTGGGACACATTAGTTGATGTATGTTCCCAAGTCACGTATTACTTCTTATGTCATTGAGCTGATCTGTGGAATAGGACCTCGTTTCTCGCCTGACACCAGACAATGCGAAAATCAACAACGGAGTTTTGGAGGTAGCACATTCCATTTTCCGAAGATGGAGACCTCTGTTCCGTTCAGACAGTCTCTACACTGAAGTCAACCACGTTCTCGAGAGATTCGGCGAACCATTCGTTCGATTGCTTCAAAATGCAGATGCCCAGATCGAGGCGAATACGAACAACAAGGAGGCTTTACAAGCACACATGCAGACTATGAACCTTCTCATGAAGCTTTTCTATGATCTTTCTTGTCAGGATCTTCCACCTATCTTTGAAGACAACCTCAAGGACATCACACCATTACTCCAAAAGTACCTTACATATGACAACCCACTGTTGAAGACGGACGATGATGCCGAGGCTGGACCAGAAGAGCACGTCAAGGCTGGTGTCTGTGAGGTCCTCGTTTTATATGTTCAGAAGTATGATGACGCTTTCGGCGCTCTTCTCCCACCATTCATCACCAGCGCATGGAACCTCCTCACGACTATTGGTCCAGAAACCAAGTACGATATTCTTGTCAGCAAGGCTTTACATTTCTTGACCGCGGTCGCGAGCGTTCCCCAACATGCTCAGAACTTCAACAACCCCGATATTCTTAGCCAAGTTGTTGAGAAGGTCATCCTGCCAAATGTTGCACTTCGGGAGTCGGATGTGGAGATGTTTGAGGATGAGCCAATTGAGTACATTAGAAGAGATCTCGAGGGTTCCGATGCCGATACCAGACGTAGAGCCGCTACAGATTTCATGCGAAAGCTGATGGAGCAATTCACGGAGCTCGTTACTAGCGTTGTTGGAAAATACATCCAGCATTACCTCACAGCATTCACACAAAACCCTGCTGACTGGAAGTCAAAAGATACAGCTGTCTACCTGTTCTCGGCAATCGCTGCTTCTGGTACCATCACTGTAGCCCAAGGAGTAAAGACCACAAACCCCCACGTTAATGTTGTGGATTTCTTCCAACAAAACATTGCAAACGACTTGATCGCAGACACCGGGGTTGAGTCCATCATCAAGGTTGATGCTATCAAGTTCCTCTACACATTCAGAAGCCAGCTTACTAAGGAGCAATGGCATGCGGCTTTCCCACCCCTCATCAAGAACCTCGCCTCTCCAGACTACGTCGTATATACTTATGCAGCTATTGCGGTCGAGAGAGTTCTTTTCTTGACTAACGATAACGGAGAGCATATCTTTAACAAGGAGGATGTGACTCCACTGTCAAAGGACCTTTGCGAACATCTTTTCCAGTTGATCGAGAAGGAATCTGCCCCGGAAAAGGTCCAAGAGAATGAATTCTTGATGCGCTGTGTCATGAGAGTACTCATCACCATCAAGGATGGCGTCCTCCCAATCACTGATAGTGTTCTTGCTCACTTTATCAAGATCACTGAGATCATTGGTCAAAACCCAAGTAACCCAAGATTCTACTACTACCATTTCGAGGCACTTGGAGCTCTTATCAGATATGCTGCACCAACTCAGCCAGAGAAGCTCGAACAAGCTCTATACCAACCATTCTCCAACGTTCTCGCAAATGACGTCCAGGAGTTCATGCCATATGTCTTCCAGCTCTTCGCTGCCCTCCTTGAAGCCCACCCATCTGGAGCCTTGTCAGAATACTACACGGCTTTGATTGGACCTATCCTCACCCCGACTCTCTGGGAATCTAAGGGTAACATTCCAGCCCTTTCTAGACTCCTCAACTCCATCATTCCTCGTGGAGCCTCAACCATCGTTGCAAACAACCAAGTGGAAGTAGTCCTCGGTATCTTCCAAAGATTGATGAACGGCAAGAAGGCCTCGGAGGTTTACGCAATTGATCTCCTTGAAACCATCGTCTCCTCATTCCCAGTGTAAGTTCTCTCTGCTCCAATACTCCGCTTTCATCAGCTCACATTGTCCACAGTGCAACGATCACCCCTTACTTCCCTACAATTCTCAACATGCTCTTCCAGCGTGCCGACAGTGGCCCAGAAAGCTTCAAGCTGCGTTTCACACGCTTTTACCATGTCGTAGCCTCTCGCGACCGTGACCTTGGTCTTGGTGCCGATTACTTCATCCAACAAACCGACGCAACCAACCCCGGTATCTTTGTCGGTCTTTACCTCAAGATTGTCCTACCGAAGACCGCCGAGATCACCCGTCCTCTCGACCGTAAAATCGCTGCCATTGGTCTCACCAAGACTCTTGCCGACTCGGAAGCCTTCGCGGTCAAGTACCAGAAGGGATGGGCCTACACTTGCCAAGCCTTACTCAAGCTGCTCGAGAACCCACCAGTCATCGCCACAAACGACGAGGTCGTCGAACAGGACGTTGAGGATGTTGGATTCGGCGTTGGCTTCACTCAGCTCAATACTTGTCGTAAGACTGGAAGGGATGATTGGCCTGAGATCGCCGATGTTAAGAGGTGGGTTGGTCAGTATCTCAAGGAGGCGGATCAGAGGAAGGCTGGCGTTATTAGTCAGTATGTTCAAACTAGACTTGGCGAGCAGGAGAAGGCGGTTTTGTTGAGTTATATGCAGTAGGATGGATTAGACGATGGGGAGATGAGAAGATGAGAAGATAAGGTAAAATATGGAGAAGAGAAGAAAAGAGAAGTAGATCAATATACCCGATTTCAGTGAACTTTCGAAATGTGAAGTTGTTGATACGCTGAGGAGCTTGGAGCTTGGAGCTGAGTGAACTTAAGGAACCAGATGTTACAACGTGCACGAAAATTCGGACTCTTCACAACTGCGAAATCTGAATTATCAATCACTGGATTAATTGCTATCTCATTCTCTTCAACCCCGTAGCAAAAGGTTGTCTCGACTTCCTCTATACATGATTTCTAAGCAAATGGAGGACTTATCGTGTTTTCGCGCTAATTCCTCCTCTGATTTCAGAATCTGCCTTGCAAGGCACTAGTCACGTGGCAGCCTAGAGAATGAACCAATCAAAGCTCCCCACGCCGGCTGCCTACGACCCCTTCCACATCACGTGTCTCACCCTATTACCAAGAAGCAAACACACAAGAAGTATATAAAGTCCCCCTCCTCATCCAAAGATGCAAACAGACAGTCAATAGCATCTCCTCCGTAATAATCACTGTGCCAATTCTCAAGTTGTAACCTCCCAACCCAGCCGAAGAATCCGCAAGTGACACCAGCAGTGACCCAGCCCTCTCAAGAGCCCCTCAAAATGCCAACCCGCCACTCAAAACTCCTCTGCACCCTCCACCCCCCCTCCCCATCCCAACTCTCCACCCAAGAAACCTCCCTCAACATCTCCCACGGCCGCCTCCCAAACGCCCTCTCCATCTCCCTCCACCGCACCATCCGCCTCCCCGACTTCCCCGCCCGCAACCCCTCCCCGCCCGCCTTCCTGCCCCCGTCACTCGGTCCCATCGCCCTGTACTCCGTCGATCGCTTCAGGGCCAAGCTGCCGAGGGCCATGCGGCGCAAGGGCGGGCTTTTTGTCGGCCTGTTTGAACGGGAGGCTTGTTGGGTGCGGTTTCATGCCCATGAGCCTTTCTTGGTGCGGGTTTTTGTCGGGGGTGTCAATGTTGTTTCTGGGAGGGCGGTTGGTGATGGCAAGGGGGATGGGAAGGCAGATGGCGTGGATGGAGAGCAGGATTTCCTCGCTTTGCCGCAGCAGTGCTGGCTTGATGGCTCGGTTGCGGCTGTGGGGGAGGTGCGGCAGTTTGTTGCTGTGCGCGCTGGTGGGGCGTATAGTGTTGAGGCGCAGGTTGGTGGGAATGAGAGAATTGGCGGGTTGCAGTTTGAGGTTACGCCGGTCAAGCGCGGGTGTCCCGAGGTGATCTCCGTGAGGATCGAGGGGAGGGATGATGTGGTTGTGAGCTTGAGGGAGGAGGGGTTGGGCGATGAGAGTCGCTTGGAGGACTTGAAGCGTGTCATTGCGAAGGTCTTAGGCGTGCCGGCGCTTTGGCTTGAGTTGGACTTGGAGCTGCCTGGGGATTGTAAGGTGCATATGTCGTGGGATATGGATTTTAGGGACATTTATGTTCCGGAGGTAAGTCTTTTCTGCCGCTTATGCGTGCTCTTGGGAGATTACTAACTGGTTTGAACAGGGCTACGTTCTTAATGTCGTCGACAGGGTCGCTCGCGCTGCTGATCTAGCTACTAAAGCAGAGATCAAGAGACTTGAGGATTTGGCTGCTCGACGCGCAAAGTATATGGCTGAGGTTAAATCGCAGGCAAAGCCGACTGACGGTATGCTACCCAAGATTGCTGGATCGGATTGTTTACAAGAGGGCCTGCGCAAGTGGGAGGGGGGTGAGACTGGCGGTTTTGATCAACAACGAAGTCAGCAACATAACTCATTTAACGACTTTGAAGCTCAACGGTCCACAGCCGGCGGGTTGTTTGGTAACGCTGCACATAATCAGGATAATAACCCTCCACTACAAGGTGGGCCTTTGTTTGGTGGTCAAAGTACCAATACTCAAGCAAAGACTGGAGGCTTGTTTGGTCAAAATTCTTCAGCATCTTCGGGACCAAATACGAACAACCAACAAACCGGAGGTTTGTTTGGTCAAGCTGCTCCAACACCATCTGGATTCGGGGCTTTAAACGCCTCTCCGGCTACATTCGCCTCAATTGCTCCTAACCCAAACTTCGGACAGAGGCAAGCCCAAACAGGAGACTCGCTCTTTGGATCTGGTGGTTTTACTCAGCCGACTCAACCCTCCAGTTCCAGCCTCTTTGGTGGAGTACGTCAGAGCTCGAACCTCTTTGGACCTCCACCACAGCCAACCGCCCATATACCTGTCACCATCAACCTCACTCTACCAGTTACACAGAATGCTTTCCAGCCCCCGGAGCCACCTACTCCAATTGCAATAGCCGATAAAGAGCTCCACCTCGCTCCTGGAGCGCGAATCCGCCAGACTTTGCATAAAAGTACGCTCCCCTCATCCATTTGGGATCATGCTGCGACGCTCCTTCTCAACATCCAGATTCTTAACAGCGCTGCTTTCGAGGAGATTATGGGATTTTTACCGCCCGAGACTATCTCTGCGAAGAGATACTCGGAGATTGGGGGCGTACTTTTTGATTTGGAAAGGGGTGTGAGCGGAGTTGCGGGGAGAGAATTGGTTAGTGTAGGAGAGAAGGATGAGGGGAGGTTTGGTAAAGCTTTGGATGGCTTTTGGGAGAATTTAAGGGGTGATGGTAGCGATGATGAGGACTATGGGGATGAGAGGTTGGATTTTAGGGTTTCGAGATTTGCGAGGGCAGAGGATGAGGAATAGGGACTGAATTGGTTTAGTTTGGATTTAGTATGTTGATTAGGTTTTGGGTCTGGAATGATTGTATGTAGGATCAAAAACATACAATCCTACTTATATTTATTGTCTTCTATCTGCTAGTGTTGTAAACATTTAAGTGATACCAGTGACTTTCTTTCGTATATGACTTGGGAGTGGTGATCCACGGCCTTGCAAAAGTCAGCTCACCGTGAACTTCCTTTAGTAATGTGATCCTGTTGATTCGTATTGATATCTTTACCAAGTGCTTAAGAGGGATCCAAGTCGTTATCAAGAACAATGTAAGAGTTGAGAAAGGAAGTCAGACACTGTTAGTAAACATTCCCAGCTTAAGCTGCAAGACACTTGAACATACGGGTTACAATAGTTTACTAAGTATCTTTCTGAATGGCGTATTGCATCCTTGGATGTTACTCAGAGTAGGTCCTTGAAATTAACAAGAAAGCACAGCGTCGTATTCGTTCTCTCATTTCCGCTCGCACTCCGAGCGGGTAGGTGATTCGATGCGTAGAAGAGTACCGAGTAATGCCTTTTCAAGCACGAACGAAACACGCAACACGAACTGAGTCAATCAGATGCCAACATTCCGAATTAGGCAAAGAAGACGAAAAATATTTTGAATCTGAGCAGACCGCAACCGAGGCTTAGCGCCAAAGGAAGAGTATAAAACAAAGTCGAACTTCCTCTCACCCTCCTCTTCTCTTCTCTCTTCCTCGCCCGCATGTTTCCGTTTGCCGGTCACGACAACATCACGCAAAGCCTCGTCTGAACGCACCGCTGATTAGACATTGCTTCAATGGTTTCTTCCAAGCTCTTATGACCTCGTGCTTTGTTTACTTTTTGTACGTGTTTCCTCCACGATCACAACGCGATTACGTACTAACACATACAGCAATTGCACAACAGTGCTATGATGGTGTCGACCAGTTCCATCCCCGGTTTCCCTACCTTCTCTCACGATCGTGATGAGATCCAGATCTATTCTCAGATTCGACTTCTTTGACAACAGACTCAGCTTCACGCACCATCCTTACGTTCACCTACCTTGTCTTGTTAGATGTGAAGAGGTGGTTACTACCAATTTTTGGCAACTACGAAATCTATCTGGACAACAATCAGCACGATAGGATGGTTTCCAGGATTGTCTACATGTATCCGTTCTGGTATGTGTTTCCATCGTGACTAGAACGTAAATACTGACTAGCCTCTCGCAGTGACTTGGCATGACTCTGCAATTGTTTCAGTTTGGTCCCAATCAAGCAAACCGGCTCCCTTCACTGAAGTTTTGTTCTGCCTGGTGGTTTCTCCAACCCCGATTCTTATTATCTTCACGATCAGCAAAGCGGTGTTGAGCTTCCAAAAACACACCAATCTTCTCTTATCAGATTAATACAGAGCGAATGCTCTAAGGTGGTTCACGCGACGGCTTCTAGGTTGGGACTCTCATAGAATCTCCAATCTGGTTGAGGTAATTGCGTGTGTAATTGGCTTGAAAAGCCCGTCCATAGTCCCGCATGTCACGCCATGCCCCCAAACGCTGTTTTCCCGATCTCCTCTCAGATAATATTACCTGCTTCACTTTCGCGCGGTCACCTAGGTAAGGCCTTGAGTTACGCGGAGTAGGAACCTTGTACTCGAAATCCATTACTTCCGAAACGATTTCGGCTTCCTCATCTTGAACCACTCACATTCAAGATTTCTGATGTTTCAATGCTACGAACGACTGGCTTGAAAACCATCTACATACACATCGAAACACATATGATCATTTTGGTAAGCACCCCGTACTTAGTCTTTGACAGGTAATTAACAAATTGCAGATTTGGTTTCAGATACGCATGTACCAAAGCATGAAGTTCCAAACATCCCGCTTCGAAAACATTTTGTGAGGATTCAATAGCAACGTTTACGTATTGTCTTATGGATCTATACCTGATTCCATCCTCATTCGAAAACGTCATGCAAAGCTTCGTTGGAACGCACCGCTGACACGAAAATGCCGAGAGAAACCTTCCGTGTTTCTTTTCTCCGGCTCCCATACCTTAAATCCCTTTTGGCAAAGCAGCGTTGAGCCATATGGACCATGCATAGAAAACAAAAATACGCATCATACCGGAAAGGAAAAATCAACAAAATAGTGTCGAGCTTCGAAGGACACACCAAATCTTCTCCCGGATTAACTCAACAAATACGACGGTAACAAAACCAACAGCTGCCGCAATGCGGGTGTGTTTTCAAAAATTCACAACTTTCCAGGCGAAATCGGACAACAATTGCTTCGTTACGCACGTTGCTCTGCAGTTCCTCTGCAGGGCCAAATTCACCAGCAAAGCGGTGTTGAGCTTCCAAAACGACGTTTGATCGTGCCGTGTCGGTACGATAGTATCCACAGAAAACGGCGGAATCAGAGAGGCAAAGCGGTGTTGAGCACGGAAAACAAAAACACACCTTACGGGTATAACCTATGTATACTCATTGAACTCACACATAGTCCGCTGTTGCAAAGCAATCCTTTCACTTACCGGGTGAATTGTTGCGGTGTCGATTATAGCGAAGCGGTGCCCAGCCCAGCTTCGAAAAAGATACCCCAAAGTAGAGGGCCATGCAGGACAGAAGCTCCATTCTTCTACCAAAAGTGCCAAAAAGTACCAAAATCCTCACAACCCACGTGAGCCACCGGGGTGGGACTAAAATGCGAACATCAGGTGAAAGTCTTGCTGAACAAGTGAGCCACCGAAAGGTGAGGAGCAAAGCGGTGTTGAACTCCTGCAGAGTCAAACATAAAAACACACCACTAACTGCCGCAAGGCGGACAAACAAATGGGGGAGGAGATGTGAGGGGGAAGACACTGAAAAGTGTAGGAGCAAAGTGGTGTTGAGCTCCGGACACTGTCGAACAGAAAAACACACCACTTACCACTGCAAAGCGGGCAAAACAAACGGAAGAGGAGTTGAGGGGAAGAGAATTGGGATTGGCAAGTTTCCACTTCGTTCGTGTTGGTTGGGGGTTCGGAGTGAGAGGGAGGCAAGACGGGCATGCAATCGTGGTGAAGCTGGATTCATCTTGTTACGTTCGGATAGGGAACTACTTGCTTCTGCTACTTGTGCTTGATTTTGTGATTTGATTTGTGAAACAATACGATTGGGAGGTAAGGTACTTAGTGATTGAAGTATTGTCAGCATCTAATTGCTTCACATAGTGTAGAAGAATCTATGTCGACACTAAAGGCCAGCACAAACAGAACGAGGCTGTCATTTCCTTACTTCGTTGCAATTAATTTGTACCTGTTCCATATGCATAGTAAAGAAAATAGTTATCCCTTTGGAAATGCATTCATTGGGTTGAACACAGCTTTTAAACGGGTATTCAGGATACACAATCACGATCCTTCAAACTCGATGAAACAAACAAGGATCACGAGAAGCCATATTATTCAGCTACAGAAGCGAATAAATTGCTATTCAGGAAGACTAATGCAAGAATCAAGAAGAGAAACACAATCAAGCTGAATACACAATTCCGAAAGGCACCGATTCAACAACCTCGTAATCAGTTTCCACGTCCGGATCACCCAAGATCTTCAGCGCCCTACTCAGCAATGTATACGTGCCCTCAGGAACGAGCGTGCCATCCGCCAAAGTACCATTGAACGTAGTCGCCCACGCAACCGCACGCGGATAATACGTCTGCGGGAAGCCGGCGATGGAGCCCAGACCGACAGCCGAGCTATTAGTCCAAGTGACATTCGCTTCAGCGGATGGGATAAGATCGACGTCGATGAAGGCGGAGCCGAGTGCGAGCCCGATATAGATATCCGGGATGTCGGATGAGTTGCCGGTGCTGTTGGACAGCGAGATCGTGAAGGTAGTGCCGGCTTCTACCGCGGTGGCGTTCACGTCGGCGCTGCTGCTGAGGTAAGGGTAGCCGTCTTCGATGTCGAAGATTGTGGCGTTGATGAGGGCTGAGTCCACGCCTGCGTAGGGTAGCGTGTAGTTTGTGCCATCGGATGCGAGGATCGAGACGAAGCCGCTATAGACGGGAATGCGTGACTCGTCGAGGCCGTCGGGGAGGGTGAGCGAGATGGTTACGTTCGTGGAGAGACCTGCGCCGACGGTTACGTCGCTCGGCGAGATTTTGATGGTTGCGGCAGTGGTGTCGAGGTCAACGGGGAAGTAGGATGGGTAGAGATCACCGGATGGAAGGGTGTAGGCTGTCAAAGCGTCTAGCTCAGAGAAGCTGTAGGTGATAGAGGAATTTCCTGTGTTTGTAATTGTAAAGGCTTGGATGGGTATAATGTTTGTTGTATCGTTGAATGATAGATTTGGGACACTCAAAATTGTGGTTGTATGAACGGCTGAGTAAGCGTCGACAAGACCTCCTCCCTGTTGGATAACTGGAGCGAGATATGGGTAAGTGGTTGAACCGTCGTTGTAGTCTACTGGATTACTTGTCGTCCCAAGAATCGATCGGATGGTATCTGGCGAGAGGTCACCTTTCACTTGCTTTATGAGAGCCACAACACCTGCAATATATGGAGTTGCCATGCTGGTACCGCTCAAGACCGCATATCCACCATCGACCAAAGGCCATGTAGATAAGATATTTCCACCGGGCGCAGACACTTCTGGCTTGATATAAACTTCCCATGTTGGAGAAATTGAGGTATATGTGCTCATGTAGCCTCCGGTAATATTGTTGCTACTTGTGATAATCTCCCAGTCGCCAGTGATGGTGGCTTCGATGCTGTTTCCTGCTGCAAGTATAGAGATCCACTCCGCTCCTAGATCTGCTGTGACCATAGCAGTTCCGTTCACATCTGCCCCGGTAGCACTTGGACTAGTGGTCCCGGTTGCCACGTTATTGTAAAACAGGATATACTTTGCACCGTATGCCGCTGCGTTGTCAGCCTTCTCAACAAATGTGCAAGTTCCACGGCGAATTAGAACCAGGTAAGATGACAAGTCAGGGGTATCGGTTGGGAAAGCAGAACAACCATCGTCGACAACAGAGCTATTGAGAGTCAATGCCCAGATAGGATACTCTCCAAGTGGAATATCGGCTGGTGATCCAACATTGTAGTAAAAAGTCTCAGCGGCATCCGTAGAGCTGTTGGTTGTCCACGTTCCAGTTGAGAGATTCGCAGGTGAGGTGATAGAATCAATACTGCCCACAGCAATTGCTCCAATAGCATCTGCAGCTCCAGAAGCATAGAAGATGCCATCTGCACCGTCATTACCAGCGGCAATGGTGCAAGGAGTACCAGCTTCGACAATACGCTGAACAGCTACGGCCCAGGCATCTTCAGTCCAGCCAGAAGCTCCACCAATACTGGAAGTAATGACATCAGCCCCAGCTTCGTATGCCAGGTTAAAAGCGGCAATCAAGACATCATTTCCCGCATCATCATAGCAACCAAACACTCGATACATTCCCAGCGTTGCGTCAGGAACAATGCCTGTGAAATTGTAGAGATTCGAGTTTGCCCCGACAATTCCTGAGACGTGTGTTCCGTGGCCTTCGCATGATGAGAAGGGATCTGGGTCTGGAACAGGAGTATTGGTCCCGTCGTAGTCATCTGCATCATTGCGAATTATTATTAGCATCATTTACATTATTGTGAGAGCATCATTTCCTGGAATGTTCTTTCACCAAGAAACAGAGCTCCTGAGACTCGAGTAAGATCGAAGAGAAAAAGTACTTACCGCCGACCAAATCGTAACCGTATGAGATCTTATATCCTGGTCCAAATCCTCCACCTAAGGCTGGATGATTGTAGTCAACACCAGTGTCCACAATTGCCACACTCAAGTTCGCGCCTGTGTAACCCTCTGCATGTAGTTTATCCACACCGCCCATAACATGCGGTGCAAATGTATCGACATAGGCATCTCGACGGCCTAGGGTTTCGCTCTGTGGCGAGCTGAAGATCGCACTGGGGTCATGTGCTACAACTGGCTTCTTGTAAAGGCGGACGGGCCAGACCTTCTGGACGATGCTCATGGAGGAAATTTTTGCAACCAGGTCGTCGATCTCGCTGTCATCGTGGAGAAGATTGAAAGAGACTCCATTGAAGAGTTGGTGGTCCAGGGTAACTCGAGGTGACGACTGAATCCTGCTGGACGTGAGATTGGAGTAAAACTCAGAAGCTGGCTGCAGGTATGTTAATATTCAAAATCCACAAATGCTTCTT
Organism: Allantophomopsis cytisporea; assembly: GCA_024752435.1. Classification (NCBI taxonomy): domain Eukaryota; kingdom Fungi; phylum Ascomycota; class Leotiomycetes; order Phacidiales; family Phacidiaceae; genus Allantophomopsis; species Allantophomopsis cytisporea. Next base: position 302,632 of record CP103036.1, read on the forward strand.
TGTATCCAAAGATAGTTGAACTTACAGAAGCGCTCTTAGTCACATCGAATTCCACAATGAATGCACCCTTGACAATGCTAGGATCCTGCAAAGCGCCAGAAACGATCGGAAGCAACGACAAGGCGATTGTCGCCGTACGAGAGAAAGCAGAGCCTCGAGCCATATTAGCAAACACCATCTTGACGCTTCTGCAACAAGAATGACTACCTGACTGGACAAAAAGGAAAAAGAGGAAACGCAAAGAGGACCATCATCTTTACATAGACTCACGCCATCATTCCCATTTACCACTGTACAATGGACCTTCCTGATGCGCACTGATGCGATGGATGAATTCATTCAGTTTTCCCGCGGGGGTAGCACAATACAAACCAGGGACATGAACCGGTCTGCACCGGATGTACTGTACGCGCAGACAATGTAAATATATAAACCCTTGTATTACGTGCAGAGCAGGAGCGGAGCCAGCCATTGGGGAAAAGTGTATGTAAGGTACTATTAGCACGAGATAAGGAGAGATGAGAGGTGATTCGTATTACCTCCACCAGCAGATAGTATTAGATGAACAGGAGAGATATGTTATCATTTGCGGTGCGTATTGTATCTACCCTTCCCTGGTAGTATCCACCAATCAGACTGTTCTCCGTCGCTTCGAGTAATTGGTATCCTCATCCTGGACAATGCACGATGCACACATGATGTCCGTGGGCAAGTGGATTGCGATGCTTGTTTCCCGTCCGTGTGCAGCTTTTATACAGCAGATATGCATGTCTGGAGAAGCAGCGAGGTGTGGGGTTGTTGTATGTAGCATGTATCTACATGGATGAGGTGCAATTTGCCTCTGCTTGGCCCGGCTTGGAGCTGCTTGGTCGGATGTTTCGAGGCAGAAAGTGATGGTCAAGACCAGATCGACATGCCCATCGAGGTCGGCGTGACCGTTAGTTGAGCATTTGCGTGATACGCTGCATAAATGGTCAAGTAATTTCGCATCTTTATGGAGTTGAAGCGGTGATGAGTTTCGTAGTGTCGCTTCGTCCGTGACTAAAAATATATTGGATAAGATACTGATTAGATATATACTACACGTATATGTTATAGAAAATATATAGAAAATCAAGTATTGTCTCCATAACCTGATGTAGATTTTTGTTTAATTTCCTAAAAATGATTATATGATAATACAAGCGTTTTAACTCGACATAGTATACATATGGTCACTTTGTGCTCACATCAAATTTACACAAGCCCACGCAGAATGCAACACTCACACAACTTGCACAAAGCGCAAGAGTCCGGCATATTCACAGACGAAGCAATAGAGAGAAACATGGTCAAGTGTAAAATTCAGTATTAGTGCACATATGTAAGAGAGAAAGCGCGTGGTACACTTATGAGTGAGGGAAGTGCCTCAACGGCATATGATGTCTTGGTCTCGCGTAGCAACATTGACCACCAGACGTTGTGCATTGTGTATCCGGCACTCAATTTGAGTTTGCATGCGCAACTAGATAATGAGAGATAACCCTGAATTGCGATATGAGAAGAGCATGGTTGGGTAATGTAATACACTTGTGACTCGATCAACATTACTTGAAAAGTGAAGAGATATTCAATCATGTAAACGACTCTTCATATAACGAAACTAGTCGCGGTGTACTCTTAAAGATCTCGACTAAGATTGCATTCGTTATCATTAGAATAGAGCACAATATTATTCAACATCTACAACTTCAAAGAAGCCTCAAACTTTCCATCGATTTCGATGATCTTCTCAGCGGCCTTCTTATATCCAGGACTGCTCTCCAACAACTCCGTATAAGCAAACAATTTGGGGTATGCCTCCTTTGTCAAACCAGCGCGTCCCTTGCCAGCAATAAGTGGGAAACTCATGAGGATATCAGCTCCTGTAAGCGTTTCACCACAGAGGTACTTTCCTCCATTTGGAGAAGTCGCAATCTGGTTCTCAAGGAACGTGAAGTGTGTCTTGAAGCTAGGTGCGAGAAAGCCAGAGTCGATTTTGTCAGCAACACCATTGGTAATTGGGCGGATGAAAAATGGAACCGAACTGTTTTTGATATCTAATTCCCATCAACTTGGCTCACAGCGTTGGAAATAGCGTAGTACTTACTAATTGAAACAACGCTCAAAAGCATTAGAGTCATCAAGCTCCCTTCAGCATAGTGCATGAAGTAACGAGATCTCATGTATTCATCAGTTTCACCACCAATCTTGCCCTCCTGTCCCTCCTTCCACTGCTTTGGTGTAAGGCTTGTACCCGCACCAAAATGTTGGATCAGGTACTCGATGATAAAGGCGCTTTCAGCAATAACAACTGGAGTAGTGGAACCCACGGGAGTGACGCTGATGACTGGCGACTTTCCAAGAGCGTGGATTTGTTTGAGCTCGGGCGGCGCAAGTCGAGTCTGCTTGTTTCTGTGGAAGATGATGAGTTCATACGGAACGTTGAGCTCTTCAAGGAGCCATAAGATTCGCTGTGATCGTGACTGTTCAAGCCTAGAATTGTTAACGCCGATGCTTTTCAATTGAGGCGATCTTGTAGCTACCAGTAGAGCTTGACAACTGGTTTATCACCAGCTTCGGTAATTGGTGCTTGAGACATTTTGCAATTGGAAATCTCCTGTAGATGAAAAATCAATGAATTTGATAAGAAAAGATGAAGAAGATGCTACGCTCTTTTACGACACTTCGAAATGGTCGTGCCATTCTCCAAGCCTGCCCAATGTGCTATCGCCGCTGCAAATCACCTCGGTATCTGCGCATTCCGGTAACTTAGTACCTGGAACCTTGCATGGGTTTTATCAAGTAGATCAGCCAAGATCTCGTCATGGCGGAAGCGGTTAGCGGAGCGGGATATCTGCGCTCCGCTTGGCTTTCGCGACCTCATGAACCTCATCGGCGACATCAGCAATTGAACCCCAGCATACACATTGAAATCACTCACAATGGCGGGACACAACAACCGTACGGACTCTCCTGATACCTGAAGATGCATTTGTTCTATACTGACAGCTTTTCAGCCCTCGCGATCGACCCGGCGTTGACCAAGTACGCCAGTACGTTCTTCCCTACCTCGCCCCGAGCTCCGCGAGCACGATCCGACCACTGCTGAGAGTTGTATTACTCAGCTAAGATGGTGCAGTTGGGGCCTTTGACGGTCGGAGCTGATGTTTTGTAGACATGTACACGGTCCGTCACAAGTACTTCCGCTGGACTGGTAGAACCGCTGGCATTTTCTTCGCATATGTTATCGCCGTCCCAAGCATCCTCGGATACGTGGCATACTCTACTGATGTGAGTCGCTCCCTTAGACCGCGGATTGTACTTTGGGGGCTGGATGTTGAATACGGGAGACAAATGCTGACAGGATATCTTACAGGGAAAGTACATCATGCGTGGAAAGAAGCGCGGTGATACTATCGTTGAGTTTTAAATACGAAAGGGAGTTTGGAATCAGGCAGGTCAGGCTTTGGGGCATGTATATACTACAATCTGAGAAATTGAGCAATGAAGATCTCCCCAATACAGGAGCATCCTTGATGTCATAGCTTTTTCCATTGTACATTATAAGAGTCTCCTCTATCAAACTTCATGTCTCCAATGTCGAATTCATATCATGTGCTCGGATCTGTGTACTCTCAGAACCTAAACGTAACCGCCGTGCTTGGATCTTCAGCCCAGCGATTGTTGCTATCGAAAGCCTGTTTAGCGCAAACCATCGACATTTCGCAGAGTGGACCCTTGAATGCTGTGGAGTTATCGTATAACTGTTGGTGCTGAAATTCTGGGCGTTCTGTAGACGAACAATCCTTCTTCCAAAAGTACGATTTGCAAAACGATTGAACGCAGTCAGATATTCCACGGTTCCAGAACCTGTTGAGGTCAACAACTCCTGCTGCCATTGACTCGAGGTCCTTCAAGGCCTGATTGTCCATAGTATCATGCTTTTTCTTGAGTGCACAATCAATCTTCTTGTAGCAAGAGTTAACTATCCACTTGGCTTTTGGACAATGCAGATAAGTTGCCATGGTAGCAACAGCAGTAGCTAAGCATACCGTCACCTGAGCTGGTGTACGACCATATCGCTTCGTCTCTGCAGGTGATCCTTTCTCTGGTATGACAAAATCGTGATCATACGACACCATACACTGAAGGAACATGATGAATGTTGTCGAGCAAGGAAGTTCGCTGTGGACGAAGAAAGTGCGAATTGGAGTATTAGACCATGGTTCATGGAAAGAGCCCTCAATCATTTCTGACATGCGATGGACATGGCATCTCTTGACATCGACATATTTTCTCATGCTTCCGGAACCAAATACAAGACGAATCACTTCAAAGTCGAGTGGAGCTGAGACGTCCTCGATGTCACTAGAAGGGTGGTCTTCTGCGATGGGGATGTCGAAAGCTTGCAGGTTGTCACTACAACATGTTAATTCTGCGATCCCAAAGATATGGTGGGGAGATTAACAGTGGATCTTTCCAGACTGGATAAGCCGCCATGATTTGTAGTATCCCCCAGGAACGGAGATCGAGACGTAGATAGAGACTATAATTGCTGTCAGTAAATATTGATAACATGTGAAGCGTACATGCGTTATTGTATCGAGTTCAATCCAAAGTTGAACTCAAAGCCAAGCCCAACGTCGAACCCAGAGTCGAGTCCAAAGTCGATTATAAAGTCGGACCCAAAGTCGACGAACCCGAAGTTAAATCCGAAATCGAACTCAGAGTCAACAACCCAAAGCCGATTCCAAAACCGACCCCAAATTTGGTGTTGGATCGACAACGTGGTGGTGATAGGTGAGGAAGCAGGAATTAGGAGGTTTTATAATAGTTGTGGCATGTTACGAATGTGAGTGATGTGAGCGAGTAACAAGAGAGATCACCGAAATTGAGCAGCCCAGATTGCAGAGCTTGCATATACTACAGTCACGAGCATTGAACTATGAGAGAATTCCAAAAATGGTAATTTCGGGGGATATCTTGCGTTTCCTATTGTGTCTTCTACTCAACCCGCAAACTTACTGCGAGATCCACTTGTAGATATCAACAGGTAAATTCCAGTCCTGTGTTTGTGTCCTTTAGGGGATATCGTTATCTTGCAACCCTGTTGGCTAACCATAATACAATTAAATGCCGCCTCATGAAGAGCCATCTTGGAATCGACAGACTTGTCGTACAGGGCCTTGTGTGAGAATTCTGGGTCAGAGGCTGACGATGGATCAGTAGAACCCCAATGATAGCGCCACTGACAGAATTCACGCACACAGTCTGCCACAATAGCTTTCCGAATGTTCTTTAAGTTAGGAGCACTCAAAATCGACATCATATTCTCCATCATCTCAGCATCCAAGGTACCACTCTTTTGTCCAAGTTTCTTCATGACACGCTTGTGGCAGTTATTGAGAATGTAGCGGTTCTTGGGGCAAAGAAGATAGCCGGACATGGGAGCGACAGCGACAGCCAATCACACGCGTGCTGCCCTAATTGTGGTAGAGTATCCAGCATCACGAGCATATTCTTCAAGGATATCGTAGTCATGTTCGAATGATCCAACGCATTCCAAGAACATGAGGAAGGTGTTTGAATACGGAAGGCTACTGTGAATGTAGACAGTACGAACGGAGCTCTCATGCCATGGACCCTCGAGGCATCGCCTGAGCATTGTTAAAATACGTGGTATGTCGTACTTGTGTACATCGACGTAAGATCTCATATTCTTGGCGCCGAAGATGAGACAGATCAAACTCTCATCAGTAGGGGCAGGGATATCTGTAATATCATCGGGAGCGCGATAAAGTTGAGCCGGTACGTTGATGACTTTGAGCAGAGTCCTACACACAGTTAGCCGAATGATTGCTGGGCATACAAATTGTTGTTAACGCCTACAAAGGATCTTTATAGTCCTCCTCCATGACGTGGATGACTTCGTGAACGCAAGGATGAATGTTTGGTGGGACTATCATTGCTATCAGTAGGTTGCGGTGAAGTGCAAAACATATGATCATACCGTCTGGACTATGGAGTGAGTAAGGATACAAAGCCGATCATTGTACGTGGGATAAGTTGGGTTGACGATTCGAATCTATTGATGATCTAGTCAGAGCTGGCCGATGTGTGCAAAGTGAGTAATGAGAACTACCTACAGAATCTCGATGAAGGTTTCTTATGACACCTCTTCTCTTAAGCCACCCGAAACTTCTTTTCACTTCCTCCGATGTGTTCCTTTCAGAAGCTGAACTGTAACAGTGAGCCAGGATCTCTGGCACTCAGAGGCAATCCTCCATCACCCCTCCCCTCTTTCACGCAAGTTAACGATGCCTCACAAACCATAGTCTTGAAGGTCACAGATCTATTGAACAAGGCCTCGTGTCTGAATTTTGGTCACACGCCTGCCCCACAGCTTATTCGAGGAGACCAAAAGGACCACCTGCAAAATCCTTACACGCGGTCCATCACAACGCAGGCCCATATTTTCTCCAACTTGTTAACTCTTGCCATCCACAAGACCCGTTCAAAGGTCTCACAGTCTAATGCACTCGAACAACCTTTGAGGTATTGAAGGATCTTTCCGTGACATGCATTGATGATATGACGGGCCTTAGGGGCACAGTAGGTAGTCAGCCATGGCGGCAACTGCCACTACAAGGCAGACTCTTCGTTGAATGTCCGATTGCCCATATATTTTCGAATCCTCCTCTAGAAAAGTAACTGGCGTCTTGTAGTTGTGCTCGTACGACCTCATACATTGAAGGAACGTTAGAAAGGTTGTTGCGCAGGGGAATCTGCTCTGGATATAGCAGGTTCTAGTCGGAGTTTCTCGCCATTCACCTCGGAGACACTGTTCAAGCATGTCCCACAAGCGGGAAATCTCGTATTGTGCAACATAGACGTACCTCCTCATACTGCCGGCACTGAAGACAAGGTGGATTATGCTCCTGCTCTGAGAGGCAGGAACGTTTGTGATATTGTCATGGCGTTGAGCAGAATCAGCTGGGAAGTTGACAACATTCGCTAGGGTGCTATAGGTTGTCAACATCTGGATCTGAAGATACCGAGTAACAAAGCTTACAGGGGTCTCCGTAGACCATGTTGCAGATGTTTTGACAGTGTGAATCTTAATGTCGAGATTGACTATCAATGTTGTCAGCAATTTGCTATTCACTTATTCGAAATATAATCCCTACTGTAACTCATCGCTATGTAGTATCCTGGCGTTGAAATCACTCAAATCTACGTAGCAGATAGAATGGCCGAGAAGATAGATGGGCAAGAGGCGTGAGATTGAGAAGGTACACGCTCTTCTCTTATATCTCAAACGCAGTGACAAACGAACGTGACTAAAGAAATAGAACAGCAGCAACGCATACCCATGTACCCTTCCGAAGCATTTACAGAATTCAAAGAGTATCAAGTGAGAAAATAGGAGAATAGACAATTGAAATCCACATTACATTCCGGGTATCATAAATCCATAACTTTTACCAACAATTACCACCTCCCACGACCTCTGCCTCGACCACCAAAATCTCTATCATCTCTTCCACGACTCCAACCACCAGAGGGTCCCTCAGGAACAGCCTCACCTCTCCTCCACTCCCCATTAGGTAAACTTGCACCAAATCCACCACCACCTCTCGCCCCACCTCTCCCTCTAAACCCAGACCCGAACCCGTTCTCCCTTCCCCTTCCCCCCGAATCCCCCCTTGAACCTCCATACCCACCCCTCGGTGGTGCAATAGCAGCAATCGGTGGCGGAGGCGAAGCTACAGACCCATCCGCAAGCGGCGGTAACACAGCGCAAGAGATATAATCGCCCACGACGAACTTCGCATCACGCAGCGTCTTCTCTGGCTCACCCAGCATTCTCCTACTCGGCCTTCTGTCAACATCGTTCACATCGTCGTGCGCTTCCGCGTCTGCCTCGAGGTCTGCGAGACTCAATCCTGGTCCACCATCTCCTAGTACCACGCTGCCGAGATCGCGCATTACGAATCGTCCGGGGCCGTGCAGGAATCGCGTGTCTGCGAATACGAGGCGGAAGGCGAGGCGCGTACCGATGGGTGGTGAGGGGACAATGTTTGGTAGGGCGTCTAGCACCAGGTGGGAGAGCTCATCGAGGGTACATGTTGGCCATGTGTGGAGGGAAATATGGGGTGGAAGATTGGATGTATTGGAGGAGAAATCTTCTGGTCTACCGCGAAATTTAGTATATAGTTCCTTATCACATAATAGGACCTATCCATTGGGATTAATTTCATACCTGTGAAAAGAACCTGTGCGGTAGAATAGCTTCAAGTGAAATGGCGCATCAGCTTGTCGATCGATTTTGCCTGTAGAGAGAGGCATTGTCGATTTATCTTTCGTATGTGTAGATACAGAGAATATATATAGATCCTATCCAGCTTCACTTCAGGAATCAAAATGACATGGTATAAGTATTGTACAATGGACTTGAAAGCTCTGGCGCATAGAGCTCTAGAAGTGACGAGGCAGAAGACGTAAATGTATTTATGCCTAATTAGAAAGGCAACAATCAGCCTTGTGCTGTATCAAGACTCGAAATGTTGTCAGCAGAAGCTCTAATTTATTTTCCCACAACATACTACAATTCCTCAAGAAATCCTCTCAAATCGGAGAGCCAAAGCAGCAAAGCAATAAAACCAGCTTAGAGTGCCACATCGACCAAAAGCGGCGAACAAACGATCCACAACAAAACTCCGTGACATCTCAACCACACCCACAGCAACCATGGATTTCGCATCCCTAATGTCCAAAGAGATTTCGAAATCCAAAGCGCCCCCAAAAGAAACCGAAGCCCAAAAGATGTACCAAAAGCGCGCCGACATAGAAGCCGAGCGCCAAGCAGTGTACCTGGCCTCACAACGCGCCATCGAGGCCGAGCGCTCCAGCAAAGCAGCGCAGAAGCGCAAGCGCGAGGAGGAAGAAGCGGTCGCGAAAGCCGAGCGCGAGGAGAAGCGGCGGCGGTTGGCGGAGGAGTCGCGGATACGGCGCGAAGAGCGCGAGGCGGAGGAGGAGCGTATGAGGCGGAAGAGGCTTGGGCTGCCTGAGATTGTGCCGGAGGCTGTTGTCGAGGAGGCTGTTGAGGGGGATGTTGAGGATGAGGTGCTGCGGGCGAAGTTGAGGGAGATGGGGGAGCCGGCTGTGCTTTTTGGCGAGGGGCATGCGCAGCGGTTGAGGAGGTGGAGGAAGTTGGGGGTTGTTATGACTTCGGGGCCGATTCCGACTAGTTTGGTGCTGGTGGAGGAGAAGGATATGAAGGTTGAGAACGTGCCGGAAGATGAGGAGGGGAGGAAGTTCTTGTTTAGGCAGTTGGCGAGTTATTTTACTATGGTGTTGAAGGAATGGGAGGAGGCTCTATCGAAGGAGCAGAGAGATACGTTTGCGGCAAAGGCGGCGTATAATGCCATGGTGTCAAGTAAGGAGAACATGACACCTTTGTTTCGGAAATTCGAAAAGGGGGATATTGACGACGATGTTCTCAAGCCGATGGTGGAAATTGTAAAGGCGGCGCAGGAGCGGAGATATGTCGATGCCAACGACGGGTATCTGAGGCTCAGTATTGGAAAGGCCGCTTGGCCTATTGGTGTTACTATGGTTGGTATTCACGAGAGAAGTGCGAGAGAGAAGTTGCATGAAAGCGATAAGGGACACGTCATGGGAGATGAGGTTACGCGGAAATTCCTGCAGAGCATCAAACGATGCTTAAGTTTTGCACAAGTGAGATGGCCTCCTGAGGATATTCAACAGCTGATGGGTTGAGTGGTGGGCAGTCAGGCAATATTGCCCTGAGGTTATCTGTTAAATACCAAACATAAATAAAATTCAATGATTCAAACAGGCTATTTACTCAAGTCGTGCCAACTATCTCCCTACGTACTATATTCTACATACTCGTGCCTGAAGTAAATATCAAGACTTCAGATAAATGAATTCCTACCATTGAGGCTGCATTTCCTAAATTTCTACGTCTCAATCATACACTTGTCACAGTCCGGTCAGATTTTAAGTGCTAGGATTGCAGAGTTCCAATACATTTTCACCCTAGGATCATACCTGAGATGACCGATATATCTACTACATACTAGCACAGCTCCCCATAGCCCTATAGCCGATTCGACCAACACATAGAGAAAGAGAATGTATATATGAACATCCACGTATAAGTATTGGGTTCTGAAAGTGTAGATATGCGATTGGATATATATGTTTATATGCCAAGACCAATTGTGAGGTATGGCGTCCACAAGGAGGTCCGAGGAAGCTGATGGAGCTTTAGAAGTAGGGAGGGTAATTTCGGGCATTGGAAACAGTACATTTGTTTGAACGCAGAGTAGATTTCCACAGCCGAAGAAGTGAGGTGAAAGAAGGGAGGTGAAGAATCGTGCCATGCTGATAATGACCTTTGTGGGTATGAGGAGCTATCTCTCAGCCGAGATAGAAAAGAAGGATGAGTCGATGTCGAGGTGAAACTCAAGTAATCAGAACGCGATTACAGCGTGGTTTTCAAAAGAATGGAAATGAAGTAAAGCCTGAACGGCACAACTGGCACAATGATGATAACGTCGCCCTTAGATAACAAGGGTCGAAAGAAGAAGTGAAAGAAGAAGTAAGAGCTGCTGGCAATGACCGCAGAACTTTTGAGAAGTATTTTTCTTGGCTCGTGTGGCTTTCGTTAGGTCACCGTCCACATAGTGGACAAACCCCCGGCAACACAATATACCGCTCATGTGGTCCATTTGAGCAGCGTTTCTCTTTTTCACCGTCGACGGATGTGCGTACGAAGTGAGCACCAGGGTCGAGGCATGAGGTGTAGATATAGTAGTTCTTTGTGTAGTTGCACATGCTGACTGTGAGGAGGTGGAAATATTAGCTCGAGGGAGCTTGGAATTTGTGAGGGGACTTGCAGGGCTGAAGGATGAAATTGGTAGAGAATCGGCGTGGAAGTATATCTATATCGGTATGAGGGGTGGCTAAGAGGGATAGATACATAGATCGGTAGGTAGGTAGGTAGGTAGGTGGGTGGGTAGGCGTGCGTGCTCGTGCTTCGGAGAAGCTGGGAGACAAACTAATAGATGGACAAGCTAGCTATGAGCATATATAAGTATCCAGCTCTCCATATCGCGGCTCTCTGGATAATGACAGGCACAGGGATGGTATTGGTGGAGCCCGTCAAGGAAAGTCTGTTGAGGCTCGTCCCGTCGGCTCCATAGAGTAACCATAGCCAAAAGCTGCCATAGCTCCCGCCTTGGTGTGACATTCCTCACTTTAGACCAGCCAACGCGTTCTCATGGCCGGGAAGATGGGGTCGAGAAAGAGAGGGAGGGGAAAAGTGATGAAATGTGGATGTGGTCATGTGGGGACAGGGTGGGTGATCTGCGATGCAGATACTTGCCCCTCATGGCCCACAGAGGGGCTATTTTCAGTTGGTTAATGGGTAAGTATAGGCTTGAAATGACTTACAAGTGTTAGAAGTATAATATTATCAGTGAAATTGTGCTGTAGCAGGGCCCAACCACGGAACAGGCACTACCATCCTTGTCCCTTATATGCTGAGGGGGTGGTTGAGGTGTTGGAGAAACACTTGATGGTACTGGCTTCTCCGGTATAAGTGGTACACAAGGACAAGAACAAGGTGGGTGTCGTGCGGCTCGACGAGCTGTCAGGGGGTGATTGGCGCGGTACTTGGTCAACAGAAGGCTCAGATGCATGTGGTATGTGCAGCTTCTTGCAGATCGCTGACTTGCAAGTGCTGCTGCCCATACAATGGATAAATATGTACGATGCTGTGCCGTCGCCGCACACCTTTATTCGAAAGCCCTGTTGAGATGTGAGGTGATGGGTGCGGAGAAGAGGGTTATAGTTGCTAACTATAACGAAAAATGTTGAGACACACAAATGCCATAATTTAAACAGACTCGGGAGAGAAGGAGGGGCTCGGCCATGCGCTCTCTTCCACGGTTGTTCTCAGCCACTCTGGGAAGTCAAAGCGGATGAAAAGAGATGGCGACGGCAATCAAGTCTACGGGCCGTGCAGAGGCCCGTACTTCGTAGCATGACAGGAAAAGGAAATGGAAAGCTTTGAACATGGTGATTGGGAAACTTCGAAAACGGAAATTTGGAAGAGAAGGAGATAGTATTCTTAGACCTTGCTGGCATGCCCTACCTGGAGCTGGTTGGTGTATCGAGGTGTATCGAGAAGTATCCGAATATGTAGCAAATGGCAGTCTCGACAAGCATGGCATGTCCTGGAGCTGAAGATCTCCCATCTCCCCAGTCTCGCACATGTAGAAGGAGCAGTAGACAATCGCACGCGCAATCGGCCATACTCGCCGAATATTGCTATTCCTAAGAGTGATGCGGCGGTTTTTATGGGGTGAAAACATTCTGTGTCTCGTTGGTCGTTACCTGGTATGTTAGACATCGCCGAGGCAGACCGAGTCCTTGGGTCAGCCTTGAGTCAAGCTTGATCGGTCGGGAATAGAGATGCATATGCAGAAGGTGCAGAGTCATGCAAAGATTTGGCTGGATTTCGAGAGGGAATTTGAGGTTGTTATTGCTGGTTGGATTGGCCGCCCCGGAGGGACGTAGCCTGAGTGAGATTCATCATGATCGAGATCTGGAACTCAAGATACGTTACTATACGGGATAAACAAGGACAATTCGATAATGCCCGCACACACACGTGCAATGCAGCCGGGGTATATGCACAAGAAGAAATTGGTCAGGAATTGGTCAGAGAATGACTGAGATTGAAGAAGGCTGATCTGTATGTATGGTGCGGACATGGTGAAGAAGGTGAAGTTGAAGTTGAGGCCGTGGTGCCGTACCTCAAAAATAGATAGAGGAGAGTCAAAGCGTTCTCTCATGTTAGTTTCACTGTCACTGCCGCACGCGTGCAAATGTTACCGATGAAATGTGGTCAATGCAGAGAAGAGAGGAGAGCAACACCGTAACCCCAAAGTCCACGACACTCTCTCTACATAACACAATACAATACGAAATCCGATCTGATACCTTCCACGACTTATAATCAGGACCATTTCATACTGCCAAGAGAGTCGTCCGCATTCCCAATTCATCCAATGCTTCAGTTAGACACTCGGCGTGCAAATCTTCGCTACATCCTTCTCTCACAGCAAAATATATACCCACTTTGAATTTCAACTAATATATTGAGTGTCTGCTTCGTTTCCTCAAACACGTTCCAGAGAACAAGTGAAAAGCTATTACGGGCCTGCGGCCCACTTCAATATTATTATATCTCCGTTCCCTTTCTTCTGGGGATGGGCTGGGCTTCGGCTATTCCTTCTTTCGACTTCTCCAGTCTCTTACAACAAAAGTACAGCTGCGGCTATAGCTCCAATTACGCCCGCTGATCCACTCCTCTTCTCCGCCGCCGCATTGGACGTTTGAGCCGAGCTACCAGCTGTCGAAGTGCCGGTGGAACTGCTCGAATGGCCTAGGAGCTGTTAGTCATGATGATACTCTAGATGAAGTCGCGATTTGAACGTACTTGTAGAAGTAGATGTGCCCGTGGCAGAAGTAGATTCGGTTGTGGAAGCTGCCGTTTCAGATCCGCTCGCGCTGGAGCTGGACGACGTGGCTGTAGAACTGACAGTACCCGAAGATGATGCGCAGCTTATGGAATCGGGAACAGTGACGCCGGCTGTGGTGCAGAGTTGTTGTGCGTATGCAATTGCTGTCGCTTGATCGTCGGTGGAGCAGGCACCGGCGAGGCAGCATGCTATGTCGCTCAGGAATGATTGTGCACTACAGATGCACTTGATGTCGAGGCTGCTGCAGCCGCCGATGTTGGAGCCGCTGGTGAACTGACCAACGCAAGATTGCTAAGGCCAAGATTAGTGATGCTCATGACTACTAACATGACCTTAATTTTGACTCTCTTCGTCTTCTTTGCTTTTTTCTCAGTGTTGGGAACTCTGCATGGTACTGCCCTTGCAATTCATGATGCGAAAGAAATATAGGAAACTCACTGCACAAGCTGGAAGAGAATCTGTTTGAGCCTGTGCGAGAGCTGCGACAGCCAAGCTCAAAGCAATAGTGGTAAACTTCATGATTGGTTAGGGCTAAGGAATATGGGATAAAGTGGTGATTTCTGGGATGTTTCTTGCAGCCACCCTTCACAATAGGCTGTAGTAAGAGATGCAGATATTGTAGAAAGAGAAGGAGATTGATGAGAGTGAGTGTGACGATGCGAAAAAAAGTCGGGCACAGCCTTTAATAGCAGCTGAAGAAAGATTGACGGGCTGAAGCTATGGAATATTGGCTGATTGACCAGTCAAGTCAGGATGGGTAGGATGAGTAGTATTGGTCGGTGGCTTCAGGATTGACTTCTTAGGTGGAGTACCAATAGAAGGTAAGGTGTATGATAATGTCTGGCTGCTCTGGGTATCTGGGTATCTGGGTATACTCGCGGGCCAATCTCAGTTGAGCTACGCTTCCCGTCTCCACGACTCCGTCTGTTTTCCATGCTAGGGAGGGAGATGTACAAGAACAAGACAAGGGACATCGATGTAGATCAGTTGTGTAGATACAATGTGAATTTTAGTAACAGGAGGATTCCAAATGTTTCTACTGCTTGGAAGACCGGCACTGTGAGTATCCTTCCTATACTTCACAACGTGTAGGTATGTATATCCAATGAAGCCGAAAGTACCGTGAAGCTTTCTTCCCAAAGTTTCAAGCACAGCAACGAGACCAACACGAATCATTTACTCCTATTCTCGGAAACTTTCCATACGTGGAGGTCCATCTAACAGATACTTGGACTTCCGTGCCTAGATTTCTCATCAGAACAAAGTAGAACAAAGGAGCAGGAACAGGAGGAGCTTGGACACAAAGTGATACAAACTAAAGAGGCAATTATCACCACATTATGCTTACCTGCGCACTTAAAATCACTAAGTATATGATTGACCGAATATATTCAGCTGTACTACGAGCCACTACTGTCGGCCCCGCTTTTGTTCTATCCCTTATACAGTTAGGTCTGCCTCCTAAGTCTCATGTGAATGGCTAGATATAGCCCTAAGATACTTTATGTTTAAGCCTAATGCCTAATTGATATTCTTGGCTTAAATTACCGGGGGTAACCTTCACTGCTCTGCAAGTCAACTCTCGCTCACCATACCACCATACCTATGTATATACAGGTAGAGCACTCAAATTGTGTTGATGTGCCGCGATAGAATAAAAACAACAAGCTCTTGTATCGCATGGTCAAGTATCTTCGTGGCAACAAGGGGAAGTCTATACGCATTCTGATGGTTTTGCTGCTTTACAATGATCTGAAAGTTGATGTGGTCTTGTATCGAGTGATCCACAATCATCGGAAAGGTGCTGTGTCTAGGCCCTGCTTTCCCCACCATTTACTTACTAGAACGGAGCTTTGATCTCATCTGCACAGGCTCAGATCGAGGAACTAGCCTTCCCAACTACCGCGAGGCCATTCCACCTTGACAGAAAGGTAAAGCTTCAACAGCCAAGACACCAAACCTTTGCAACTGGAGTCATTTTCGTTCATCCTATTGTTGCCAGACTCGGGCGACATATTGTATCATGTATTGCGGGACATCTTGAAATCGCCAACTACAAACGCAAACATGGGTCTTGGCGTGCTCGACGACCGGGTGATGGAGCACGTCCCCGGTACAACACGGTATTTCGACGATCCAAACCGACCTCAAGAAGCGACCTCAGAATCAACACATTTGAAATGCGACACGAGTGGAAAGGTGCCGATTATTCTAATTCCTCAGCCAAGTGATGACCCCAATGATCCTTTAGTACGTCCCATACCTATCAACCCCGAATCAATCATAGCAATAACTAATGTCTCTGTAGAACTGGCCGTTGTGGAAACGAGATGCTATCATCACTGTCTTATCCATCACCTCGGTTTTCGCAACAGCTCTTGGGCCCATCCTCGCTGCGAATACTCTGACCCTGTCGTTCTTCTTCAGCAGGCCATTCACGCAAATCGCCTTGTTAACGGGATACTTCTTGCTGGGTGTGGGAGTTGCTGGAATCGCATGTGTGCCAACAGCACGAATATGGGGGAAACGACATTTATTCATATTGGGGACTATGCTTCTCGTGGGAGCAAGTGCTTGGGGAGGAGCGAGTACGAGTTATACAAGTATGTTATGGGCCAGAATATTTCAGGGCGTGGCAACGGCGCCATTTGAGGCTCTTGTAAATGCCGCAGTTGGGGATTTATACTTTGTACATGTAAGTTAATTCTCTCAAAGTTTATACGTGCACCAACTGATCAACTATCAGGAGCGTGGTAAGAGAATGGCAGCGACCAATTTAGCAGTGTTCGGCTCTTCATTCTTCACACCCATCATCGTGGGCAAAATGACGCATACAATAGGCTGGCCATGGACCTTCTACTTGGTCGCCATCTTTAGCGGCGTCTGCCTCCCATTTATCATCTTTTTCACTCCAGAAACAGCCTATTGGCGCTCAGCGTACCTGAACACGGACCTGGCCTCGCAGGAGGACTTACGACTACCATCTCACGAAGACAAGCCCATCCTCATGAACAACATCACCTCCTCGCCAAACTCGCCTCTCCACCTACCCAACTCCGCCCCCCAACCCTCCACCAACTCCCCAAAGAAAACCTACAAGCAGTCCCTTCTCCCTATATCAGGCCGCGTCGCCCCAGACGCCTTCTGGAAGCTCGCGATCCGGCCCTTTCCCCTCTTCTTCCACCCGGCAATCCTCTGGGCCTGCCTAATCCAAGGAACGCTAATCGGCTGGACGGTATTCATCGGCATCATCCTCGCAGCAATCTTCCTCGGGCCGCCGCTCTTCTGGACGGAAGTCGAGACAGGCTACGCGTACACGGGCGCCTTTGTAGGCGCGGTCCTCGGCTTCCTGGTCGCTGGGGCGTTGGCGGATTGGAGCGCGAGGTGGATGACGCGACGTAATGGCGGGGTCTATGAGCCGGAGTTTCGGATCTTGTTGGTCATTCCGCAGCTGGTTTTTGGGTGTGCGGGCTTGTTTGGGTTTGGGATTACGAGTTCGCATGTGGAGAGGTATGGCTGGTTTTGGCCGGTGTTTTTCTTTGCGTTGGAGGTTATGGGTATGGTTATTGGGGCGGTGGCGGGGGCTCTGTATATTGTTGATGCGCATCGTGAGTTTTCATCTGAATCTTGTAGTTGGTTCTACAGCATGTCGCTTGGACTGCCTGCGCGTTTGTTCTACGCGGTTTGGCAGTGCTTGAGACTTGGTCTGGGAAATCTTGTTTCTGGATTGGTTATTGTGGGTTGGAAATCATGCTAATTCTAGCTAGGTGATATCGCTATCGAAGCTTTCACTTGCCTCCTTATCTTCAAGAACTTCTTCAGTTTCGGCCTTACCTTCAGCGCTTACAATTGGATCGTGAAAGCCGGAATCTATAAAACGTTTATGATTATTTCTAGTATTCAGGTGGTGGTTTGTTTGTTGAGTGTGCCTATGTGTGAGTTCTCCCATTTTCCTACTGGATGCGGATATGGATGCGGATACGGTTTATGGATTCGGTATGGGATATTGATGGACGTTGTAGTGAAAAGGGATGGAGATTGTGTTGAAGTACTAACTTGGCGTAGATATCCTCGGTAAGAGAAACCGGAGTTTCTTCCATCGGCATGATATTTTGAAGATGTTGGGATTGCATTGATGATCCCGTGGCGAGTGTTTACATAATATAATAATGGTCGAACATGATAATCTGTTCTTTGATATGGAATAATTCTGCAACTATGATGATCTCGTGGTTCTTTTTGTGGAGGCGTAGCTTATCCTTGGAGTTTTCAAATTGCTGTATACTGATGACGAAGGGCTGAACGGCGATGACTACTAAACGAAGAGGAGGAAGTAATGATATACTAAGTACATAGATTGGTCTTCCGTCATTATCGGCATCGTCTTTTGCCGCAAGTGAGTATAATCGAGGGTTTGGGAATGGACTAAGCCAGGGTTATGTATATACACATGGTCTACTCAATAAAGTTGTAGAACTCTCCTCTGTGTCTCTTTGTATAATATTGCTTGTGACATCCGGAATTATATCACTATATTTTTCGTAATATAGCATATCCTAGACTAATGGTTCTGTCCCTTAGACTCAAGGCAATCTGTGTTCTTTGAATCATATAGACTAAGTAATAACATTCTCACCATCACCTAGCAACTTCAGGTCCCTAATAGACATACTTAACATACGGTATTACCCTTTAAACAACAATACCAAATCCCATAGCTTTCCTTCCCTCCTCTGTCAAAATACCCTTCTCCCCCAAGAACCCCTTAAGATTGCCCTCCTTCTCCAAAGTAAGTCCATCTATATAATCAGCTGGCGCTTCTCCCTTCAAGAACGACTCCAACTGCTCCTTAATATATTTCTTATTCTGCGGCGTAGTCGGAGTGGCAGCAACGTAAACCACAGACGCATCTGTATCACCCGTATGATCTACATCAACAGCATGGCACATGTCGGCATGCCACCAAACAGTATCACCAGCCTTCATCTCAGGGATATGAACACAGCACTCCTCAAGCCTAAGATGCGGATGGGAATACGGGCTCAACCTCTGCGAATCCGCCCTAAACGTACCCGGAAACCAATCACTCTCAACATCAAACGCCCACTTCGACGCATCCATAACATCCTCCTCTTTCTCGGGCCGTCTAAAGAACGGCCTCAACAACAAATACGCCATAACAAGCTTAACATTCGGATAAATCAGCAAACTCCCATGGCCAGGCCCCGCATCCGACAACGCAGTCCAGCCCTGAAAAGCACGCAACACAGTCGAGTGCGCGCGCCCCTCATACAAAGCCTGCTTCGCATGCTGCCGCACCGTCATATCATACGGATCATGCTCCTCGGGCGCGCCCTCCCAGATCCGCGCATACACGCGCCGGTAATCGGCGTCGGCCCAGCGCGACAGGCTGCCGGCGTCGATGTGGTAGCCCAGGCCTGGGAACTTGGTGCCGGGCCGGCGGATGCGGAAGGCGTCCGCGTAGCTGAGTGGGTCGGCGGAGGTCTGCTCGCTCGCATCGTGCCACCAGGAGTTCAGCGCGCGGGATACCGCTAGTTGGTTTGCGTGCGAGCGTGCGGCTACTTGGGTTGGCGTGAAGAAGAGTCGGTACATTATGGGCGTTTCGGCTGGCCAGTCTGTGATTTATTTAGTTATGGTCTTGGGAGAAGTGGTGGAGAGAAGGGCGTACAGCTGATTTTTTCGTCATTTTCTTGAACGAAACTCTTGAGATCGTTGAAGTAGCCTCGTGCTTGCTCTTCTTCGATCACTTGTCGCACTACGAAAGTGCCTACGTCTTTGAGCTTTTCTCTATCCTCGGAGCTTATGTTTTGAAACTCTTGGAAGCTCAGTACTGGAATTGACGCGCTGCCTTTCGCGGCGATTTCGGCGGTGACTTTCTCAAGTGCTGCGCATACTTTCAGCCAGCTCTTGGTTAAGTTCTCTTCGCCGTACTCCACGGCTATCAGCTTTTTGATCTCCAGCTGGTCTGGGAAGTGCTGGCCGTTGGCTTCAGTCCAGTCTGGCCACGGGCTGGAGTTTTTCATTGCCATGTCTAAGGTAATCTAACAAATAGGTTTATTGTTCTTATGAAAGGATGAGTTTGAGTATCAATGAATACTTCATGGATTATCTCAATCTTTAGACATAAATGGGACATCTGAAAAGCTATGCTTCGTTCTCCTTCATAGATGTGTTTATCAACGAGCAGAAACCCCCACTTACATCCTATCGCCCGCGGCGCATGAGATTCGCCCACCTATGAATATGTCCATGAAATTCACGATATGAGCAGGTCCACGTATCGTAAAATATGTTTGGGCAAGCACGAGTTGGTACTCAAGTAGAGAATGATTTCGAAACTTTATCTGGAGCTTGTGTTAACAAGAAATAATCAACTGCTCATTCTCAATGATGTTGTCTAGACTTCACTTTATGTTGCAAGCAGCCGCACACAACAGCCGAATCATTTGGTTAAATACACCACCACCCATGCACTAATAAATGCCTCTCATCCAAGCCACCCGCTGTACGTATGTACATAAATACAAGTATGTAGGATGAAAGAACTTGAACATAGTAATAATAACACTCCATAGACTATTACTAATGAGTACAACCTTGCTTCGTATATTCATGTTATTTTATTATCATTTTTTCTCTTAAACGTGGATCATTCCAGACAGATCGACATGGAGATCCGTAGAATCTCATGCTGTCTTTTCCCTATCTTTTCGGGCAAGATTTGATTTGGTTTTGATTTCAAAGCAGATTCGGCCGCCACACCGACTAATCCCGGTCCTGACATGAATGAATGCGTTGCAGGTCGTGCAGGTCTATACCTTGTAAACTTTGACACTGTATCAAATGAGAAAGTGAAGCAATGAGAAGACTTTACATGTATATCCCGAGTAAATACCTACATTCTCCGGCTATGAGACCCTTTTTCCCTTATTTCTACTCTTCTCATGCAAAGAAGTAAGGAGTGATTCTACACGAACTGTAACGGAAAAATACCAGAGCATAAAGACAAAGACTAAAGTCCCCCTTTTCTATCTTCAATATCTTTTCTCTCTCTCTTCCAAATCCATTCGTCATTCGCCATTGAGTTTAGCTCCAACGTGTCAGATACCGGTAGCTGTGTTAGCTAAATTCGAGAAGTTTTGGATCAAAGGTCTGCTTGGCATCGATGGGGTTTGCAGGGATTCGCTGACTCGCCAAGCTGAAATACGGAGCCCAAAAGGTACACCAGGGAGCCTCCCTGAAATTCGGTCGTGCTTTTTCTTTCTCTTACTGTCAATGAGAAGCTGGGATTGGTTGGCAATGGAAATGGAAAGCTGCTCTTTTGGCTTCATGGTCGATACGTATGCACTTCGCACGGAGTTAGGAGTAATTGATTCGGCAAGTCGAGTCTTTGTTGCCCCGATTTATTGAGACCTTGTGGCTGTTTCTTGAGATCATCGATCTCCTGGGACGATTATTGCGGATAGGATTCCGAACATTCGTGAATGACCTAATGGACTTTGCGACTTGACGACTTCACGACTTCATGACTCCAGGAACTCGGTGGAATTCCTGGATGGTTTAGGAGTTTTCAAACATCCACATAATGGACGTGGACTCCGGCTGAGTGCATGATGAGCAACTATGACTCATTATATAAGTCGGAATGCGTGAGGGCCCTGGACAAGGAAGAAGAAAGAAAAAGAAAGAAAAAATAGAAAAACCCTAGAGAATTGAAGTTAATTTGTGAGGATGATATCCCCTAGGTTTTTCCATGATTGAATCACTCACTTTGTCGGATAGATAAATAAATACCTGGTTATATCTTACCATACCTTACATGCTGTATCGATGCTTACCTACCTAGGTGCCTATGTAACCATAAAATTCAAGTAAGGTTAATCACTTTAAAGCCTAGAACGAGTAAGGTTGAATAGTTATATGACACGAATATCTCAGATTCTGCTCGATTCCTGACTCGTGGTCTTCAATAATCAACGCAAAGTTGCGAGAGAAAAACTCAAAAGAGCCGAGCTCGACTGTTAGTGAATCCACTCGAACGCACCAGTTCGTTTGACTTATTCGTTACTGTCTGTCTGTATGTATGTACAGCCAAATTCGCATCCCTGATCTAATCCAGTCCAATCTAATCCAATCGATGTTGACCCCATTCGCCTTCTACATAAACGGCTCCACCTCGCATTTTACCCAGATAAAACGTCTCCATCAATGCCCCATATAGCTCCATTTGGCGAGGATTATTACCAAATACGAACATCCAGAGGAGACGTATGTACACAATGTGCCATGTCTGCCCTGCGTTCCTGAACTTTGATCTTGGGGTTGTCTTCGGCCCCACCTTTATCCCCGGCTCAAGGTCAACCCCGTACGGTTTGTGTTGTCTCCCAATCTCTTTTTATCACCTCTGGTTCCCTTTGCCATTCTTTTTTTCCTTTTTCCTTGTCTTTCTGCTTTTCTTGTCGCTGTCTCTCTTTGTGGTGAAGGCTCGAGAAGTTCTTTTCTATTCATCTCGGTCAGACGGACCTGTGTTGAGGTAATCGACACTGCTGTCAACGATCGGCTTTGATATTGTTATTAATTTTTTTCCTTCTTATCACTCTACATAATACCTTTGCCGAGTCTCTATTTGCCAGACCTCCAACATGGAGAATTCCCACCTGGAGACTTCCAACATGGAATCTTCCAACATGGAGACCATCACGACTTACCACACAGTCTCGGAAACGACCATCTCAAACGCCCACTCTGAAACCCATTTTGAAGAAGTCCGAAGCAGCAATCCTAATGGTTTCTCCAATCCCAATGGAGGCGTTTCCGTTTCACAGGCCGAGGAAGACTTTGCCGAGTTACAGCGCGAACTCACCAAATCCAGCCAGAAGCTTGCCAAAACTCACAGTAGGAAGGATAGTGCCGCTGCCGGAAACGACATCGAGAAACTTGGATCTGATGCCACATCTGATTCCAACGAGCAATTCGATCTGGAAAGTGTTCTTAGAGGTACTAAGGATGCTGAGCAAGAGGCCGGCATTCGTTCGAAACATATAGGGGTGATTTGGGATAATCTCACCGTTTCTGGAACTGGAGGATTGACCAACTTCGTCAAGACATTCCCGGATTCTTTCGTCAGCTTTTTCAATGTTTACGAGACTGCGATGAACCTCTTCGGTGTCGGAAAGAGTGGTCGGGAATTCGATATCCTTAATGGTTTCCATGGAGTAATGAATCCCGGAGAAATGGTTCTTGTTTTGGGAAGACCAGGATCCGGATGTACTACGTTCTTAAAGGTTATCACCAATCAACGTTATGGATACACCAATATCAATGGAGACGTACAGTATGGTCCTTTCGATGCCAAGACCTTTGCGGAGAGATACCGTGGAGAAGCCCTTTACAACCAAGAGGATGAAGTCCACCATCCGACCTTGACAGTAGGTCAAACCTTGGGTTTTGCTTTGGACACGAAGACACCGGGAAAAAGACTTCAAGGAATTTCAAAGGCAGAGTTCAAGGAGAAGGCAATCACTCTTCTCCTCAAGATGTTCAACATCGAACATACAAGGAACACTGTTGTCGGTAACCCATTCGTTCGTGGTGTTTCTGGTGGTGAGCGTAAACGTGTAAGTATTGCAGAGATGATGGTCTCGAACGGATCAGTCTTGGCTTGGGATAATTCTACTAGAGGATTGGACGCATCAACAGCTCTCGACGTGAGTATTTCAAATCTGCGACGAGGTTGGACGAAAGCTAATCAGATATAGTATGCTAAATCACTGAGAATTATGACCAACATCTACAAGACTACAACGTTTGTTTCTCTATACCAGGCTTCTGAGAACATTTACAAGCAATTCGATAAGGTTCTGGTCATCGACAGTGGAAAACAGGTGTTCTTTGGTCCAGCTGGCGAGGCCAGATCCTACTTTGAAGGTCTTGGTTTCAAGGAAAAGCCACGTCAAACCACTCCCGATTTCCTTACTGGATGTACCGATGAGTTCGAGCGTGAGTTCGCAGATGGTCGTTCCGCCCAAGATGTCCCATCCACTCCGGAAGCTTTGGCCAAGGCATTCAATGATTCGAAATATGAGACCGCTCTCCAAGAGGAGATGGCCACATACCGTGCGAAACTCGCCGAGGAGAAGAAGGTCTACGAGGATTTCGAAGTCGCCGTATTGGAATCTAAGCGGAAACGCACTCCAAAGAGTAGTGTCTACACAATCCCATACTACATGCAGATTTGGGCTCTCATGCATCGTCAATTTCTCATCAAGTGGCAGGACAAGTTCTCCCTTGTTGTTTCCTGGGTTACCTCTATCGTGGTTGCTATCGTTCTGGGTACTGTCTGGCTCGATCTTCCTCAGACGTCTGCGGGAGCGTTCACTCGTGGTGGATTGCTGTTTATCTCTCTTCTGTTCAACGCCTTCCAGGCTTTCTCCGAACTCGCTTCGACTATGATGGGCCGTCCTATCGTCAACAAGCATAAAGCCTACGCATTTCACCGACCGTCTGCTCTCTGGATTGCGCAGATCATTGTGGATACTGGGTTTGCTATGGCACAGATCATGTTATTCTCCATTATTGTATACTTTATGACTGGCCTCGTCCGTGATGCTGGAGCTTTCTTCACGTTCTTCTTGATTATCACCACTGGATATCTATCTATGACACTGTTCTTCAGAACGGTAGGATGTATCTGTCCAGACTTCGATTACGCTATGAAGTTCGCGGCTATCATCATCACACTCTTTGTGATTACAAGTGGATATTTGATCCAGTACCAATCTGAGAAGAAATGGTTGAGATGGATTTACTGGATCAACGCTCTTGGTCTGGGATTTTCAGCTCTTATGGAGAACGAGTTCAGTCGCATTGATCTCACTTGTACCGCGGATTCTTTGGTTCCATATGGATCAGGATATACAAGCATTAAGAATCAAGTGTGTACACTCGCCGGAGGTGTTACTGGAAGCGACATTGTCTCTGGATCCGACTACATCATCAAGGGATACTCCTACTATCCAAATGATCTTTGGCGTAACTTTGGTATCATTGTTGCGCTTATTGTCTTCTTCCTCTTTGCCAACGCGACCCTTGGAGAAGCCTTGACATATGGCGCAGGAGGAAACACCGCCAAGGTATTCCAAAAGCCCAACGCCGAACGAACAAAGCTTAATGAGGAACTTAACGAGAAGCGCAATAAGAGACGTATGTCTAAGAGCGAGGCTGAAGGGGCTGCACTTAAAATCGAGTCAAAGGCCATACTCACATGGGAAGACTTGAAGTATGATGTTCCTGTCCCATCAGGCGAATTGCGTCTGCTCAACAACATCTATGGTTATGTCAAGCCTGGAGAATTGACCGCTCTTATGGGTGCAAGTGGTGCCGGTAAAACTACGCTTCTTGATGTCTTGGCTTCCCGAAAGAACATTGGTGTTATCACTGGTGATATTCTCGTTGACGGTATCAAGCCTGGAACGGCCTTCCAACGTGGAACTTCCTATGCTGAGCAACTCGATGTTCACGAGCCTACAGCTACCGTAAGAGAGGCCTTACGCTTTTCCGCTGATCTTCGCCAACCTTACGATGTCCCACAAGCCGAGAAGTACGCCTACGTTGAGGAAATTATCAGTCTTTTGGAGATGGAGGACATGGCCGATGCCATCATTGGCGAGCCAGAAGCTGGTCTTGCCGTTGAGCAACGTAAGCGTGTCACCATCGGTGTCGAACTTGCTGCCAAGCCAGAGCTCCTTCTTTTCCTCGACGAACCAACCTCTGGTCTTGACTCTCAATCTGCCTTCAACATTGTTCGATTCTTGAAGAAGCTCGCCGCTGCCGGTCAAGCTATTCTCTGTACCATCCATCAGCCAAATGCCGCTCTCTTCGAAAACTTCGATCGTCTTCTGTTGCTTCAACGTGGTGGCCGATGTGTTTACTTCGGTGACATCGGAAAGGATGCATGTGTTCTCCTCGATTATTTCAGAAAGCACGGTGCTCACTGCCCAGACAACGCCAACCCTGCAGAATGGATGCTTGACGCCATCGGGGCTGGTCAAGCTCCTCGCATTGGTGACCGTGATTGGGCTGATATCTTTGCTGAATCTCCAGAACTGGCCAATATCAAGGACACTATCACTCGCATGAAGGCACAGCGTATCGAGGAAGTTGGAAGCAACTTCAAAGATGATGAGCGTGAATTCGCCACTCCTCTTCTGCATCAACTCAAGATCGTACAAGCCCGTACCAACCTTGCTTTCTGGAGATCTCCCAACTACGGATTTACTCGTCTTTTCAACCATGTTGCCATCTCCCTTCTCACCGGTCTCGCCTACTTGAACCTCGACAACTCACGCGCATCTTTGCAATACCGAGTCTTCGTCATCTTCCAGGTGACCGTCCTGCCAGCATTGATTCTCGCCCAGATTGAGCCCAAGTACGCCATCTCACGCATGATCTTCTACCGCGAATCCAGCAGTAAGATGTACGGCCAATTCGCCTTCGCCTCCTCCTTGGTCGTAGCCGAGATCCCCTACAGCATTCTCTGCGCAGTAGGCTTCTTCCTGCCTCTGTACTACATGCCAAACTTCCAGGCGGCCTCATCGCGAGCAGGCTACCAGTTCTTTATGATTCTCATCACTGAGTTCTTCTCTGTGACACTCGGCCAGGCCATCGCCGCCTGCACGCCCTCACCCTTCATCTCGGCGCTCCTCAACCCCTTCGTCGTCATCACCTTCTCCCTCTTCTGCGGTGTCACCATCCCCAAGCCCCAGATCCCTAAGTTCTGGCGCGCCTGGCTCTACCAGCTCGACCCCTTCACCCGCCTCATCGGAGGAATGGTCGTGACCGAACTCCACGACCGCGAGGTCACCTGTACGTCCTCCGAGTTGCAGACTTTCGACGCTCCTAATGGTCAGACCTGCGGCGAGTACATGTCTGATTTCTTCAACGCTGGTGGTGCCGGTTATGTTGTCAATAACGCTACCCAGGCTTGCGAGTACTGTGCGTACAAGGTCGGCGATCAGTTCTATGAGCCGCTTGGCTTTGACTTCTCGAATCGCTGGAGAGATCTGGGGATTCTTGCGGCGTTTATCGGCAGTAATTTGATTATTTTGTTCTTGGGTGTAAGTTTTCTCCTCTTCCTTTCACCCTCTCTATGTGTTATGTTCGTTTGCTGATTTGTAATAGTCGAGATACCTCAACTTCAATCGCCGTTAGAAGATTAGGATGCATGTTTCGTACGATATAGTGATGTTCTAGATGGGGTGTACGTGCCACGTGCCATGATATATATATATATAGATTTGAGGGAGCATTGTTTGCGTATACCATTGATTTGTAGATTTAATAGGAGATGAAAATGTAAATACTAATGAATCTGATTTGGAGGTTGAGAATTCCATGTGATCGATTGAGTAGATGTGGGAAATATGAGAGATCTTGGACTTTTTATAGACCTGTAATCATGCACTTTCGTGGCTTGCACTACTTTGTTTGTTGCTTCTGAAGACTGGCATTTTGCAATTGGCATTTGATGATATATATATCAGTCACTAATTATGATCACACCAAGATATCATCACCCTCCTAGTTCCTTTCTATCACCATCACGACCTATCCATTCAGCCAGCCCGTCGACAATACGATACCAACACAGCTCTCGTCCCAATTACCTCACATCTATACCCAACCCAGCCCATCATTCCCACCCATCAGCACAACTAACCTACATGATTCCACAGTCAGCTTCACGTGCCATGCCTCCTCGCTACCAATTCTCACAGTTCTATCCGCAACGCCTGCGCCTTCCTATGAATGCTACGTCGTCCCAGCCGTGAAATTGCAGGATCTGAGCGAAAGTCCACGCCGTTTCAGTGCGGTGTCTGTGCTGTCGTTTAGAGGGTTGAAACGCCGCGTTGTGGAGTTCGTTGAGACCGAGAACTGAGGACTGAGGAGTTATTTTTGGGGACTGGAGGGGAGGCTAGAGGCCGATTTGGAGGGAAGGTTAGAGTTGAGTGCGATTGAGTGTGACTGAGTGGGTTGGTGCTCTTTGGTGTTGCGCTGGGATACGAGCGCTTTGACTTATGGAGGGGAGGGGAGGGGAGGTCTGGGCTTGAGTTTATGTTGCTTGGAGGAGGTAGGTGTTGCCGAGGTTATTGATGGGGTTGTACTGAGGCTTGGGCTTGGGATTGGGATTTTGATGCTTGATGAATGATGGATGATGGATGAACGATAACGGTAGGACGAGGTTGATCTGGTATATAGATATACATTGTAGATATATATTGTAGATGAGATCTTTTTCAGACAGTTGCGGGGGAAACTGGGATGGAATGAAGTGAGATGATGCATATTGTATGTCTACGATTCACAATTGCGAAAGTCTCATATGACAGTCAGTATTCTCCGAGAGTGGTTCTTGTTATTCATCGGGAGCTTAATATTCGTAACTCGGAACTCACAATTCCCAATTCACAATGCACAATGCAATTCATAATGCAATTCATAATGCACTTCATAATGCACTTCATCATACCTGATCGGATTCATAGACAAAGTCATCACTATCATTGTTTACAAACTCCTTCCTTCGCTCTGACTGTATTTTGCATGCGGGAGGATTCAGCTAGTGAAAGTGACAGGCGTTGACAGGCCACCAGTTCGGGAGGTCAAGGCGCGCGCCAAGGGCCAAGTTATATTTATATATTGTATTGTATACATATATATGTATGTACATGTGGGCTGGAATAGAGTAAGTAGTAAGACACAAGGTAGCATTTTAGTCAGGAACAATCTTAATATCTTAATATCTTAATACTTTAAAATACTATGATAACCTCATGTGCGCCAGATTGCCGGTGTGACGACAATACTATCACATTGCATCGTACTATTGTGAAGATGGAGTTGACCGAGGAGAACAGACGGATATATACCATCTGGTTAAATAACCCTTTCGATCCATGCGGGAAATCCCTCTTTGACTCTTTTGATCTCCTGAGACTCGCCCGATGTAGTCATTCCCACTGATTCCAGAGGGCCAAAGAGTCTCTGTTCATTTCCACATTCACCAAATCTGCCGATTCTGAGTGGGCTCGTGTGCTCAACTAATTGCCCATCCGTATTGCTACTGTACAATATGACACCGAGCAACTCCGAAGAACACTGTAAACCCGAATGATATACCTACCTACCCATACGGACTGGAAGAGGAGCGGATGAACAGCTGATTGTCGTGAATGGCCGTCTCTCGTATTCATTTCATTCTTGTTCATCATTCATCCTCCTCCATCCTGCATCCTCCATCTGCAATCCTCAACTCACCCTTCAACGGTACAATGCTTGAGAAACAAAGGAAGCTTCCTGAATATTGGTTGGATGGATCTGCGTCCATGTTCATGCAAACAAACAAAAATAGTGAAACGGTTGGCGGTTGTGGCTTGTTCCTGGCTGATGGAGGGCGAGTAGAAGCGAGTTGACGAGTGTGCATGAATAAAGCCAATACAAACTATGAACACTCAACGATCAACGGCTTGTAGCAGATCGACTCAATAGCCACGCATCGTCGAGGCTTCCAAGTAAACAATAGCATAGGTCAAAGGAGAAATTGTCACATCGTGTCAGTTCATTCATCCATTCATCTATTCTCTCATCTTCATCTTCATTCTCATGCTCGTTCTCATTCTTGTTCGCATTCAAAAATTCCCTCGTCCACCCAATCATCCACTCATTCACAAAGCCGTCGAGGGTCATCAAATCAACGATACAATGCCAACAAAGACGCTCGAAGAAGTTCTATTATAGACTCCCCGTACTATATTCTACCTATGTCTCGGCCTCCCATTCCCTTTCAAGTCCCTCACCCCAGGCACATCTCAAACGCTCGTACCCCGATCAAGCCACCCCCCAGCATCGGCTTTATACCTCGACGCCAATGCATCATTGGATACAATACGAATAAGGTCCCTGTGCGATGCGCTTCCGGGGCCATACTCCGTACGATCTCATCGCATTGGCCTCGAAAATATTCTACCCCGTCCATACTCTATCCCAAATAAGGGCCGGACAAGACTGAGTACCTGCATTAGTCGGCACGCTCTGGTACAAACTGCGCCTGCTTGGTTTCAGCGCGAACTTGGATGAAAGGATATCACCTTACCTGTCAGCAACCGATTCAGTGCCCTTCGCCGACCTCGTGTCATACTGTCAAGTGGTTGCTCAGGTCACATCCCTGCTGTCCGAATACTCGTTCGTTGCGCGCGCAAAGCCCTCCAAATCCTTTTGGGAATGACTTCTAACAGTGGCTTGCCATGGGTCCCTGTCCTAGGCATGACAATATGCTTGATTTTCATCCAGACATTGAGATGGGATGAAAGGGAGGTAGGCTGTGAAGATTCTGCAATGCTGTCATACATATAACACTTATATGTCTCTTCTGTATACGCCTTTTTCTTTCCTCCTCATCCTCCTACAAAGGTCTTTTCATTTCATTGTACTGCATTAATCTCATCTACCATTCAGAGTCCAAAGTCATTCGCTTCTTTGCTCTGCTTTCTATCTACTCTTTCTTATTTCAAGAACTATTTCCTATCAAGACGATCTCTATCTCTATCTCTATCTTCATATATACGCAGGCATACGTAATACCCACTTTCATTGAGTGTTTACTCAAAAGTCATCATGAAGACTCAATCTCTCACCCTCTTGGCATTTTCCGCTGCCATCCAACAAGCATCAGCTGTAAGTTGAAACGCCCTTCCCATCACATGATCTCAACTCACATGTTCCAGGGCTTCGGAGGTTTCTCAAGTGCTAAGGCATTCTCTTGCCCTTCCAACACCGACAACACATGTAACACTCAACAGTCCACCGGTTTTGACTGGTCCACACTTAGCACCGGCTCGTTCAGTTCCTACGGAGGCCTCGATTTCTCCGGTTTCACATGCAGCAACTCCTTCGGCAAGCGTGATGAGTTGACCGGACGAAGCTTTCAGAGCAAGTGTATCACCGGAACAGCCTCCTCGGATACTTCCAGTGGTCCAAGTGTCTCCTGTGGTGGCTCTACATCAGGACAGTCTTCGGGTTCCTCCTCGGGTTCCTCATCTGGTTCCTCATCAGACATCAGTGCCTTTTCCATCACCACTATGCAAGTATCAGTCGAGTTCGACTGTGAGCTCGAATTCCACTACGGTATGGAAGATGGCTCAACCTGCAAGCAGACCTCGTCGTGCTCCAAGAGCGGAACTTCAGTCTCCAACACCCAGTGTGGTGGAGCCAAGAATGTCTCCGTCGTCTATCCTACCGGTGGCTCCAACAGCGGAAAGGGCTCCAGTTGCTCGGTCGGTATTCACAGCATTGGCTTTGACTGCAGTTCCGCCTCTAGCACTGTGCCCGTTCAATCTTCTACTCAGACTGTCGCTACTAGCTCTACTGCTGTTAGCTCTGGTACTGCGAAGACTACCTCCGTTGAGACAACTCCTGTTGCTAGCTCGAGTGCTTCTTCTACTTCTACTTCTCCGGTTAAGGGATCCTCAAGTGTTGAGAGTTCTTCTACTTCTTCAAGTGCTTTCACTAGCTCTACTGTTTCTTCAAGTTCTGAGTCTATTTCAACTGCTGAGACTGTCTCCACGACTGCCAGCTCGTCGACTATCATTTCGACATCCCCAAGTGGGAATCTCTCAATCACAATCACTGCCCCATCTGTATCAAAGACTTCGACTAGTGTCCTCGCTACATCTGAGTCCAGCGAGTCCAGTAGTCTTTCCACATCAACTGAGGTTTCCCCAACCACTGCTCTCACTTCTTCCTTCACAACTTCCACGGTCTTCTCAACTGTTGTTTCGACTATCATCAGCTGTGCTCCAGAAGTGACAAACTGCCCAGCAAACTCAAAGACCGTCACCACTCTGACTGTCGCTGTTTCTACTACTATCTGCCCCGTTACTGCTACCGAGACTGGCGGCTCTTCGAAGGCTACTGAGACTACAGTTTCAAGTACATCTTCGGCCGAAACATCAGTAATTGAGAGCACTAGCAGTTCATTCTTCTTCTCCAGCACTTCTGAGAACAGCGGCGCTTCTTCCTCCGCTGTCTCTTCTGTTTCTTCTGCCGTTTCTTCTGCTACCACCACCGCTCCTGCTGAAGTTATCACCACTGAGATGTACGTTCTCCTCTTTTGATCTTGTCCCCTGTTTACTTGAATTTTGCTAACCTATACAGTGTTATCTCAACTCTCACCACCTGCCCCGTGACGAACACACATGTGTCCGCTGGCTCAACCAGTTACGAGACCACAAATACGATTTCCACCATCCTTAGTACCGCAACATCAACCATCTTTGCGTCCAGCACCGCCTCAACTTCCGTCTCCCCAGCATCGACATCCTCCGCATCCTCCCTCTCCGCAACAACTGTCGTCCTCTCCACTTCATCCACGTCCTCTGCTGCCGTGGCAACTGAAACAGCGTCTTGCCCAGACGTCCTGCCCTCCTGCCTAAACACTTGGCTTTACACAACTGGCTGCGCAACCAACACCGACTCAGACTGCTACTGTCCATCTTCAGACTTCACATCCTCAGTCTACTCCTGTCTGTCCGCACACTCAGCCTCAGACTCCGAGATCGCCGAAGCACAAGCCTACTTCCAGGGCATCTGCGCGGCCCACATCTCCGGCAATCCAGCGATCGTAACAGCTGCCAGCACAGTAACAGTATCGTACACCGCGACGGGCGCCAGCGCCGCCGCAACCTCCACATCGAGCGTGCCAGTGACCACGGTGCAAGTCTACACCACCCTGACGGTCCCCTGCACCGAAAGCACCGGCGTATCATCCGGCTCTGTCATCCCAAGCAGCTCAACGACAACAGTCATCTCCACGGCCCTCACCATCCCCCAGGTTGTCTTCCAAACCATCACCGACTCCGCTTCCAGCACCGCGGCTATCGGCCTGGTCATCGGCACCGCCACACCCACACCCTCGGCGTCCGTGGCTGCTTCTGCTAGCAAGACGGCTGGCGTGAGCTTCACTACTAGTGCCAGTTCTGGCTTTGCGGCTAGTACGGGCTTTGGAAAGGGCTCGACTTCTACCAGCGCGCCTATTAGCCAGTTTACTGGTGCAGCGGCGAAGGGTGGTGTTAGTTTTGGGCTGGGAGCTTTGGGTGTGGTGGTTGCCTTGGCTTTGTAGATTGATGATGGAAAAAAGGTTGGCGTTTTACTTGGAACATATATGTAATATGGGATCTTGTTGTTATGTGTTTACAGTTATGGAAACGAGTTCTGTTTACTTGAGTTTGAAATTGTGTTGATGTGATGTGATTTTATATGAATAATCAATCTCCTCTTGATACCTTAACGCTCTATGTATACGGTATGACGTTGGCTATTGTGTAATTCATCTCTCTATCCATGTAACCTTTGATAATTCAGTGAAACATCAATGAAGTTAATCATCAAGTATTCTTTTGCACCAATTCAAAAGAAACGATAATTTAAGAAACCGCTTCTGCTCGCTATGTCTGGGTATACAGTTCCGCTCGCCAACCCAATCTCAGAAAACAAGCAATAAGTCATACAGCCTCTAGACGTTGTTATTCAGCAGTTTAATTCCATCATCCTTCAGCTTGAATTTCTGGATCTTCCCACTTGGGGTCTTCGGATACTCATGTACGAAAAACACATAACGAGGCACGAGATGCCCACTCAAATTGCTCCTCACCCACTCCCTGACGGCTTCCTTCTTCAGATGTTTCTCGCCATCACCATCATCACCCACCGTCTTCCCTGCATCATCCTCATCTGTCGTCACTCCCTCATGAACAATCACAAACGCAGCCACACACTCACCAAGTCTCTCATCAGGCAGACCCACGACACTAGCCTCGGCGATCAATGGATGTGCAAACAGAATATTCTCGACCTCCAAGGGGTGGATATTCTCCCCACCACGGATGATCAAGTCCTTGATGCGCCCTGTGATCCTCACAAAGCCATCCGCATCCATCTCGGCTTCGTCGCCGCTCAACATCCACACCTTTCCGTCGGCGTCCTGTACCATCACTTCGGCGGTCTTCACGGGATCATCCCAGTATCCTTTCATGACGCTATATCCAGACACGCATAGCTCGCCTCTCTGCCCGATCGGTAGGGTGATGTTGTGGTCGTTTTTGTCGACGATTCTGACTTCGACGTGATCCAGGGCGCGGCCGACGGAATCACATCTCTTGATCATTGGATCATCCGGTTTCGTCATGCATGATACTGGGCTGGTCTCTGTCATTCCATAGCAGATAGTAAGATCCGTCAAATTGAGCCTTTCGTGTAGTTTCTTCATCAGAGTTGCTGGGACAGAGGACCCTGCTGCTATTCCCGTTCTTAGATTTTCGAAGCCCTCGTGCTTCACGCTGCCGTTCTGTAAGAGCTCAAGCTCGGCCACGAACATTGTTGCTACGCCATATAAAGCTGTGGCCTTCTCTTCTTGGACGGACAATAGCGTTGCACGTGGCTCAAAGGCCTCAGATGGGAAGAGAATCGCTGCTCCTGTATTTTCATTGTTAGTAGCATGATACTTCAGTTGATGCCGTGTGGAAGGACGTACCATGAGTAGCAGTAGCCATATATCCTAGAATACTCCCAAAACAGTGAAACAACGGCGGCGGGCAACACACTATATCCTTCTCTGAAAGTAACATCCTCTCGCCGATGAAAAATCCATTGTTTAAAATATTGCTATGTGTCAGACATGCAGCTTTCGGCGTGCTCGTAGTTCCAGATGTAAATTGAATATTAACAACATCGTCTGCATGTAGGTCTTCGTCAATAAGGTATCGGTAACCTAAAGCCCAGGAACAAAGTTCATGGAAAGGCATCATAGCTATCAAGTCATCCACGTTCACCCGTCCCGATGAATTGTCAACCAAAACGACTTTCTTCAAAGACGGTAGGATCTCCGACTTGCCAATGGGAGAACGCACATTTGGTATTATCTGTTTCAACAAAGAGATATTCTCGCGCGGGCTTTTGAAGGGAAGATTTGTTTCTGCGCCGATTATCAAGACAGAAACAGTGATATGAGATAATGCAGAGATGACTTGAAGCGCAGTGAAAGCCGGGTTAAGAGGAACCTGCCTCCATAAGCTTAGATACAAACATTGGGGGAGATGAGCATTACAAGTACTGCGCCTATCTTGAAGAGCGCGTAGGTAGTCTAGTCATGCAAGTTATGTCAGAAACACACCAAGGTGAAGCACTTATAGTCATGACTTGACATATCACACATACCACAGCAAACTCGATAGAATTTCCTAAGCTGACGGCAACCCTGTCCCCTTTCCGCACGCCCAGCCCTTTCAAGCCATGAGCAGCAGCACTACTCATAACATCAAGATGCTCATAGCTGAGTTTATGATTCTGCGCGCGCGAAATCACAGCCGTCCTATCACCGAACTTGGAGACGATGGACGCGAAATGCTGCGGGATCGTCTCCCGAAGCAGCGGTAGCTATTCGCTATGTTGGCATGCAAGAAGTCAGAGCACGGGGACAAAAGAGGGACATACTTCAGTGGGCCCTTTAGTGTGGGATGTTGTCAAAATCCATCGTCGGTTACTTACGGAGGCGGCTATTGTTGTTCGCGGCGTACTGTATCGTGATATCCGAGGTCTTGCGAGATGGAAAGTGCGGGGTAGCATAACGAAGCATTAAGTTGCGTGAATATGAATGTGAATGTTTATTCTAGAATGAAGGCTGTTTGAAGACAAAGGCTTCGTTTTGTATTCGAGGATATGCGAAAGGGAGCGGCTGGCTTGTGTATTACATGATGTACCTGAGACTTCGCTTCGTTGATATATAGGTATGGAAGTGCGGGGTGTCTACACCCAGACTAATGTTGCATGTATCATAACATCGCAGCATGTAACCGGGCAGCTGGAAGAAAGCCACTTCGTTTCTTCAATTGCGACCCCTCTATATGGCCACAACAATATTAAACATTTTCACAATATGCTTTATGACATTCCGGAAGAGGTTATTTCTATAAAGGTTATTGAATTTGAAAAGGACGTTTGCTTTAAGATTAGATTTTCGAAATGATATATCAATATGTTGATACAGCATCCGAACATGGAAGACTTACCTGATATATGTAGGGTCCCTACTATCGTAGCTCAGATAAAAGTATCAACAGGTTTATTCGGACTGAAGATTACATGTATCTGGTGTGAAAAAGTTCAAGTAAGCCTCAATCATGATTATCTAATGCGTACTATAATGTGGCAGGTCACATTCAATCAAGCAGAGTCTGTAGTAACAGTAATTGTATTTGTGGACAACGCATCAAGTGTTTAGGATTACACCGAGCAACAATTAAAGTACATGAGGATGTCAGACTGCACCAGTAAAACCCCTCCGGCCTTTATGTGTAGGCGGGAGGGGAAAGGTATGCAGTCTGTTTGCACATCCGTTGTGCTTTTTGTGATTTTCTGAAAATGCCAGACTGTGCGTGAAACCCCTTTAGCCCCTTATGTATGGGTGAGAAGTGGAAAGGTGTACAGCCGGTTTGCATATCTCGAGAGTACTTTTTTGGTTGTTGTTTTTCTGAGGTCGTGTCTTTTCTTTGAGGAAGAGGTGGTTGTTTCTTTGGCTGCTTTTATTTATTTTATTTTTATTATGGCGGCCAGCAAGATTCTGGAGAGCGTCAGTTGGGTACGAGTGATTATGCGTGATAATCACTTACTGTTGTGCCAATGTTGAGGTAAAGTAGAGGTTTCTTGAGAGAATGTGATATTTGTACGAGACATAGATTCTTCTCAAAGATAATAGATTTTAAGAGGTAGTAGTAAAATCGAGAGTACATCTTGACTGTGGTGGTTGCAGGATTCTGAATTCGATTAGTTGAATTCAAGAAGTTATTGATTAAGGTACTTACTGTTATGCCGTTATTTTGGGGCGGTGACAAAGGCTCGGCTGCATCGACTAGGCACCTTTATGAAGCTCGGAAATTGGGCGGGCTTAGCCACATTCAAGGCTAAGGGCAAGCCGGGTCGACCAGATGGACAGTAGTAACATGCTTATAGTCCTTTCTGAGGTTGACCGTAATATGCAATCTGTGGTCCGCGATATTGGAATGCCATATGCCCCTTAGTACGGTCAGTTCATGGTAGTCTACACTGAGATATGACTACTCACGAAGGTGCCCTTCTGACTAGGGCGGAGGTGATCTCCTCAGGCTTGCAGTTTGTGCGCACCCATTCCCTTACTACAGCCATTGCCCTAGCTTCCCGTGTGCTCTCATCTGAGAAATCCACCCTGAGGAGGGGTGCCTTCCGGATTTGGAGATGTGCCTTCTTGACTGGGAGAGTAGCAGTCTTGGGAACTGGACGAGATGATTTTTTGGCCGGAACAGGAGCAGCTTTCTTGCCATTGAAAGGGCGTCCTGGAAGGTCTTGGATGGCAGGGGTAGGACGAGTTGGGAGGAGCGATTGGGTGCTCTCCAGCAAGAGCTTGGTTCTCTTAGTGTCGATGATTGTCTGGAATTCGGTGACATCAATACCCTCCTCTCGCAGGCAGCAGACACCATCCTGATACAGTTTGAGGTGTTGCCATCTCTCCTCAATGGACTTCGCAGTGCCAATTCCCCTAATTTTGAGAAGGATAGCGGCTTTCCGGCTGGCGTGGTCTAGTGCTGGGTGCGAGTCCTGCACCTCGAGAGTAGATTTCTCTTTGAGATGATATGGTGCTGGGTGGGTGTTCTGCACCTCCATGGTGGGATTTGCGTATCCCATCTTGATGAAATTGAGGTTTGAAGGACCTCTAAAGTAAAAATGAAGGTGGTGGTGAAGGCAAGTATGAAGTTGATGATACCAATATAAAGATCTTGATAAACCAAGTCAAATTGAGTGATATCGAGAAACCGTGATGCTGTATGCTGCAAAACTGTGCGTTGTAAGAGAGAAGGAGAAAAGTAGGAAGGCAGGGAATTGACTGGCATGTTATACTGGCTGGAGGAGACAAGGGCACAGAGGGCAATGGGCTATCTTCCGAAATAGGATTCAATAAGTTATTTGGTGAGTATGGCGGGATTCATCAAGGTAGCATGATAGCTCAAGGTTTGAACTTCCGAATTGGGACTCGTGAGAGAGAACATTGCATTTTCCGTAAGGTGTGAAGTGAATAGCCGTTATTTGTCATGTGAGAGTGACTATTTAGTATAGGGGTCCTGCCAGAACCATGGTACCGGTACCTTGGAGCATAAATTTCACGAATGTGAGGTCAGACCCTTTGAACCCTTCAGACTTTCCATTGAGGACACTGCGACTTCAGCTCCGCCCTGTCAGGGAAAGACCAAGGTGCAAAGAGAAAGAGTCAGAGGAAAGAAAAAGGCATAGGCGGAGAACATGACACGCTAAAAACATATCGATCCTTGGGCAAAACGCCAGTGTTATTTGATTAGAACCTTGGACCTTCTGGAAATTGCGTTCTGGGTCCTCAACCTTCTTTGTGACATTGGTGTATCAAAGTGAAAACGATATATAAACCTGAGAGGGGACAGATGGGATGAGGGAAGGCGTGAACGAGAAACTTCGGAACATGTGAAAGCAAACCGATTACTGAAGCGTGAACTCCAAGAACGTTAGGTTAGACCCTCGGATGACCCTTCAACGCTCAAGATCCTTCAGCCGTTCGCACCAATTCCCGCAACACTCTGGAAGGAAGATTACTGCACACCATAAAGACACAAGGTAAAGGGAGGAGAGGTGGGGAAAGAATAGAGTACATAAGAACACAGAAGTACATAGAGACATGCAACGAACATAAGAAACATGGACGACGGCAGCCCGATCTGGAGGGGAAAGTCCTATAGGTGAACCAAGGAAGCCATCCAACGTAGGCCAACGTGACCATTCTGAATATTTCACTGAAACAGGTAAGCATTCCACAAACAACACAAGCACGAGGCGAAGGACAGCAAGCGGAGCTCCGGAGAGTAAAGGTGAGTGTAGGAGATCAAAGAATCCTCGTTGCCACGGATGAGGAAATATATACAGAAACTTCATCCCGATGCCGCCTGGACTTTTTTCTTTCTCCATGCAAACGCTTTCTAATACTCAATAAGTAGGACCAGCGAGTGTACCCACCAAATGAACCGACCCAACCAGACCAAACCTAAAAAAAGGAAATATGAGAACATTCATGATAACCATATGGTAAGCAAGTCCAGGCGGCAAGGCAGTGAAGGGTTTTAGGTTTGGTATCCAAGAGCGTAGAGCGCGTTAAAATAAATATAGAATAGGTATGAAAAGAAAAGGAAATTCATGTCTTTAGAACGCCGGATGGCCATTCCAATATGCAAGTTCCAGTAAACCCGAGCCACTCCAGAAATTATCAGACCATTATGGTGAACAATTCCAGGGGTATCAAGAAAGCAGACGGGAGCCGCTAGCCAAATATTATCGTGAAAGCAAATTCACTTATCCAAGGGGGTTTTCATAAGCAGACAAAAAACCGATCTGCTATAAATAGCTGCCGGAAAAGCGGCGCCAAATCCAGTTGACATGTAGTGGGACGCAATCCAAGGAGATTCTTCTGAAAACTACCTTCCAAGTCGTAATATTAGAATCCTTGCCTGGGACTGGTTCCGAAAGAGGGGAGGATTCCCGAGCATATGACATATATATGCGCTATCATAAAGCCTCCTTAGGCACAGCATAGAGAAGGAAGAGAAAGAAGGCCGGGGATAACAAATGCAGCAGGTGCTGAACAGGGCGCCAGGGAGCATATATCATCCATAATCCAAGGGGTGGGGGCGGGAGGGGGAGCTCCTAACGGTGATGGCGACGATTTCTAGCATCACGCTCCTCTCTCTCACGGTCCCGCCTGGGTGGATGGGCAGTGGCTCCAGCACCTGGAACAACCGGTGGCTGCGAGGAATAGCTTCCTGAATATTCTTGAGATATTTCCTGGGACTCGTAGGGAAAACCTGTTGGGGCAGCTGAATTGTTAGATTCGTTCATTCGAAGTGTAAAGGGAATTTTGGAGACAAGTGCCGCTGGATGAACGCACCACGACCATAATATTGTTCCGGACTATTTTGAGGGTAACTCTGTTGGCTCATACCAGTCTGCGGCGGCGGGGTATTATAGTAACCATTGCTGCCGCGTGCATCACCCGAGTATCCGGCCGGAGGCTGCTGGTACATCATTTGCTGCTGGCTGGGGGGGTTAATTACAGCTCTATCTCCAGCGTAATCGAAAGTGTCCACTGGTGGATATCCTTGTGGGGGTGGGTACGTCTGGGCAGACGCTTGAGGGTTGTAGCCTTGGTATAGAGGTGCTCCCGGTTCAAAAGACTGTACCTGCTGAGGTGCTGGTACACCATATCCTTGTTCCTGTGGAATCTCAGAGGGTCCATATTGCTGCCTGGAATGGTGAGTCGCTGACTGCGAATAGCTCGCTGGTAGCATGTCAGATGTGCGAACAACAAAGTTCGTTTGTCTCGGCGAGTATGTACCTCCAGAAGATCGCCCTCCTGAAGCAGACGACTGACGTCTCTCATGCTCCCATCTCTGCGAATCTTTCTTCAGATCTGCAATCATTTCCTACATGAATTGTTCAGTGGTGAGAGCCTACGAATGTGGGAGAAAATGAGGTATGCGCACCGATGTAAGATTTCTGTAGGCCGTGATAAAGTAGCCGGGTAGTTGTTGACGAGTTCGCGGGTCCTAGATATGGAATCAGTACGATGAAAAACTATAGGGAGAATTGCAGTGTTTGAAAATGGTGTTGAGATATCCTTACCTCGTAGTTTCCCGGTCGCACGAGCGCGTCGTTTCCAAGATAGCGACAAATGTCAGCCGTGATGACCTCTCGATCAATGCCATCTTTCGGAACGAAATATTCATTTGATCGAGCTGACGACGACTGAACCTGTGCTCTAGGTCTGTTCGACATGATTGTTGTTTGGGGGAGGGAAGGAGGAGGGAAAAGAGGAACGAAAAAAACGTATGCTCAGAAGATGGTTGACGAAGAGAGAAGAGATCCAAGGAGGGTAAATAGAGCGGCCAAGCGTCTATTCAAGGAAGATTGTAGGTATCACAAGGCTTTGCAAAGTCCCGGGATTAAATCTTCCAAGTGGCAAGAAACGCAGGAAAGACGGCCAAAAAGAGAAGAGATCCAAGGCAAGACGGGTTGTATGCGCAGCAACAATAACCGTGAAAGGGTGGTTGGGAAATCCAGAGTCCAAATAGTTATCCTGTGGGAGATGGAATTGGGGGGGGGGGGGAAGGGTGGGGAGGGGATTATTTTCCTTATTCCTGGCAGATGGATGTTGGGGATACACAGAGTGAGAGAATCCTAATCCTAATCCAAAGAATTGGCAACGAATGGCAGAGGTTGACCTTTGGGAGGGAAGTGTGGTGAGGTGGCAGGCAGAGATGCTGCAGAGTTGAAGCAGGTGAGTAAATCGAGTGATTGAAGGGATGGTTGGAAGGAGGGGTTGATTGGTGTTGTGTGTTTGGCTTTCTCGTTTGAAGGGTCGTTTTTGGTGTTGTTTGGGTTGTTTGCTTTGTCTGGTTGGTTTGTGGTTGATTTGGTTGGATGAAGCGGCGAGAGATCAGACTCGACTTGACTTGGCTTGACTCGGCTTGACTCGACTTGACTTGACTCGACTCGACTCAAATTCAGACTCAGACTCCGACTTTCTTGAGGAGGAATGGTGGAAGAGGTGGTGTATGGTGAGTGGTGGTGGAGGTGGAGGTGGAGATGGAGATGGAGATGGATGGTGGTGGTAGTGGTGTGAAGGCGAACACGACAGACAAAAGGTGAGCAAAGGTGGTAGGTAGGTGGTAGGCAGGTAGATAGGTAGAGAGCCGAGCAGCGAGAGAGAGGCAGAGTCGGGCAGGGTTGTGATGGAGCAAGCAAGCAAGCAAGCACGGGCTTTTGTGAGGCGTGTGAGGTGAAGCGTGTGTGTGGTGGAAATAGAGAAGAATTGTGCTGATTATTGAACTTCAAAGCCTGCTTCTTCTCTTCCAAGGTACACCTTACTACTAGAATAATCCGTCAAGTCAATTTTCAAAGCCGCCTTAAGAATGAGGCTGACAGCTTGATACATACTGTCCCGCCTCCCGTCCCCCCGGTCTGGGGACACGAACTGGGTCTTAGAACGGATGGGAAAATGGGAGAAGATGGGATGGGAGTCTGGATTAGGAGAAGAGGATCATGAGAGTGTGTATGTACCTGGGAGAAGAACGATGATGGCGATGGTGATGTAGATGATGATGATGACAATAGTGATGATATGTTTGCCGTTCAGAGTCGAAGAAAAAGAAGAAGACCGAAAGATATGAGTAAGGTACCAATCTGAGCGGCATGGGAGTATGTATGTATATATTATTATAACACAACGACGATCTGTATATCATAGGACTACTTTATTTTTCTAACGTTAACACTTGAAGCAACTTCTACTGTTTCGGCTTCCGCTTCGATCTTATTCCCTTGACTTCTCTTTGCCTGTTTCTTTTCTTTCCTTTCTTCTGGTCTCGTCTCGTCTCGGTCTTCTCCATTCATTCACTCATTCATTCATTACATCTGAACTAAACTGTCACTGTACTACTACGTACTGCAGATGGATCGGCAGAACAATCAAGGTTTAGGTCTGCACAAAGAAGCATACCTAGATCAGGTACAAGGTCCGACTAACTGTACAAATCCATCCAGGTGCAGCTTTCATCGAGCACGCAGTATCGCCGCTTGCAACATATTGTGGGTGAAAAGGGCGCCAGTTCGGGTCCCATACATCTTCACTTCAGGTTCAGGGCGCTGTTCAGCCAAGGTACGCAGGCCACGTATGTACCTTGTTCTCGAATTCTCAAATCGTGCCTGATGGACCCGATCCTTTTCCGACTTCAAGCAGCAGCAACGCCATCCATAGTCCTGGTCTGAAGCCTGAGCCTGAACCTGAACCTGAGCCTGAACCTGAACCTGAACCTGAACCTGAACTTGAGCTTGTGCCTGTGCTTGTGCTTGTTGCTTGTCGAAAAGAGAGGATAATAATCGGATCGGTCCTATGTATGTTTGCCCTATGAGCTTATGAGCTTATGAGCCTATGAGCCCACGAGCTTTGATCCAACAAGACCCACCGCTGCCAGCGCACTCGCATACAAAGTCCTCACCGAACTCACCGTCCATCTCTTGCGGTCTAGAGTACATGAACCGCAGCATCTCTCCTGCCTACTGATTCCCATCTCGAGCCATCTCTATGGCCCCCTTCTGGCCATTTGTCTTCTGATCCCAGGTCTGCGAATCATTGATGCGTAACCCGATCATTCTGCTACCCCATACGTAAAGGCAGCGAGCAAGGGTCATGCCTTCGCACAGCACCGAACCAAGCCATCATCATCACTTTTTTCTCCTTCGATTCTGGCTCGTGCTGCTCCGTGTGAGGGTCGCAAGGTTGTCGGGCATCAATGCAGTCACTCAATTGTGTTCGTGGGTGCGCGCGCGCCATTCATAAAGCGAGCGACGAATAAGAAAAACACAAGCGTATGAGACTGCCGTAGTTGTAGCGAATAGAAGGTACGCCAACTATTCTTGCAGCCCAACGCTATTTTACCGTAATGGGCGCTGTCAATTTAATGTATGCTAGCCCAGAGGATATCAAAAAATCCAATCACCATCAACACCCAAACTTTGGCCACTGTGGCAACCCGGTCCGAACCTTTTGATTCGATTAAGACGGTTCCGATGATTACCTTAGGCAATATGAAGCCACCCTGCATCAGGCAAGGTATCCATAACAATCCATAACTTGGGATTCATGGATAATATGTATGAATATGACCTCAGCCGCTTGAGCTGTTGTTATTCGACGTCCACAAAGGACACCCGTTCATCAATCAAGCATTCGAACTTCGACATCTCGACGGCGTCTCCTTGAGTTGCTTATTTGGGAAGGATACAATCATCATGAGTTCCTGATTTCATGGAAAGCCTGTGGTCTTCGGCTGTTGTTGACCATTCGGTGTTTTAGGCATAATATTGGGGGGTCACAAATGCAGAATGCAGAACTGGTAAACACGAATATTGCTGCGTCAAAACATCTGTCGTGGAATCCTCGATGTGATACATGGTGGACCCTTTATTGTGACAAGAAAAGAAAAAGAAAATGATGTTTCGTCCAAGGCTGGATGGAACATTGTTGTATTGTGTACTGTGGCCCACACATCCAACCACCTTCCTTCAATCCAATCCCGCGGGTATCAAAACCGAGTATCATTGTCCAAAGTTTAATTTACTCTGTCCCTTTTCGCTCTTGCCGCCTCCTGTTTTCTTTGCTACTGCTATGGGCTTCTTAGGCCTTTTACTAGCCGTGGATGAAGGTCGAGGTGGTACTGATGAGGGAGTTCTTGCTCGATCTTCGTCTTGCAGGTCTTTGGCAA
Organism: Allantophomopsis cytisporea; assembly: GCA_024752435.1. Lineage (NCBI taxonomy): Eukaryota > Fungi > Ascomycota > Leotiomycetes > Phacidiales > Phacidiaceae > Allantophomopsis > Allantophomopsis cytisporea. Next base: position 346,673 of record CP103036.1, read on the forward strand.
AATGCCAGTCACTATGGCTTTGAAGGCCTTCTTCGGTCTCGAAAGACTGGTTGCAGCGCTCACATGTATACCGCGTGATGCTCTGCTGATGCAGTCTGGGTGCGACGCCAGTGCTGTTCTCAAGCGATTGGGCCTCTATACCATCCGCAGCACCGAAGTCATCATCATGTTCATCATTAGTCTCCTCGGCCCTTGAGAAAAATTGGCTGATATTACCATCATCTATCCGACGCCGTTTCTCTGGCCTCTCAGGACCCTCTGATACAACATCAGAAGCACGCATGTTTGAATTCAACCCTTTTGCTTCTTCTCCTTTCACAAGGAAAGCACCTATGCCCATGTTCCCAGAGACGCCCTCTTCAAAACCCCCCACACTTAGGCTGAGATTTGCACAAGGCCAAACCCTGCCTTCGAGAATAATTTGACTCAGTAAGCTCTTGGCAAGGTCAAAAAGTGATATCTCGTCAATGGGCCTCCCTTGTGGTATAGGAACTTGCCTGCTCTTCATCTGGCCTCCAGAGCGGTAATGAAGATTGATAGTCTTGGGCCTCCGCCTGTTATCATTAACCCCTTCCTCAACCAATCTAGAATAGATATCGGCAACGAAGATTCGAAGCCATCGTGTAGCCTGCTCTGGAGTATTGATTGAAGGTCGGAAGGATTTAGCTGAGAGCATGGACTTGATTTGCGTACGAGAATTGACTTCACTTGTATCCAATCCACGGATCACTGAATATATCCATGTTCCTGTATCGGGTCCAAACTTAGATTTTAGCTGTTCGATAGTGATAGGCAGGAGATCCTTGATAGTATCGGTTTTGTATGCAGCAACAATCTCCTCTCCTAACTTTCCCCCGAGATTTCGAATCTTCGTGAATTTATAGTCCGAGAGAAACTGCTGAACAGCCCGATTGCGTATCACGGTTTGCTGGTTAGGCTTTCGATAAGCAGAGCCCAATTTTGCTAACATCTTGTTTTGAGCCACCCCGGCGGACATCGTATACTTCATTCTTTCTCGCACCGCAGCACGGACGGATCTGACGATCTCCGACCCAATCTACAAAATATAAGAGAGGACCTGCTGATTTAATGAGAAACGACTTACAAGCATGGCAATATCATCCCAATCTGGGTCAGATTCTTCTGTCTCAGTTGTATCAAGATCAACTAGAGCGTCAGTGACCCAGTCAAGAGCTGTTGTAGGAGGCATTGGAAGATTTTCTGTAGGATCATCATAAGGGGCTGGTTGTCCAAGTTCTGGATATCTTTCTAATAGTAACGAATGAACCTGTGCAGAAAGATCCATAAAAACTTCATCGATACTAGCCTTCTCCACCCTTTGCAAATTTGATGGTAACACATCCTTAATGCATGCCAAAATCTCGCGCGATTCACGTCGATAGGGGTCCAAAGAGACCTTGTGTGTCCCAATATTCGCCGCAGCATCATCGTGATAAGCCCATGTCTCATCTCCTTCCCTCCATGTTGCAACATGTTGCATGATGAGCTGAGGGCACAGCTTTCGCGCTTCTTGAATATCAACGTGCCGATTGAGTCCGTATTTGCGCGCTGGATATCCGATCGCTATCAACCCATTCCATTGTTGAACTGCCAGAGGAACATCTTCATCAAGCCCAAGGCGCACCATCTCACACTGCGCGTAGAAAGCATCCAGATCTGCGTGGGCAATGACTCGGAGCGGGCAAGACGTAGACGAGAGCGCCAGCTGGGCCAGGTTCTTGTAGGTGAATCGAGATTTTCGTCGCCGAATCGAGGTCGTTGATAATGGCGAGGACGGTTGAAATTGTTGCGAAGACGACATCGTGGTTGGTGGTCGAGTAAATCGGTTCAAGGTAAGATAAAGTCGATTCTAGTCCGGCTCATTCCCACCTGTGATTTAATACCTGTGCTCTTGATACACATTCACCATGGAACTGTCGCATTTCGCAGACCATACATCGCGAGGAGATTGTCTTCAGACGCGAAGTGCGGCAAGAGATTGAGGTTCGTGTGATGCGTCTTTCGTTATGTCCAGGCAATGTTCTCGTCAGTCGCGTCATCATGGAAGTTCGCGCGTTGTGCCGTTAATTGATTCCCCGTACTGTCTCACACACTGAAGCGTGGACCTTGAGCGCTATGAGATCAAGGCATAATACTCGTGCACAGATTTGTTTTTCACACAGGGGAGGGGAGGATAATAATTTTAATTACAGTGAATACCTTATTCAGACCGTACTCATCATTTTGTACTCGTTTTTATGTAAAAGAACGATTGTGTTCTCCTTTCAAATTTCCTATCCTCCAGGAATATTATTCTCCTCGTTGAACTTGATTAAGCCATGAAGTAGCGTGTATATTGCATGACTACTCGAGAACCCCGTCCCCAGATAATTTGTTTATCTGCAAACCGTACTTTTCAAAATCAAGATATATTTCGTTAAAACCGATCTCCTTTTCCTTCTCTTTCTTCGCTTTCTTTCTTCTTCTTCTTCTTCTTCTTCTTCTTTTCCTCTGCAAGGACGTCTCTTCTGAAGACTCTCTTCACGTCTCTCGTTTTGTTTCTCAAAACTATTTTCTGTCTGTAGAGCAGATTTCCTATCGTGGGGTATACGATCGAATGATCCGAAGAATATGAGGGCTCAATTGGTTTTGTTTCTATTCCTGCGAGAGACTTAAGCAAGCAGAAGTATACTGATATTCTTCAGGACGAATTGGAGGAGATTTTGCAAGGACACATGAATCATGCTTCCAACACTTCTTGTCTACAGTCACTGATTGCGCCTACCCTGCACAACTTGAGAGAAGAAGAAGTTCTTGTTCGTTCTGAAGGCAAAAGGGAATTGAAACAAATCTACGCGAGAGAAGTGCGTCTGACTGCTCAGCAATAGTTGATTGATGCACTGACTTTTTGGAAGGAAAAAGAAATATGGCAAGAAAGAAGAAGAGACTGCGATTAGACAAGATTATGAAATAACATCAATGCAACGCTCAATCATATCGTTCTCACCGATTTTTCCTTTTGTTTTTGCCGTCATGCAAGTGAGTGAGAAGGAAAATGCCGAATGCTACTCTACCCTGTGAAAGCAAGGGGTATCGGTCTCGAGGCTCTTTTGAGGTGTTGGCTTTACAATACCCCGCTCTCTCAATGAAATACAGCTTCAAGAGCCCAATTTCCTATTACTTTGACGTCGTTTAACCTGATTTCAATGATTTTGTTATGTTTGAATCACACTTTCCAAAGTCCTAGCAGAAACCCCTGAACGAGAACGATACGCCACTCCAACGGCCACAGCAGCCCTATGCAAATCCGTCTTAGCAAAGACGCTTCACCAAGAAGATCGTTATGGCAGCCTCGAGCCTCGAACCTCTTCGTCCTTTTCTGCCTTGTAGATGCAAAGGCTTTGCGGACAATTCCCCTCAAATATACTACGGCGTCGCCGAACCTAATTAGATCAACATCGTTCGCCTTCCTTGAAGATATGAGACGACGCTGTCAAGCAGTCGAAGACCACCGAAGAACAATGGAACAATACCTAAAACCTACACTTGCTTACGAGCGACAGCTGTTGAACTGAACGATGGCCGGCCTCCGACTATACGCGGCTGAGCCGTTCCGAGACGTGCCGTCCCGCCAGGGCCATGCACGAAGCCCTGACCTGTCTCGAATTATTCATTGCTCGACTTGTTTATTGAAATCATATTAGGGCTCACCATTTCAGAGTTTCTACGGAGCAAATTTCTACGTTTCTTTGCGGTGAGTACTGGTGAACGAGGCTTTTCGCACAGCCCTCTTCGGTCACCTTTGACCTCTCACATCTCACGTTTGGTTTCCAGACGCCTCCTTTCTGCCGAAGGAAAGAAACAAAGAGACTGATGACTCAGGAATATATGAGCAAGTTTACAGATTACAAGGGAAGTCCATATTTACGCCCGAGTCCTCCCGGCCTCTCGACTTTCCCCGAAGAAGTCTCAACTTTTTCTCTTATAAGACAATAAGGCAACTGGCCTCAGCATTCTACAAATCTCAGGGACTATTGAGTGGCTGTGTAGTACTGTCTATCATGTCACAGCTCACCAAACGCCCAGCGATACAATGTCGAGGTCTGATTACCTTCATCTTGCATCTTCTACGTGTCCTCTGGCACGCCCTATCTCCTCCACGAGCTTCGAGAATTATGCTTCCATTAGGGGGCTGTTTTCCCGAGTCATGGAACTTGCTTGAGGATACGAGGTAGTACTGAAATTGAACCAACGATCAAAGTGGTTCTAGCAGAGCTCTGATGAATCTCCTCTATTTCAGTTCCTGGTTGAGCCCACCGAGCTTCCGCCTTGTCTCATCACATTTTTACCTTCTTCTTTTCACTCACCGCATTACAAGAAACATGTTCGAGTTTAGTGATAAACACTTAGTACGGTATGCCTCATTTTCGCCTCAAAGTCTAATTCCATTCATCATTGCGATGGGGTCGTGGTATGTTCCATAGGATATATAATGTAAGCAGTTCGTGGAGCAGTTGATCTCATGTTTTCATCTTGTCAAACTACTTTATTCCAATACTCAAACCATTCTTATCCCCGGAGTAACGCGTAATAACATCATCATTCGAAAAGACTTCACCGGACCAGTACAGGAAAGGACTACTTCGCTGCTTGTCAAATTGTGCAAGATGACCTACAACCTCAAGGCAGCTATCGCAAATCTCGCCAGCATGGACGGATGGTGGCAATGCCATTTATGCAATCGTGAAGTCAACAGATGTTTGTTCGGAGACTCCTGTCCCGACTGCGGACACCAGATGTGTTGGAGTTGTACACTCTTTGCATAGCAATCACATATCTGAGATTCGACGTACGAAATACCTCGTGATTCTTTCTCATCTCTACAATTTCCTTCGATTCTGTCCTTAGCATATTGAGAAGACCGCACCGTCAAGGAAGAACGGCACTTTTGCACTCGGCATCATCGTCTCTCTGATTCTATTCGGCAACGCTTTTCCTGCTTAAAAAGACGGCTCATTCAAAGAACGGCAACTTGCACCCGACGTCATATTATAAGAGCTTCTCCCAATTCTCTGGTCTTTTTCTCTTTTCATTTCCGCTACATCTGGCTCTTAGATTGGAGTTTATTTTGCTATTTTGCTATTGGTTGAGCCTGCTTTCTTCTTTGCTTTATTTTGTCAGGTGTTTGGATGAATTTATAGAAATACCCCAGAGGCTTGGTAATTGGAGAAAGAGGATAGGCGTTCTCGGTTTTATTTCGGTTTCTCTGATATAATTCCTTGCATTCTTGTTCACTTATGTTTGAGTGTTGTTATTGGCTAATGTGTTGAATTTCATCGCTATTTCGTTTTAAAATTAAAAAGGAGAAGAAGAAGAAAAAAGTCAAGTTATCTCATATCACACAAGCAAATAAATTAATTAGTCTGGTGTTCCCTCATGACTGAAAAACTCTGGACAAGAGTGCAGTTCGATATCATAGTAGGGCTTGAGATTATTGGAGAATCTTGAATAAGTGTCCAACATGTAGGCAATATTCTGACCTCACTTCTGGTGCGAGTATGTGAAAGTGAGAATCTCACTTTCACTCAACTACCGGATTAGGCATGCACGCACCGCACCACGTAGTATTAGAATAGCTGCAGAGTAGAATCCTGCTCCCTTTCTCCTTCAATCAATTCAATAACCAAAAACCCGCTGCCAAACATACACCGTGTATCGTAACAATAAGTTGGCCAAATAGGTCCATTGGTTGTAACTTGTCGAAGACCCTCAATGAATCCTTCTACTTGACTAACCTGGTAATATTTTACTCCAGCCAAGCAGATTTATCAAGATATTGGTTATTGTTGAGCTTCTTGTGCTTGTTTGTGAAGCAATAAGTATTCACAACATCCGGTACTTGACGCAACAAGTAAACCGACCTCTTTCCTCAATATATGTTGATAGCGCATCTCCAATTGGAACCAGTACAAAGATATCCACAAAACTATAATCTATCCTATGATGGCTCTCATACCCCGATACACGATACAGCTCTCCAGAACACCTTAGTGCAAGAGGATATAACACTTCCAACGTCAATACGGAACACTAGCACAAAGGTGTCGTTACTACTGTTCGTCAGGTACTGCTTGATGGAATATAGAAATTAATTGTCTCAAGGAGACCTACTGGTAACGTGGATAGCATGCTGTTGAAGTGCTCAAGTGGGTTTGCAAATACACAAGCAACGCGGTACTCGAACGTTGAAGCGTTACAGATTTTCATTCACTTTCCCAACTGGAGGAAATCAAAAGCTCCAAAATCCATAACAGCTACAATAACTACGCCTGATGAATAAGCCTATAGTTACTGTTTTTGTAGGGACAATGGATATAATACTAGCATAGATAAATAGTAATTTGGATTGTTGTTAACACTGCAACTCGCCCAAGATTGAAGAAACATATACGAGATCGAATACAGCCATACACAACCCTTAGGCCTACGTAAAGTGATAATTCAAAGCGTGTAGCAGTGTCTTCTGTTCGTGAAACCCGTCTCCTCAATACTTAAGTTTCCCACTATCACAAGTACCAAAGTATAGAGCGGTATAAAATGCAGAGTACAAGTTCACCTTAGGACTTTAATTATTGGGCTTATGTTTCCAAAATACGTACTATGGCTGTTCGGTCGCTTCTGCTGCGGTTGTGTGTAAATATGAGCAAAATTGTATTGCCAAGGCTACGTCTAGGACTTGAATGTATATGTAACGAGTATCTTTATATAGTCAGTTCCAACAAGGAAATCGTCGAAGGCAGTGATATTTCAAATCACATAATCAACAACACCCTTTTTAGGTACGAGCTAGAAGTGCAGCCTATATTTGAAAGATTCCTGGCCTGTGTGTGCCTAAGCTGCTTGGACATTGGTGAGTTACCAGGATTCACAGCACTAACGAACAAGATGGATATTTACTGTGTGGTGTTAGAAACATCTCGTAATCTTAATTCAGTACCATACTGGAATTAAAAGCTTTCAGTGACCGAGGTGTCGTTGATCGTTGATAAAGTAGAAGTTGTTAAGAATCTTAAGTCGTTCAGAAAATGTAGGACTAAGGCTCTTGGGAAGGTATATGATATCAAATGATCAGATTTCGAGTACCTTCTCCGATAGCTTGAATAGATCATTTGGCAGGAACCTTTGGAGACCAATTGCACCTTTAATAAGGGGTTGCGTATACGCCATGAGGAAGCATCGGGTTGACCTCTTTTTTTCTTACCAAAAGCTCCCGGGTTGAATTCCCAGGTTCACAACAATTGTTTTCTCTTTTCGTCTTCTTCTTCTTCTTCTTCTTCTTCTTTGGCTTTGGCTTTGGCTTTGGCTTTGGCTTTGGCTTTGGCTTTGGCTTTGGCTTTGGCTCCCTCTTTCTCTCCTAACACCTATCTATACTCTTAATACCTTTGAGTCATCATATATCATGGTATTTGGTGCAAGTATAGGATAGTACTGTAGAGTCTGAAATTTACCCGACACTCGATGCGTCAGTTCGAAAGTGATAACAAAGTCCTACCAGCCTTTGTTCATGCCATAAACTTCATTAACAACAAGATCTAAGCGAATTCATCATTTTCTATTAAAGGTCAGAGGACCCCTAAGCCACATCCGATCCAATCGTTTATGAAATTCTTTCCAATGCCGCGTTTTGAGTATACCTCTAAAAACGTTCCTTCGTTGAACATATCAATAGAGTAGATAACACCCTTCAAAATCTCCAGAAACTCACTCAATCGTCCCATCGGCATATGGATATACTACTTGTATCTAGCATCTACCTATAAGCCCCAAATACTCGGAACATCAGGTCGAATTTAAACGACCTGCTCTAAAACAATCTACTCAAAACCCGTCCTCAGCACATCTAAGACCTTTCCACACTCAGGTAACAAGCACGAATCATACCGCTCATACATTTCTCTAGCTTATGATCAGCTGATGCTGGCACGAATTCTTCCGTATAATCTCTGAACACTTGGTGTGCATAAGTTGAGCTCCCTTTGGGGCAAGAGCAAGACCTCAGTCACATACACTTGAAGTGACTAGGGCTAATGCGTTACAGGACAACAACTGTATCGGTTGTCGCCTGATACAAAGGTTCCATAGAGACTAGAACCGCGATCTAGAGTTATGTATGGGTGCATTGTACGGTGGGTAGGAAGACTTCGGTAAGTCTTCGTCTCCTAATAGAGCTTCTAGGTCTGTAATAACTATTCGTGTGTTTCTTCGTTACGTTTCTAGACTTCAGAGCTTTTGAAGGGGTTTGTTACGAAGGCGCGGACTGTTTTTACGTACCGTCATCAAAGCGGGCTTCATGGAGCTACCAGGGGAAAAAGATGGAGCTTGTCTGATAAGTCTACGGTAAATTTGTTACCGTTTGGTACATTTCTTGGACATTAAGATAGTGTCTAACCACTCGTGCCCATTTGCATATCCGTTTGAGGTGCCTTCCCCGCCGAAGACTATTGATGCAAGTTCAAAAGGTGCTTTTTCCTATACTTCAGTATATCCTTGAGTATTTGGGGAGATCTTTCAACAGAAGTAGCCTACGCAGGAAGACACATTTCTATACACCGTCGTTATTATCAGGCCTGTTCGTCTCTATGTCCCATAATTTGGCGTACACCACCTGAACTCATCCGTGAATTTTTTATCGCCTTCAGTAGTCTGCCCTTACAATATTGATATAGTATTCGCAATTCGTCAAGCTGTAGGCAGAGAGCCTGAGCCCTCAAGAGTACACTAGACTTTTGCTACACATTGAAGTAGAAGATCTATAAAGAGTCTTAGCATATTTCCACAACAGAATGTCTATCCCCTATTTTTATACTTTTGTATGTCACTTGTAGAGTTGCAGAATACTTTTCCTCCAGTTACTCTTTTTTTGGCGTCTAAGTTTCACACGATTAAGCCATACTAACGGCACGTGCAGACTGTTACAGGATAAGTCATGTCCGTGGTATCTGAAACATCGCTCGTACGAAAATCGACGCAGGTACACCAGTGCGGGGACCCCAGAGCTGCAAAGTCTCAGCCCCACCAGAGCGTTGAGGTAACGACTACAATAGTTACAGCTGGTACTTAGATTGAACATTGCCCTCCACAAATTTCACGATCAAGACTCATAACTGATGCATCATATTGTATGACTAGAGAACTTGACTGGTTCATGTATTCCCGTACCTCTCCCATGAAGCCACCATGTATACACAAAGTAGGTCTACTTTCCATGAAAAACATTCGATACCACCAATACCACCGATCCCAATAATTTTGGTCAGGGAGCACATAATATTCAGCTCTTGAAGATGTGCCCTGAGTCATAAGACAAATTTTGAAATCCAATTCAAGCTGACCCTAACCCACCCGGTCAAAGCTATGCCAACTTGCAATGCTTTTCTTTTCCAATAACAGAAGCAGGTGGTTCCATCCCCTATTAATATCTCTCGTAACTTCGAAGTCACGGTTCCGCACATGCTATGCTCGCTATGAATGCAGAACGCCGGTAAATAAAGTCAACGCCTATCAAATCAGCAGACCGTAAGTCAGGGTGACTTGAAAAACTCCTTCGACGTCAACACATATACGTCGGCTTTAATAATCGGGATAACGTCAAATCTTGCATAGCCCAGATAGCAAAAGTAGTTTTAACTTTGACCAATGTGGCGCTCATTCTCGGGTTTCCAGGTTCCTGAATTGTATCAGCAACTGTGTTCAAAATAATAATGTTTCATTTGTCTTTACCTTCAAATTCATGCTTTACGAAAGCCATTGGATCATCATAGCCCTTGGCGCCCATTTGCTGCACACCAGGCGAGAAACTCGTGATTGGAAGTACGATAACATCTCCAACCTTCTTTGGAGCAGTCATACCAGTGAAGTCTGGCCATGAGATGTTGCGGCCACTTGCAACCACATCGAAGTATCTTGGGTCGTTGAAATAGTTGAAGACGGAATCAGTCCAGATAGCAGGTCCAGTGAATTCGACAACGCTCTTGTCCGCTGCCTTGAGAGTACCAGCTCTTTTTCTCTTCAATGTCTCCTTTGTAATCGCCGTCACAATTTCACGAAGTACTGGGTGACCGGGCTTCGATTGAATAGTCCATTGACAGAATTGAATGCGGCGCGAGTACCACTCTGCCCAATCTGGACGATCTGGGTCTGCTTCGATTCCAACAACCAGTCCAATCAGTTCTTGAGGTACGGAACTTGGAATCCAGTCAGCGGCGGATCTGAGTGCGTAGGTGTCAATGTCAGAGTAGATGCCTCCTCTAGCCAAGAGAATAAGATAACGGAAAAAGTCGGCCTTTAATACTGGCAATGGCAAGGCGTCATAAGCTTCAAGGACTTCAGGAACGCCAGAGTAAAGGTGTCTCATAAGATGGACAGCAACATCATCGGTGACAACCTCGTGAACGAAACCCTCATGTTTCTCTGTCCAGCTCGCTTCCGCAGGACGAAAAGATTCTCCGAAATGTCCAGAAGAGGGGGTATATTTCCATGTTTGCCAGATGTATGCTGGGAACTTGACTTCGACGTCGTAGGGGAATTGGTATGCCAGCTTTTCCTGTATGGTAGCCTTGGAGAAGTCGCCTAGTGTCTGCTGGCTCGGTGCTTGCTTGCTTCCCGATTCTGGCTTTAATTTGATTTCGTCGATTGGTGGGCTGGGAGGTGTCTTCTCGTGTTCGGTCTCGGAACTCGTTTGTTGTGTCGCATCGTTGGTATTCGCTACTCCTCCTTCTTCGACTTTGTAGTCATTGGGACCGGTATGCACATGTGTGTGCGATAAAATAAATAAGGCCGTGAGGAAGAAAGCCGCTGCCGCCAGCGCTTTTCTGAAGGTAATCATATCGCAGAATTGGTGTTGTTTGTTGTGCGACGACTGGAGGCCTGGTGTGTGTATGGTACAAGGCGTTCAAGCCTCGGAAATTTGTTAGCTTCCAAAAGCAAAGTGTAGATTGTCCGAGGCGGTTGAACAGCGTCGTTTTTAAGTGCTTTCTCCGTAGAATAAATAAAGCAAGCTCACGATCTGCCAAGGATGAGAAGGCTATGCTGTGACTCGTGCGAGACTGGGCTGTTTTATCCACAAATGTTGATGGAGAAGACGTTTGAGAAGCAAAATACCCCAGAATTGTGAGAACGAATAGGCGACGCGCGGTCACTAACTACATGTGCGTACTCAACAATTCCCCTTGCAATAGTGTTGGAGAAGTGTACAGCACAGTACAATAGAGTAGTCCTAGAAGAATTGAGGTTGAGGGATTATTGTAGGCGGAGGGGGGAGGGGGGAAACAACGATTGATAAAGGCAGAAATTGCTAGGATTGTAGATAAGTTGAGAGCAAGAGTGGAAGGGAACTTGTTGGATATCTATGGTCTTGTCTTCCTGGTTTTGCTTTGAATGTATGTATGTATGTATGTATGTAGGCCAGTAGGTAGGTTGGTAGGTGCCTTGTTATCTGTGAGCAAGGGTATCTGGAGGAGGAGAATGTGTGGCTTTTGACGAGCAGAGTGGCCGAATAGAGAGGCTCCGGTCTGAAAACGATTTGGGGGGGTTTTACGTAGCGAAGAGCCGTTGAAACAAGACAAGACAACGAAACGAACAAACTCAACAACGGACCGTCTTGGACAGATAGACGGACAGACTTAGGTTGGGCCATTGAGATTATGATGATAAGTTTCCGTTCCCACTCCACATCTGAGGCGTTTGACAAGTAACAAGCAGCTTGCTTAGGATATGGAGAAGAAGTGGGTACTTTTGTCGTACTGGAGTAAGTAATCCCAGTCAATTCCCGCCCATTCCCAGTCATTTGGACCAAATACAATGAATCTTCTTGCTCTCCGTATGGATGGAAAGATACACACAGTCTATACTCCGTATATACATACATATATAACATATTGCCCATACAGTATGGGGTAGGTCGTACAGACTGATGTGATTTTGGACTCTCCTTGCGCCTACTTTTTATCTTTCCCCTTCCCCTTCCCCTTCCCTTTCCCTTTCCCTCTTCTCTCAGTTTCTTCTTGTTTTATCCAATGGTCACATACTCCGTTCACAAGCAATAGTTATCTGTGTCAAGCCCATGTCAATTAATAACAGGAAGACCGGCGCAATGAAAGTGGCACAGTTGTGTGGGCTGAGGGAATATCCGAGCTGATGACGATAAACGGCGTAAGATGTAGATCAGCACCTGGCCTGGCGCATCCTCCAACCCAAACAGACTTTGCTGGATCACAGTGGGGGCAAGGGACTGACTGGTGATGACTGATGGCCGATGGCCGATGGATAAAATTGATTGACAGTAGTGAGAATACTGTATAAGTAGATGTAGCTTGATGGAATAGGCACTTTTCTAATTTTGCTTTTTCCTTCCTTATTCCACCATCAAAAAAGCTTTGCTTGCCAAGAAGCACTGCCCGGATTCTATTTGATGCTTTTCAGTACAGCTGGTTGTAGAAAAAAAAAAAGACGTGGTGGTGATGCGGCGTTGCAGGATAGAATATCAGAGAAGCACCAAAGCTTGAAATTCCTTTTTCTCTTCTGCTTGAGTATCTGCAGGCTTGCTACTACCCTTGCTTTCAGTAGATGTATCTATCGTAGGTAATACGGGAAACACAATACCTATGCAGCGGACTCTCAGCCAAGGCAAGCTGTCCTTCACGATCTCATTTCAAGGATGTTGTTCCTGCGTGCGAAGTGTATGATGAACTACAGGCGTTATTGTATGATATCACATGTATTGAAGTACGTACCACGAGTATCTGCAATCGGTGTTCATCCGTATATTGTGAAGCTTTGGTTGTCTTCTCTTTGGGGCGCCTCATCCAAAAAGAGAGACGTGGAAAACTCTCACACCTTATCGGGCTTATTGTATAATACATACGTACCTTAGTACGCAGTAAGTAGCGAATCCAGACCAGCCCTACCTCTCGAGTTCATCGTACTACATTTCGTTGAACTCAACGCACGATATAATAGTACAGTATAGCTCGTATAGATCTGTATCATACTCTATTCTATGAATACCTTACTCCTCACTCTGGTACTTGCTTACCTTACACTACAGCCCGCTGTTCGTGGATTCCGCAGCTAGATGCCGTGGAACGTACGTTAATCCTCTACGCCAGTAAGTACCTTAGTCGAGCTTACGCGCAAGCCCGCCAGCCCACGGCTCATCGAGTCCACGCAGACAGTGCGCTTCGAAAGCTGGCGCAAACCAGCAGCCCCTCCAAACTCTCATACTTACAAGTACATAGGTACATACGTACAGAACAAGTAATTAGCCTATATTATACAGACTACCTAATATGGGTTGAGAAGGATTATCATCATTGTTCTCGTCCTTATCACCTCACTTACCCTTCGCCGTATAAGTCGTTGATGGGGGATATGCATAATGAAGTATGCGCCATTGGCTTTGTTTCCATCCAAGCAGATACGCAGCAGAGCTTGTGAATTGCACACGGAGTTGTGTGCAAACAAGGCAGGTCGATCATCCGTTTGTCCATTCATTCATCCATTGATTGATTCATTCACAGAAGCTCCTCTGGTATACAGTATGTACTACGTAGCTGATGTAGATACCTGGTGCTGCTCTACGAAACCAGTTCGGATCAGATCATCTGTTCAACAACCACTTCAATCCAAATTCACCAAGGCGATTAGTCGTCACTCTAAGAGGCCTCGTAATCCCCAACCAACCTGCAACAATATTGTGGTATTTTAGCATATCGATTCACAGCCAGTCTTTCCATTTCCAGTGGCTGGTCTGGTGGTCCAGGGGGGTTCATCAGGGCATCAGGGCATCAGGGCAAGCACCAAGCACTCGGCGGCAAACAGTGTTGCATTTCAGCATGAGATCTTGGACGTGAGGGCTAAGCTTTTGTCCCCGAAATAGCGTTGTCCACTGAGACTTGTCACTGGCGAGCACTTAAGTCGTTACATACCCGCAAGGAAGCAATCCTGGTCAGCAAACGCCTCCACTCACGTATGGAGAATGAGGCACGGTGACACGACGCTGCCAAGGATACGTACATACGATCTGGACCTTTGGGGCGAGTACATATTCACGCAATCCGGGATTTTGTGCAAATTGTTCATCCTCATACATGATACGTGGACGGACAGTCTATCGAACGCCCGGATGAACTCCCCAAACACAACTTGCAAAAGTCATCTGCCGGTAGAGTGCTCGATATTCCACGTAACTATGCAAAACGTCTCTCGCTGCTTTCGCGATCAGATATTCCGTGGAGAAGAGTGAGCCCCCTCCCCCCCTTTGAAAGTCCCATCCTCGATCACGAGCGGCGATCATACAGGCACAGGACCCCGCGCACCGACATCCTGCATTTCGAATCTGGAACGGATAATCACGAACTCTCAATTCCAAACCATCAAAGGAGAACAACATTCAAATGACCCTAGGAATACGATATGTGATGCCTCGCTCGCCCTTATGGATACCTTGCATTCGTGAGAAAAAAGAACATTCCATTCCAGAAGTAGCTGGGAATGTGCCCATTTTTACCCAGATACATTCCCCACATCAATTGTACTATTTACCTACTCAAATAACATCCGACTCATGTACGTAGTAGCAGAGGTGCTACTGCGTATGTATTTATAATACACCAACAATACATAGAAATGCTTCATTTTTCGTACTTTATATGAAGCAGATCTTCTCGATTCGTGGCCATGCACGTGCCAGGTATGAGATGGCTCCGTACTACAGCAAAGGTACCAGAGAATGTGGTGGCGCGTATTCCGAAGGCCAAGTCATGTAGGGTGAATCCCATGCTGTGTGACCTTGGCCACATCTATGTCCGAAAGTTATGCGCCTTCACATATCATGAGTTGAAAGTTGGATGTGGCAATCAGTGAGTAGGTAGATAGGTTGATTGTGTAGGGCTAGCTCAAGAGGTACATTATATAAATCAACAATTACCAAGACAGTAACTTCATGAAATGGTCCATAATAAAAAAGGGACCGTAAGTGATACTTCTAATTGTCAAACTTCGCTCACTTAGTTAGTACACCTCCCTCAAAATTCCACTCTTCATCTTCTTGCTGTGAGGTATGCTACTCGAGATACGGTTTCTGAGGAGCTTGGCTGCCAAGCACGGGAGATCTCCCTGTCTCCATATCCTCTATTACGTCGAGAAGAAAACAGCCATCTTGGACCTAGCTGGCGCCTCGACATCTCTTGCTAGTGAAGTAAATGGTCACTTGACTGTCGCCGACATATCGATGGTGATCAAGTAAATGATGATTTTCAAGATGGTGACGAGAATCTGATACAAAACGTGATGGTGCTTCGTTTGCACGACCGATCAACAAGAGCTAACGGATGGAATCTGGAAGGAAGAAATTTAAGGTCAATGAGTGGGTTTCGTACTCTGTAACTCATGATGCCCTGTGAGATAATGAATGTTTGTAAAAAGAAAGAAAATGGAAAGGCAAAGGCAAATAGATAAGAATTGCTGATCAATGCTATAACCTTTTACAATCAAGATTTCCAAGGTGACGAGGATCGATCTTGGGCTTGAGGTGTTGAGGCTTTATGTAGAAGTCAAGAGTTTACGTGGTTTGGTGCCCAGGAGCTTTGATACTACAAACTTTCAAGTCTTTGCTAACGTTAAATGGTTGGATACGCTTCACTTTATGTACGAATTGCCCTTGGTCGAATATGATCTGTTTACAAAGTTGCTGTACTTCCCTCAGAGGTCTGCACCAAGTCAGCATATGGTCAAGTCATTATGATCTCAAAAATCAGATCCGCATACCTCTTCGAAAAGCACAAGCACAGTCCCCGCTTTACAAATATCCTAAAGCCGTCAGCCAATATCTTCAGCGAAAGAAAGCACCATACTCACCCCCTCCTTATGCGCCATCTTGGCAACAATCCCGTTCTGTGGACTCCTAATGACCGTCTCCATCTTCATACTCTCAATAACCACCAGCGCCTGATCCTTAACAACCCCATCGCCCTCCTTGACCTCATTCCTGAGAACTTTGCACGGCATAGGTGCGAGCACGCTATTTGTCACATCCTTGAGCCCAAGTGCCTTCTCGTGCCATTTGGGCGTAGCAAGCGCCAGTTCAGTCTTCTTGCCATGCTGGAACAGCGTGATTCGGTTACCGTCGGTGATGAGCGTGCTTTCGATGCGGGTGTGTGGAAAGTACGTTGAGATTGTGGGGAGGCCGGGCTGACAAATGACGTTTGAGAAGGCTGAGTCTATTCCAGTGCCGATGACGGTGATGTCGAACATATTTCTATCGACCTGGACCACTATAACTTCTATAAGATCTTTTTCTGGATCTGTAGTAAACTTGAATGATCTATGCGTAGTGGAACCAAATCCAATATCTTGACCGTGTGGTCCAGATTGTACGCTTTGTTGTCGGTCAGACGCTTCTCTCATGAGGAGACCTAATGCTGCTTGGGCATAACATTCCACCTCAACAACATCCGGGGTGAATAATTCGCTGTTGTACTTCTGTATATATCCTGTCTCGACTTGGCCGCTCATAAATGCCGGGCTCTGGCATATCTTCTTCAGAAATTCGATATTGGTGCTCAAACCAACAACTTCGTACTCCTGAAGAGCAGCATATAACTTTCTCAATGTCGCTTCTCTAGTCGGGCCACTGACAATAAGTTTTGCTATCATACCGTCATAAGACGATGAGACAGTATCCCCCTGAACAAAACCAGCATCAATACGAACGCTCTCGGACACCTTGGGTGTGCGCAAATGCACTAGTTTCCCTGAGTCTGGCATGAAGTTCTGATCTGGATTCTCGGCATAGATGCGAGCTTCGATCGCCCATCCACGCTCCGCGATGCGTTCAGCAATCTGATCTTGGTTGAGTGGGAGAGGTTCCCCGGCTGCGACTTTGAATTGCCACGAAACAAGATCTTCTCCAGTGATGGCTTCCGTAACTGGATGTTCTACTTGAAGCCTTGTGTTCATCTCCATGAAGAAGAAATCATTGGTGTCGTTGTCAAATATAACTGTAGTTATCAGACTATATTTAGAATATATTTCAAAGTGATGAGAATGGTAAAACTTACACTCAACTGTCCCAGCTCCTTCATATCCTACAGCCAGAGCCGCAGCACGTGCTTTTCCCCAGAGATCTTGTCTAATATTCTCAACCAAGTTTGGAGCGGGAGCCTCTTCTAGGATCTTTTGGTGTCTTCTTTGTAAACTGCAATCTCTCTCGCCCAGTGCAACCGCATTACCGTACTTATCCGCAAATATCTGAACTTCAATGTGCCTTGGAGTAGTAATGTACTTCTCAACCAGCATTTCATCATCGCCGAACGAGTTTCGTCCCTCACTCTTTGCACTCTCAAGTTTATCCAAAAACTCCTCCTCATTCAGAACGATACGCATACCCTTCCCACCACCTCCCCGCACAGCTTTGACCAAAACCGGAAATCCTATTTTCCTAGACTCTTCCAAGAGATAGCCGGGATCCTGATTACCACCGTGGTAGCCAGGAATACACGGCACCCCAGCAGCGATCATGATCTCTTTGCTCCGACTCTTATTGCCCATAGCCTCAATAGCCTTCCAAGGTGGCCCGATAAAAATCAATCCCTCCTCTCCACATCGCTTCGCAAAAGCCGAATTCTCACTCAGAAAGCCATACCCAGGATGCAGGGCGACGCAGCCCTGCTCCTTCGCAACCTTGATGATCCTCTCGCCATCCAGATACGCCGATGGCGGTCCAAGGTTGACGGCAAAGGGAGACGAGAGAGCATGCTGGGACCGCGCATCTGGATCCGTGTATATAGTCGTGCAGCGAATACCATACGAAGCTGCGGTGCGGCCAACTCGAAGAGCAATCTCGCCCCGGTTGGCAATAAGTACAGAGGTGATGGGGGTGGATTGCGGTGTTGGAGGTGAAGCTACGGCTGTCGAGTGATATCTGAGGCGGGGTGCGCGTACTGCTGCTGCAAGAGCGATTGTTCGACTGGTGGAAGCAGAGCGCATGGTTTCTTGCTTTTCACTTGGACTTTGGGGTGCTTGAAATGTATGTACGTGATGATGTTATTGCCAGTGCGCTCACATGATCTTGTGTTGTTACACAGTTCTTCGAAACGGGACAGGACAAGAATGTACAAGAGGAGTAGGAAGTACAATAGACAGAAGAGATGATTTGCAGAGAGCGTAGAATTTGAGTATTCACTTGGTAAATAGGTAACAAGGTGCTTCTGATGGAGGATAAGTGGCTTGCATACAGATGATCATGAAGTTACCGGAAGTAAGGCGAGGCATCGTATCAATCAGAGATGAACCTCTGATTGCCGTGACTAGCCGGCACCGAGGAAGGTCAGCCAGGTGTATATGTCCGGGGTTATCTGGCGCGGGGGTGAGCATTAGTCGGCAACGCGGGGTCGGCCGCTCAAAAGCCACATCCAACCACCCTATGGTGTCCTGTCCTATCTACAAATCTGCGTGGGATAATTCGAATTGAAGTAATGTATGTATATATACATACACCTACCTGAATAATATGGACACTCCATGCTCCAGTCTGAAGACCTTAACCTTATTTGCCCGGATGTGTTGGCCATACGTATAGTTGAACAACAAGTACATCATATCGAGGATGATGCCCAAATATTGGGATATTGGTGGAATCTTGCACATGATATTCTCATAACATCTAGATTCGTTCTTCACAGTGCTAAACCATTGCTGAAAGACCACAAATTATAATTTAGTATGTATATCTGTCAAACAAAGCCTCTCAAACAAGAAGGTATAAGAACGCCTTAGCAATGCCAATTATTTATATACATATTCACCTCTTATGATAGAAAGGAGAACTCCCTGCACCAACCCCCCCACCCATTCCAGAACCAGAAGCATACGCCATCAATGCCAGAAGGAAAAGAAATCATGACCGCTAATGTGATTTTTTCTTTGTCTTGCGAAAAATGCAGCATTTTCTGTGAGTATATCCGAAGTAGTAAATCCTCCCTTCTAAGCCTGCAGCACTCTTGCCAAGTGACACGTCACTGCTGTTTCTCCTCATCTACTTCCGCTAATCGGGCCCGCGCGGTGTATACCGGCCTACGGCTTTTGCCCGCTCGTTGTTACGCATCCGATCCTTTTCGAGTAACAAAGTCAACTGACTCTTGCTCCTACTCAATGCATTGCCGTCCCGTGCCGCCGAGAGATCTACCATAGATGTGGATGAAGGCCTCGCTTGCACTAGGCGCTTGGGAAACATATCCTTGCCCCTTTCAAATTCAGCATTGGTTTCTAACCGTTGTAGCTCGTCTACTGCTCTCCCTTTTCCCTTATCAAGCTTTCTCGGGGAGTCTTGCTCAGAGTTGTCGATAAGCTCTAGCATACCTGTTGCAGCTTGGTTAGAAGGCGCAAGAGTGGGACCATTTTTGAGATTCTTCGGGTGAAGAGCCAACGCTGCGATATTCTGAGTTCCTCCGGCATCGCTTGTAGACTTAGACCGTAAAGACTTGTGGGCGACCTGGAATCCCTCACTGGTTCGAGATTCGTTTGGTGGTCTTGTATCCTTTTTTGGTTTTTTCAGCCTGGCATTGGCCTCATCAAGTAGTGTCTGCTGAAGGTTGAGCTCGTGAAGCTCTTCTTCAGTTAGAGGCTCGGCTTCTTTGTTGTTATCGTTAGCTTGAAGTCGAAGTGATGGCGCGTTAGAAGTACTGGCTTCAGAACTCCTGCTTTTCGAATCTTCTTTCTTTTGGTGTCCAGCTTGCGTTCGATTCTTGATGACTGTCGGGGCCTTGGCGGCGGTTGTATCCTGTTGTTTGACGGGAACTTTTGGGCGTTCCTCGGCTTGTTTCATCGGCACTTGCGAGATCACATTATGTCGCGAGGATGCACCTAAATTCTTGGCCGCAGGAGCTCTCTTGCCAACGGGTGCCTTCGTAATCGTATCTGAGTTTGTGGACGACTGAGAGCTCTTCCGACGAAGAAGGGATGGCCGTTTCTTGTTCCTTGCAGCTGCGATCGCAAAGGTAGGTGCTTTTCTCTTGGCTTTTCCAGCAGCTACGCCCGACTTCTCATCTTCCTCAGTATCATTCCATTCCGGTGTAGGGGGTCGGACAATTACATGGTCATTGGGGCTATCTTCAGTATCAAAAAACTCCTTTTCCGATTCACTGACCCTTGGAGAATCCAGCGGTGTCTCCTGTGGCGAAATAAACCTTGCAGTCGGTCGTGGACCATGTGTCGAAGGCCCTCTCGACTTTTTCAAAATCGGATGAGGCATGGCCGAATTTTTCTTCGGCGCTGCTGTCGCCGCGCGAACCGGGAGATTTTCATTATCGGCCTTTGCTGCACGAACTGTCTCCAAGTTTGCTTCGCTGCTATTTCGCTGAGGTGCCGGGGTTTCCTTCGCCTGAGCTTTTACCTGAGCCTTGGCTTGAGTCTTTGCCTGAGCCGCAATTTTGGAGTTGGTCAGCCAGGCAGGAGCAGTAAAATGGCCATCGGATATATCAGTGAAGAGTCGAGCTACCGTCGCACCACATAGATTTCGCCCTCGACTTCCCCATATCCGCCACCAGTAATTTTCCAGACGCTCTGCCGTAGGATCTCGTAGTCTTCGCTTGGTCGTGGTATAGACTGTGACACGGTCAGAGAGGAGCTTTGAGACTTGCGATTCAACTGCGAGTACCTTTCCAGAGCTTCGCTATGTCCTCTTGGGGCACGGGTTGCTGGTTGATGCGCCCAATGTCTCCTGTGATCTCCGGCGAGTTTACAACTATGCCGCGAGGCAAAGTCGACAACATCCTCGTAACGCACTGAAGATGCCGCCCTTTGGCAGACAACAGCTCTTCCCGGCAGGCAGAGAGAGCCTACCATGAAGATGCTGTGTCAGAACAGCGGCCAGCAGCTAGCGACTTGCACAAGAGGGCGGTGACATGGAGCAGCACTGACAGCTGAGCATGTGAGAAAGAAAAAAAATAAAAGTATTGAAGAAGCGGTCGCCCAACGTTTGGCGATTGTGTAGAATAGTTTGGTTTTGGCGGTCTGGCTATGCAGAAGTGGAGTGCTTGGTGTGGGGAAGATGGGAGACTTTCGCTTGTACTGTGTACACGGTCTCGAAGGACTTCTCAGTGAATTGCCGGTGCTGAAAACGTTGTCCGAGCGAGCGACGTGAGCGAAAGTGTGCGCTGAGGGGGGAAGGCTTCGATGGCCGAGGTGAATATTCGAAGGAGGAATGCGTGCGTGGGCGTTATTTTGAGCGTGTATTGGGGATGGGTGGTGCAAGTGACCGCGAGAAGTTTGGTCTAGTATGTTTGCGGGTAACGTCGTAAAATATGTACAGTCACCAGTCCGGGAGTACCTTAAAAAAGATCACTAGGTAGAGATGGTCGTTAGTCGATGGGCGCTTCGGATCTTTATGAATATGGTAGAACCTGCGGCTTTTTACGGCTTGTAAGGGATGTATATGGATGATGATGATGATGAGGTACGGTGACGAGGTAGAACGGGAGAGATGAGGAAATAGGAGGCAAGATAAGATAGATAGATGGACGTCGGATGTATTTATGAGAGATGGTCCATTAGACCGGACGGAAGCTGAGCAAGCAGCGATGCCAACGAGATAGGTATTTTATCTGGACCAGTATATGTCAATTTTATCATGGAGACATGGGCAGCTGATCTATATTGGAATCATGGGATAGAAGAATTGATGTTGTTGGCAAATTTAATTCCAATCATAATCCAGGAAGGGAGGGAGGGGGAGAGCGAGATAGGTTGAGAGAGAGGGAGAGAGGCCGACGGGTGCGGTAATAAGGTAAGTAAGTCGGTAGTACCTAGGTAGATAGGAGGGAAAGTGGCATTTAATGCACAACAAGTCCGAATTAATCCACAAATATAAGGTAGATAGATAGGTCGGTTGTTGAGTTCAAGATCAGAGAGACGAGGGGGAAAAAGTAAAGTGAATTAAATAAAATAAAAAGGAAGAGGTAAAAAGAAAAAGAAAAAGAAAGAGAAAAAGAAAAGGAAAAAAAGAAAAAAGCAAAAATGATTTTATAATCAATTATCACAATAACAAATTCGGGAATTTAAAAGTATCACGGGTAGCGAGTCATATAGCTTTTTTCTTTTCTTTTTTTTTCAACACTGCATGCGGCGACAAACTGTAAGGAGGGGGGTGGATTGGGGGTTTGGGTGTGCGTGGGGGAAATGTATGGAGGGGAATATTTGAGCATGTAGGTATTTTGTGTCTGTGTATATGTAGGTATGTAGGTATGTAGATATGTAGATATGTAGATATGTAGATATGTATGTATGTATGTATGTACGTAGTAGTATGTATGTGTTGTGTTGTGTTGTGTTGTGTTGTTTGTATGGTTTGTTATCGTGTGGGGGTGTGAGAGGGAGAGTGTCGTGTATGTATGAGGGCGAGGGTGAGGGTGAGGGTGAGGGTGAGTGAGAGTGAGAGTGAGAGTGAGAGTGAGTGTAAGAATGAGTGTAAGAGTGAGCGTAAGTGTGAGCGTGACCGGGTAAGAAAGCGTCTGAGCGTGGGGAGAGCCTGTGAGTCGGAATGACACAAAGTGACGGACGGTAGTGCAATGACAAGAATATTGCAGGGACTTCAGCTGTACCAGGAGCTTTCGACGCTTTCAAGTCGTCAGTCTTCCAGTCTTCCAGTCTTCAAGTGTGGTTGAAGTGCCGTGCCTTGCCATGCAATGCCATGCCGATGACTACGCATTATATCACATTAGCAAGAGTACTTACCGTAAAGGGCATACTCCGTACAAACAATGCTTCAAGGGGCCTCTTTCCCAAGACCCATCAGTATGCTTCGTTGTTGGACAAAGGGATATATAGAAAGAAGTGCATAGATAGATACATAGTATGATGTACGAGGGATGAGAAGGACAAGTTTTTGAAGTGACGTGGGGGGTTGGTAAGTGATGACCGGAGGTCCAATTTGAAGGTCAGGATAGTTACATTGGCATAGTAGTCTATATATGTATATATGTATGTATGTACGTATGCATGTATGTCTATTATATCAGCGTTGTATCACTCACACGACAAATATCGTAATGGTAATGATTATATAGTTGTACATATTTGTATTTGTACTACACATATTCATACAGTCCGTGAGGTAGTGAAGGAGATGAGTGAGTGAGTGAATAGCTAGGAAGGTAAGGTTGTCCGATTGCTTGCCTCGGGATATCTTCCTTAATTTGCCTACGGAACTCAGATGTATGTATGTATGTATGTATGTATGTATGTATGTATGAATGACCTGCTCCATGGTAGGGGTTCTTTGAATAAGCATGCCTTTAATTCGTGAAGCCAAGAACGGTGAGTCAGTGTCCTCACAGCCTGAGATGCGTGTCAAAGCAGGGAAGAGAGCGTGGGAGGGGGCGGAAAAGGAAAGGCTCGAAAGACAAGTCGTAAGGATGCATAGATTCTTTTGTTTGTACGGAGAAGAGCGGGTGAGTGGAGGAGAGAGAGAGAGCGTGGGATTTCATCGCAATGTGGAATGTGGCATATGGAATGTGGTAATATCTACCCGTGGAATGTGGGGGATTGAGTGTGGCATTTGATAATGTGGTATTTGGGGGTCTATCCATCCATCCATCCATCCATACATACATATATATGCATCCTTTCTTGAACTTCGGATAATTTGATAAATACAGTACGCAGAGTAGAGCAGAGCACAGCAGAATATTGTGAGTGATGTCCATCTACCTTCTTTACAAGTGGGCCATTGTATAGTACAGTATGGTAGATAGAAAAGGATAGACCTTCGTTATCTTTATTTATATTACCCCGATCATTTCCATATCACCTGTAGAGTATCCCTGGTACTATCCATCTATTGCACAGCAGAGCTCAAAACATCAAGGTGTATCTATCGAAATTGTGAAAGAGCCACACTCTAAGGTAAGGTAGATAATAGAGAGATCCCTAGGTAGGTAGTCGAGTCCTCCTTATTTCTATCTAATCCCCATCCCTATCATCATCATCATCATCATTCGTATCCTCCCCTATCCTGAAGTATACAATCTGTGCCGCAAATTCATATCCCTCATACAGAGCCGTGAACATTATACATCAAAGTCATCTATAGCATGTCCGAGGTAAAGTAAGGTACCTGATCATCGTCCTAACTAACTCCCTCACACATCCCCACACGATTATTGCTCTTCGGTCATGTGCTCGTCAGACACAGTCATGTACAGACAGACATACATACATACGTCCTGCAAAGCACGTTAAAGCGGAAGAAGGGTGACACAAGATGGAAATCCAGATCAAACAATCAGGTACATATGATTGATACCCAGCAGCATCGAATGTAACGTCAACTATCAATACACTAGGATAATCCCCCTACATCCAATTGATATCCATCCCCACATATCATATATATACATAAATATATATGTCAATATATATAGAACTACTATATCGCGTATCCTCTTGGCTATTTAGCCTACATAGCCTGTACGACACTACCGATGCTCTCCGCATTATAGTACGACTAATTGATTACTGACTACATCACTAATCAGTCAAGGGTCCACGGTCTTTTGTGCTCTGTATCTTTCCTTGCGCTACAACAGACCACGTCTGAAGAAAGAAAGAAACAGGTTTGCAATCTATTGTCAAGAGCCAATATCTGTCTTGTGAGGCAAAATATTGAAGCAGTCAGCATGCTTGTGAGCAAGTACTTCGTATACTCATCTAGAGATATCACCTAACCCAACCTCAAATTTTCAGGGTACTTCATCCACATCGAGATAAACAGAGCACCAGCTTCAGACACAAAGGCGAGCTCAAAATGAAATCTCTAAAGCTATTATACATCTGTCTGCCGGGTATCACTTACGCAGGCACATAAATATCCCAAACGCCATTGCCTCACGGCTATGCTCAAGCAATCTCACTGACTTCAAGATCCGGGCCGAGGGCTTCCTGCGGCACTGCCTCCTCCCCTCTTCATCAGGCCGGCAAAGAACGACGCCAAGGCTTCATTCTGGTTTTTACCACCATCTGGCGATGATACGCTAGGGGCGCTCGGCTCAGGGGTTTGGTATGATTGGCGGTCCTGTTATGATGTTAGCATTCTACTCCGGTCAAATGTTGAGGCTTGGCTAAATATACTTTGAGTCTCTGTAGCATGTCATCTGCGTCCACTTGAATACCACCCATGTTGAACTGCACCGGGCCAATATGCTCATTCACACGTCCATCTTCTACAACGCTGCTCTCGTTGTCTTCTGCGCTCTCGACTACAGAATTGTTCAGATAGTCATCATCCCGTCTACTATTTGTGGCTCCAGGATCGGAGGCTTTAGTGATGCGGTCCAATACTTCGAGCTGACTTGCCAAGAACGTCTGTACGTCCAAACTCTCAACCTCAAGTGCATGTCCATTTGAGTTGTTTGTGACCTGATGTAGAGCATCAAGACGGGGATCACGAATTGTCTCCTCATAGACTGCTAAGGCTGATCCTTCTTCATAATCATCATGTTCATCTGCGTCTCCACCAGAAAAGCTTGCTTCTTGAATGTCGATTGACCAGCCATTGTTGACTCCCTCGACGTCGAACCCTTCACGTAAGACGCGAATCTTGCCCCACGAGTCCCAGTTGGGTGGAACTAAGACCTTGTCGCGATCGATGACATTATGCTTGAGGGGTTGTCGCTTCAGTAATGATTGTATTCCCAGCGACGAATGAATGAGTGATTGTAAGGAGTTAGAGGAGGTTTGCATAGTGTAAATCAAGGACGCTCCATCTGTGAAATATTAGTATACATATATGCATTGTTAGTTCGGTGAACCTACGCTTAAGCAAAACAGATCGCAAAAATTGCAACACAAAATCAAATTCTTCCTCTTTCCAACCACGTTCTCTCTCCAGGGATTCTATCTTGTCAGACTACACAATTGTCAGTGGGATTCTTCGGCAAGTTATTGCAATGGGCTTCCTTTACGTTTTGGCAGACAACACACAGTGGTAAACCAAGGGCTTCCTCCCACTCACCAGGGCCTAGTGGCAGACTGACATCAGTTTCACCACCAAGGCCTGACGCTCCGCCATCGAGGCTTACGCCTCCACGACCTCTGTCCCGCCAGCTGATCATCACCTCCTCCATCTTCTCCTTGCAATCTGCATCGAGAGATACTAACAAGGTCCGAAGTAATCGCACCCAATCTCGTACCTGTCTCATCCAAGACCATGGTTGTGCCCAATCTAATAATATGACGATGAGCGTGTTTGGTATTGTTTGTGGAGTAAGGAGCGGTTGAAGGAGCGGTGCGAATGAGGGGTTAGGATCTGCGAGAAGGTAGAGCGAAAGTCGAGCCAACGTATCTATCATGGATTAGTGGTCATATGTAGTCATGATTTGAGGATACCTTACCCTCTTGATCAGCGTCTAAGACATCGTGATAAGTATAACCCAAAGCAAAGTTGTTTGCTATAGGGGGTTGACGACCACCATTCCTGTCGTGGCCCTTCCGAGGAACATCGCCTGTGGAGAGTGATTCCAAGAACTCTTTCTGTGTTTCCGGGTTGCCTCCTACTTCTGTATTAGTTGTTGCTTCACAGAGATATCAATGACCTTGAGCTTACCCAAGACGAGGACGTTCTTCTCCGGTAGCTTCTTTCCACTGGCAACATTATCTAGCATCGAGGACCACATGTCCTTCTTATCGGCATCTCCATCCTTAGATTTCTCTTGATCCATCGATGTTGAAGCTTGCGTGTAGCTCGACACCCTTTGAGGGGTCGCCATTCTGATATGGAGGTGTGCGGGCAGGTGTAGAACGCGTCGCGGCGGGAGCAGGTTTGCTGTTTAAATGTTTCTTCGTAGTTGAAATCCAAGCACACTGGCGATCATTGTGACTGGGCTTTTGCTAGTCTTCAGTTCATTGCACGTTTGCATATGAAGAAAGAATGTAATTTGTAGGATTGGGCTTGGATAGAGTGCTTGACCACCTTTCTTACAATCATCAAGATGCCTGTGTACCTGAGGTAGGGGTGATAGCAACAACAGCCAACTAGTTCGGGTACAGCCGATCGAACACTACCTTGAGAAAGAGTGATACTTATACAGCTCGTAGAACTTTTACAAAGAGTCAAAATAAATGCTACAAGCTTTATTGTAAGAATATCTGCAGATGCTTTACCTTCTGGGCCCACAAATATGATTCTCTCAGAATTTGGGGCATGTCTGAGCACAATCGCAACCGAAGTAGTACAGCACATATGTAGATGCACAAGGCTGTGAGTAAGTTGGCTTTGATTATGCTCAGATGCGGGGAGCTTCCGCTACTTCATAACTTTTTGGTGCTCCACGAAATGCGATCAACCTGACAGAGCGCAACACTCTTAAAGCAACTCGACATTCCCTTTCGCGACACTATTTCTTCTCTTTTAGGGTGGCCTGGTATCAATCTGGGAGGAGTTTGCGCAATGAATAATATTAGGCAGATTCAAGAGCTTAATAGGCGCGAGCTCGAAAATGGAGTGTAAGTAAAATTGATAAAGCTCCTGGGAAATTCTGACAGATCACGTAGCTCCCCACAAGCCTCATGGCATGCTGACTATCGCGATACAGCCTATGTTTACATAGGTGGACTTCCATTTGAGTTATCTGAAGGAGATATTATCACAATCTTCTCGCAATATGGCGAGCCTACGTATGTCAACCTCGTGCGCGACAAAGAAACTGGCAAATCTCGAGGTTTTGCCTTCCTGAAATACGAAGATCAGCGCAGTACAGATCTTGCAGTCGACAACCTTGGGGGTGCTACTATCATGAACAGAGTCATTAGGGTCGACCATACGCGCTACAAAAAGAAAGATGATGATCCGGAGGAGGAAAATGTTGCCGCAATTGGGGCAGGTGCTGTGGATGGAGACAGCGCGGATGAGAGCGATGACAAGCCGCAGAGGCCGTTGATTAAAGAGGAGCTGGAACTGAATAAGCTCATAACGCAGATGGACGACGATGATCCCATGAAGGGCTTCCTCATCGATGAGAAGAAAGAGGAGGTTTCAAAAGCCCTTGCTAAGCTCGACAGCGGAAAGGACCGACCAAAGAGCCACAGAAAACGGGAGCATCGTCATCGACATCGATCACGCAGTCGCGATGGTGGGAAATCCAGGCATCGGGATGAGCGTGATGGTGAAAAATCAAGGCATCGAGACGAACGACGTCGTCGATACGACGATGAGGGCAGGGGTGATCGAACTAGAAGACATAGTAGAACCCCAGAGCGAGATAGCAAAAACGACCGGACAAGACGACGTAGCCGAACTCCGGAGCGAGAAAGCAGAAGGCAAGGAGACAGCCGTCGACGTAGGTCACAAGAGAGAGAACCATACCGCGAACGCCGTTGACCTATTCACGGTTCCAACCTTCATTGCTGGGCTTGGGATGGAAAAAGTTGCAAAGTTTGATAGATCAAATTTCCCAAGCTCATCTCAGTACTTCTGGAAACTCGGCAGAAAGACAACTAGAAACGAACAAAGAACATAATATGGCGTCCCGAATCTATTCACTCCAGCTCCTGGAAGCTTACTCTGCGGACACATACGAGTATTAGAATGAGATGCTAGGATGGTACTATGACGCTACATATTGAACGAAAGGCTACCTACCATGCCTCGAAAGATTGCCAGTATTCCAACGCCAACGCTATGTTAATCGCATCACCAATCGAAAAGCTCCATGATAAGCTAGTTGCCTCCGAGGTATCTCTTCCACCCATTTCTTACGCAGATGCGTCTCCCATCTTCTCCTTCAGCAATAATAAACTTCTCCCAATACCCGTCTGTGCCAGCACCGAGCACAATTACACTCTGGTCACTAGACCATCCAAGTATACCTTTAAGTGGACGAACTCCCGCTTCGATAACTCCTGGTTCTGCGACTGGTTCATCGCCTATATGAAATGGTGCCGATGCGAATGAGTAGGTGTCTGAGAACATTCTAGGTAAAAGGGGAATCTTGCTTAACACACCCCATTTTTGCTGATTACCATCTTCTACTTGAGGACTTCCTCCACTACCTGGACGATTTCCAGAAGTATACAAGAGAGAAGGTTTGTTGGGGTGTGGGATGTCGAAAATATGTAGTGTAGACTTGTCAGAGGTGACTGCAAGCAGTTGACTGGATGGGGAGAATGCCAGGGAGAATATTATTGCAGGGTCTACACCGCGTCGTAACTCGATAATACGCGCACAGTTGCTCGTCGAAAAGACACGAAGCAGTGTTCCCTATCAAATGTTGGTTATTCTTGATCATGAAGACAGAAAATCAATCAAACATACGGATTTGCTTGCTGTAGCTATGAGATCGCCATCCGGGCTGATTTCGATTGCCCTCAAACTTGATCCATGTGCTGGTATGATGCTAACATTTCCTGTTTCGATCTCTACCAGCTGTACTTGTCCAGGTGTTCTTCCAGGGAATGCCATGTGTTTTGATGAAATACAACAGAGTCCAATGGGATTGTCGGCGGTCTCAAAGGTCGATAGTCTCTCAGGATTGGCTGTGAGTGTATAAATATAAACCTTGTTGTGAAAAGCAACAACAACTCGTGTCCGTGCAACTTTCACACCCAGGACAGGTTCACGGAACTCAAGGCTGACTGCAATTTTTTGGGCCTTATCGTTCCAAAGAATAACCTATACCATATTAGATATCTGTAATTCTTTCCATACAGCGGCATATGACCTATATACCTTGTTGTGCGGGAACTTAGGCTGCTTCCCTCCACCAACTAGAGCGAGTATGTTCGTCCGTCCAAGCATCTGTACCGTACCAAGTCCAGCGTTAAAATCTACTGATTCATTAGCAAGTGTCTGTACTTGCGTGACTTGGGAAGTGATGGTATTTGTGCACGTGACGTACCTCGAGTCTTTTCAAGTTGGCATGGATCGGTGAGGAAGACTATATGTAGGTTAGCTACAGCTTAAGATAGTTGTAATAGTTCATACTCGATACTCACTACAGTATCCAGTCTCGAGACCAACGGCAAAGCAACCAGCGTCCTGGTTGAAGGCAACTGACAGGACAGCTTCATTGCTGGTATGCTCAATAGCGTGTCTAGTATTCATGATGACGACGTAAGATGCGAGAACGAAACGATGGATAAGACACTGCCGAGTGAGCACAGAGCTAAGAGGATGATGGTGTCTTATTGAGTAAGAGCATCACCATATGAGACACGATGTGGTGTAGATAGATCGTGGAGTCTGTTTGTAGGCCAAATAAATATATCTAGGTAGGTAAGGCGGGTACCTAAGAAGATGTCTCACACGACGGGATATATAAGTAAACATAGAAACAGTATAGATTCTGGGCATATATCATGACGTTAAACTCGAGGTCGCATTCTCTTCTTACGCAAACGTTATATATCACCATTAAAAATTGAGAATGGCCTTGGATCATGTTAGAGGCAAAATAAAATATAAAATAAATTAAGATAAAATCAAATAGGAATGTTTTCCACCTCTTCGATTATCTTTTGACGGTTTTGCTTTAGACTCCTTGAATGTTCCCGCATTGTAATCATGTGAATTTGGCCAATTGTGACCACCGAACAGATTAATGTTACCTTATTTTTATGAACTCTCTTCCTTTTCATATGGGAGTGGGGACCTTCGTCCATGAAATTTGCGCCCGTTTAAGGTAGTAATTTGACTTCCTTGCCAATCCATAAAAGATGATGGAGGTGAATGTGCATCGTCCCTTGTTGGGTATCTCTCAGCTCTCAAGCACGCCAAAGTACCCTCAAGTACAGTATCAATGATTAAGGACCATAAGTACCGCAACTCTAGAAAATACATTTACAGGTGCGAGTACCTTTGTATCTTCGGTCTGGCTAAGTCATTTAGAATTGTAGCTTCTCCACATGAGGCGCTTGAGGTAGGGAAGGACTCAGAGCATTGGTGTTTGATGATACCCTTATTCAAACCTACCTCATGAAAAACGTTGCGGGAAAATGTGAAGGACACGATAAAGGATTATATACTTGGACATCTTCCTCACGCTTATGTCCTTTCAACCCGATATGACTACCAAGTTGTCTATGGTTGGTTTCATGTCAACTGATCCACACAAGATGCATACAAGAGAGATGGAATGAAGCTCATCTTCAATCGCCGTCAACATGGTCTTGCGTACTCTACCGTCATTGAAAGATGAAAGGACCATAGAGTGCAGAATGAGAGTAAGAGAGTAAGAGAGAGAGTGAGAGTGAGAGTAGAACTACTCCACTACTGCGGCCTGTGCTTTTGTCAAGGGATCTCCAGGCCTTAGGCATGGGATCTGAGACGCATCATTAAAGCTCTCCCTCCGAAGAAAGCTGGTCCAGGTTCAGTGGTGTGTGTAAAGATAGGAGATGCACCTCATTTAACCTATGAGGGATAGATATACCCAAAGCTCAGCATGTAGGCAATAACCCGTCTCAACCGCATGGAATGAAATGTAAAATAAAATAATAACAATAACAATAATCATAATCATTATAATAAAAGCGCACAAATACAGAACGGTAGACATCTTTTTATTGTTATATCGGAATCGTGCATGTACCTTGCCTTAGCACGGGCAGTTGAGCAGGTGTAAGTGCTCTAAGTTTAGTCTCCCCATCAAATGATCCCCCATACCTTACAATCGGCGCCTCGCCTAAATCCACTTCGACCCCTTTCGTGGTGGCTCGTAGGAGAGAGCTCACACTTAACGTGCCTACCACGACACCACGACTACTTACTACTACTACTACTACTACTGCTTTCTCCCGTCGACGCTGCTTGTGAACACGATCCCAACTCAGCCCGACAAAGCCGCAATCCTTCCTTCACTTCAATTGACCGTGATAATCGTCAAATCTACACTTTGACGACTACCTACCTACAGTTACGCTCACTTTACTTTCATCTGTTTCGATACCCAACTTCACCACGCGCCGTCGTCCGCCTACGACAACTCACCTACAATCACAATGTCATCCCCATTGAGCGCAGTACGTACCTCTCCACGCGCCTCCGCATTCCCTACGAGCAAGCAAACCCCTTGGCACATCATCTACATCGCTCAGTTCCAGCTGGCTGCGTTGCGCATCAACGCATTACTCGCACTGCCTGCGCGCATGAGCGCAGACAAACCTCGCGTCTACGTACCACCATAACTAACACTCTACTCAGATCAAGATGCGCCGTAAGAAGAACGTCAAGAAAGGTATTCAGTTCTGCTTGATGGTCTGTGGAGCTTCAGGAACTGGTATGTGACGATCACTATCTCCCCCCTACCACCAATACTTCGACTGACCACTTACACTAGGACGTACCACCTTCGTCAACACTCTGTGCGGCAAGAAAGTGCTCTCGGGCAAGGATGCTGACGATGCTGCCAACGCACATATCGAAGAGGGTGTGAAGATTAAGCCTTCCACTGTTGGTACGAATCATGCGCTTTCTATACAACTGAATGCCTGCTAATGAAAGGCTCCAGAGCTCGAGTTGGACGAAGAAGGAACCCGTATCTCTCTCACTGTTGTCGACACACCAGGTTTCGGAGATCAGATTGATAATGAGGCAAGGTGAGAGGTCTCCTCCCCATTCGCACATATGTGCAAATAGACTGACATTGTGTACCAGTTTCGGTGAGATCTCTGGATATCTTGAGCGCCAATATGATGACATTCTCGCCGAAGAGTCTCGCATCAAGCGTAACCCACGTTTCCGCGATAACAGAGTGCACGCACTGCTTTACTTTATCACACCAACTGGTCATGGGTAAGTAGAAGATGATCTCGATGTTTGTCAGCAGTGACACTAACTGTCTACCAGTCTCCGTGAATTAGATATCGAACTCATGAAGAGATTATCGCCACGGGTGAACGTCATCCCTGTTATCGGCAAGGCTGATTCTCTCACTCCAGCTGAGTTGGCTGAGTCTAAGAAGCTCGTTATGGAAGATATTGAGCACTACCGCATCCCAGTTTACAACTTCCCATACGATATTGAGGAGGATGACGAGGACACTGTTGAGGAGAACGCTGAGCTTCGAGGACTTATGCCATTCGCCATTGTTGGATCTGATGAGGTCGTGGAGATTGGTGGACGTAAGGTCAGAGCCAGACAGTACCCATGGGGTGTGGTTGAGGTTGAGAACCCAAGACATTCTGATTTCTTGGCCATCCGAAGCGCCCTCCTCCACAGCCATTTGGCCGACTTGAAGGAGATCACGCACGACTTCTTGTACGAGAACTGGCGTACTGAGAAACTCAGCAAGAGCTTCGAGGGTGGTGCTCCAGCGTAAGTCACAAAGCTCCAGCTATTCGCATCTCCATGTATACTGACTATGAAACAGTGATTCTTCCATGAACCCAGAGGATCTCGCCTCCCAGTCTGTTCGTCTTAAGGAGGAGCAGCTTCGTCGTGAGGAGGAGAAGCTCCGTGAGATCGAAGTCAAGGTCCAAAGAGAAATCAACGAGAAGAGACAAGAGCTCTTGGCTCGCGAGAGTCAACTTAAGGAGATCGAGGCTAGAATGCAACGCGAACAGAGCGCCCACACGGAGCAAATGGAGGCCAACGCTCAAGCTCAGGCACAGGCTCATGCTGCCGCAAATGGAAACGGAGAGGCTGAGGCCTAATTTGGCATTGATGAGATGGTGTTCAGGGCGAGGAGCGTTGGGAGATGGTATACCTTTGGCCGTGTCTACCGAAAAGGTTTTGTCGTGTTTGGGAACGTTTCTCAAGTATGTTTTCTTCGCGGCATTTCACATAGCACTTTCTGGCTTCTAAAAGCTCCTTCTATCTTCTTTTTATCGACTTTCTAATGTTGAGACCGAATTCTGTTTCTTGGTCGTTTTTTCTGTAGTACCATAGCTGAATGAAATGCTTGACCTTCAATCAGATTTCACTTCCATATATAGCATGGAGATTAATTCAATCATTCTGTCTCATGGTTTATTGGTCAATCATGATGACCTCGAGTATGGGTTTTCTGATCGACAGCAGATTCAACCATTAAGTGTAGTCATCATGGTGAAACGATATCAAAAGACACTAGCATTCCCGTATTTAAGAGCTGAGAGTTCTCTATGCTTCTATTCACACTAATCACGCATTCTACTGTGTTCGCCCAATATCCATGCGTTATGGTGTTGTAAGGCTTTTAAGACCAATCATATGACTAAATGCTCCAGACTCTCACTCTGTTCTCCACAACTCGACATGGTGCGCACGTGGTTCTAGCGACTAGCGAGCTGAGTGCATCATCATAAACGGTAATCTCAGTGGCGCCGAACAGCTACCTTAACGACCTTTCTTACAATACCTCGCTCTTCCTATTAGCAGACATCTCCAGTTGCATCGTTCTAGCGACGATAATACGCATCTTGCCCGAATCTCCAACTTCTTCATTCGGCTTCTTTGGCGCAATGTCGACCGCAAAATACACTCCCACGCCGCAGCGTGATTCGCTTGATGAACCAGATCATTACACTCAAGCGCCTCCATCGTACGAGGAACCCAGCACCAGTCGTGATGAGGATGCTCTTCTAGGCGGTGCCCCAAGAAGCAGCGAGGACAACATCCCTGATGACTTCAAAGTTCGTAACATCGGCCACTGTTCGAATACTACTAACATTGTGAAGTTTGGCGGCTGTGTCGCAGAGGCGACCATCGATATTCGCATGCAATTTGTCCGAAAGGTTTATGCTATTCTGTGAGTAAACTATGGTGCATTCGGTACCAGGCACAATATACTGATATTCACAGCTCGGTCCAACTCATTTCTACCGCAATCTTGAGCTCTCTATCGTTTTTCAGCAGTGGGTATAGAAATTGGATACAAGGCAACCAGTGGATGATGTGGGTATCGCTGTTTGGGGCTATTGGATTCATGGTGTGTTCTACTATCATACTCAAGTAATATGCTTCGATTGCTAACGATTTTCTCAGCTCTTGACATACTGGAAGCGCAAGAGTTATCCTACAAACTTACTTTTCTTGGCAGGCTTCACTGGTCTAGAAGCATACTCGATATCCGTCATAGTATCCTTCTATGAATCGCGCATAGTTTTGCAAGCCGTACTCCTTACCGCAGGTATTTTCGTGGCTCTGACACTATTCGCCTGTCAAACCAAGTATGATTTTACCTCATGGATGCCATATCTTTTCGGTGGACTATGGGCCTTGTTGCTCTTTGGGTTCATGGCTGCTTTCTTCCCCCACAACAGCACCGTTGAGCTTGCTTATTCGGGCATCGCAGCTCTGATCTTCAGTGGCTACATTCTTGTTGATACTCAGCTGGTGATGAGACATTTCAACCCGGAGGAGGAGATCGCTGCTGCGATTTCATTGTACCTGGATATTATCAACCTCTTCTTGGCAATTCTGCGCATCCTCAACAGCCAGCAGAACAACTAACTCTGTCAAACTCTACACCTGGTAAAGCAGTCCATTCATTATGCCATAAGCCTATTTTCTGAATGGTTGACTAGGGGTTTATGTGTTTAAAGTCTTTTTGGAGTGTAATGGAAGTCAGTGAAACAGAATGGTTTTGGTTTCAAATAGCAAGTACATAATTCTACAATTTGGGCAATCTTCGGCAGACAGTATGAATTAAGGTTTGATATCGAGTGTAATATTTTTGAAGTGACATAAGAGATTAAGTTACCTGACCGACATAACCCTGCGAGAATGGGGGGGAGGGGGCATTGTTGAGAAGTAGTTTCAGTATTTAGCTTGATCGCCCGCAACAAAAGTTCACTGGTGTCTGTTTTTTTTTTCTCTTGCTGCATAGAGTGGAATTGGCAACACCTGCAGGTTCGCTTCAGTATGCACAGCTTACCGCAACGATTAGCTTTTGATTTTTTCTTTTTCTTTCCCTTGATAACATTTATCTCTCTCTCTGTATCTCACACACAGGCTCTCTCTTTGAGTGTATGATTCCCCGACTACCTACCTTAGCTAGATGCTTACTTGTGTATGTACTTGTGTATGTACTTGTGTACTTATGTATTAGCAATTATAGTGCCCTGGATTGGTCCAAATACCTTACCTTATTAGGTGAACATAGGGCGAAGCTCCGTGGAGGGTCCTTTGATGTTTTTGGCACTACTCAAGGGCGCTCAAGGGCACTCGCTGGCATCCTTTTGAGCTCAGCAAGATGGTAGCGCCCTACTAGTGGAAGAATGGCGACCAGTGATTCTCAACCTGTGTCAAAGAACCCCCTGTGCCCCTGGGTTCCCGTTTGGTGGTTTCGACCAGATGAGCGTTAGACGCATGGAAAAGATGGAAAAGAGATGAGCGCACGCGCACGCACGGGGAGATAATCCATGCGCTGGGGGAAGAAGGTGAAAGACTGGAGACATATGTAGCAAGCTTTGCACGTACTCACGTACTCACTCATATAGTAATGGTAATGATGATGTGCCAAAAAGATGCAAGAGATTGGATCCAGGCTCAGAAGTGTATGCACTGCACGCAAAGCAAATCTCGTTGCGCACGGAGTTTCTGCCATATTGGAGGTCGAGAAGTTCATGTTCAAAACACGTATGAAGGGGGATAAGGTAGCTCCTAATGAAGAAATATCAGCTCGATCGTTGTATAGAGGGAGATAGGAGCGAAAAGAGACTGTGACGATGATGGTGTATTTGTAGCATGGATTGCGACAATAGAGGAGGAAGTGGAAGTACACATACTGATTCGATATTCCGTACCCCACACGTATGTACCTTTATAAGTTTCGAGCTTCGGGTGTCAATATATCGGGCATTGAAAGAAAGGATATGTTTATATGTACAACATATGTAACATGTAATAGTAGCACCATAGTACGTACATACATCAGTCACGCCTTTAATTTGAACACTAGAACACTAGAGCATATACTAACAAGTCGACTACATCTATGTAAAGCCCCTTGAAACTGCATATATGTATTCTATGTATTGTGTACTCGAAGCCTCAAGAGACGTCCGTCCAACTATCAATACTAATACCGTAGAACTTCCCCTTACCTTCCTCCTTCCTCCTTCCTCCTTCCTTTTCATGTTGATCAACTCAATGCAATCGGTTATAAATCCATGAAGCTATAGCCATGAAGCCTTGAAGCTATAAAGCCACAGATCCATAATCCATGAACCCCATAACCCTATGAACCTATGAACCCATCCTCTCTATCCATTAATCCACAAAAACTTGGAAAAGGGTCGCCAGCCATACACCGCCCTGATAGCCCAATCAGGACCCTCTTTACTACTAAGTGAGACGGTATCACTTCCTACAGAATCCTCTCACAATCACTCACACACACACACACACACACGCACACACACACTCTCTCTCTGTCTCTCTCTCTCACACACTCACACACAATCACACACCATACAAATTATAACTCCTACCACCTCCACCTCCACCTCCTCCTCCTCCTCCACCATATCAATTGCAACGAAACCCCCTCCCCCCTCCCTCCTCTAACCTCACTCTTCCTCTGCCTCTTCTTCCTCCTTCCTTACCCACCCTTCCCCCTCCTCCCGAAGCTATCACCCATTACCATTGTCAACTCAATTCGATATTCAACAAAGTCTAAACCTAGACAATTTCGTTCTTTTACCCTGAGCAAAACAGGAAATACCCTCAGCATATCGGGAAAATCCCCATGATTGCTCAATTAACTACCAATTGAGCCTACACGACTGGCGCTTCGGCCGCAGAACCTCTCTACACGAATTTGCAGATAACTACGATTAAATGTCCTCTTACGATCCTTCCGAGCGCGCAATGAGTGGTTCGCCCGTCTCAACACCTGCCAGTAGCATTTCCGATGATGCTGTAGCTCCTGACGCGCCACAACAATGGCCCTCTGAAGGTCAACAATACAAACCCATTGTGGAGAAGTCGCTAAGCCCACCTGTCTTCTATCGCAAAGTCAAGAGACAAGATGATGGGCCATTGGCCATTTGCTGTGAGTGGGTGGTACAGCATCAAGTTGGTGAGTTCGTGAAGAGAGAAGCCCTCTACTGTGAATACATGGAGTTGACAATTCTATGCGATCAGGACTTTCGGTGAATCTCCTCGTCCTCCTTGCTCTTACCCATATCTGTTTCCCACGCGCTCGACGACACACGCGCAAGTTCTTCGAATTGTCCTATTATAACCCAGATTCGGGTGAATATACTGCTGGCTGGGATGACATCTGGATGGTCGTATATTGGATCGTGGTCTTTACAGGATTAAGAGCGGCCGTGATGGATTATGTGCTCACGCCATTGGCTCGTCGCGGTGGCATCTCAAACAAGAAGGATTTGACACGCTTTGCTGAACAAGCATGGCTTCTTGTCTACTACATGGGTTTCTTCTCCTTGGGAATGGTATGTCTACCACTTTGTTGAGTGGCCAGGAGAGCATTTGGCTGACATTCGCGCAGTATATCATGTATAACTCGGACTACTGGCTGAATCTGAGGAACCTGTGGGTTGATTGGCCCAACAGGGAGCTTGGGGGTTTGTTGAAGTGGTATACACTCGTTCAATTCTCATTCTGGTTGCAGCAAATCATGGTAGTGAACATTGAGAAGCGCAGGAAGGATTACTTGCAAATGTTCACTCACCACATCATCACCAGTCTTCTCATTTTCACAGCCTATGGATATCATCAGGTCAAGGTCGCCAACATGATTCTGTGTGTGATGGACGTTGTCGATATCTTCCTACCAGTTAGTCGAATTTCTCCCCACAAAACCACTTCTACTAACCGTTGGCACAGACAGCAAAATGCCTCAAATACCTTGGATACTCGCGAGCTTGCGACGTTGTGTTCGGTATATTCATGGCAACATGGGTGATTGCCAGGCATGTTTTCTACATGATGGTCTGCTGGTCCGTCTACCACGATATTCCACAAACGATTGAATACGGTTGCTACAAGGGGAAGAATCACAACTTGACTGGGCCATTCCCAGCTCCTGATAGATTTGCGCATCTTCTCGAACCTTTCCGAGACCCCGTTGGCATTGTTTGCTGGGACGACACAATCAAATGGGGCTTCCTTAGCGCGCTACTATTCTTGCAAGGTATCACGCTCTTATGGTTCTGGATGATCTGCAAGGTTGCAATCAAGGTGGTTAAAGGAGGCGAGGCAGACGACACTCGCAGCGACGACGAGGAAGCCGACTACGAAGAGATCGAGCAGACTGTGTGTGAGGTAGCCGTCCCAGCGAAGATGGTGCCGTTGGAGGAGGAAGTTGGCATCGAATCCATCAATTTGAAGGGACGTACAAACTCTGCAAAGCGATACAGAAAGGGTGTTTCTAGTTCCAGTGGCGTAACTCTGCCTGGGCATAGCGACAGGAAGGAGCTTCTTGGAAGAATTGGATGTGATAAAGGCGTTTAAATAGTGGAGATACCTAACCCGCCGGTGACTTTTTATTGGCGAGTCCCGGCGGTTGTTGCTCCCCGGTGGGATCAGATACTGGGAGTTTTTGTTGTGTTCTAGGCGTGCATAGGTTGGCAGTCATGGAGGATTTCATCCTTATAATGACTTAAGTGAACGAAAAGAGAAAAAAGAAGGAATCGTTATTTCAAGCAGAAAAGAAACGAGAGAAGATGAAAACTTAGCTCTCTTCCCATCTTGTAGTATTCAGCCTCTTCACTTTGTGATATAGCCCTCATAAATGAGTTCAGAGAAATTATGAGTCACTTCTCAACTCGGCACGCAAGGCCTCATCAAAGATGAAGAGAAAGCAAATTATGAATTTCATTGGCAGCGGAGGCTTTCAATTTGTAAAGAGACAATAGCTCGAGTCAGACTCATCTGCCGATAACCGTCACAAGGT
Source organism: Allantophomopsis cytisporea (assembly GCA_024752435.1). Taxonomy (NCBI): domain Eukaryota; kingdom Fungi; phylum Ascomycota; class Leotiomycetes; order Phacidiales; family Phacidiaceae; genus Allantophomopsis; species Allantophomopsis cytisporea. The sequence continues at coordinate 386,563 of CP103036.1, forward strand.
ACTGCCAATCGTACCCAAGATTCCCCCAAAATTCCTCACAGCCCTTCCCCTATAGACAGACAATCCTTACTCAGATACCATTGATCAATACTCGTCAGAATGCAAAAGCCACCCATAAACATAACCGTGTGTGGTGAAGTGTGGCAAGGGCCGGTGCTATATATGGTGCACCCAAGGATTTTCGAATGACAAAGGAGAGACGTTACACATTGACATATTACATAAGAAGCTCAGGGTTCTAAGCACACCCGTACCCTTCTATAAAAGAATCAAATAATTCGAAGGAGCAATCCCGGTGTCTCCATTCTCCTTCTTGGCTTGCCACCATCTGCCACTGACATCAGACACTTCGAGAATCTCGTGTTTCGAGAAACTTATTTCGTTGGCATCATCTGGGTTTGCCTCGTAGGAGTAGATGGCCTTCGCGCGATAAGGGTACTCTGTGGGCGCAACGACCTCGCCGACTGGTTCGGCTGATCCTCCATTCATGTTTCCTTGAGTTGGTCCAACTGGCGTACCATTTCCGAAACGTGGTGCAGAAGAATTACGCTCCGTTCCAGCTGCACCACCGGGAAAGCCAGATACAGGAGAGGAGGTCTCGAAGCCATTCAGCTGAGCGGATGTGTACATTTGGGGTGGTTGATTGGAAACTGAGGTGTCTGGGCGCTGGCTACCATAACCATTCGACATGCCGCGGTCATTGCGGGAGTGTCTGTGATCCTTGTGAAGAGCGAAGGAGTCCAGGTATGCACGAGAGACAGCGGAAGGGCTTGAGCCAAAGTAAAATATCCATACGATCTTGAGAGAAGCAGTTAGTAAAGCGTCCAAGTGCTTCTACCCGGAAATTATGCCGTTGCTTACCAACACAATTGACAAGAGGATGTGACCAGCAGCAACTGCTTCTTGTGCAGCGTCTGGAGAATAGACAAGTGAATTGATAGTCGAAGTTGTCAGGGTTAAGCCGTACGACAGGAACCCAACAATAGCAACATGATAGGTCTGAGTTGTATCTGAGGCAACGACGACAAATACTACGCCAATAGAGAAAAACATATACGCAATTGCCCACCAGGAGAAGTTTGGTAGATTATCATCCACTTGTGCTGCGATGGAAGCGAAGAAAGCAATCATCCACGCTAGCTGTAGGTCTATGTCAGTATATGTATGTTTCACAACATTGCGAAGATCATAGATTCCGACATACCATGGCGATTGACAAAGTTGAAAGCGCGAATGGGTCGCCAATAATGTTGCCCATACTCATACTACGCATACCCCCAGTGCGTCTCCTCGAGGAATCCATCTGACCATTCATTTTACGGAGCGACGGGGAATGTAGCGATCCGTAAGATGGCATAGGGAAGCGTGAAGGGTGCGCCTGCAAGACGATGTGGTTTTGAGGGTGAGGGTATAATTAAAATCGTGAGATTGGTAGTTGTGGACTGTCGAGTTGACGGGGTGCGCAGGTTGATGAGCTTCACACGCGATGTGGATTTGTTCGTTCAACGGGAGCCCTTTGAGACAAAGAAAGTTGTTGTATCTGAAGATAAATGCTGAAGAATAAACCAGTATCTTCAACAATTTACGAATCGAGGGGTTAATGGTTTTTGGAAGTCGAGCACAAACAGGGAGGGTATTGCGAATAGATCGAGGTCGAAAGACGAAAAGCAGGGAAATATGGTCGGGGTATTAGACAATCGGGATTATTGAAAGTGTCGAAAAGTAGAGAGAGTGTGTCGAGTGTGTTAGACAAGTTGTAGTATTGCGTCTGTTTGTTTTTTGAATTGTTCTTTCTGATTCTTTGGCTTTAAGTTTTGAATGAGTGACTGGAACGACTGCGAAGGTCGCAAGACGATCGCGATGACGGTGATTATTGTGGTGGTGGTGGAGGTGGAGGAGGAGGAGAGGGTGAATGTTTTGTGATTCTTTTGTGAGAAGAGGAAGGGAAGGGTAGAAGCGTAGAGCGTAGTAGATTTGGTAGATTGGTGGATTGGTATTGGTGTTAGTCGTTAGTCGAGACGTGGAGGAAGTGTAGGTCTTGGTGGGTTTGGAGAAGCAGACAGGGCGCGCACGGGTGTCGGTGCAGTGCAGGTGCTGGTGCTTGTGCTGGTGCTGGTGCTGATGCTGATGCTGATGCTGATGCTGATGCTGGTGCTCACTCTTTTGAATATGCTCCGGTGCTTGAAGGAGTCGAGGCGTGGTGTGTGCTTGGGTGCCGCGGGTGGTGGTGGTAAGGCAAGGTTCAGGTCAAAGAACAGGCAAAGGTTGTATGGTGTTGCACTTCTTCCGCGTGGTGGGTGGGTGAGTTTGGCGTTTATGAGTGGGCAGTTTGTGCACGACGGATGTAGGAAAAGTCCTTTCCGTCCTTTCTTTCCTTTCTTCCACTTGATTTGATATTTGATTGATGCTGCTCTGCTCTGCTCTGCTCTGTCGGTCGTCAGTTCCCGGCGTACATACAAACTGTCAATCTTAGTTCTGTCGTGCCTTCGTTCGTGGTGTTTTGTGTGGTTGGTCGTGTATGATTGAGTGCTTCAGAGCAACTTGATACAGTACTGATTGATGTCAATATATGCCTAGGAAGACAGTACTCCTACAATAACAACAACAATAATGGTAATAGCAATCATGCAATATTCAACAGATCAGGTTCATATACCATGACCATAGATCATAGACCACAATACTGTACTTCAGCTTTCTTCTCCAATGACAGCATAATATCTCTAGGAATATGTTGCCATGCAGAAAAAAAGCCCGAATGTACCTGAGTAGTATATGTGTGTGTGTGTATGGACATACATACATACTCCTGAAGCACCAGAAGTACTTTCACGGATGTGCATAAATGATCTGACTGGTATCGCAGCTTTTTGATTGAATGATGCAGTAAATTGAGTATCTGAATGGCCGATAGATAAATTGTTTGATAAATTGAATGGAGGAGACAGGGTGTAATACATACAGGGCTGCTGGCGGGGCTGAGCTACCACTTCTCACGGTGGAGTCAGGACGTACGATGGCGCGAGTACGTACCTTTCGAGTGGAGTATTTGCGTATATATCGTAAATAATCCTTTGTCCCTGTCGCAGTGTGACTAGCACCAACGATGTTCGAAGTAGAATATATACTAGTATGTGTTTGGAAGAAAGTAGAAGCAGAAGAAGAAGAAACCAATTCGGATTTTTTCAATAATTATGGAAGTCAATCATCAAAGGGAATAACAATTCGATAGAAGTGGAGATGTGCGAGAGAGTAGTAGTACTGGTATGATCGGACGGATTCCAATTGGAGAGTCTCCAGAGGTGGCTGGGTTGGGGCTTGTTGGTAGCGACACAGTGATGTTTCAAGAGGGAGAATGCTTCTGCGTCCGCCTCTCCCTACTCATTAACAATGTGCGTAGAATAAGGAAAGCTAACAAATAAGCACTGTCAAATCTCTGAATCTGCAACACACAACGGAAATGGCTCCACAAGTGATTTTGAAGGTGCCCACAGTCGAGAGAGTGTGTGCGTCAATTCTCCGTGAGTGTGAGTGTGAGTGTGAGTGCGTGGAAGAGGGACTCGACTCGACTTTGTGAGCCCGGGCCTTCTTCCCTGTGCTTCTTGAAAGTCAGGTCAAGTCAAGTTCAAGTCGACGGAAGAGATCAACTTTCAGGCACCCAGAGGCACCCAGAGCGGAGGAGCTTGGCACTGATGAGTACCAGAAATGTATGGAGTATGTAGTAGTGGTGGTAGTAGTAGTAGTATGAAGGGTTGAGTTAAGGCAGTATGCAGGGCGCAGGGCGCGCAGGGAAGACTCTCGAGGAAGAGAGGGGGAGAGGGGTCGTGCTTCGTGCTGCGTACGATAAAGAGGAGAGAGAGGAGAGAGGGCGAAATTGATAATTTTATGGTGCCAAAGAAATGCAATGCATCACCAGCCACACTCTGTGAGAGATTGGGAGTTCCTGCTCTCTGCTGTTGTATACTTTGGTATTGTATGTGCTTGATGATGTTTGCAAGGCGGTTATGGGAATGAAGTTCGCTGGACCCTCTCGAGAGTGTCGGGTGTACTGTGTATGACAAACAAATGATTGTTCTACTTGGACAGTAGGTGTAATCACAGCTTCCGTTGTCTTGTCCACAAGAGCCAAGAATCGACTCCCAGGATCCCAGAATCACACTTTGGTAGTACTGGTGATACTGTCGTTTCTTTGGGAAGGATTTAGAGTGTTGCTTCTTGGTGGGACTTGTGGTGGAAACGTGGAACGGCAATGGCTGCAGATGAATTACCCTTGCTCTTTAATCGAGATTGTTTTTGATATGAGGGTATCCGCTATCCTCCCTCGAACGGCCACTCTCAGCCTTGTCCTTTCGCTCTCTTGAGTTTTGATCGCTGCACTCAAGAGTAGGTGAAGTATAATGGGAAAGTTGTGCCAAGAACCAAATCAAATCTAACTGTTTGATGAAATAGTGAGAAGCAGGCAATGTACAATTTAGAATATGTTAACAATCGAAGGGTCTAGAGTAGACAGAGAGGATTACCAGGACTATTTAATGTCATTGCGGTTTAATGGACGGGGCTAGACTGGGGAGGGAAGAGGGGGCAATCATTGACAGACAATTGAATGCCTTGATTTATTGCATGCAAATGAAGCTTCTCATTCGTAGAATATAACTTTCTTACTACTACTGCAGGTAAAACAGGGTAAACCGGCCGATATGGTCTTTTCAATGTCACTTCTGCAGTGGAGCATTCGTTGGAATAGTCTCCTCTGTGATAAAGAGATAGAACGAACATACTACTTACCTCTGTCTGGGTATTTGGAGCTGAGAGCTGAAAGAGGAGAGCTGAAAGAGGAGAGGAATATGCCTCAACCAATGCCTAAAAGCTACCTATGTGCCGTTCTTGCTGCAAGTTTTGCTTTGCTCTGCTGTTCTCTGATGATTTGACTCGCTCGCTCTTCTCTATTTCTTTCATTCTCCTTCCATTCCTTTGTACCAAGTACTATCTATCTATGCACTTCTTATGGTATCAAGCTCTTGTTGCACATTATCTAGACTCGCTCATCGTGATGATTGGATGGCTGTGACTCTGCGTGGCCATACAGTGTACATACTTGTTGTATTCTACAGTACATATATATGTACCGTGTATATACATCGTCCCCTAGTCTTGTTCTTTCGCCACAGCGAAGTGTGGCTGTGGCTGTGTTATGATCTGTGGCTTGAAAAACGTTGGGGTAAGCCAAGCTATTCCAGTAGCGCACCATTTGCTGTGTAGATCCGCAGGCTAAAACCTCAAATCGCATCAAGACTTGGAACTTTATGACGAGACTTGATTTGAGGTATCGTACATCACTATCCCGCTTCTTGCTCTATTCATATTCTCTCAGAGTCACATAACTCCGAAGAAACAGCTCAAGGATGCTCGGACAATTGTAGATCTCTTTTCAAAACGAATGAAACAAAAAAAAAGATATACATTCACATTTCGTTGAGCCAACTCAATAAGCTGCAAATTCTCACTCCCACTTCCAAATGTATATATGACACTTCTAACCTGGATCCTGGTATGCCATATATCGAAGTTCGAGGGCATGAACACCGGGAGACAAGAATCCAAACGAGCTCACCATCTTGACTTGCCGAGGTTGTGCTCTGCCCCTGAAGTACAATATACTTGATGAAATGGCATTCCATAAAATCATTGGCCTCTCACTACCTATACCTTTCTACTCAGTCTTTTGCACACGAATGTATGTAACAGATATCTGGGAAGACCTATTCGACGCATTTGGTGCCTTTTATCATTGAGGCTTCGACACTTTTCGCATCCTTCAAACTCCGAATACTGCTTGATTCTGGCAATCATGTCCTGCAATCACGTATACATTATATTATATTGTAGCAAGCATTGAGGCATTACATGTATGTATTAGCAATGTACCAAGCATCTTTGACTATCAGAAACTCCTCAAATCTTCGAATATGTATACTGCTTTGTGAAAGCCCCCAATAGTCAAACTATTTCTTTCAAACGAGCAATAAGATTACCAACCTGATCTCTCAACTATCAAAACTCGGTTTGTGCCTATGTAATATAATACAGGAGTTTGCAGATGTTGTGAAATTCTTCATTTCATTGTATATTGATTGACATCTACTATCGACAGGACGGCGGCAATTTTGTTGTAATAAGATGGAGCCGTATGATATCTCTGGTACTTAGGTGGGCAGAGTGTCTCTAGATAGCGACTTGTCCATAGTGTCTCTAAAAGCCTCAATTCCTCTGAGGCCCAACTGAACTTTGTACCAAATGATAGTAGGTACATTGCAGTCTATCAAAGAGACCACTTCAATCCGGGTATGCGACCCTTTCGTGGAATGGGCATATCTCCAGCATATATTTCTTCGACTTGGATGAGTTCAGCATCCTTTCCACAAGCCATATCTATATATCTTATAGTTTGCCCAACAGCGATTACTTGGCTCTATATTTACCTAATAGTTAGCAATAATTAAAACATCTAGAGCATACCATCTTTATACAGCGGCTCTACTTCGTTTAATTTCTGCGAATTCCTTTTCTTGTTCTGCTGCAATAACTCCCAAAGGGCTATACGCGGTTGCAACTCAACAAGAGGAGCAGCGGCCCTTGCATTGAAACCTGGGACATCGAAAGCAGATCTAAGACTAGACGCTGTGACTTGGTATAAGCTCGCTGATGAAAGGATAATGACTAGGAGGCTCGAAGTTCCTAGTCTGGCAAGAGGATTTCGTTATTCTTTTCTACGAAAGAGATTGGAGCAATGGACGTTTGGTTTATTAATCAATTATAACATCATTAGATATTCAAACAGATACTGATATTCGATTCATAGAGGCTCAAAGCTTAACACTCGACACTGAGAAAGACAGAGATATTCTACAAGACAGAGCGGTTTTGCGGAAGAGAGATATTCTAGAAGCTACAGATATTCTACAAGGCAGAGCGATTCTTGATAATATAGATATTTTGCAGCATAGAGCTATTCTAGACAACACAGATATTATACAAGATACAGACATTCTACAGGACAGAGCGATCTCATACAATGTAGATATTTTGTAACATAGAGCGATGCTATAAGACAGAGCAATTCTGTAAAACAAAAACACCCTATAAAATATAGATATTCTATTAAACAGAGTAATTTTACAGAATAGAGATATCTTTTAGTATAGAGCGATTCCTAATAGAGTGATTATATAGAATAGAGATATTTTATGATAGAGCGGTTCTACAAGACAGAAAGATTGTATGGGCCAAAGGGTTTAAAAGACAGGTAAGTTATATAAGAAAATAAAAATAAAATGGGGGGAAAAGGGAGGAAAGAGAGATTTTAAGAGAGCTTTCGATGTTTGAATCAACAGTAGAATTGCCTGTTGATTTCAAACTCTTTTGACTGTAATGCTAAATAGGTCCAGCATGTAAACAGTGTCGACATCCAAGATGTGGACCCGACGGGAAGGAACCGAGTCACACAACGGTCCGAGGCCGAATCATATGATAGGTATGTGAGTGATGTTTAAACGGTGACAGTGAAATTGCTGTGTTTTGAACTCCAATCGTCCGCCAAGGTTGTTGTTACTATATCGAGGCAATTCGTACGTACCCGGCAGATGAGCGCCTTATCGGCTGCCGCTAAGACCTGCGGCGTCTGCCACCTCGTTCGTAAGGCCGGCACGCGGGTAACTACGCAATCTGAATACGCCATCACGCTGACCTCTAAACAAATATTCAAGAATGGGTCTCTAACCAAACGGAACTCCCTTGATCAACATCGCAAACATTACAACGCTAATATACCATCTGTCACTTCTTCACCTTATCCACTGTCCACTTATTCGAGCTTCTGTGCCTTTCGCTGGAGACGTTCCCTTTTCGAGGACTCTTGACGAATACAACTATACTTAATCGCCAACCATCCCACCATAAACAGACCATCATTCTGGCGCCTCGACAGCAATAAGAGTACGACGAAGAGTGGCGTCCAACGATCATGGTGTCATACTCGGCAATCCCAGAGCAAATTGATGACCGCCCAACGCAGTCTGAGCCCGCGAGGGGTCGTAGTCGGCGCTCCAGTCGCTTGCTGAAGAAGGCTGGCATCTTGGGCCAGGCCTCATGGCTGAGCAGCAATGTCAATCTTGTCAATACCATTATAGGGGCGGGCACCCTCGCTATGCCTTTGGCTATGAGTCATATGGGTATTTTGCTTGGAACGTTTGTTATACTTTGGTCTGGATTGACTGCGGCGTTCGGATTGTATCTCCAATCGAGATGTGCCAAATATCTTGATCGAGGAGGGTCCTCCTTTTTCGCCTTATCGCAAATCACATACCCAAATGCTGCCGTGATATTCGATGCAGCAATTGCTATCAAGTGCTTTGGTGTTGGGGTCAGTTACCTCATCATCATTGGAGATCTGATGCCAGGAGTTGTGCGTGGCTTTAACGAAAATGCCAATAATATACAATTTCTTGTGGACCGCCATTTCTGGATTACAGCATTCATGTAAGACCGTTGAATGTCTTTGCTGCTTTACATGATAGGGACAGTGCTAAGTCAAATCTCTAGGCTCATTGTGATACCATTGTCATTTCTCAGAAGACTTGATTCACTAAAGTATACAAGTGTGATTGCACTTGTATCGATTGGCTATCTGGTTGTACTTGTTGTCTATCACTTCTGCAAGGGAGATACGAAAAATGATAGAGGCGATATCCGTGTGATAGAATGGGGTGGTGCGATAGCCACTTTAAGTAGCTTGCCTGTGGTTGTATTTGCGTACACTTGCCACCAAAATGTGAGTCCGCATTGCAGTCATACATAATTACACATTATCTAATGACAGCCCTTAGATGTTCTCTATTCTCAATGAGATCAAGGACAATTCTCCACGCAGGTATGCCTCCGGACCCCTATTCATCGTTTATTCTAGGCTGGGCACTAATATATCACATTCAGGACTACTGGTATGATTGCTGCCAGTATTGGATCCGCAGCTTCTATTTATGTATTGGTCGCAATAACTGGCTACCTGTCATTTGGTAACAAGGTCGCCGGAAACATTGTGGGAATGTGTAAGTTGTCTCATTCCATTGCAGGTTGTTTAGTTGCTCATATCAGCGCAGATATACCATCAGTGGCCTCTACAATCGGCAAAGCTGCCATTGTCATCTTGGTCATGTTCTCATATCCTTTGCAGGTACATCCTTGCCGTGCTTCTGTCGACGCAGTGTTGAAATGGAGACCAAGTGGACGAAAATCTGCCCAGGCCTCTCCAAACGGGTCACCAGCAAGAGCAATCCCATTGCTGGCCACTGGACTTCGTCCACGCCAAGACACAATGAGCGAAGTACGCTTTGCACTTATTACTACTGTCATTGTCATACTCAGTTATCTTGTTGCAATGACGGTGTCGTCACTTGATAAGGTGTTGGCATATGTCGGAAGCACTGGTAGCACCTCAATAAGCTTCATCCTCCCAGGGCTATTTTATTACAAAATTTCAGCTCCCGATTCCATTCATCATCAAAGATATTTGAAGGACAATGAGGAAGACGAGGACGAAGATGTTGAAGGAGGCGCTATTAGAGACTATACGAATGCGTGGCGAAGCGTTTTGCTTCGACGATTAGCTCTTGCCCTTGCGATCTATGGTTTCCTTGTCATGATCGTCTGTCTGGTTATTAACACTTTCTTTGTCATCGCTCATTAAGGCTGTGCTGTATTTCTTTTTCCTGTAGCGAACACTGTCATCGTTAGGTTCATGGTTTGGGTTGTTGGCGTATTATTCACTTTTATCTAGATCGTTCCCATTGACGAATCTACGCATTGTGGAACATTTAGACAGCATTTAGATTTCAACATAATTCATAATCTAGAATATGTTTCAATCCAGCATCTGTATATCCGCAACGCCGAAGTCCTTTTCCTATGGGCAAATCCCATTGCTTGACTTGAATCTGTTCAAAACGCCTGAAATGCCTAATAGTACAACTTGTAGTTTTGATTGAATACATTCATGACCGCTCAGCCACATTTATTGACTTATTTAGAGTCCAATTCATACGAGGGTCTGTATTTTGGCTCAAGAAGACCAATCTGCACCATCAAGTTAGTTAAGATACTTGTGAATTCAGGAAAACAATGCAGCCAGCTCACCAATGAGAGGAGTCTCCAGGCTGGATCAGATGGCTGTGCGCCGACTCCGAGCCAGTATTTTGCTCGTACGGAATCGAGTCTGATATCCTTGAATGGTTTGCCTTCTCCATCAAGTGCTGGTTTTGGAATCGGATCGTATGTGCCTACAGTATCGAACCGGTCCGTTAGTGAGCCACACATCGCTTCTGTCAATCTACCTCACATACCCAGAACTTCAATCGGCTTGCTGTTCCTTGCGGTTCTGAAAGATGTCAGTTACGATAAAACTCCAAGAATGAATGTCACTGACCTGGCGTGCGCAACAACGATGTTATAGAAAGGCGCTTTACGCTTGCCAAATCTGGCCAATCGAATTTTGAGGACCATTGTGAAGCAAGTTACTTGATAGTGTCGAAGTTATTGAGTTGTTACATTCTGCCTCTTGCCTACGCGGCATACGCTTCCTCGCATAACATTTATTTGCAGCCAATCACAACGGGCCACAGCCTTGTCGGAGAGAAAGACGCAGCAGCCTTACATCATATTGAATTCATACGGGACTCGGATTGCATCATTGACAGCCAGCCCATAAAGCAAGTAACTGACTATTCGATTTTCTTTGACTGTACTCTTCAGCATCTTCTGCCCCTTCATAGTCTGTGACAGTTCACAAGTGCTTTTGCTTGAACAATCTACACTTCACAGCAGAAATGGCGCTCAAGGTAAGACTGACCGGCTCCATAAGCATATATAAATTTTGACATATCAAGACAATTTCAGCCAAGAATGCTGCAGCACTCGACAAAGATCTCATGAGTGCCGGCGCATTTTCAATTGATCAACTTATGGAATTGGCAGGTTTGTCCGTTTCTCAGGCAGGTTCGTAACTCCTCTCATGTTGAGCTTAGATGATATATTCTCATCGCTTGAAAAGTATATCGAGTTCATCCCCCTTCCAAGGGACTCAGAATTCTAGTCGCTTGTGGACCGGGAAATAATGGTAAGCTCTCAATTTCGAGACTTGTTGTCATTTTTTTTAACTCATTCATGTGGCCAACAGGTGGGGATGGTCTTGTGGCTGCCCGTCATCTCTGGCACTATGGTTATAAGCCGACTATCTATTACCCTAAGCAAAGCAAGAATGAACTATACCAGGTAAGCATTACAATCCTTCCACTCTTGAAAGAATCTGCTTATGACACTACTACATTGAAAGAGACTTGCAACTCAATTGCGGAACCTAAACGTAGAATTTGAGAATGACTTTCACAAAGCCCTCATCAATACTGATCACATTGTTGACGCTATTTTTGGTTTGTGATATGTCCAAGTCACAGTTTTCATATATCGCTCACATCTTATATCAGGGTTTAGCTTTTCGGGTGAAGTTCGTGAACCGTTTCCCTCAGTCATTGAAGCACTTGAGAAGACTAAAGTCCCGGTGACCTCTGTCGATGCTCCATCATCTTGGAATATTGAAGAAGGACCGCCCTCTTCTGGTGTTGGCAAATCATTCCACCCTACTGCTCTTGTCAGTTTGACGGCACCGAAGCCGTTAGTTAAATGGTTCAGGGGCAGACATTTTGTTGGAGGCCGGTAAGTAGTCTAATATTATATGATTGCTATTCAGACTACTGATTTATGTTGCCTCACAGATTTTTGAGTCCGGATATCGCCCAAAGATACAATCTGGACTTGCCGAAATATGATGGACTTGACCAAATTGTAGAGGTTGATAGCAGTGGTGGGAAGCTATGATAAGTTGGTAGTGAGAACAACAATCATTGGATTGGTTGCTTCCAAGTACATCCCTGAATGTTACTCGTCTCTTTTTGACTTCCATGACAGGAATTTTATGAAGTCAAGGAGTTTCTCTTCATTGTACTGGTTCTTTGTTTTGTTTGATTTCAATCATTCAATGGTATGACTCGAAACGTCCACATGGCTTGGAAGATGGCTCTTAACAAATATACAACTCTTAGCGATGATTGGAAGATAGCTAGCAAACCAATGACCGCCCAACACAGTCTGAGCCCGCGAGGGGTCGTAGTCGGCGCTCTAGTCGTTTGCTGAAGAAGGCTGGCATCTTGGGCCAGGCCTCATAGCTGAGCGGCAATGTCAATCTTGTTTAATACGATTATTGGCGCTAGTACCTTGCGATGCCCCTTGCTTTAAGTTATATAGGTATTTCACTTAGAACATTTATTATACTTTAGTCTATATTAACCAAGTATGATATTTAGATGAATTATATTCTTAATCAAAATATAATAAATAAGTTATTTTGATCAAAGAGGGTCCTCCTTTTTTGCTTCAACGCAAATAATCTGGAACCAACGCAGGGCCGGAACCGACGCAAATCTTAATATTTTACCAATATCCTATTCTGACTCCACGTATACTAGTTCAAATCAATCGAGTACATCGTATACCACCCCGTAACTTTCGATCTATACCACCCCGTAACTTTCGATCTATTAGATATAAAAGTTTTACATCTTTTGAGTATAATTACACTAAGTTATACTCATTTTCAAGATATACTTTTTTTTATTTCTCTAGAAAGTAGGCACTTTTTCGGGTTTTATACTATACTCTTACATATACATAGTATGGCTAAAGGCTAAGCTTATATATAAGGTCTTTATACTCCAGTAAGCTTATATTTGTAACGGTTTCTATATAGCTAGCTAGGAGCACTCAGAGAGAGCAAGAAAGGTAGAAAAAGAGTATACACTAAAAATTGAGTGTAACTTTATTTGATTGTACTCGATTGATGTAAAACTTCCATATCCAATAGAGCGGGAGTTAAAGACTTATAAACTATCTACCTGACTAATTTGGGCTAGTGTGTGTGGAATTATAATTGGATGCTGGCAAAAGATTGAAATTGGCGTCGGTTCCGGGCCAGTCACTCTACTACTCTTTGGGTTCTGTTCCACTACTTGTGTAAGTCTTACATCAATTGAATGCGATTTAACCAAATTGCACCCATTTTTCACAAATTGTATAACGCGACTGGCCCATAAGCGACGCAGGCCCATAAGCGACGCATCTTTGGAATTTTAACTTAAAATGACTATAACTCTACACACACTAGTCCAAATCGGGTAAGCAGACCGGCATATGATTCTATAGTACAAAGGCACTAAGTTACACTTAGTTTCAGTCAACCCTTATATTTGGCTTCTCTTACGCTTTACAAGAGCTCCTAGCTAGCTATAATGTGACTTGCGTAGAAGCGACGCAGTACCCGAAGCGACGCATTTTCAAAATTTTCACTTCAATTGACTATAGCTCCATGCGCACTATTCCAAATCGGGCTGGAAGATAGTATATTACTCTCTAGTTTCTACTATATACAATGTGTAAGTTTCACGCCAATTGCATGCGATGAAACTAAGTTATACTTATTTTCAGTATACCTTCATTTTAAACTTTTCTTGCTTTTGAAAAGAGTTCCTAGCTAGCTGTATAAAAACCGTTTTATATATAGGACTACTAGGGCTTGGAGACCTTATATATTACTTGGATTCATAGTTATATAACTTTTAAAGGGAGATATAGCATACAGCCTGAAAAATCACTTGCTTTTTACTGAATCTTTTAATAACTTTAGCTAGAGCAATCATAAATGGCTATGAACTTGGATATAAAGTCTTTATATCCTAGTAGCCCTATCATAAGACAGTCTATATACAGCTAACTAGGAGCTCTTATGAAGTGTAAGAGAAATAGAAAAAAAGACATAACGTGCCTCATGGGGAACCGACGCATTAGTCGAAGCGACGCAGTAAAATTGAATGCAACTACTTTAATTACATATAACTCCTACGCCAACTTGTCCAAATCAGAATCCAGCTCTTCTAAGTCAATATAAGACCCCTGCTATTCAACCTGTGTATCATACACATTAATTGAGTCCAATGGTAGCTCTTTACAATGTTTTTTATGTACAGTCTCTTCTTCAGCTTCCTGTACTACTTGTAACACTTCCTGAGCTGAACATATAAACTAACCTTCCAATTGCACTCTTTTACCCTTATTCTGAGCGCGCCCAGTTTGGGCTAGCTCCTTATATAGAGAGTTCCCTTTGGATAGTTGTAAGCTTTATATTCTGAGCTTCAATTATATTGGTTGCTTGCTTAGTATACCAACGTGTAGGAGAGGGAACAGCTGGTTTAGTATCTGATAATGTATTATAAAACATATTATTGGCGTTTTTAAGTGCTGTATAACTAATAGGGGACCCTTTCAAAATCGAAATATCAAGGGTATGCAGTATTGGTGTAGAAGGTCGACTAGGAGGTCTGCTTAGTAGTTGTAATAGGAGGTTAGTAAGTACTCTAAATAGGTTATAAAGAATCAAACCTGCTCCCTTCTAACCAGCTTGAATATTATGTGTATTCAAAGCTTTATTCCATATTTTAATAAGTATCTGAACCCAATATTTGTATGTTATACAGTTTATATATACTCTTGAATACCGATCGACCTCTTAAGTATAAACCTGTTTTATTGGTCTAAAAACACCAATACCAAGTAGTTGAAATAAATGAGAACAATGTAGTAGTAACATAAGTAAATCAATGCTATTACATATATATTTAGCAATGGGACACCTGCTGACCGCTTAATTCCGACACCCACTCAACCTTCCAATACACCTCGAATTATGTCGGATTGGTCTTCCCTTGGCCTGGTGCCGAAGAGTTGACTCTAGTATTTTGAAATGCCGTGCTGCAGCTCAAATCGATCCGAATTGATGTGTATTGAGTGCATTAATTGCATCGGAAACAGCTCTTTCATTTGTCATATTGGTTCAATTGATTTGAAGTAGTAGTTGTAGAGCTATGTTCAATTGAAGTGGGAGTATGGTGTTGGTGTTGGGAGGGACTGCGTCGGTTCGGCTAATGCGTCGGTTCCCCATAAGTCACGTTATACTAAAAATGAGTATAACTTGGCGCTATTGCACTTGATTAACTTGAAACTTACGTATTTAGTAGAACGTAAGCTAAAAGATAGTAACCTATCCTCCTGCCTGATTTGGAATAGTATGCGTAGATCTATAATGAGATATTGACAAAATGTTGGCTAATATACTGCTTCGGCTGATATACTAGTTCTCTATAATTTAACTAAGTTACATTATAATTAACGTAACTTGCGTAGAACTGACGCAGTACCTGAAGCGACGCATTTTCGAGATTCTCACTATAATTGACTATAACTACATGCACACTAGTCCAAATCAAGCAACAAGACCTGTATATAAATCTCCAGCTTCTACTCTACAGTATGTGTAGCTCACACGCTAATTAAGTGTAATTGCAGTAATTTATGCTCATTTCAGTTTATACTTATTTTCTACTTCTCTTGCTTTACAAGAGCTCTATACTAGCCGTACACAAATCGCTGTATATATAAGCCTATTATGGTACAACGACATTAGTTGTAAGCTTATAGCTATTTTTAATTGCTCTAGCTGGAGTTATAAAGAGCTTTAGTAAAAAGCAAGTGATTTTCAGGCTGTATGCTATATCTCTATTTAAAAGCTATATAACTATAAACCCGAGTTATATATAAGGTCTTCTAGCCTGAATAAGCTTATAAATACAACAATTTTCATACAGCTAGCAGGGAGCTCATAGAAAGTAGAAGGGAAGTCAAATATAAGAGCTGACTATAATCAAGTATAACTTAGTATAATAGCATGCAATTAGCATAAAAATTACACGTTCAGTAGAACAGAAGTCAAAGAGTAATAGCCAATCTCTCTACCCGATTTGGGCTAGTACACATAGAGTTATAGTTAATTCAAGCAAGAATTTTGAAAATGTATTGCTTTGGGTACTACGCTGGTTCTATACAAGATATATTACTAGTTGTGACTATATCTAGTAAGTCAGAAGCTTAGAATTTATAAAGCTTTTATTCTGATTTAGACTAGTAAATGTGGTAGAGCTATAGTAGATAGCCAGAAGTATTTGTACTGTCTGTACATGAGTTCCCAATATTTATAGTTATTTAGCTCATCTTATTCGTCGACGGAGGGTTTTATGCACAAAATATGGGTATTCAGGCACGGACAGTACCACCCACTGTATAATTAATTATAGTCAAAATTTCGAAAATACATCGGCTCGGTCACATAGGAGGGACAGTTATCAGCTGGGAGAAACTATTCCGGTCTCCGTAGATAGTTGGAAACAATCCAAAAAAATCATCTAGAAATGCAAAATATATTGCAACTGCCGTGAATCGAACACGAACCTGCCGCTTGGAAGGCGGCAATCCTAACCATTGGACCACAGAAGCAGTAAACTGATGACTAATCAGGCTCAGATGGTATGATCACACATATTTTGATATATAATTACTCGAAAAACGGCATTCACCAGGTCGTTATCATGAATATGAAAGCTGTGTGGAGAGGTGCGTTGGCCAATATCTTTATCTCTTTATGCGACGACAGTACTAAGTATCAACAATAATGCATCATGTGCTTATTGTTATATTACTAACTTACTACGTCGAGTTTACAATACGAAATATCAAAGTCATTTCTACACTCGAAACGCTCATCCAGAAAAAGGAGAGAATTCAGTTTACAACAGGTGGATCGAACTGTGAAAGAGAAAGTACCTTGATCATTATTAGAGATATCCTATAGACAGACTGTTCCTGAGCTTGACAGTGCTTGTGTGGCGGTCTCTACCCACCACTCGGCGCAGTCAGCTCAAAGTCTATAAGCGCATTAAGTTCTCAGCCACAATTTCAAAGGTTGTGATGGCCACTAGATAGAATATGTTACTACCTTACGTTAGTGCTTGCGGTGCTGGTGGGATGTAAAAGAATTATATGTTCAGTTGAAGTGCGAGCGGAGATAGTGCAAGTACTGAGGTGAACGGAACGGGCCAACATCATCATAATGCAGTCATAGCCAAGACACTGGCATCACCGCGGAGGGATTTCCTCTGTAGATACCTGGAACTGCATATGTTTGTGTGTGTGTATGTGATGTGTGCGCGTGGGGTGGGTGGGTGAAGTGAACTGAGCGATCAATTATTATTGTGATAGTTGAGTAGCGATGATGCTGGAAAGTTTCAGTTGCCCTTGGATATTAGAAGCGCAAAAGGTAATTAATATTAATATACTTGTAACGTTGTAGACGTTGTAGACGTTGTAGACGTTGTAGACGTTGTAGACGTTGTAGACGTTGTAGACGTTGTAGACGTTGTAGACGTTGTAGACGTTGTAGATGTTGTAGACGTTGTAGACGTTGTAGACGTTGTAGACGTTGTAGACGTTGTAGATGTTGTAGACGTTGTAGACGTTGTAGACGTTGTAGACGTTGTAGTACAATTACATATGTACGTACATATGTACCTACATTATATATATATACAAATATACATATATAGAGGGGTAGAGGGTCGCGAAAGTAAGGGGAAACGAACATACATCCATCATAAGACCCCGGTGTGCAGGGGTATGGAGTGACTAGCTACTTACCAGACACTGAAGTTGAGAGGTCACGATCCATCGAGCCTATCAACATTTGATACAAGATACAATAATAAATACATGCACGATATGATACTTATAATAGTTGAGTATGGAGTTTTGAGCGCTTAAGCGTCTCAGCAAAACCAACACCAGCACTTGCACCAACACCAACACCGACGCCAACACCAACACCAACTTCCAACATCAAGTCCAATTCCCGTTCCAACACATATTCACACAATCAAGCTGCCAAGTCTTAATTTCCTCGTGCTTTAGCTGTGCCCTTACTTATCTGATCCTATAATAATAGTCCCCCCTCCCCTCAAACCATCAATCCTTTTTCCCACTCAGAAGCAACTCATGTTTCAAGCCATCCCCGCCTGTGTCCGCTCCATCTCGGCGCCTTCATCACCTTAAGATCTCCCCGTTTCCCCTCCGAATTATTTCGTCATCTTCGTTCCCTTCTTGCATATCCGATTTTGAGCACCGAGTTAACTTGAGGCTGGAATTGTGTATTGTTTCCTCACCTACACTCATCATGTCTTCTCATCACGAGCCGAAGCTGTTGTTCAATGTACACAATATCAAGGCCTATCATCTACAACATGGTGTTGAGGATTCGCTCACTCCAACGCCCCAAACCATGTCTCTTCTGATGGTCCCAACATCTTCTCCTTTCTCAGGCTTGTCCAATGCAGACTCACAACCCGAGGCTCCAGAAGAGGACTTTTATCTCCATCTCCACCTGCCGCCGGAACTTGATCTCCCTTTACCAGCAACTACGCAAATATATCACCAGCCGCCATGTAGCTATTTAATTCCTCGATGGGACCTGGGTCCGGATAGTGGAGCCTTTACTCGCATTGAGTTTCCAAGAGACTGCCCAGAGGAGGACATCGACACTTTCGAGAGCGTACTGGCTCAAGCCACAACATTTTTCTCGAAGGGCGGTCAGCCCAGAACTTCTGCTTCCACATCTGAGAAAAGAGCCACGTCCGAAAAAGTAGAATTGCCTCCATACGACCCGTCGACATTCAAAGATGGTCCCAGCGTACATGAACATGGCCAAATTGTTCTCATCGATGAAGACGATGGTAGTGTTGTGGGCGAGCTTGGCGAAGGTTTCCAGGTTGACGATAGCGGTATCAAAGCGGGCTCAAAAGGTCAGTATACTACAATTTTTTATTCATAGCAATCCAAGGACTGACGATATTGACTTAGATCCTGTCGAGATCTCACTCCCGCAAGATGGATCTCATAACATTGGTGTTGCCACAGCGTCCGCTGAATATATCGAACTGGCTATGCATCCGGCATACAAGAACTCCAGTCTTGTTTCTAAGGCTGCTGTTGCTTCACGTTTCATTGTCACTACCTCAAGTTATATCTCAAGTACTCTACAATCTCAGGCGGACAGTTTTACGCAAAAAACAAAGCCCAATGCGCAACCAATGACCTTTGCACCTACAACGCACACTCGTGTTCGGAAGGTGAATACTTTTTCGGAAGGTGCTGCTGGCCTCAGCTCCAAAACTGTTGGACAAGTCAGTAAGTATGCCCAGAATTTTGGGGCTTCATTGGCCCGAAAGGGCGATAGCAAGAAGGTTACGAGAGGTCTTGGCCCAGATGGGAAGCCGGTAGAGAATTATAAGCCTGGCTTGCTCAACAAGAGTATAATGGCATTTTCAACTATTGCAGATGGAATTGATCAAGCTGGGCGGAACCTGCTCGCATCAGGCGCTGCTGCTACTACGACTGTTGTTGGTCATAAGTACGGACCGGAGGCTGGAGAGATCTCCAAACATATTGGTGGAGGTGTAAAGAACGTTGGACTTGTCTACATCGATGCCGCCGGTGTCTCTCGCAAAGCTATTGTGAAGTCAGTGGCAAAAGGTATGGTGGTAGGCAAAGTTAGAGGTGGTGGCGATTTGATCGTTGGTGGTGGTGACGGTGGTGTTGTTACGGGGCTTCCTGCAAATTGGAAGGAGCAAGAAGCTGCTCAAGGCCGCTATACAGATGGTATGAGCGGCGGGCGTGATGGTTCTGAAGCTATTGGCTATCGCATAAATCCCCGGCCAGGCTACGCACCTCGAGCTGAAGAATCGTCTGCACAGCGTTCCCAAGGGAAAAGCACCAAATATGCATAGATTCTTGGAGCCTCCAGGTTTACACGATTACGAACTGCACGATCTTGACGAAACAAGAGTTGATTATAGTTCTATTTCTTTGGGCGGCATGATGAGCGTTTATATAGACAAATTCGGCGATATACCCTACCCTGCCTCAAGTTCCAATGTTTGTTCTGCGATGTTTGTCGTGGCACTTCAGAATCTTTCCAGAAACAGCTGTTTTAAATTCAATCGTTTCGGTCAGAATATATTAGGTAGTATGTTGAATGTATAGGCTTGAAGTCTTATTTCCAGCGCCGCTTTGCCACTCTTTTTGACTGACCCAAACCCCGCCAAGTTCCCAATATCAAGCGTCATATGCATTCCCATCGCCCCTTTCCTTCGCCAACCACTTCAACTGCATCCAAGGTTTGTTACAACACCAAGCGCGCAGTCTCCGGGTTCCTTTGTTGTGATATCGCTCGCAATGGGTGCTGCGATCACAACGCCAGCCATTGCAAGCTCAACAGCGCATGCAAGGAGAGCAATTATGGTTGCTGGAGATGAGAACTTCATACTGGTGGTATAGCCTTTCGTTCGAAATTAGTATATTGACTTATGAGAGCAGAAATCTCCCAGAAAATGCTTACTTTCTGAGTTTGAGAAAGGTGAAGGAAATGGTAGTTGATATAGGGCTCAGTCAAATTGAGAAAGTTACGCAAACACGGAGTGAAGCAGACCTGCTGCGAAGAAGAAGAATATTGTTGCTGCAAGAATTTTAAATCTGGGAAGAAGAGTGAAGAACCAGGAGCATCGAGGTTAATGACAGTTTTCATTGAGGAAGGTCTTCATCGTACGTTATGCACGTGCTGTTTGTGTATGGTTTCAGGATGCCCTCACTCAGACTTTTGTTGTTACATCGAAGCCGATGATGATGTTTCAGCAACCTACCTTATTATGGTGTAAATAGTACCTGCTCAAGCGGCGAATCACTCACTACTATGAAGGAGGGTCTTTCCTATTCCTTTGGCTTTGAGATTGAACCGAAGAGCTGATAAAAGCTATTCTGGAAGATCACGACTAGTGCTCCTGATATTGTTGTATTTCGTTACCACTCCTTGTTACCAGCTGCATTTGCTTTTGATGCGGATTTACAAATGAAGGCAGCATCATAATCAATGACTCATATTTGATAGATATCTCCAGGTTACGCTAGCTAACTACTATTAATTATAGATTACATCTGTCTAGGACAGTTTGTTTCCAACATGGAAAACAACACAGATGATGTTTAGTAATGTGACCTCACCAAAAGCAACGCATTTCTTAATATTTTTGCTAGAATTCATTGTAACTCCACATAACGTGACTTCACCATAAGCGACGCATTACTATTACCGACGCATTTTTCAATATTTCGTCAATATCTCATTATAGATCTACACACACTAGTCCAAATCAGACAAAAGAATAGGCTACTACATTTCAGCTTACGTTCTACTAGATACGTAAGTTTCAAGTTAATCAAGTGCAATAGCGCCAAGTTATACTTATTTTTAGTATATGTCTTTTTACTATTTTGTTTACACTTTATAAGAGCTCCTAGCTATCTGTATATAGACTGTCTTATATATAAGGCTACTAGGATACAAAGACTTTATCCAAGTTCATAGCCATTTATAATTGCTCTAGCTAAAGTTATTAAATGATTTAGTAAAAAGCAAGTGATTTTTCAAGCTGTATGCTATATCTCTATTTAGCAGCTATATAACTATAAACCCGAGTTATATATAAAGTCTTCTAGCCTGAATAAGCCTCTGTATATAGCGATTTGTATACAGCTAGCTAGGAGTAGTTACTTGGAAAGTAGAAGGGAAGTCAAATATAAGAGCTAACTATAATTAAGTATACCTTAGTATCTATAATAGCATGCAATTAGCGTAAAACTTTTACGTTCAATAGAGCAGAATCTAGAGAGTAGTACAATATCTCCCTACTTGATTTGGACTAGTATATGTAGAGTTATAATAAGATATTGACAAAGATATTATAATTTGCGTCGCTTTGGCTAATACGTCGGTTCCCTATAGTATTAAGTCACGTTATTTCTCTTACACTTTATAAGAGCTCCTAGCTAGCTGTATGAGAATGGTATTATATATAAGCTTATTAGAGTACAAAAACCTTATGTTTAAACTTAGAGTAACTAGCCCAGAATCGACGCACACCACAATTCTCAGAGAATAGTGGATGAAGTAGAGACTCAAACGCGAAAATTCGCGAAGATTAGGGGCACTGCTTCGCTTCTACTATGAAACATGCGGTGCGTTGGTTCTAGGTAGTTACTCTATAGTTGTTCTTAATGACTATACCTGGCCTTATCATGACTTGTAGGGAGGCGACATATAACCTATTACCGATGTGTTTTGACTAAATATGAATACAAACCCACGCATTAGTCCGAATCAGGCAGAAAGATAGATTACTACTCTTTAACTTCTGAAATACAAGATGTGTAAGTTTTACATCAATTGGATGCATCTGCACCAAGGTATACTTATTTTTAGTAGTTATATACTTATTTTCCACTTCTTTTGCTATCTATAAGGACTACTAGCTAGTTATATAGAGAATGTTATAGGTTGATAGTTATGTCACGTAATTTCCCCTAAAACCGGGATATTTTCCAAAGTAATGCAATTTTTAAGATTTGGTTAATATTGTATCATAACGCCATGTACACTAGTCCAAATCGGGCAGCAAGATAAAGTATAACTCTCTAGCTTCTGCTCTACAATATATATAAGTTTTATATCAATTGAATACAAGTAAACTAAGTTGTACTCAGTTTTAGTATATCCTCTTTTTCTACTTCTCTTGTACTTTACAAGAGCTTCTAGCTAGCTATATGCAAATTGTTATTATATATATAAGCTTATCAGGGTATAAAGACCTTATATATAACTTTATTCGAAATTTATATAACTTGTAAAAGGAGATATTGCATACAATTTAAAAAATCACTTGCTTCTTACCAATGCTCTTTATAGCTCTAGCTAGACAATTATAAATAGCTACAAGCTTTTATATAAAGTCTTTATACCCTAATTAGCTTATATATAAGACAGTTTGTATATAGCTAGCTAGGAGCTCTTGTAAAGTATAAGAAAAGCCAAATATAAGGATTAATTGAAATTGAGTGTAACTTAGTAAATTTGTACTCAATTAGCATGAAAGCTATATATACTGCAGAGAGGAAGCTTTAGAATCATATGCCGGTCTGCTTACCGGCTTAAGACTAGTGTGTGTAGAGATGTAGTTACTTTAAGTGAAAACTCTAAAAATGCGTCGCTTATAGGCTAGTTACGTTACATCATATAAAATAAGTAAATAGTTACTGCAAGACAATATATAAGTCTGTACCCATAGTAATAGGCTACCCAGGGAAATAGGCTACTTTACAAAATTATTCAACTCTTACAATATCTACAATAGTATATAAACAACTACAATAGTAATAGAATTGAACCTATAGATTATAAATACTCTACTCAAATAATATATCCTTGTATATATATAAGTTGTAAACCTGAGGCTCTAACTTAATACAGGCCTATATTTCAATAACCTGTTTAATAAAGGCAAACCATTTATTAGTATCAATATATATTCTTCTATGCTTTTGTAGTCTTATTGTAGCTATTGTAGCTTTTAATAACAATACTTCTTATTGTAGTATAGCAACTTAAGTGTTTTTATTGTCAAGACTCTTCCCTAGCTTAGTAAATAAACGCCGGCTATTTCGGTATTCTGCAGGTAGTATATATTCAAGTAATTTCTAGGAGTATTATCGAAGATCTAATCCTTTTTGCAGTATTAATAGCAACTAACTATATCTTTAGTCCTTTGCTATTGTCCTTTGCTCTTCAATAAAAGTTGTTTGTCTTTTATTATTGTAAATAAGCTAGTTATTTAGAGCCTTCTAGATCTTTAGGCTATTATACCAAGTATTCTATAACCTACTCCTAAACTAGCTAGACTGTATATTCTGCTTATTTATAGTATCCCTCCTTGCTAGTATATAACATTGTATAAAGCCTAATTTGCTAATAGGTATACAATTAGTATTAATAGCAAGGTTATCAATATATTGCTGGTATTTTTGCTTTAATAGTAAGAATATACTAATATCTAGCGGCTACAATATATAGGAAGTATAAAGCAGTAAGAATAGCAAGTATATTTTATTAACAAAGTATTTATATATAAATTCTTTATTGTTATAACTTCTATAGCTGTTAATAATAAAGAGCTAGTAGCTTGGTATTGTTAGCTCTATTAATAGTATAAAGTATTTAATAAGCTATTGTAAGCTAATTTCATTAGAAGTCTAGCTATTAAGTAAAACTATAAACTTCCAATCGACAATAGTAGAGCTTATTGAAGGAATCTATTGATATTGTAGATATTAACCTTTAAATATAACTAGTAGTAGTATTAATATCCTAGTAGTAGAAATATACTCTACTATTGTTGTCTAATTGCAAGAATCTAGGCTCTTTCTAAATATTGACTTCTTCTAAGTATCTCTAAGTACTAGTTTATTAATCCTAAGTCCTTCTATAATACCTGCTTTGTCTATATTCTACCTATTTTCAGGTAGAATAGCTATCAAAGCTAGGTTTTCAAAGAGCTTAAAGAATTGCTCGATGTTAGCAGGAGATATACTATTAACTTTTGAATTATTAATAGTTTTAGCTTTTATTGTCTTCAGCTTCGGATTTTGTATAAGGAAGTTGCAGATCCAATACTTTCTAAGAGGCTTATTGTTGCTAGTAGTAGTAAGTATATACTATACTATATACTAGAGTTGTATATATGTAGGTATATAGCTTAATTGGCCCTGTATAATAGCCTAGTTAACAATAGCTTCTTCCTAGCTATTAGCAAGCCGCTACTAGGATTTATAGGCGAATTAAATAGATTCAATCCTATTGATACGGTTTTGTATTGTTGTACGTAGGATCCTATAGTCTTTGGCTATACTTCGTATTGATTGGCTATTATTGACTGCATTAAGTACACTAGTAAATATATCTTCGGTGTATTCGCGCATTGTAATAATATCATCAATAGGTCACAATAGTAAGGTAATTGGAAGTAAGTTGGTTGAATAGCTTTGTGTTCAATATCTACAATAGTATAGCTATATGCGTTTACAAAGTGGCCCATTTCCCTGGGTGGCCCATTACTATGGGCACGGACTTAATTATTTGATCAGTTTAATCTTTTGAAAAAAAACTTAGTTAATTAGCTAGGGACTTCTAGACAATCTGCAATACCAAGGTAGTTACTAATTACATATAGTTATGTTATCGCAATGTTCACTATCGTAACTTACATCTGTCCAAATTATAAGTTCTGCAGAAGTAGCACTCATGAGGTTAGACAGATTCTTCCCTTTCAAGTCATAGTTATTACTCACCCGACGGGTTGAGTTATCAGAGGTTCCTATAAATAGTTAAGGGAGAAAACTGGCGATATTTGTCCACTTCGACTATCGTCAGACGTGATTGTCGACAGATACCATGGCCACCACCACAATACAGAAAGTAAGCCGTACCGCAACCATCCGGCAACTACTTCAGGTATGTATCTAAACACAATGGCCTTGTTATGGAATGCTTGTAACAATGTTTAGCACCGCAGTATGAGTACAAAATCTGTGCCAAACTTTTCGGCAAATTCAAATATCTCGGCATTAACCCAAGAATTGACTCCCCTGCTTAGCACGGGCGGTGGACAGTGGTCGCTCATCCCATCGGGTGAAGGTCTCTCGAGGAGTTTCAAATTCAAGACCTTCAAGAAAACATGGGTGCGTGATATGGTTACGTTGTCAAGCCGACGAAGATGAGTACTGACTATACAGGCTTTCATGGATAGTGTTGCCAAAGAATGTTCAGTACAAAAACATCATCCTGAATGGTCAAATGTATGAAACCGGAAGCCCAATGATGGTAGATGAGAATGACTGCTAACGGACTTGTATTAAAGATATACAATACAACATATATCAGGTGGACAACACACAGTCCTCAGGGTCTCTCCTCAAAAGATATTACCATGGCAAAATTTTGTGACCAGCAAGCTATTGAGCACGGGGAGTTACCACCCGAGGATGAGACCGTAAAGACAGAGACGAGCAGATTGTCAGACCTCCCGGGTGAGGTTGCAGCTGCCGGAGGCTGTTGTGGTCCAAAGCAGAAATAGTTGTCATTTGTATGCTCTAGCCAATGTATGTACATAGTTCAGAAGGTTAAGACAATATAAAATTTACAATTCCGAAGTCCACGTAAACCGCCCGCCATAAAATATGTACAATGTTAAATTATGTGGCATCTGTTGCCCATTACAAGGTCTTTCTATGGCTGATAAAACAGCTCTAATTCTGAAACGCCATACAATGCATTACATCAGGAGTCATGTTCAGCCATAAGGCTGTACCATTCCGCCTCCAGGGTTGCCACCTTTCCTTCAAGCTTCAGTGAAAGAAAAATTTCGTTATTCCCTCGAAGCTGTCGTAACAATTCGCTCATCGAGTTTCATGACCTCTACGATCGTGGCCAATTCCAATTACTGGACCTTCTTGCCTTCCTTCATCATCTTACGTTCGCGTCTTCT
Organism: Allantophomopsis cytisporea; assembly: GCA_024752435.1. NCBI lineage: Eukaryota > Fungi > Ascomycota > Leotiomycetes > Phacidiales > Phacidiaceae > Allantophomopsis > Allantophomopsis cytisporea. The sequence goes on from CP103036.1 coordinate 413,028, forward strand.
CTTGGCAGCCTCTGGACCAGACTCGGTGTCCAAGCAGTAATCCCACCATCTAAAGCTACTGGAGTAGTTTCCGATGAAACGCTCATGATGGACATCGTGATGCTCGGCGCCGGCCCAGAATGGCAGGAAGTGATGCAAAGACCATGGGAACTCGTAACCACTGTGCGCATCGATAGCTTGGAAAAGACGGCAGACGATCCAAATGTACATGGTCAAAATATGTAAATTTCCGGTGATAGACAACCAGAGGATTGGAGACCCAACAGTGCCCAGACCAAGGACCATAACCTCAATTGGAGAAGCGTATTCAGCAGCGAGTCCGAAAGGAGCCGAGTATTGATGATGAATCTTATGAATGTGTTTGTAGAGTGGTCCCCAGTGCATCGCTCTGTGGGTCCAGTAATGCCAGGTATCCTCGAGGACGAAAAAGACGGCAATTTGAGCAGCCATGGTGAGAAGTGAGGGGAAAGGGACGTCGGTGTCCATGCCGAAGTATTTTGCCATTGGATGGAACAGCCAAATTTGGGGGAGCTCGACGGTGAAGTGACTCAAAAGAACGAGTTTCGCGCAGTTCCATTGCTCAGCTGCAGTAGGAATTTTTTGCTAGATATGCGTTAGTCTAACGTAGCTTTGTATGCGATTGAGTATACTCACGCCCTGAATCTTGTACTTGTTAAAGTATGGGATGCGATCGATAATAATCCAGGGGAGAGATCGTCCAAAGTAGATGACTTCGTGCATCACAAAAGACATGATACCTGTTGCCAGGACATCATTCTGCATGTATGCGTACCAGGCCGCCCACATGCGTTCGAAGACATTGAGATGAATTGCAACCTTGCTGATTTCCTCGTAGTAGCCAATGTAAGAATCGGGCGACGACGGCAGCGCCGCAATGGTGGAGTTCCTGTTGAGAATTTTATTAGTCTTTTGTTACTTCACAATATATATGGCGGAACAAACTAGACAGAGGGTGATTGACTTACAAGACGTCCATCTTAGGTTGAAGGAGAAGAATGAGAGGAGATTGAAATTGTCGAGGAGATGTGGAAGAGTTATATGCAGCAAAAAGGGAGGACTTTAAAAAGGATAGACTGATGAGGCGACAGGCGCGTAACTGGGGGCATTTCTTCTAGGATAGATACAGTGGTACACACCTTAGCCGTAGATTCCGCGCTCGTACCATTTTCAACACTAAGCAGTTTATCTAGCAACAGCACAACTCAACTCAACTAACACCGCACAACAACGCACACTCAGCATAGACACGCCTCCACGCGCACCGGTCATTGACCAGCTCCGCTAAAACGTCTCTGAATAACGTACCCTGTTCTATGGCGGTGGTAAATACATAGATCGTTCTGGTAGTGATCAGTCACGCCAGTCTCTGTGTGGGTAATTGGTAGTGAGTCGGTAAATGGATGATGCTGGATAAGTGGCTCGTCTTGATAATCTTGGTGGGCTAGTCGTTGCACTGCTCACTCAACACAATAGTGTATCATACATATCTGCAAACCACTCAAAGTACTTGTGAGCGAGCATCTATTTTCCATTCTTGCCCTCTCATAATTGTCCATGTAACACGGATCACCTATAAAATATCCGGAAATAACAGTGAACGGGTAGCTACTCTGGGCATATAGGACGTTTTGGTACTTCTGAGTGTTGGAGCCTCAATACTTCCTGTTTGCTCGTATGATTGGAGTGTTGTAGGGCGATGTATCATGCGATTTGATTTGTGATGGTTGACGGAAGTGCCTGAATCCGACGACTAGAAAACAGCTGCCTCTACTAGGAACCGTGGAGTAGGATAGGGTGATTTACTCCGCACCACCGTACTTCCTTTGATTCCGACTTGTGTGACTTGCTCTTGGTCCCCATCAGCCACCGAGCTAGGGGGCCGCATGATGTGGATGGAAAATCAGAAAAGGAGACGGTTCTGTCCCCTAGGAGCCTGATAAATGCCACATATATGAGGCTATCGAAGATCAATATCGGAGGAGATGTTGTCTGTTACTCTTGAGAGGGTTAAGGAAAGCATTGGGTAAGGTATCAAATCGTTGTCAACACATGCTCTATCTCCATAATATCGGAGCGTATACGGAGTGTCAAGGTTGAAACGTGGAGGTATCAATCTACCTAAATAGCTGTGAATTTATGTCATTTCGGCCAGATGCATATTGATATTCGAATTTGATGCAGGTATCGAACCTTCATGCGCAATACATGCTTGAGTCTTATGTATTCATTCACACTCCATATTCTAGAAATGCTACTAGACGCGTGATATCCTAGATCACATAACTTGCTCAGTGGAGATGTATTCAACAGCAAAAGAATGTCACATTGCACAGTTTCCATTTCTATTATAGACATTCTATTTTCCCAAGTAACATGGTACACTATCGTTCATGTTATATAGCTAATGGGAGATGCATAGTTTCACACCTAGCCGCGTTTATTATAATGAACTTTAAAAAAGCACTCTGGTGCGTAGGTACGTAACAGCGATAGGAAGCTACCAAGCTAGTACTTACAGATAGTACTACCTCTACCTAAGACTACAGGTACTCTATCTTACTACCCAGGTGATGGAAATGTGAACAAGGCGCCAGCTATGAGTTGAATAAGGGTAAGGTATCGTCGAACAACCATTACAGGAACCTTTACTCAAGGCATCGCTCTACGGTAGGTAGGTAGGTAGGTAGGTAAGGTAAGATACCCACCTACCTAGGTACAGTACCAGGGAATATATGGTTAGATGCCTCAGGCACTGAGATATACGCTCGAGTCACCTGGTAAGATACCTAGGTACCTAGGTAGATGAAGCTCGACGTATGTTTGCTTATTTTCTTGATCTAGATAGGTATTACAAAGATAAATACAGAAAACAATTTTAAAGAAGACAAGGTGTAGGTTCTTAGGAGACATTAACGAATTACTAGATATTAAGATGAGCGGAAAAAGAAGTTGAAAGTTTCGTTATTGGACGTATGTAGCAGGCGTATAATGAGAAGGTAACATAAAGGCTAGAGTAAATTATACTTAATATTATTAGACAGACCAAGGTAATGGAGAAGGTAGTAATACGAATTAGAGGACTACGATATAAGATCATATAGATAGGTAAACAAACATATAATACATCTAAGTACTAGAACAACTGATTAGACCTGATTAAACATGTGACTTATAAGTTTTGATGGTGTACCTACAGTATGCCAAGTTAGAGAACGAACACCAATTTGAATATCAACACAAATACCTAACATACCAACTCTACTACCGTACCTTATCTACCTTGACTTGCTGTATGGTTGATTATATTATTCGCTACGCTGTAAACGGGAGACTGGGCTGAGTCTGGGTAGTGGGAACGAGAGAGAAATGCATTTGGGGGATTTGGAGAAAGGTGTGGAGGAGGGATACGCGAAGCGGCGGCAATTGTGAAAGCGTCCCGCTGGCGGTCGCTGCTTCGATTAATACCACGACTCCCTTCCAGAACACCACACTCTTACCTTATTCGCGCGAAACTTCTTCACTTCGAACCTCACAAATAAGTTCTGACTGGCAAGTCCGTGTCGATATCTACCTTAACTACAATATCACGCCTCGTCGTATCACCCTGTATCATCTTGCAGAAAACCCCACAAAGTCCCCGGATCCCTTTACGTCGTTTACAACACGAGCTCCTAGATTGACGACCAAAGTTACGAATTTCATCCCATATACCACCCACCATCAAGATGGCTGGCTCACGCAACTATGATTTCCTTGTATGTTAGAATACAAGACTGGAAATACAATACCTTGTACTGACTTCTCGACTATAGATCAAGTTACTGTTGATTGGTGACTCTGGTGTGGGGAAGTCGTGCTGCTTATTGCGATTCAGTGAAGACTCGTTCACTCCCTCCTTCATCACAACCATTGGCATCGATTTCAAAATCAGAACAATCGAGCTGGACGGAAAGAGAGTGAAACTGCAGATCTGGGATACCGCAGGCCAAGAACGCTTCCGTACCATCACGACTGCATATTACAGGGGTGCTATGGGAATATTGCTTGTTTACGACGTTACTGATGAGCGCTCCTTCAACAGTAAGACTGCAATTATGTCCCATACATACGTGTGATATTGACACAAGCTATAGACATAAGAACCTGGTTCTCAAACGTTGAACAACACGCTACGGAAGGTGTCAACAAGATACTCATTGGCAACAAGTGCGATTGGGAAGACAAACGTGTAGTTTCTACCGAGCGAGGACAGCAACTAGCAGATGAACTCGGCATTCCGTTCCTTGAGGTTTCTGCAAAGAGTAACATCAACGTTGAAAAAGCATTCTACAGCTTAGCGGCGGATATTAAGAAAAGAATCATCGACACCGCAAAGAATGACCAAGCGCCCTCATCTGGTGTTGATGTGGGCAATTCAGGTGGTAGCGGAGGAAGCAAGTGTTGCTAGAGTGTGACGAGGGTTGACAACGAGTGCTGCGGATGATGGATGGTTGGGGGGGTTTAGCCTTGCGTTTGATTGAGCTTACAGCTCGTGGAGTTTCTGGTCATATGGTTATACAGTGGCGGCATGATATTGAGGTGTATGCTGTCTTTATTGCGTCTACAATCCTTGTACGTTCATGTGAGACTATTCAGTTGTGATCATGAGGGTTATCTACCATAACAATTCTGCACTAGCTCGAGGTGAAGGCTCTCCGTCGGGCGAATGATACTCCAGGTCCTCTATAGCACGCTGATGCCACGACCGAACAAACCGCCGGGCTTCTTGACTGTTCTGGAATGTTAATATCCACCTTGTATGCTGTGTTCGACGATTCGTCGAATGATGATTATCGTCAATGACATCCTCTCCTTCCACATTTGCTAAGCTTTCCACATTCGGCTTGCCCAGCTTCAGAATAGCATTATCGTGTGCGTCCAATTTCCAGTGGAGATTTCGCTCTCTTTGATCTTTGCTCAGTAGAAACCATATTGCCTGCACAGTAGGAAAACCTTTGTCCAAGGAGAAGAGGACTTTGTTCTCGAAAGCGTTATTTGAGGTTGCAATCTGCGGATAGCCACCGTCTTTGATTAATCGTTGCACTGTAGCAGTCAATGGTTGTCGTAGGATTTTAGCAGTGACCAATGCTTGAGAAGCAGGAATTATTGTATACGCTTGGGTGATAGTATGGATATCTTCACCGTCTTTGACGAAGCCGGGTGGAGGTGGTAGTGATGGCGTGATCGAATTCATGTTGCAGGTTCGCAGGATTTGATGTAAATGTATGAGCTGTTGCCGATATGCTTGAGCAGCAGCATCGGTGGAGAATATGAGAAAGTAATGCCCCTGAGGTTTTAGAGTCTGAGGGTCTCGACCCGGAATGACTACGAATCATTAGATTGTGGAAAAAACAACGACACCATGCCCATGTGCTCTCACCTTTGATTAAGCCACTGTTCCAACTCTTAATGTGTTTTCCTCTCGGGCCGATCCGAAGAAAATCACTCTCCGATAAAGAAGGGGCTGCGTTTGAAAGTACCAGGACACTTGCTTCACGTCGAGTTCGTGTGTCCTGCAGACCCTGCCCCTTCACAAACTTTGAGTTGTTTGACTCCCCGGGCAGGTTCTGATGCAACGAGGAATCGGTCCAAGAATTGCTAGGCGTCGATATGTTCAATGCTTCGCGCCACGAGTCCTTTCCTCTCTTCTGTGGGAAGATCCGAGAAACCCTCTCGACATCTTCGATGGATGGAAATCCGGAGTCGCGTACATTTCTCTTCCCTGATTTTTGAGTCTCGACTTTGCTTTCTTCTGGAAACAATTCTTCGAACAATGAAGGACCTTGGGGTTCTGAGGAGGTGTTGGTCGGTTGTTTTTGTCCAAGTTGTTGCTTCATACGCAAATCGTTCGTGCTTCCTGAACTATGTGCGCGTTGCACGTACTGCACCTGCGGTGCTGTCCATACTGGCAGCAAGGATCGCGGTGGCAGCAATCGCAATGGTGGCATCAATGTCGCATGGCAAGAGCCTCAATGAAGGGCATAGATGGAGCTTCAGAAGACGAGCACCGATCGAGCAGGATGGGAATCTTAAAGGCCTGAGGATAGTCGGAGTTCCTTTTGTATTGGTACGTCAGTGTGATGGTGAGTAATATACCATAAATATTGATACGTAGTGAAGGAACATTAAATTAAAATAGCTAGCCCTCAAGGACCAATCATGAACACTTAAGATCATCTTATGTGTAGAGCCTAAGCTTTAATAAGTCATCAAGTACCTAATTGTTTAAGCTCAGACGGACTAAGAAAAAAGTCGGACCCCCAGAAATATCATTGCGCTCAGGTTACATATATTTCATACTTTTTTCTTCGATTTCTCTTCACCTTCACCAACGATCTTTAGCACACTGCCAGCCCAACGATGCAGAATACACAGGCGCACAAGGCTGTTATGGCCACGGCGCAAAATTCTCAAAGGCCTGGAGAATTCAAGCTTCGTCCTTTACCTACAAAAGAAAGAACAGACCAGAGGGATGTGTCACGTGTTTTCCTCACTCCCGAAGTATTCATGGACTTGAAGTTGGTGAATGGGCATGTTTGTGAATTTTGGAAAGCTGATGATCCTGAAGGACCAAAGAGGATGGGGATTGCATGGGCATCTAATAGCAAGCAGAGCTATCAGGTTATCAACATGTTCAAGACTTTTCAATTTGTTTCTGGATTCAAGCCTGAAGATAAACTCTGCATTGCTCCAGGGGGACCACCACCTCTGGTTGAAATCGTGAGCGTTAAGGATATTACCAACGAGATCTCAAACGCAGAGCATGTCACATCGCTCAGTGAGAAAGACCGACCGCATTGGGAATGGCACCTTGAAGATTTTTTTGGTAAGTCCAGCACATCCCTTTCCTCCATATCCATAAAAGTGTAGAGGACTTGGGTAGGGGTCTCCCAATATAGTCCTGCGTTGTTATATATGTCCGAAGCAGAAAAGTTTGCGGTTCTGCCTTCACAGCTAATAGGATACAGCGCGCGCCGAGCACATCTTTCCTGGAATGCTGATCAAGGATTTGATGCCCAGGCGAGAAAAACGCACCTTTGTGGTGGACTCAATCAACAATGGATCAACTACGATTGCCCGGTTTGACCCAACATCTACTGCAAAGATTGGGACGGATTTCCAGGTAGTGGATGGGGTGCCAAATACTGCTGCTTTGGAAGTCAAGGGAATAGCGGGTATTGATGCGCAACTTGAAAAGCTGAATAGATTCCTTAGCAAGTTCGGCGAGGAAAAGATCAAACCAAGTGGTTACCCACAGAAAGGTGCGGTGATCTTACACGGGGCACCCGGAACTGGCAAGACTATGATCATGAATAAAATCAGTAGTACTGGATGGGGAAAGGTCTTTGAGGTGAGTAACAGGACCAAGCCGGCTGATGTTCGTCAAATGTTTCGAGAGGCAAGACTTCAACAGCCAAGTATCGTTGTCATAGATGAACTAGAGTCCATTATATCTAAAGATGTCCCAAAGCATTTGTCTATAGAGAAGGATCTTGGAGAAGAGCTCGACGGCCTGTACACGGGACATCTCGTGCCACAGCGTGTAGTTGTTGTGGCAACGACCTCTGAGCTCAGCGAGATACCACGAGGTTTGCGAAAAATGGGTCGCTTTACAACAGTAATCGATCTTCCTGTCCCCGACACAAATGCCAGAAAGGAAATTTTAAGGTCTCTGGAACCAACAACGATTCTTTCGCCTGATCTTCTAGAGCGTCTAAGTGATCGGACACACGCTTATGTGGGGGGAGATCTTCAGATGCTGATCTGTGAGGCAAGAACGATCGCAGAAGATCGATCAGGTGACGAGGACTACGAAGACGGCTGTCCCTTGACCCAAGAAGACACCGATCAAGCTTTACTTGTTGTTCGTCCATCAGCAATGCGGGATGTAATCCTTGAACCGCCGAAGGTGAAATGGGATGAGATCGGAGGACAGGACGAAGTGAAGAAAGCTTTGCGTCGAGTCGTGGAGCAACCTCTTTCCGTTAGTTTGAAAGCCACAACTCACATTGAACATGCAACTAATGTTTGTAACAGAAAGCAGAACGAATGCAGCGACTTGGCATGGCACCTACAAAAGGACTGTTGCTTTACGGTCCACCTGGTTGTTCAAAAACGCTTAGTGCCCAAGCTATGGCGACTGAGGCAAGCTTCAATTTCTTTGCTGTGAAAGGAGCAGAGCTCTTGAATATGTATGTTGGTGAATCGGAGAGGGCTGTGCGTAACGTCTTTGCCCGAGCCAGGGCTGCAGCACCCAGCATCATATTCTTCGATGAAATTGAGTCAATTGGAAGCAAACGAGAGAGTGGTAGCAGAAGCAGTGGTCTAAACGTACTTACGACACTGCTTAACGAAATGGATGGAATTGAGAGTCTGAAAGGGGTCACTGTCTTGGCTGCTACAAACAAGCCAGAAGCTCTTGATCTGGCTCTACTCCGTCCTGGACGCTTTGATGACCTACTATATGTGGCGCCCCCTGACGAGAAGGGCCGAGAGGAAATTCTGCATGTCAAGAAGAAAAAGATGGACTTTGCTGAAGATGTCGATATCAAGGAGCTTGCCAGATTAACCGAAGGTTATTCTGGAGCAGAGTTGGTGAGAATTTGTCAGGAAGCCTCAAAGATTGCCGATGAGAAATGTGATGAGAGAGGAGAAGAGCTGCCAATCCTTATGGAATTTTTCGTGCAAGCTAAGGAGAGAATACGCCCTCAGATCACGTCGGAGATTGTTGAAGGGTACAAGAGATGGGCGGCTGGATTTGGTGGTGCTGAGAATGACATAGAAGTTTAGATTTATTCCTCCGACCAGTACTGTGACTCGGCCGTCTCCCGAAATGCGGGTTCAGCTAAAGACTCATTCAAGACATCGAAGATTTCAAATGACCAAAAAAGAGGAAGCCATTGGATACTACTGCTCTTTTTACTGTTCTGCAGGTTTCGACAAGAAAAATATGACAGGCAGTATCTGTTTATTGGAAGCCATGGGTAACTGGTGAATGACTCAGAATCCCTCAGTCATTGAAGACAATTTGCTTGCTGCCAAAGATCGACCTCACACTTAAGCTACCGCAATTCCAGGGGAATGGAAGCTGACCTGGCCCATCCGCTCCCTATCGGATCAACAAGTTCTCTGTTCATTGCTCCATCAAGATAGCACTCTCCGATCAACTTGTAATACCCTTCGAACTTCCTGAGAACCACGGGGACACTGCAGCCGACAAGAAGAAATATCAGATCCCTCTCCTTTGCAGAAGGGGGTGCAATACCACTTGACCCTTGGACGGTAGTAAAAAATCTTCGATTCCACGTTGTTGCTTGCACTCTTCGCAGAAATTTCACCTCGGACGGGCCTATTCGCTTGCTCATCATATTGGCAGTGTAATTCATGATCAGTTTCTGTGTATTTACGCCGTTCTTCTCAATGTTTAGGCCATGATGACTTGATGGAAGCTGGCGAAAGCATCTTTGACAAGCTTGGCGATACCAGATATCAGCTGTCTCACCTTTATCGTTGCGGTCCGCTACGAGTGTTCTCCAAAACGGCTCCGGAATGTATGAATTGCCTGGCATTCTGACAGTGCCTGCTTTAGTTTCTGGTATCTGTGGACGGTCTACTTGAACTGCCATATCTAGCCAGCCCATAGGGATAACCCCATCCTCGCAGATATCACCGAGTTGATTGATGGCGGTAATGTGTTTTCCACGTACCATCAATCGGTTTGGTGATTTTAAGATCTTGAAGTCATCACCGACTCTGGAGCTTTGTGTCGCATCGTACTTTGGATTGTCGGGTCGATCAATCAAGCTATCCGCATTTATTCGATAATAATATCCGGATGCGTCGTCTTGCTTGAAAGGTCTGTCTGAAAGTACACAGATCCAAGATGGCAACTCTTCCAAAAGCCTCCCATTTTTGTCTCGACTTGCAGCCCACTACTAACTATTAGTTTTTCATCTCTCTTGTGGTATTAAAACGGGTATAATATGACCTACAGGTGTGCATATTATGTCAAGACAGCCAGATGACTTGATAGCGTAGGTGAGGAAGTCCATGTACACCTCAATTGTCCCTTTGGCAGGACTGTAATCCGGGACAATGCGACCCGTGTTGTAAGTATCTTTAGCCAATGAGAGAACACTGTAGATGATATCCTTTGGATCAGAAACGTTAAAAGAGGGCAGAGTGATGACCAAGGACTGCAGTGTCTGTTGGCGTTGCGGTGGTCGACCTTCGAGTTTTCGAAAAACGTTGGCCTTCATCTCAACGAGACTGTTCGCAGATACTGCTTGTAATTCTGGAAACCCTTTTGTTTTCAAAATGTTCGTTATTCTCAAGAAAGCGGTGATCTGGTCAATATATTCTTCGTATAATGCTGCAATCATTTCGAATTCTTTCCAATCCAGGAACTGTACGTCCCAGTATACCGTAGCCTTTCGTGCAAAGGCAATCTCCTGCAATACCCATCTCCGAGTGAACCACGATTTTCGTAACAGTTCCCCCAGATTGGCCCAGTTTTTGGCTCGTCTGACGGCTTTAGCTCCCTCCGCTTTCGGATTGAGTTCCATGAGGAGATCTACCCTTCCCAGATTCAAGAGTTTCACAGCAAAGCTTTTAGTTACACCGTAGCGGTTAGGTCGCTTGCCAGCCTCTGGATCATCAAGATTCCTCGCTGCTCCAAGTGTTTTTGCTTGCCTGCTGACTCCAAGCCATACGCAAACGTTGGAAGCCTTTGAGTATATGGCAGTCATTCTCATGATCTGAGAGTTTTTCTCTGCAACATCTTCTTGGTTGATGCAGATGGCATCGACCCACATCAATCTTTCTTGGCCATCGGAATGGCGTAAATGAAGTAAAGCCTCCTCCAGATTTTGCGTTATCTGAACCCAGCGAAGTCTGTTATTATCAATGATCATAATCACCCTATTTTGGACAACGGGAGACCCCCATGTATAAGAGAGGGCCTCGAACGGAGGAGGTGCTGCAAAGGATGCATGGATGAATCGACCAATCAGGGCCCTGGTATTCGGATTGTATCCATCCAACTTCGGACCCTTTCCTGCTACTGCCAACAATCTAAATTCGTCTGATTTGAGAGACCGATATGGATACCCGATCTGGAAGCTCGGCTTTTCATTGACGACGTTCTTGCGTTGCAAAGTTTCTTTCGTAGACTGGAGCTTTTTTGGTACAATTTGCTTGACCAAAGGCTTTGATTCCTCCTGGGAACCCGTGAGATCGATTACAGTTTTCTCCCGTGTATTTGTCAGCCGTTGTAAAGCTGAAGAGCAAGAGCGGTTGAGAGGGACAGTCGGTGGAGTAAGGCACTGCTGATATCTTGAAACTTCAGTTTTCCTCGCCTTCCCGATCAGAGTCGTGACTCGAGTAGAAGCTGCTGACAAACGGTTCTCTCGAGCTTTCGCAGTGATCTCGATGAACCTGTCTGCTTGCTTTGGTTGGATCCCGCCGATGGAATAGGACGATCTGGAACCGGCGAGACTTGGTCGTCTGGCTGTTGAATTGACAGTTGATACCGAGGCTTTTGGGAAATTTAATTTTCTAGAGCTATCAGGGGATACTAGTAACCCAAAGGTGCTTCTATGAACTCCAGCCATAGCGTTCGAACCGCTGTAAAATGAACAGTACCGTCTGGGCTCTGATGTGAGAGATGATAACGACGTAACAGCAAGGTGGGTTCACTTTCTCTGCTTGATCTTCAGAAAAAGCTGTGGTGAGTTTCAAGTTTTGGATTGGCTATGAGTATAATTCTTAGGGGTCAAGTATGCCATAATATAATCAGAGCAATAAAAGAGCCTCCAACTAGCTTGCAAAGATTCATAGATACTGCGAGAATATTCTTGTGGAGGTTTCAGAGGAAGTCTGAGGAGAGACTATGGGCAGTTCACATGAGCTTAAACAATGAGGAGTAAGTGACTGAACAAAGTTCACGCGGCTTGTTCACAAATATATGTAGAGGTCGCTTTATTGAATTGTGAATCATTTCGCCACCTATTAAATTCTTCTGTCCTAAACACGACACATAGATAGGGATGGCTGGTGCCTAGAAACAAACGCTAGTTGTCAATGAAATACTGTATAGTGTAAGAAAAAAGCAGAAGAGATATCTAGTTTGCTTGCAGACACCTGTTCAAACCCAAGAGTAACCCCAAAGAAAAATTCGTGCCAAAATAACCACCATCGCCATTATAAAATCGGTAATTGATCGGCGTCACGTTAGGGATCACAATTAAGGAAGATTTAACTTGCAATCGCAGTTCCTTGAAACTTTTTAGAAAATCCAAATTTGGCACGCTTGGGCTTTGCGATTTCCACAATGACGGCCTCCGGTTGCTTGCTCTTGGCTATAACTGGATACTGTGGGATATCGGATATGGGGGCTTCTCCGATCTCTCTGTCTGTACTAGTGTGAAGCCGTGTGAATATATCTTTCTTGTCGAACTTGTGCTGAGCCTGCGTGCGTGGAATTTCTAGGCGCTGGGAGGAAGAAGAAGAGTTGGATGATGTAGACTCGGAATAGGACTGAATTGGCCAGTTTTCTTTTGAAAGTCAGTCTTTATGACCACATGGATGACTATCAATGGCAACCGGCAGTTATCTCAGCTCTCTGGAGACAAGCGAGTGTTCCATAATGTGATAGTGAGATTAGTAATTACCTTGGTTGATAAACCTGGATGGATCGTTCGTGGGAGTGCCAACATAAGAAGAGTGTCGTGTAGGACGCTTGCTATTAGACCTGCTCCAAGTATCTTGCAGGAAGGAGTAGTCGCCGCCACGGTCATTCCATGTAGGGTTATAAGTGTTATAACTACTGTTTCTTGGCAAAGGCAAATTAGAGGCGCTTGAGGTAGAGAATGTATTGGTGCTTTCGGACCGGCTCATGGTTGCCATTTCAGATCTTCTTTTGTTATGCTCCTGGATCTTGGGCTTATCTTCGTGCTTCCAAGTCGAAGGAGCTCCGGAAAGAGCATCGAAAGCAGCATGAGTTGGGATGTGTTTGTATGGTACCTTGGTTGTTGGAGGGGCTTCGGTAGTAGCATGGTTCTCAGTGGACTTATGTTCCTTCGCAGCCTTCTTGGCTGACTTGATCTTTGAGAAAACCGACATCTTGATTGCTGGATCTGAAGTCGGGGACACTTTTTGGATGAAATGGAAACTTGTGGAACCGACTTGGGAGCAGTGGGTAACAGCTACTTTATGACAGACGCAAGTAGTTTCTTGAGATTATTCTGGTAGATGAAATTCGAAATTTGGAAGAGACGGAGGTGGTATCTTAGAGGGTGGGGTTTGGGCTATTGATATAGGTGATAATGTTAGTAGGTGTAGGATTGATATGATTTTGCTTTTTCTTTTATGTCACAAGCAGAAGGGAATACGAGAGAGCGGGACCGATGGCGTTGTCGATGGTACGTACTACGACAAACACAAGTCCGCTTGACATTGAGTACTTAGGAATAGTAGTAGTGAGGTAAAAAATGACTTGAGAGTGAAATTGAACGTTCTTACCAGAAGTATGCTTTTTGGGACCCGATATGTTTTGGTTGTCGATAAATGAAAAGCCACTGATAATGCAATCAATGGTTCGTCCACTAAGTTTGGTTTAGTACCGGAGCCGTTGAGTTTGGTGGCGGAAGGTCGATGTTAGATCAAGAATAGATCGGATTGACTTTTGGAAAGAGCCCAGAAAAAGCGCCTGGTGACGGAGGTTCTCGATAGTCGGGATTCGATTAAGTTCAGGCTAGGTTTGAGGTAGAACAACGGAGCTCGCGGCAGAGAGAAAATATATGGATAGATGAGAACAAAGTCGATGGAAGTAAAAGTGGTAAAGTGTCTGGGATATGATGGTAAAGAGCTTGAGCTCAGATGTTTACATTCAAGTATGAGTGTTCATGTGGAAAGATACCCCCAAATGCGGCTCGAATTTTCCAAAATGCGTATCGAAAGGCAAACGGACAACAGACAAAGTTAATTGAGTATAAGATGCGACAAAAGCAAATGGGGCGAGGAGCTCTGGACGATATTTATATATCTTACTTGTTCCATGCAACTCGTATTCCATTTACTTTGTTCGAGGGGGTTATCTTATCTTATTTGACAAAGCTGTTCGCCCTGTAAGCGTGATATATCGGGCTATGGAATGGCTTATGGCAACGCAACGACAGTCCGCTTCTCATTCTCATTCTCATTCTCTTCCCATTCCTCGGATCCATGTGTGTGCATGGGCACCCAAGTCGCTCTAACTTGATTTGATGAGCTTCGATGACCGGGATTGCACGGATTAGACGGATTAAAGCGACAGAGATAGAGGTAGAGAGGTAGAGGGAAGGTTGAGCAGTTTCAAGGTGGCATGTACGTACATAGCAAAAGAAGAAGAAGAAGACTGGGCCTAGTTGGTAGAGCATGGATTATTCCGTAACAACATACACACACTTTCGTAAGCTGCATGCTCTGATCCGTCTGTGCATGTATGTACATAGGTATGGTATGTAGGGACGAAAAGGCATCCAACAAGGAAAGCCTTCACTCTTCGCTGGCACGGCTGATCTTTGTCTTCCATGCTCCTCTTCTCTTCTCTTCTCAAGTCTGCGCCGCCACCACGGGCGAATCTATTCATATCCATCTTGAGCATTATTTGTTCGTTCATACACATATACCTACATCCATATCCTACAGTACGCCCCAAAACAAAACAAAAAAAGATCCCCTGCGTGCCTGACCGATTACCCTCCCATGTGCAAAAGCCAGGTCCCATGCATCGATCAGCTCAAGCCAATCCCCTTCTAACTTTTAACCTTCCTTTAACCTCTTTTGAAGCTCCCAACCGCCCTGTCGGCCTTGTACTGATTGTAACCATGCCAATTCTTACGCTCTGAATAGACCGCTTGTACTCGCCCAATTCTACGTACTACGTACTGTATTCTTTCTCCCTGCCTTCACCCTGTCCATCCACTTTTCAGCCGCTTCTCGATATATATATGTAATGTGACGATACTCTACTGAACTGAACCGAACCGAACCATGTTTATGTATGTATGCACTATGAAAATACTACTCTACTGCTGTATCTCAGATATTAACCTAGCTGTACCCTTTGTTCTAGGCGTTCCAGACCTGGTTGAACCGGTGTGGAACACATGCCCTCTTTTCGTTTCGTATCTCTATTTGAAATCTCTCTTCCGATGTTGGTATGGCTGGCCATCTACTCACTCGTTATCGACCTCAAGGTTATCGCCACTGTATACATATGTGTACATGTATATATACTGTCCATACAGTCGACTCTAGAGAAACTCTCTTTCTTTCTCTTCCTATGGTTCTGCTTGTATATTATTTGAGCTCTGGGTTTTGCCCGTCTGACGCAATTTACTCTACTCATCCCTACGTTGATGATTCCGCATTTATTGAACACTCAGCATATCAGCTACCTAAAGGGTTCGTATACCATAGAAACATGGCTGAGCTGAGGGACTATGCGCACGTTACAGCACATGCCATTCTGCTTTATCTTCACGCCATAATCATGTCCTAAATACTTATCATACGCTTTCTCCGAACCTTGTTTGTGGAGAACGTTCGTGTATACTTACTTTTCCGGCTTAGTCAAATCAATAATGCTTCAACATTCGTGGCGGGCCGACAACCGTGCAGAACGCCATGAGTGACTATCCAAGGAAACTTTATACAAAAGTATTGGTATGAATACGTACTCTTCTCACACTACGAGTGTAGCTGTCTGGCCAAACTATTTGTGTCGTTGAGTACTAAGGTATTGTACTTAGTATCCGCTTTAGCGCAGCTAGCCCAAGAACTTCCCGATTAAACTTTGAATTTGTCTCTTACGGTCCCATGTGGTTTGGCATTAGCCAATACTGCTTGACGATCAACCTCGATCGAAGATACTTACATAGCTAAGAGACACTAAGTGAACTTCTCTACGAAAAATCAAATAAATAAGAAAAACCTTGGAAAGAAAGTCCAGAAGGAGCCGCTACTCGAATTCGTACTTAAGTAGAGCCGGCCGAGTATTTTCTGCCAAACCTTAGTATAATAGTGAGTGAGTTCCGATGGCGACCTGGGACTATTTTTGTCAAATATCTACCTTACCCTAGATACTGCTTTCTAGTGACATGGAATATATGCGATGGGGACACGTTCATCCGCAGTTTCCTTTTACCGCTCGTATAGAGACATCTGTCATTCACAGGATGAGGAAAATGTATTAGATTTTAATATAAAATAAGAAAGCTGTTAAGACATGTGCACATCACGATTGCACAAGCACAGAATTCAAGGTATATACCGCATTTTCCAAACCCCCACAAGTAATGGCATTGCGGGAACTGAAATGATTCGACGGCAACCACTTGAAACTTTCCTTTTTACATGATTACTGATAAGACTCTTAACCAGACCTGAGATTCTGTTGGACCAACTGTATCAAGCACTGAGTGGTAGAGCATCAAGCGTATCATGCACTTAGTATATGCCTCGTGTCTCTGGGGGAAAGAGGGTGGGGGACCATATCATGAGACTGATTTTAATCAACCTGTATACATACCTATGCAACTCGAAAACTATATATCGATAGTAAAGAGATGCAGATTATTATGGGTCAACCTCTTGTAAGGATGTCCCTGAGAGTGCCAACACCAGAAGACAAATTGGAGCAAGAGCCGGGGTATCCTCACAATGTATGTACGTATATACATACATAGAGGCAACCCCTGGGACTGCTGTACTAATAAAGATCGATGCAATCTGTATCAAATACAAAACGGAGAGCTGACTAGCAAAAATGTCAAAGTAGGTACAGATGAACACATGATATATATGGCAGCACTTGTCAAAAATCATTTGCTGAGGTATCAGAGCTTATTTTCTCTATTGAACTCCTTCAATGTGTAGAAGCATCTAACGACGTTATACAATGCTATCATTCAAGCATTTAATTGAGCTTCTTGGGAATCTACTGTCCAATTCTGTCTCTGGTCATTCCGACAACTCTTGTTTCATTTTCCTATCATGTATCTTCTCATCCTTAGATGTCTTTAGGAAACTGATTACCACTGTAGAACGAATAGCATATTCACGCCGAAGAGATGATCGGAGGAGTTTCATATTGTTTTAGATTCCAAACTTTCCCCCCATCTCATAAGGATCAAACGTTACAAAGTTCAGGGTTTCCCCCCTCTTCTCATACCTGATGTGATACTCATTGTCAAGACAAATATAAACGGCTAGTGTGGTACTTTTAAAAAGAAAGTGCGTGTGAGAGTTTTCTGATTGTGAGGCAAATGGCTGGTATAAATTTCGTCGTCTCGTTCATTTCTTGCCTACAATGTGTTCTCGAGTAATCCGCTAGAGGAGTAGGAGGACAGATAAAATAAATCATATTGTGGCTACTTATATGGTAGTCATGGGAATAGTTACACTGACATCATTAAAAAAAAGAAAGAAAGCTGGTTCCTGTGATTATATCCAGGTAAAGCGGCCAGTTAACTTTGTCCTACCCTACCAGGATTATGAAGGTTATGTCATGAGTGTATTTATTTTTGGCCGTTATGCTGTAGTGAAAAGGTAGCTACATTACTCCGTATGTAACAGAACTTTGACCTGTCAAAACAGTTGTGCAGCATCATTAAACGTGCTTGAAAGTTAGTTTTGAGAGCATCTCCTTGTCGTCTGTAACAATTATTCTCCTCCCTCCACTATCCACTATCAAAGTCCTCTTGTTATTACCTAAACTGCACAGCTCCGCGAGTTCGACTACAGGCTGCTACAATACAGTTCATTCCTTGAACTTCATACTCTGAAGGTCGCCGTTGAGTGAGCTAAGGTTATTCGTTACCTTAGGTAAGTAAGGTTGTAAGTATGACACATACCTTAGTACCGCATGAATATGTTCCCCTCATATATAAGGTTTAAACAGCTAAATTCTCAGGCACTCAAATCCTAAACAACCCGGGCAGACACGCCAGGACACAACCCCCCAAACCTCTACAAACAAGTGCCCGATTCCGCCCCATCAGGTCATCGTCCATCAAATCAAACAGCGCCCAAGCGACGGGAACTGAGCCTCACGAGCCTCAGAACTATCGTCGTCGCATCATTCCCGCCCGTAAACTACCCCCACATAGTCGCGCACATCATCACATCGCATCGCGTGCCATTTCGCCTCTACCCGTGACATCGCATCGCGTTCTCATCCTCCTTGCCATCGTCGCCGTCATCGTCACCGCTCCCTCGAAACCCAGAACCCGTTCACTTCCGTCGCCGCCACTTCGCTGTGAGCTGGCGCGAACCACCCACCACAATTCCCAACCGAGTCACCAAAAGTGGCAACCTCTCTCACGCTTCTACAGAACACAGAACTTGTCGACCAAACATTCAACTGTGCATCCCAATTAGTTGAAGAGGAGGTACAACCGGAGATCATGGCACAAGCGGTGCCTAATCCGCCAAATGAAAGGAAGAGGGTTAAGGTCTACGAGCTGCGCAACAATGACTGGTTCGACCGCGGCACTGGCTTTTGCACGGCAGACTTCACCAATGTACGCGATTCCACAGCTGAGCCCCCATACTTGCGTAGTTTCAATCTCGCGTGCATACAATAGAAATCTTACTGAACCTGACAGGGCGAAAATGGCCGTCTGGACGAACCACGCGTACTTGTCGAGTCGGAAGATCAACCAGAACGTATGCTTCTAGAGACGCGCATTTGCAAGGAGGATGGTTTTCAGAAGCAACAAGGTATGTATCATCTGAATATCAAGTATCACGGCATGTCCTGATGAACCACTTTCTACAGAAACCCTGATTGTATGGACGGAGCCTTCTAGTGGGATCGATATGGCTCTCAGCTTCCAGGAAGCTGAGGGCTGTGCAGCCATCTGGTATGTGTCTAATGAAAGTTCGTTGCGTTACTGTCAAATAAAACTTCATATTATTTGTGCCTGAAGCTAACATTATGTCTGCTAGGAAATTTGTCCACAACATACAGCAACAATTACTAACTATGGGTGGTCCTGGTGAGTTTATATGTTTCTTATATGGAGAACCTCGCTGATACCTTCATTCTAGATGACGCACTCTCAGACGACATTGCAATTGATTCATTCCAAAGTCCAATAAACCTACCCCCTCCAGAACTCGGCAACCTGCACGAAGTTGAGGTTGTCATGAGAAGCCTAAGTAACACACAGGCTGGCAGGGATGCATTGGCCAAATTTGTCATCAGCGAAGACTACATACCGAAACTACTGCCACTTGTCGAGATGGCAGAAGACTTGGAGAGTTTATCAGATCTTCACAAACTATGCAATATAATGAAGATCTTGATATTGTTGAACGATACAGCTATTATCGAGTACGCCGTGATGGACGAGGTGGTGTTGGGTGTAGTGGGAGCGCTCGAATACGACCCTGATTTCCCTAGCCACAAGGCTAATCACCGTCTCTGGCTTTCCGATGATTTGAGGTATAAGGAGGTGGTGCGAATTGGTGACGACCAAGTCCGACAGAAAATACATCACACTTACAGACTTCAATATTTAAAGGACGTTGTTCTTGCACGAATTCTCGACGATCCTACATTCTCTGTTCTCAACTCCCTCATTTTTTTCAACCAAGTGGATATTGTCCAGCATTTACAAACCAATGCCGCTTTCCTCAAAGAATTATTCGGAGTGTTCAACCCACAAGAGACGGACCAAAAGCGGAAAAAGGATGCTGTCATATTCATCCAACAATGTTGCGCCATTGCCAAGAACCTCCAGGCACCAGCCCGCCAGCAATTGTACAATAATTTCTTGGGGCATGGACTTCTCTCTGTCATCAACTTCGCATTGAGGCATAGCGATGTAGGAGTCCGTGTGGGTGCAACTGACGTGCTGGTTTCCATGATAGATCACGATCCCCAAATGATACGCCAAACTATCTTCCGACAGATTAGTGAAAAGCAAACACCCCTCACAGATACTCTCATTGATTTGCTTCTAGTCGAGGTAGACTTAGGGGTCAAGGCCCAGATTGCAGATGCCATCAAAGTCTTACTTGATCCAGGCTCTCAATCAGGACCGATGGACACCTTGACAAAGGTTGGAGTTGATTATGCTGGACGTCCAAGACCCCAAACAGATCCACAACAAGAAGTCTTCCTCGTGAGCTTTTACGAGGACTCGGCGAAAAAACTATTCAGACCGCTTGTAGAGCTGAAGGGCCGGGAGGAGATGAACTTCACTGTACAGCAAGTCTCTTTGTTTGTGCATTTAGTAGAGATATTATGCTTTTTTATCCGACAACATCAGCATCGAAGCAAGTATTTTGTACTGGCAGAAGCTCTAGGCCAACGCATTGCACAGTTACTGACTTGTCCGGAAAAGCACTTGAAACTTAGTAAGTGGTTCTTATTGACTACATAGGCATACCGCTAACCAACTTTAGCTGCGCTGAAATTCTTTAGGAACCTGGTGGGACTCCAGGATGAATTCTATAATCAGCAGATGATGCAGGATCATCTTTTTGAGCCGATATTGAACGTTGTCTACGAGACCATGCCACGCGATAATCTGTTGAATTCTGCATGTCTTGAACTTTTCGAATTTATCAAGAGGGAGAACATCAAGAAATTGGTTGAGCATTTGGTTGAGAATTACAGAGACAAGATAAAGAACATCACATATGTTGACACGTTCAAAGTTCTGATTCAACGTTATGACGACAGCTACAATGCCAGTTTAGAAACATCTTTTGTGGAAACGGAAGAGGGTACGCCGACAAGAAACCAGAACCAGAGTGGTGGTAGGAGATGGAACGAGCTGAAGGGGCTGGATGCTGCTGAGGAGGAGTACTTCAATACGTCCGACAACGAAGAAGATGCACCAATCAAGTCAACGCCTGACACACCAGCTACCGTCAATGGCACTCCACCTAGCTCGAAGCCTTTGGTCGACTACAATTCTGACGAAGAAGGGGAGAATTTGGAAGCCGACCCCGGTATTACTACACTGGCAGACGAAAATCCAGAGACGGGCTCGGCTACCGTGTCAGAGGGAACTGTATCACCTGCTGCGACTGTGCCAACCCCACCACCAGAACGCCTCTCCGAAAAGCGAAGAAGAGAAGAGGACGAGGAGGATGAGTTAGGCAAGCTTTCGCAAAACAAGCGTCGTAGCTCCAATAGCTCTGTTAGCTCTATATCCTCGAACTCTCTGAGAAAGAAGAAACCCTTTAGCAACACGAAAGACACTGGTGCGGGCACCCCCAAGAAAATCGCAATCAGTTTCAGTGCGTCGCCAAAGGCGGAAACTACCACTTCTGAGATGAAGGAGAACTAGGAGATTTTTGTTTTTGCGGCAGGCTATGTAAGCATTGTTCGAAGGCGCGTGGAACGGATTTGTCTGGGTCGTACTTAAGGGGAAGCGTGGAAGGTAGGGCTCGGCGCTTGGTGGCGAAAGGAACGGACTTTGCTGATTTGATTTGAGAAGCTTACGAGCTTCTTTGTTTTTGGGGGTTGATATATGTGACGTTCAGGGTGTTTAAACGATTACGAACATCGCTGCATCATTGTATTATAGACGCGGTGGGCTAGGCCGTGCTTTGCATGGAGGATTCTGTTTCGTCAATCAAAGGAGAAATCCTCTTGCCAGAGTGTCCGAAGTCCTATGTGTGCTAGAATTGCAGGTGGAATATTGTGTTACTATGACTACGAAAAGGTGATCATTAATATTCTATGCAAACATCCTTGAAGGACAACGACTTGGAAGTTGTGAGGAATTTATATTTCTGAACTTATCATGCAAGGCACTAACTTATCGTCGTCTATAAACTCCCAATGCCCAGCTAGCCCTCAGAAGAGCCAGTCCCCAAGCCATGCCCAAACTGTCCCACATTACATTCAGTTTACTTCCTCCAACTTCATTCCAACCAATTGGCACCTCAGCAACTTTGATACCTGGGCTAACAGCCCCACTATCCTCATCATCCAATGGTGCTTCTGGCGCACTTTCTGCAAGCATTAGCATCTCCACGTCAAAGATCCAGCCTTCGGCGTGCATGTACGGAATTATGTATGGTAGTGCTCCACGTGAGAAGAGCTTGAAGCCGCATTGGGTATCGCGAATGCGAGAGGTGGCAGGTGGTGTGAATATACGCAGGAGCATGTGGAATGAACGCATGAGTGCGTTGCGAAGGGCGGATCTCTATTTGGAAGTCAGCGGCTAGTCGTGTTGATAGATATGTATAGCTTCTAACCTTGACAACGGCTTCACTGCCTACAAGATGGGCACGACTCCCCACGGCGACACCTCGACCGTACTTCCCTGGCCCGTCTTCCACTCCTTTACATCCCGCTACCAACTTGCCGAGATCTGTGAATCGACTCGCGCCATCTGCGTCGGCAAACACAACGTATGCACCTCTAGCATGACGAAAACCGTGGGTAACTGCGCCTCCCTTCCCACGATTCTCCTTCAGTGTGATAATTCTCATAATATCGGAGAGATTATGCTTCTTGGAGAAGTTCAGGGCTACCTGCACAGTCTTGTCCTTGCTTCCATCGTTTACCAGCAGAATTTCATAGCCACCGATGCCATTGTCTTTGGGAGCAGAGCCCCTGCGCCGTTTCTGAGGTCCCTTGCGATTCTCATTCATATTGTTTATGCCTGATGCCTCCAGTTTAGACCCATTTGCCCCGATTCGGCCATATGTAGCATCGAGATACCCTACAGCTTCCTCAAGCATTCCCTCCAATCTCTCCTCTTCATTATAGGCGGGGATTACCACACTCATCTCTACATCCGCGTCCTCAATAGCACCAACATACTTCTCGAAGTCCCCGACAGCCTGGCATTTTTTCTTGTAAGCCAACCAGCCGTCATGCCAGCAAGCCAATTGCTTCGGAGGGGAGACCGCTCCGGAATCGATAGTCGTGATATACGATTTTTCGGAGTCGTACGCGGATCGGGGTGTGGGTGCGAGGATAAAAAGAGCGAAGTATACCTGCTCTTGTTAGTCCGGCGCAAAGCTGGAAGAATTGGACTTCAGGATAGAAGTGGACGTACAAACACAAACAGTGAGAGAATTATTATCAGAAAAGCAGCAATAAGTAAGTGAAACGGCGCGGATTTTATGTTTTCGTATAAAACGCCCAAGAGCTGGAGCGGTAGATCCAAAACGTTGGCCATTGCGACTATTTATGAGGTGTGTTGAGGAGTAAGTGGAAGGACAGTTACAAAAACATGAGCAGTAACCGTCAACTTCCTCGAGAATGGAGCTCCTAGATCATTAGGGTGAGATTGTCTATGGCCGGGCTTTCAAAAAGCAATCATAAAAGATCTATGGGAGGAGAAAACGGGGAGGGGGGATTATGGAGTATGTGGCTTAGAAACAACGTTGGAGGTCGTATTGTTAGTGGAGAGAGTTTACGCTGCGGGTCAAGTCTATGTGGAATCGAATACCTGCAAGCGTGGCCTTATGAACCTTGCAGGGGAGACTGCCGTGGTACCTTTTAATGGTCTCGCATTGCAAGGCTGACGAGTACATTCAAGCAATTAAATTAGTCTAGTACCTTTTATCATTTGTGTAAGCTCATTGATAGCAAATAAAGTGTCGTATAACCAGGTAAGCCAAGGCATTTGGCAATCTGAACATTCCATATACCCGGATAAGCATGGCAGTATTGTATTATGGGAAGAACGGGAAGAGGAATAGAGTTACGAGCGAGTACGACAATTGAAATGCATTTGGTTCGTCTTTAAAAATATGAGTGTGAACAGATCTTGTAACTCTTTCATATGTCTACTCTACTAGTGAACAAGCATAAAGTCAAATCACTCGTTTTTGTCCATATACGTTCATGAAGCCACAGAGTATTGCAATGTTGAAATTACTCAGATACACTACCATAATCTCCTCGATCCTATCAATATTTTCTAATATATAGAACATCCGCAGCTCTCATCATCTCCGTTCTAAATAATTCAAGCCTTCTCCTTTGATCTTCGGGCGGCAATCTCATAAAACAAACTTCCATCATAGATTCTCCTAATATCGTCCTTCTTCATTTTCCCATCCGCAGGCCACAAGAGAATATAAGTTGCCAGCCCTGATATCTAGTCAGTGTTGTTCCTCATACATGCTTGCACACAGGTACACTTACATTCAAATAGAGCACCTCCCCAGCCAAACGGATCAAACACTACCCTCTGGCCTTTCAAATACTCCACTACCTGCCAAAAGGTGATGCCATCTTCATCTCCGTACTTCGCAAAAATATCCTCAAACTTTTGTGGTATGAATCTGCCTTCAGGATCATAGGTTCCGCTGTCGCTTCCATGCTTATCCTTGTGGATTCTGGCCGTCCATATCCTGAAGAAAGGGTCTGGGATGTAGCTGAAGACACCACGCCCAGGAGGAATAGTAGGATACGAGAAGTTGACGTTGATAATGACCACGGAGATCAGAGAGAGGATGATGCCAAAACCGAGACGATAAAATCCACGGAATGTATCATGAGGCCAAATGACTCCGTCTTTATCCGTATCAAAGAATTCTATATGCTGTTGGAGGACCTGAACGTACGACCAGTCAGCTAGGAATATTTTGATACTTCTGAGATTTGAAGCTTACAGTTTGGTCTTTGTGGCGTCCCGCCCAATCCAATCTCTCGGTACCATGAGGATGCTCAACTGAAGCTGCGATATTTGCTCTTGCGGTGCCTATTGCTGATTAGCATGCAAGTTTGCCGGTGAAACTACTGGATCTGTGCCTACCAGGCTGGCCCAGTGTATACTGGCCATTTAGATCTGAAGATTGTACGAAAGGCTTGCGCTTTTCGGTTATGGGCACGGCGTGAATAAAGGTGTCGAACGGCTTGTCTTGCTCGATTCTTGCTGGTGCCATGGCGGGAGAATTGTTTGATCTACAAGTGCGTCTTTATTGTTAACTGAAAATGTCAACGTTAATAACATGAAGAGGCAAACACAAAGTTGGAATGTTTCAATGAACGGAATAACAAGAGAAGCAGGCTGTACGAGAGAACAGACAAAGCGATTGAAAGAAAAGTAGAGCAGAGGAAATATGCTCTAAATAGTAGCTAGAGATTAAACTACGTGAAGGACGGCCTTACCTCATGCACGAGAGATAAATGCTTAGCATACACTAAGATACACTACCATGTAGAGACCTAATAGATGTAATGTAGGGACCTATAGTGGTATTGAATCTTATCTTACCTTACTGAACTCGTACCTGTAACTTAACTATTGCGGGTGCTGGACTGTGTTTTTGGCAACTGAACGATGACGTCGGCTCTTCTTCGTCCTGCATATGCCAAATGACATGTGAGAAAGTGTAAAGTCGCCGCAAAGTCGTCGCACACCCCTTTGGGCTATCGGGTCCATCAGTACCCAATCACTGCACATATATTACATCACGGTTGACCTTTCATCGTGAGCATATCGGCAAGCCTTGCTCAAGGACTACATCCAGCCTGCTGCTCGAAGCTTACAGGCCACGACGGCAAAGATTTACCATTTCATTATCTTACAGTGTATTAGGATTAAGTATCTAGTTATTCTTCTTCGGCGTCTGTTTTCCATAAACGCCGCTTCCCTTCTTGACAGTGAGTATTGGAACAGAAGTAGATCGATCAATTGTCAGTTCCAAAAGCTCGCTAAAACGCAGCCAATACCCTTCTCATTCATACACCATCATCGTACATATCCATCATTAATCTCTCGAGTCTCTTCAATTGTCTCTCCCAGAACATGTCATCCTCCACCCAAACGCTATCAAGGGCGAAGTTCGCTGAAGATGAATGGGAAGATGACAATGCAGGCCTTCCAGAAAACAAGAATGCTTTCTCCAACAACGAGGGGAAACTTCCATACTCCAAAAATCGAACCCATCATCTGCCACATGAGAACCCAGATGCTCAACACGGCAACGGCAAAGAAGTGATACACCAAGACCAATGGCTGCTTAATGATTCCCGCGAGAAGACCGACCGGCCCATCAACACAATTACCCCCCTTCTCGAAATACCTGAAGCACCCATTCTGTAGAGTTCTGAGTTGTGGGTCGTCTGCTGCGAAAAGAGAGTAGAGGGCCTGTGCCAGAATGTTGATCACAGATGAGAACCCTTTACGTTGCCAGTGGAATTGCTTCATGGCCTTCTGCACCTTCGAAGTGTCTGCCAAGGAAGGTACCTTTTCTGGAGTAAGAAGCTCGCTCAGGAGGACAACGTCATTGAATGCAACGGTCATACCCCCACCAGTAAGAGGATGACGCATGTTCATCGCATCACCAAGAATAACCATTCCTGGTAGCTTCTGAGTGCTCGGTGGAAGCCAAGAATTCGGCATGCTGCGGAGCTTACCTTCAGTAAGTGCCAATTTGAAGCTGGGTTTGACCTGCTCGGGTAGAGTAGGAAGCACAACCTTCTCGAGATGACCTTTCACGCCACCATTCGCGACGGAAGTCGTTGATAGGTTATTGGGTACATCAATTAGAGCACGAGTCTCGTGTGTTCCGATCTGGTAAAGGAGCACTGGGCCTCCGTCACCAATAAGCACATGGCCATGGTTTGGCGCTGGAAGGTCGCAGTCGATGAGTTCAAGGGCATAAAATTTGCTCTTCACGATGGGTGCCCGATTGATAAACTTTTTGCGAAACTCTGAAGCGTATCCATCCGCAATAATTGTGAGCTCGCCGAAGTAGTAATCACTGATCTTCTCTCCTGTGTTTGCGTTCGTCGTCTGTGACTCGACGCCAAGGACTTGATTCGAACGGTCGCTGCAGATGGTAGAAGTAACACTCGTTTCAACAACAGTGATATTGGGCTCAGCCATGCACGCATCACGTAGTTTCTGAATGAAGCGTCCATGATGGAAACTCCGGCCCTCTGGTCTCGAGCCCTTCTTTGAGGGAATTTGGCCTCCGGTCCTGTCTAACTCAGGGTAAGGGATCGGCACTGCTTTTCCGTAGTAGATGACTTGGTAGCCGTCAACGCGGATGGCATCAATGCCTTCGAGACAATGTGAAAGTCCCAGTTTCTCCAGAGCTGCAACGCCACCAGGCTGTAACAATTCTCCAACGATGCGATCAGGCTGTTTGAGCCATCGTTCCAAGAGGATGACACTCCGACCTTGCCTTGCCAAGGCAAAGGCAATCGCACAACCGAATATACCAGCGCCAACCACTACTACCTCAGCTTCATGATATTTTGTGCGGCGTTCTCGCGCAGTATCTTCTAGGGATGTGATGCGCGGCATGGGAATTCGTTCGTCTGTCCGTCTGTCCGTCTGTCCGTTGGTTGATTCGTGTTGTGGCGTTCGCTGGTTGAATGTTTATAAACGTTGGGTCTTAGTTGCGTAGCCAGATGTGAGATGTAGACATGTAAGTGTTGAAGCTAGATGTTAATGTTGGAGGGTAAGAGAAATGATGGATGAGGGAAGGAAGAAGTTTCGCTCGAAGTCGGCAACACAGTCATCAGTTGTTTTTCTGCGTGTGGAAATACGGATTAGCAGTTGTATTACTTGTACTGCTGGTGTACCTTACCTACTTTACCTTGTGAGTGCTGTAAGGTACACGGGGTCGCGCGATCATCAAATGGTACGATTTCGTTGGTGTATCGGCGCACTAATGTTATGGTACGGAATGAAGAACGTTAGCCCCACGAAATGTGCACCCGTCACTGCCCGCGAGCTCCCCCTGGACGATTGAGGACCTGAGAGAAGTCTCTCACCAACTTCAGCAGGGTTCCCTTCATACGGGGGTGATCCCCATTCCATTACTATGTACAGTAATTAATACAGTCTATCTCTACTTTTTTTCTATTCATTTCCGAATCATCATCACCCCATTTCAGACAATAGTAAAAACATTGTGCTTGTCTTCTCATGTATGTGTTCAAAATCATACGACTCATCGCCAGTTATATGCTTATATACTCGTGTCTATTACTAAATTTACACGCGCCATCTCAATGAGCAGCGGCAGCCATGGATGGCTCATGATTCTGCGGCTCAAATTCTACGGACCCGTTGTGAGTGATGACCCATCGTATTGATGGACCAGCATCGTACTGAATCTTTTCTTCCTCAGCCGCCTCCTTCAATTGCTTTACTTTAATAAGGTCTTGATCGTTCTGCTCGAGAAGAGCCTCCTCTACCATGTCAATGGTTTTCCACTGCGCCTGCTTTGCCTCAGCTGTGAATTGTTGTCTTTCCTGTATCACGAGCCCGTAACACTTTTCAAGTGCTGCGAGCCAATTTTGTGCTAGATGATTGTCCCCCGCGAATGCCATATCCTTTCGAGCAGCACTTCTGGCATTCTTGAGTTGCTTTCTGAAATGAGCATCGGGAGTAATATCGGTCGTCAATACACGTTGAATGACCCACTGTAAGCCATCCGTGTCTTTGATCATAAGATAGCCCTTGAGAAGGACGCTAAGATCAATGATGCCTATAGAGTCACTGTCGTGTCCAGTAGAACGTTCCTTATACTCTGACATAGCAGACCAAAGGTTCAAAGCCTCTCGGGTACGACTTTGATTTAGGAGGGTTGATACAGCACGAGTCACTGTGCGCCAAGATAAATTAACCCTACGTTTGTCCAAAGATTCTATCAGTTGTGGTAGAAGGTGTGTAACGTCTTCGTTCTCTGCCACTTCACCACTGAGTTGATGGCTTAGCATAGGGGCAAGCACAGTACCAAGGTCTTGTCCGTCATTCTGGGCGTTTTTAATGATACGAGCTGCCGTGGCATACCCGTCAGTTTCCCACCGTTGTAATGCAGCGCGCACAGCTAGTCCTGCAACATTGGCATTGAGCAGAGTTCCCTTGGACTTCGCCTTTGTGTATATGCTCAATGCTTTCATTGGATCTCCATAAGTGATTTCTACCAACATCTTCTGAAAAATTGAATGGCTGTCGTCCGAGTGGTGGAGAGATCCATAGATTTCAAGCTCTCGAAGTTTTGCCTTTGCACTATCTGGATTGGTATTTTTGTGTTTGAGTGCAGACAGTCGCAGAATGTCCAGAGTACGCTCATCAACAAGATCTTTGTCAAGACTTTTGACTTTCCTGTACATATTGTGGAGGTCGTCGAACGGGACAAGCCATATGTTTGCACAGGCATGGAAGAGAACATTGAAAGTAACGGCAGTAATTTTCAGCTTTTGCGATCTCGCATATGCAAGCCATTGTGGAATAGCATCTATTTCCTTAGCCTTGGCATATGCACCGACCACAACATTTGCGATATGCATATCTGGGA
The DNA here is from genome assembly GCA_024752435.1 of Allantophomopsis cytisporea. Lineage (NCBI taxonomy): Eukaryota > Fungi > Ascomycota > Leotiomycetes > Phacidiales > Phacidiaceae > Allantophomopsis > Allantophomopsis cytisporea. The sequence continues at coordinate 442,380 of CP103036.1, forward strand.
CGACTCCATATTGTCCAAGGTAGAGTTTCACAAACTCCTCGATTTCGCCAATGTTATGAGTATTGACATATTGCTCCAGAATTGGCGTGAAGGCGGCAGTATATTCTTGTTCTTGACGTTGATTGAGACCTTGAGCTTGCATCATATCAAAGGTGTTCGCGACGACAACCCAATGATTCTTCTTTGCGTGGTCCAGCGCGAAGTGGCCACGGATGGAAATGTCGGCTTTGGCTTCTGCTAGGCCAATTACTTCAGCCAGCTTTTGAAAGTATGTTCTGGCTTGGTCCTCCCTCTCAGCCTCCAGACATTGTTGAATTATGACGCTGTATATAGCGGTTGGTCGTTCGGTAAGTGTAGCAAGATGTTCTAACCTCTCGAATAAGGCCATGGACAGTGAAATCTTCTGCCTCATTCTCCAGCGTTCACGGAGCAAATGGGTTATCCAACTACTCTGAAGCCTCAAACCGTTTCGTTCCGCGATTTCTCCCCCTGTCATCAAAACCTCTTCGGCTTGATCAAGTTTCTTTTCTTCTAACAACCCATGAATGACAGCACCAGTAGCCTTGGAAAATGCCTCGTTATCGGGGGTTTCGTGACTGAAAAAATTGTTGTAATAACGACTTGCATCAGTAAACCTTCCCTTTGAACATGCTGAACGGATAAGAATATCCGTACAGACAGTTCGTTCTTCCCCACGATAACTAGAGAGCCGCCAATAGATTCGCTCGGCCTGAGCATATAATTCTTCTTGAAAAGCCATTTGACATAATTTGTGACCAACAGCATACATTTCTGGACGATGTGTCTTCGGCTTGTCATTGAGGGTTGTCAGAAAGATCTGAATGGCAGCCTTGATCAATTTGTCCGACTTATGATGTGTTTTAGATGTCTTTGTACGGATCTTGGTAAAACTCTGAAGTAGGTCTTCAATAACAGCGGCAGGGTTCAAGACATTGAACTGTCTTTCATCCAATTTTGTAGATTGAAGAACTATTTCAAGTAGGCTTCGAGCTTCTTTATTTCTGCAATGTCGCCGAAGAGCACCAATCAGGAGTCCAACAACATCCAAGATATCCTCCCTGATATTTGATTCGGAGATGTCAAATGGATAACACATCCAGAATTTTGATATGGCAGCGTTAAGATCTGAGCTACTCCGACCGTCACCAAGCAACCGTTTTATTTCGTTCGCGGATCTTCGAGCTTCGTGGAAGGCTGATGTTGCATTCTCTAGAGCAAGTAGTGCTGTTTGCTTTTCCGTAGCAGCTACTGTCCAGGACTTGGAGCTTTCAATGACAGGATTCGTAGGTTTTTGACGTGAATAGTTTCTTGTGCAACTCTTGGAATTCTGCTGTTCCTTAACCGTCGATCGGACTTTCGATCCTGTGTCCATTGCCCGTACGAAGTTGCCTCTATTTCGCATATGGTTTAGATCTTGTCCACTTATCGCCCCATAGTTCTGTTGATGTTTGGTAGTGGATTCCGGATTTCTGTCCGTAAGGCCTTCAGGGTCATGACTCCAACGCTGTCTCACTGCTCTTGGAGAATCGCCATCGATCAATGGTGAAAGATGGCAAGACCTAACCACTTCTTCCTCGAAGCTGGGCGCAGGAGACTTGCTATTACCATGATATCTTTTCGACGATTTAATGTTCTTCGCATTATCGTGTACTTTGCGAGCTGAATGTATTCGACGTCGACGATCTTCTGTTACAACGCCAATGCCGAAGGCTATCGTGCAGGATGTTCCCAAAGCGAGGTTGCGAAGGGCTCGCAAGGCTCCTTTCGAAGGCACAGGTACGTTCGAAGGCATCTAACCATCAGTTGAGCCATGTCTCGCCGGTCAATTGGGCAGCCATGGAAAGAATATCAGCAACTGCGGGCAAAATAATATTGGGGGAAATCGAGCCATCTGTGGACCCATTTGTTCTCGCGCGCCGTCTTCTGTCCTGAGGCAACAACTTACTTCACATTTTCAAGTGATGCTCATCGAAATCAACTAGTTTGAGTAGCGTAAATGCAAAGCGCAAATTACAGTTCTAAATATCTCTATATGTATCTAGGATCTTGATGCCTATGCCGAACCTTAAACGCCTTCCAATGCCTCTATAATACAAAAGTCTCCAGTAGTGGATGACTATATCGAAATCTGAATATTCCCATCAAACTCCAAGGTTGAGACACTTAAAGAAGAGTTTCGTCAACCCCAGACTTGCTAAATTGATCCAGCTTTTTCAAGATGGTTTGATACAAGAAAAGCATGCAGCCACTTTGTACACTAGTCCAAACAAACCTGGGGCCAACCCCTCTGAACCAACCCGAAACACCCTCAGTCTTGTATAGGATTTTTAGACCGGTAAACACAGAAGATGTATCAAGTTTGATACATCCTGGCCGAGGTGTATGAGTTGATGGCGAAGAAGTTGAAATACTCCTAGTCTGTTGCGGTGAAAGTTGACTGGAATGTGGAAAGCTGGACTTATGGCCTGAGCTTGCAGCAACCTTGACTGGTGGCGGTTCAACATGATTGACTTGCGTCTGGATCCGAGTTTTGACGACGTCCAGAGGGCAAGTGATGACACCAGCAAGACCACCAGCAGCAGCTCCTGTAAGCAGCTCAAGAGGTAAACCTATCTCCCTACTTTCTTTCCACCGTCTTGCCCACTTCTGCGCTTGCTCATAGAAAGTGAATTGTAAGGCACTGAATGGAAGATCACGAAAAATAGTCGCTTTATAACCGTGGAAAAGAGCAGAGAAACCTTCTTGCCTGACAATCATCTTTACCGCGTGCGATGTCCCACGATAGTTGTAGCCAGATTTGAAGTATGGGTTGTTGTATCGCCCCTGAAGTTGAAGTCTCGTCTTGAGTACCTCTGAGGGGACGTATACAATCGACGCAGCGCCATCCGCAACAAAACCTGTACCCCAGTCAGTATCTTCGACATTAAACAGGAAAGAACTAATGTACCACTTGTAAGATATGCGAGCTGGGGTGTAATGCCTGCATCTATCATATGCCTTTTACTATATTCATATGTACCGAAAAATATAATGGTACCAGGGAAAGACCCTAGCATAGCCGGTATCCATCCACCATAAAGACCTCTTCTAATACCTTCCTGGCGAAAGATGGTGGAGTAAGACGAGGACATTGTGGTGTACTTGGGTGGTATATGAGGATCGCCTTGTTGACGTGTCTTGACTGTATCGAGGGAATGCATTAAAAGATCGCCTGTTGTGCCTCCTATTCCTCCTGCTATCATAGCCTATGAGGAAAGGTTAGTAGTTCCTTCGATGTTGGGGGCATGAAAAGGAATTGACTGACATGTAGATACGGAGGACGGCCCTCCTCCTCAACCTCTTTCGGTGCCATGGTGTCAAAGTTTGTAAACTGGCCTCGTGTCTTTGCATCTGCGATCCCAAGATTGCCAATCGTACGTCCATTATCTGCGTGATCGTTGTCGCTGTTTGTCCGTGGTTGAGTTGTGGACGCAGCAGGTAACAAATCAACGATACGAGAGGCCAGGGACATTGCCCTTCCTCAATAGACGAAGATATTCGGTGCAAGATCTCGCGCGTCTGCACCACGTAGAACTCCAAGTAATAGATCTGGGAGCGGGGGACAATTTGTTGTTAACAGCTTCTGCGGTTCTATAAAAATTATGAGGTCAATGACGATTATCGCCTGTGGTTCCAGGCACCAAATGTTGACTAGGTACCTACGTAAGGTACCATGGAAGAAGTATCTTACTTACATTGAGATACCTACCTACCACTGACAATGTTTGAGATAAAGGGTTGTTCTTATCTTCCTACAGCTCGAAGAATTCGATGATGTACATGATATATACGAATTCTAATCGTCTCGATTGCTCGTCCAAATAGACTTATTCAAGTGCATATCTCACTTGATAAAGGCTTCTTAGATGAAGTATATTACACAACGTACTCTAGTAAAAGTTGTACATAATTCATCGAGCATATATACTTGTTTATTGTGTAATAGGTAAATCGATACTTCACAAGGTGCATATTTCAATGAATCAAGCTCTCATAAATCCCAATATTTTGTCCTCCGTCTTTGAGTATACATACCGTACATCCATAACCTTTTGATTCAATTGAGACACCAAATCCGCGGTATTATATATCCCAAGCCTACAAATGCAACGCTAAATAAACACTCATATAATCTTACAACATTATACACGTAGCCCTGCTACCGTATGTCCTTATGATACGCATGATAATCGAATTCGTTGAGTTCCACGTCCTTCCAACTAGGCATTGTGCCGAAAGTCATTACCCTTGGAGCCTTCGGCGTCAATGGCATTCGCTCTCCTCTTTCCTCGTCAAGATCCAGGGTTCCAAGCTTCGCATATCTTGCGCGCCCATTTAACTTCGAGGGATGGGCTATTCGCTCAAAGAGGCTACCAAAGAGGGATTTCAGGCCCGGCACAGACAGCGCAATCATTGTGCCACCTATTTCGGCATTTTCGACGGCCAGCATAGGGCTGTAGACCCAAGAAACATCGACATCTACTAAGCCGCGGAAGACGAGATAGAACCGGGCGATTGATATAGCCAAAACACTGTGGTCAACGTTAATAGTTGGTTCGACGGAGCCATCGGGTACCTTACATGATGCCTGGAAAAAGGATAGGTGTAAGCTTGAGCTTTACTTCCGTCTTTCCATGAAAAACAGAGATCAGAGCTGAAGGAATTATGAATAGAATAAGGTCGCAGATGAGTGAAACACAGGAGTTGGTGAGATAAACAACAGCCCATGATAAACACACAATGTTTTCGTTGCGCTGTTGCCACTCGTATGGCCAGCTGATCACGAATGGCCTACAGTGGAAGATGAGGAGATACATCTGTGGGATGTAGGCTAGGCACACGAAGATTGCTGAGCCAATCACCGACCATCTCAACGTCTGATGATTATCACATAGTCGATAGTAGAATGCTAATCCTGATAATCTACAGACACAGAGAGCCGTTGTATAGAGCAAGTGAGCCACAAAATCGAGAACTTCTGTAAGATTGACCTCTGAATTGGATAGCACATGTTGAATGTACTCGATATGACGACCTGAGCCGAGCTTGACAAGATAGATTGATAGAATGCCGAATGCGATATAGAGTAGCTATCTCTTGTCAGCTAGCAATACTACTCTCCGCTCAGCACTTCCGATTATGTACTGACCAGTGTTGGAATAATCAAATAGTCGTCCAAGCCTATCCTCCATACAACAAAAGATCTTGCGTATAATCTTGTGCAAACTATAGTACCTGCAAGAATGGTAACCACCACAATACCAGTAATTGGGCCAGAATCCCTCGACTCTTGCAAATACTCTGCTGTGAACTGTGACGGAACCCTACCAGCTGCTATTGCAGCTAGAATATCTGCGTCGACCATAATCAGCGTCGAAGGTATTCAAAAACTCCTGCCTCTGCCTCTTTTTAATGGTTTGAGTGTTGGGAGGACCAGATCAGAAAGTGAGGGCGGAAATTAGAAATAGAATAGAAGGCCAGTGAGATGCTTGACGGAGCCAGAGCCGTGGTTTTCCCCAGGCTAAAGATCTTCAATACATGTTCGGCAAAGAAATTGGATTCTGACTGAACACGGAGAAATGGCCCAAACAATAGGTTGTTGGTTGATAGGAGGCAATTCAAGGACCATGGCTTCGGAAGAACGATTGCATTTATGTGGATGGCTATATAAAGCAGTATCCATACCCACGCTTTCGTCCCAACTACCGTACTCAAACAATAGCTCCGTGCGCAACTACAGAAGGCAAGTTTCGTTCGATTGACGGGAGGGATTGTTGGAGACACTGGCGGTGCCGCATCCTGCTGCGAGTTTCAGATGTATGCCGCACATTTATGGGGCGACCCCTCGAACAACTTCAGATTCGACTGTGCGTGACAGCATAAGGGCCTATGAGGCACAGCCAAACAATATAGCCTACTTAATTAACAATCGTGTCTGCTCATATTGATGGGATCAATAAGTCTAAATTGCTTTTTAATAGAGAAGCTTGTTAATGGTATGAAACAAATACTCGATAATGATATGGTAAATAAATATAAATAACAAGCAGGAGAAGTCAATGTGACCAGCCACAGAGTGCGTTGTTCATGTTTCATGAAATGCAGAATCATAACGACGTTGGTAGAGTTGATACGGGAGTATATTGTATCGACTTGCCATAGGTTGATCTGTAATGAGAAGAATCGGTCAAGTCAAGGGGATCTGATACCGTCACGATCGCCCACCGTTTGAGTGATTTGCAGTATTCGGAGCATGGCTCACATCGGACCCTTCACAACCAGACCACACGGAGGTCGTTGCCCGCCGAGGCTGATAGACAGGATGCTTTATTGGAAGACATTGAGTTTTTCCTTGATATCAATCTGCTACTTGTAATAATACCTGCGTCAACGTGTTGTATTGCGTGTTTAGGTAGCAGTCGCATCGACGTATCGAGCGTAACAACATGCAACGTTCAAAGACAAGAAAAGGCCTGACATCCAGAAAAGAGATAGAAAAGGTGTGACTAAGTGGTATGACGCACAACTTTCTAGAGTGATCTTCAGACAAGGTAGGGATTCCATGAGTCAACTCTTCATCTCAAGGATCAACATGCTCCTGTGGCTGGCCAATCTTTGGTGTTGTTTTGTTGCCGATGACTGTCGTTTGAACTTCAGCCAGGATACGAAGTAGAAGCGTGGAATTGCTGCCTCGATAATTTATGACTCACATGCAAGGCATCAATGTTGACTCGTGCCAAAAAGGCGAGAAAGAATGAGCTGCTGTTGCGTAATATAATAAGGTATCAGCATTGATCTTGAGGAGATGGCATACCAAGAATCAAACCAATAAATCAATCCAAAAACCATCACGTACCAGCTCGTTGTATAAGCTGGCCATCAGTCTTGCAATGACCAACATTTTTTTCTTCTTCACCAGGACCTCGCCCAAATCGCTCGCCGGTAACCCTTAACTAAAGTCATGACGTTGACAGCATTTCCAGAAAGAGCGTCTCCTTTCTCACAGCTACCAGTGGAGATTTATGAGAGTGTTGTTAGACACATAGAATCTGCAGAGTCTCTAGCATGTCTTTCAAGGACCTGTAAACTTCTGAAATTCTTTGCGGATCTTGCAGGATGGAGAGTTTTTGCGCAGTCGCGTTTTCCATCACTTGCTTCGACTCCACTATCTCCAGCAGCCCTCTGTAAACCTGGATTCTGGAGGACTGTGACTCGACTTCTTGTATCCCAGTCACGATCATGGGATCGTAGAGCTTTACTGGCTACTACAGTAGATCCTTATTCCATCTATAACATCCAGCTTCAGAAATGCTTAGATGACGATACTCTGGTTAACTCTGTGTCATCTCTGGCCATTGGTTCGCATTTCTCAAGTACTCAGAGTGCGGGCTTTCATCCTGTGCTAGATTGTAATCTCGAAGTAGGCGATGATGTGTCATCCAAGAGAGAGGTCCTTGCTATGGGAGCAGGTGCTGATCTTTTTGTTCGTGTAAGGAGCAGCGGTAACTTCAGTCGACATGGTGACTGGCTAGCTGCGACGGATCAGCATGGGCAACAGATCACATGGTATACAGCAGGAGCCACTGCTGGTGGTTTTAAACATGGTAAGTTCTTCTAAGTCTTATGCTAAGCTGTATTAATATCATTGTTAGGTCGCGATGATATTACTTCTGTCAACATCATTGATGCTCATACTCTCAGTGCTGAAGCCGCATATATAGATGTGATTGTTGGCAGAGCGAACGGTCTTCTACAGAGGTTGAGCATTAGCCGTATTCAGCCGCAAGTCCTCTGCGTTGCGAATTTTGTGGCAGCCGCAACAGAAGGTTGTGGAATTTCTCAGTCTCTCCAAGAGCGGATAGTTTCGACAGATCTAAAAACTTCACAGTCTCTTCTTGCTGTTATTTCAAGGAAGGCGGTCTCATTATATGATGCTCGCATAAGTTCACAAGACATCTTGCCTGTGTCAAAAGTCCAGATCGACTCAGGAGATCCCTCATATCAGAATTTCTCGACAAAGTTCTTATCCTCAAAACGACTGGCTATCACAGGCCGGTCTTCTCGCCATTCAATCCGAATTTTTGAAGTTGCCGAATACGGTCTTGAGGGAACACCGATACACGCACTTGGTAGCTCTGATGAGAATTATGAACTCTCAACCAGTACTGAAAGGTAGATGCTTTGCTTTCCACTTATTGAAATAATACTGAATTCATATAGTGTATTTGCCGTTGAGCCGCTCTCTCCTTCACTAAAAGCTGGCGGAAGCCGTCAGGGAGACATGTTTATCAGTGGCTGGTACGATGGGATTTGTAGATTGTACGATTTAAGAACGCCTTCAGGGGTTGTTAGTACTTATAGAGATCCGTTAGACCACGACTCTGCGATATACTCTCTGGCATCATTCGGCCAGGAGCGTTTTATAGCGGGAGGTGCACGCCATTCACTACTCAAAATCTTTGATTTTCGAATCTCGGGCTCCAAATGCTATAGCTACTCTAGTGCTTCACAACCCCTTGGTAATGATTCCATTACTAATACGTCCAAATGCTTGGATTCACAGAGTCTACCAAATTGGGACGTCTTTCTAGGCGCTGGAAGAAATCGCGGAAGGCGGACGGAAGATGACAGTCCTGTTTTTTCTCTGAAATCTGTGTCACCATACAGTCCGGTGCTATACGCAGGCACATCAAACAATATCCTTGAGTTGAATGCTATCAGCTCCAGTGATCCGCACTTTGAACCTTATTACGGCGATCGAGTTGTCTCTATATATCCTCCCCAAGGCGACCTACGAAAGAAGAAGACCAGTCGTGAAAGCTATCAAGAGATGAGCAAGATTGCCAGAAAATGGGATCCAGTGGGAGGTGTACTTGGTTTGAAAATGGCCGAAACAGATGACGGGAGATCGGCCTCTGGGTTGGGAAGAAGCATGGTGCCGAAATTACGAGCGCAAGGCAGGGTTGGAGGAAGTTCTGTGGAGAATTGCGATGCTCATGCAGGAATTCAAGAGAGGTTGGATGAGCGGTGGTTTGCGATTTGATGGTGGATAGTACGATCAGAGTCAGAGATATGACAGTGGAACGTACTATGCACGTATGATACTCGGGATTAGCCTGGATTCGTCATTTTCAGGAATATCGTGTTGTATTAGTGCATGGCAGGCCACGGGTGCAGATGTGGAAAGAAGTTCCCAAATCTGATCGTTCCTAACGTAGAGTCTCCTTAGTCATCAATTTATTCAAAAACGCAAATATTTACATGAAGATCTCCTCGCGTAACGTGCAGTGTTTACTTCGACGAAACTCATGGTGTCCAAAGTTTAGATCAGTTGAAAGGCCCTATATTTGCACGAGACGTGGAACAATTTGCTACTTGGTCATAAAGCTAGCCAGTCAAGCATTCATGTTGCTCTGTCATCTCATAAATGATAAGGATATGTAGTTTTAGGAGTAGTTGACAGTTCCGTAAACACATGCACAGCACGACTTGTCTGCAAATCAGATTCTCTTGCGGGCAATAGCAACAAAATGCTCGTCACCACGCGTTAAGAAAGCAGAAGAGAAGGGAAAACAGGAAAAAAGACAAATCAAACCATTGGAATAATAAAAGTAGAACTTTCAAGGTAAAAAGTAAAAGGCAAAAACAAACGTTTCTTCTATTATCATACTACAACTTCTGATTGCACATATTATTGTATTTGAACCCCTAATGGATTCTTCTAAGACTTCCCATTCTAGGGTCCAGATCTCATCCCCTTACGTTTATGTAATCTATGTAAGATTTCCGTCCATCTGAGTGTCCTATCCTGCTACATGCTTCACCACTACACTGAGAAACTGGTTAATATAAGGCTTATTGGGTTAGCTTACATTTACCTTGGTGACGTGAAGCTCATTAGACTATGGTACTCAAGTAGAAGGTAAAGGCCTTCTTCAACACTTCTAGCATTTAAAGTACACATTTAACATTCGTGCTTGGTAACCATGCAATAGTATCATTAACGTGGCGGCTCCTAGCTCTTGATTGCTATCATGTCTTATTCTGTATGGTGAGGCTACGTCAAATCCAGTCTTATATTGAGCTTCAACCACAGTTGGTTCTTATGTATAGGTAGCCATATGAAACGTATACTATCATAATTATGATTTCAATCAAGAACAAGAGAAGGGCTCTGGCATACATAGGCACACGGTAAGAATTGAATGCCATCAGACAGGGCTCCGCGATATGATGCATACTAAATTATTACGTACAACAAATTTCTAATAACTACGAATATATTAAGCTTATTTGACCAAATTCACACGAAATCACAACGTTATCTTCAGCCTCTCAAGTACTAGCCCTATTCGCTTCCTAGACCCCTGAAAGTTGTTCATTAAGCATAATCCAATATCCGCTCACTGACGTTGCAACTCCACATTTTTTAACCCTGTCAAAGCTCATTTGAAAATTATAGATTTAAGGAACGACTCCATACACTATTCCGCAAAGAAGTAATGCTAAGCATTCGTCCTATTGGGTGAGATAAAATACTGCTAATTTAAGCACCTAAACTCCTAAGTTTTCTGAGATTAGATCATGAGAGCAAAACCAGCGAAGAGACCAATGGTCACTACACCAAGACCATAGATACGTCCCACATCAATAGCAGTCTGAGCACCATTCTTCTTGCTAGGGCTGCTTGTAACGGTAGTGGTAGCTTCAGTACTGCTGTGGACTGTTCCAGTACTGGTGGAAGAGGTGCCAGTAGACTTAGTGGAAGAGATATCAGTGGACTCGGTGGAAGAGGCGCCAGTGGACTCAGCGGCCGTGGTGCTGCTGGTTGATGTGGAAGAAGTGCTACTGACCCGAACTGGGTGCTGCGCACCACAAGGGTGGTCGGATCTACCTGGAAATTAGAAGAGGTAGTTGAAAGTCTTAGGATATTACTGACTGACACGCTCCCTGGCAGAGGTTGTCGCCATTGCAAGCAGTGACGCAGTCGGCATTGTATTGCTGGCAGATGAAGTATGGGAGAGTCTGCGAGAATTGAGATGCATTGGGCGTGATGCCACCTGTACTGCAAACACAGGTGTAGTTCAGGGTTATAGGATCACATGTGTTGGAGTCGGTATTGGTGCTTTGATCAGGAGTGACTTGAGTGCAGAGTGCAGGACAGAGTGAGATTTGTTGGTTGCACCACCCCTCTGTTTTCTGTAATCAGTACATAGTGACAGGATCTGATGTGAATTGATTACTCACGTCTTGTCTGAAGTGGCACCTCATCTGGATTGATGGAAGATTGAGCAGTAGCAAAGCTAGTCATAATAGCCGCAACGGCGAAGGTTGTCTTGAACGAATGCATTTTGAAATTTAAGTTGACAACTACGAAGTGAAAACAAAGCAGAAGTCAGCTAGCTATATACCCAAATCGAAGCGGGGGCTGATTTATTTTTTCTTTTTCTTTTTCTTTTTCTTTGGAAGCTGGTTGTCAGAGAAGATGCGGGGGGGCTGGTGGAATGAATGTGCATAACCGCACGCTCCACAGCAACAGATACGAGCAGATGAATACCATGGTGATAGAAGACAGTACAACTCACTGAATCTGCCACAGACTTTTGTTCTGGTGTTAATTCAAAGATATGTACGGAGGAAAGACAGTGACCAGAGGCAGCAGAGAAGAAGACCTGGAGATACAGAAATGTGTGCGGAGAAAGGCGAGAGAACGCTCTTTATGAGGAGATATTGAGCCTACCAGATGAATGAGAAGGCACAAACCTCGTGCCACCGAACATATTAGTTGCAATATGAGCGGCCAGATTTACGGTAATTCAGCCCATACCGAGTCATGATGTCCAATAAGATATACAGAATGGCATATTTTTCGAGATGAGGGAAGTGAAGTATATCTGTGCCAAAGTATATAAGTAAGGTTCGGGAGAAAGTCGAAGGTAAAAGGTAAAGTATGAGCGTGTTAGGTATGTCTTAGATGGATCGAGACCAGCACTATGCTCCATAGATAGGATCAATAATACCGAGCCGTACTCACACTGCAGCATACGGGAGCGGCCCTCACTGCGTAGGTACTTACATTGTGGAGTACCGCACTAGATAACGACAGCACATATGGCATAATTGCTCACCACTCAGCTCCACGACGATCAAAAAGTATATGTGCTGTGTGTGCATTCCATATACATGTGATATGACTCGATTCCGGAACGTGTTGGTTACTGAGGAGAGCCAAATAAGAGAGAGAAAGATGGGAAGGGAGTAAGTCAGGTCGGCGATAGAATCGGCGAGGATGAAATCATCGTAATTTTAAGATAGCATCAGAAGAGCCAGGCGGACTCAAGTTAACGTGCACATACATACTGTGTACATACTGAATCTAAGGTGGATAAATGGTCCGACGATCGTTGGGTCGAAGCTTGGCTTTGATTATGGAGTGTCGTGGAGTACGCAGTACACAATCTCGGGAGCGAGGGTAGATTTCCCCTCAGTACGCAGTACTTAAGTATGTATGTATCAATGCTGATCCCGCTCCTGGTGCTAAGTACCATTGTTAGCGCGGACATTACTCCAGCTTTTGCTTCTATTCCTTTCTTTTATTTACGCCGGATTGTAGCACAGTGAGGATTATCTAGCTTGTAATCGATGTTGGGTCACCATTTTTCTATCTACATATCAAATCGTGTGGGGAATTGACGATTTTGGTAGGGGAAAACCTCCTGAGTTCGATACAAATCTCGTTTTTCATCCATGGCAGTAGAATTCCTGGATGACGAATCCTATTTACTTACTCCGTACTGTACATCTGCATGTTCCTGAAGTAAAGACTCAATGTTGGATCTGTGATGCTCCCCTTTTCCCCCTTTAACCATTTGCAGCATTAGCAATGCGGGCGATAATAATGCAGTCATTATTGTCACCCCACAACTACAGGTGAAGGCTAGTTAAGCTCAATGGTCATGCCATCCTCTTTCTGTTGAGTCTGATCAGGAGCACATTCATTGGTGTGCTCTATTCCAACGTCGACAAACTTCCAGATCCCAAATACAATCCCCCCAAAATTTGTAGGCTCGAAGCACGACAGGTCTCGATCCGCCAGACTTCCTCAGTACACAGAAGACACATCAGTCGGAGTACTGCTCCGCGTATGAGATGAGAAGCCTCTTCACATCACATTACCTGCCTTATCCAGAGACTGCACCTCCACTGTACGCAGTAGTATTTCGTCAAACGCCCAAACCTCCTTCAGCGCTGCACATATCAGCTAAATCTAGAGTCAACCGGACCCTGCCCATTATTGGTCTATCCGGTTACCACCATCCGGCGGCTTGAATCTGGCATAGGCAGCACCACTTCATGCCCAACAGTCAACAATCCCATGATTGTAATATGACAGCCTTGCTGCAGTAAGTGGCTATGCAGACCGGAGAGTTCTCCTAGCCTACATGGACAAGAAGATCCTGAAAAGCGTTATGTATCTCGCTGACTCGAATTCTTATACGATGTTGAATCGGACCTTCTTATTTCTCTTATTATCATACTAGTGAAACAGAAAGGCTGATGATAAAGAAAATGCAGCTATAGATAATAAACCCTAAACTCGAAATCCTCACGATCTCTAGTTTGAAAGTAAACTCTTATTCTCCAAATTTGCTAAGATACCCGTTGTTTTGATAGACTGCTGTCGGGGTGACACTAGCGTAATTGACACTCGTTACGTTACGGCGTATATGATAGAAGGCAGGCAGTAATAACAGTAGTAGTGATCAACGACTTCTTGATGGAAAAGATGCATATGTTGTCAAGAATGTATGTATGTACCGTGTTATGACCGATCTAGGACTCAAAATGCAAGGAGAAGAAGAAGAAGAAGAAGAATGGGCATTTGTCCCAATAACATTTTACATGCAGACTTGGTGAATCGCCCCTTATATTTCTTATCATTAACACACGCTCCTTAGGCATATCATTGCACAGAGTATTGTGTCTTCAAAAGCATTTCATGATACTTCTTTCAAAAATATTACGGCGTGAGAACCATAGGTAGACTATGTATATATGTAGCAAGATAGTACCTAATACATGTGGTACCCAAAATCTAAAATCATCGCAAGTATCCACAAAAAGCAGTTTCACCACATTCAATCATTCTCGGTTGAGTTCCATGGTTAGCATCACAACACAGACCATGTAGATGTGACAACCCTGCCAGTGGTGATTCGTATGACAATACAATCCGATCCAACCCCGCCATCATTTCGACGTCATCTTGGCCGAGACGACGCGTATCAGCGACCGTGGAGGACCGTAGTAGATCAGGGTTTTGCTGTAAGCCTGGCCTCGTACACTTCTTTCTAGACTGCATACAGCAAGAAATCTTGGCCAACAGTTGGTATTGTCAGCGAATTAGAAACCGCGGTTGTCCATCTATTTGTGTCGTACAAGGCAGCCAAGTACAGTAAATGGAAGTTTCTGAGGAAGTTCCGCTCGCTATCACAAACTTATCCAGGACTTTTGCGGAAGAGAGGAAACCTCCATATCACCATATTTTCAACCTATGTGTATCTACATTTTCTCTATATATTTCGCTTTGACGAACTTTTATGGAAGTCGACAGTATTGAACTACAAATGATAAAAGCGGCTTGATGCCCACGCATGTCCCGATCTAACACTATACTCCCTGCACCTCCAATCCTGATCTTTCTGGGCTATGACGCCGCATGTTGATTCCAGTACTGGGGCCGAACCAGTATATAACACACCGCAAACTAAAACCGACAGACACTCTCGACATGCTTCGAAGCAGTCTGTTTCCCATTCTGTCAAGTCCACCGCTTCGCATCAAGAATATCTAGAAAGCTTAGAGGTTCCGAGTTCAAGTATGGTCGAGCGCATCGCCGCTGTACAAGAGCGCAAAGAAGAAGAGGGAATATTGCATCGCATGGGGAAGGACGAACGTGACCTTACCGATGACGAGCGTCACAAGGCGGCCGCGCTCATACAGCGCCATTATAGAGGTTATCGAGAGAGACGACATTTAGACGGTCTGGCTTTGGATCCAAGTAAACGATGGATCGAAGCTGTAAAAGAAGCGAAATACCGAAACTTGACTCAGCCGCGAGCGCGAGTCTCTGGCGAAGAGTCTGATCAGAGGAGGACATCGATCTCTGCGCGGCAGAATTGGAAGAAGATCGGAACCATTGCGCGTCGCGCAGGTGGAGACGAGGATTCGGAGGATGTGTCGGGTTCGGAGGACGAAGCTGAGATGACGATGGAGGAGCGGCAGAAGAAGGAAGAACGTCGGGCAGAACAACGAGATGCCAGGCGGAAAGCGGCTAAGATGATGGATCTACAATACTTCCTAGAGATGGTGGATTTGAAACATCGATACGGCTCGAATCTGAGGAAATATCATCAAGTGTGGCAGAAAGCCGATACGAACGAGAATTTCTTTTACTGGTTGGATCATGGGGAGGGTAGGTTTATCGATACTGTTGGATGTCCGCGAAGCCGGCTCGATCGCGAACAGGTTAGGTATCTCTCACGGGAGGAAAGGTTAAATTATCTGGTCAAGATTGATAGTGAGGGACGACTTTGCTATGCAAAAAATGGGGAACGAATCAATACGACGGAATCTTTCAAGGACAGTATGCTCGGAATCGTTCCAGAAGACGATAAAACTCCTGCGTATGCACCGGCAAGGGCGGAAGCGGCAACGGGACTTCAAGAGTATAAGTCTACGAGCTCATCTTCTTCCACATCAGCGGGCGACAGTGAAGAAGAAGCTGCTCGTGCAGATAAATACGCAAACCCCGATCTTGAAAACTCCAAAGGATTCAAGAAAGTAGGACACATCAATGCCTCAGTAGTGTTCAACAAGCTTCTTCGAAGTTCTGTCAAGAAGAACACTTGGATCTTCGTTGCAGATACAAGCTTCCGGCTCTACGTGGGCCTCAAGCAGTCCGGCGCATTCCAGCACTCCAGTTTCCTTCACGGCAGTCGTATCAGTGCAGCTGGTCTTATCAAAATTAAGAACGGTCGACTAACAAAATTGAGTCCTTTGAGCGGGCACTACAGACCCCCTGTATCCAACTTTAGAGCTTTCGTCCACAATTTGAAGGATTCGGGGGTCGACATGAGCCATGTTAGCATTTCTCGAAGTTATGCGGTTCTCGTGGGTCTTGAAGCCTACGTCAAGACTCGCAAGAAGGGAAAGAAAATAATGCAGGGACTAATTCATCATCGAGATAAGCTCCTATCGCCGGAGGAGGTCAAGAAGCGAGAGCTCGCAGAGATGGACAAGAGCGAAAGCGCAGCGCGTGAACGCAGGCATATTGAGGCGATTGAGGGAGATAGGAGGAGAGAGGCTGAGGATAACAGTACCAACGTCAAGCTGATGAGGAAATTAGGCCTGGCTTCTAATGAACCTCCTACGCATAAGGGAGAAGGTCCCGAAGATGGAATTCCTGCCCCAGAGGGAACGCGAAAAATGATTGTTAATGAATGATACCCACTATTGATTTCGAATTGATAGCGATTCTCATTGATAGAATAATGAAGTCGGATTACGATGATACGATTAATTAGTATTGTAGTTGTGGTAGCACCTGTTTCGTGGAAACGTTTGTTGAATCTTGATCCGTGACACTTGAAAGGGAGTATGATAGTGAGACCGTCTCAAGTATCATACCGACTGGATATCTGATAACCAGTAGATTAAATGTTTTAAATTCTGGGTAACGCCTTTTAATTTGCAGTTACTATTCACCAGAGTTCAGTACAGTTGTCCCAACACAGGAGCGTAGCTGGATTTGCACTCATTCAAGATCTTTCAAGCCTCGTACTTGTTTAATGCGTGAACGATCGTGAGTCGTCAAGAACCAAGTCCAGGTAAAGTCATAGCCCAGTTGCACATACATATCAGCGAAATTTATTTAAATCAACCACGACCATGCCGTAGTTATTGGGGTCAATTATAGTTGCTGTCACCACAGCCATATGAAGCATACTGCATAACTACCAGCGGTTGGGTAAAGAATCTACGTTCGGTCGCAAAGAATGCTGTGCTCATTGCCCACTGGTCGGCGCTGTACTCTGTAGAGTGTGTCGCTGAATGGCGCACGGGCGGCGAATTACAGAAGGTTGCTGCTGAGGCAAATCGCGGATAGACTACGCTGATAGTTGACATCGTCGCGACTCATTCATTATTATTTCTTCACGCAAGTTCACTGTCGCATGTGCATGGTGCAGCGAGCATTAACTGTACTCATCTGGCTGTGGTTGATGACGCTATCCTCATGCCTTCTGCGCTTGCTGCCCGGCATGTCATTGCTGCTTCCTGGTCAGAATGCAAAATCGCCCACCGTAAACAGGCCAGAATCGACAATTACTTCACCAAGAACACGACTCTGCCAATTCCCAACCACATAAACAATCCATTAGCACAAATCGCGAAACAATGCACAGCACCCCAGATGCCCACGATGGCTCCGCATTCAACGCGCTCAGCCAGACGTGTCGTGGATGTTAAATCAGATCCTGATGCGACCGTGTCACGCGATGACACAATCAACAACACGACCATCAGAGCTGACACAAACAAGCGCAAACGCCCCAGAGCCACCTCGATTCTTGCGGACGAAGAGAAGACGCCTGTGAAGAAAGCGAAGGTCGTTGCTCCGCCCAAAACAAGAAACGCCGCTGCTCCACGGAGTACATCGAAGAAACCTGACGTCGGGGAAAGCAATCAGAAGGCCGATGTCGATTCGCGACAACGAGGTATTTCTGCGACTCCGAGACCTGCAGCCACATCCACACCACATTCCCAGCGTCCAGCAGTGAGCGCGAGGGAAGTCGATGCTATTAGTCACTCTCATCTCAAGGTTGATAAGACCTCCCCAAGCACCAAATCGGACAAGAGGACTCTACGGTCCAAGGAGGGGGTAAAGTTCAAGAGTGAGCTCTCCCAGTATTTTCCGGAGTACGACGAGATTATTGGGAACGAACCCAAAGCAACTCGTGAGTGATTCTCACTAAGATACTTCGTAGCCACAACTAATCCCTACATAGATCTATTGACTGTTGAGACCCCTATTCTTATAAGTGACAGCAAACCGACAAAGCCAGCAGGAGCTCGAGCAAATGGCAAGGCCAAGAAACACCCCATCAAACAATTTCCGGACTCGTTATTCACCAACATCTATCAAGCCCAAAGAATCGACTTTTCATTTCTTGAAAAACATTATAACGATAATCCACAACCGGATCCAATACCAGAATCTCACTTTGCTACGGCACATAAAAGGGCGGAACGTCTTGAGCGATCAATACGGAACCAAGACAAAGGTCGTGCACAACATGAGCGAGATCAAATTATCCGTTTGCGTGATGCACTTGAGAGCCATGATTGGCTGAAGGTCATGGGTGTGAGTGGTATAACTGATACGAAGAAGAAAGAATATGAGCCAGCTCGAGATTACTTTCTCAAAGGTTGTGAGGGTATCATTGAAAGATTTCGATTGTGGAGAGAGGAAGAACGACGGAGGAAGCTTGAAAAGGAGCTTGCTCAGCAAGAAGCAGAGGAAGATGAGGAGGAAGAAGACGAGGAAGACGAAGATATTGATGACGGAGTTAGTGATGGGGATCCACCTGACTACAGTGATGTAGATGCTTCAGCCGCACGTCAGCTCCATGACGAGGCTGTAGCCCGGTCGACACCCTTAACACCATCTAACAAGGACAAACGTAAGAATATAGATCCCATCCCCTTTGTCATACCAGAGCAGTCAATGAAAGAGTTCAAATCTTTCTATGCAAAGCCGCATCTTCGACAGGCGGCCATTGGTCAGCACCGTCGAAGCGGGCGGAACATCTCAGCCTTTGGGCAGCCCCTCCCCGATGTACCAGACATGGATTTTGAGCTGCCAGAGGAGTTTCTGGACGAGAATGTGCTAAAGGACCATGCACGAAAGAAGCGGCGAGAACAGCGGAGTAGGGAGGAAAAGGATGGGAAGGGGGATTGAGTGTGGCTTTGCCAAACCGAAAGTGCTTCATTTGGCTTTAACCTGGTGCATTTGGCGGACATGCGATGGAGTTGGGGCTTGGGAGACTCTTGAAACTCTTGTGTACATATATCTATTTTTCAACCTCTTTTAGTTTCTGAAATTTGACTGCGGTCGTTTTGTTTTCAAGCGTGCGTTTCACTTTTTTTTTTATTTTTACTCTGCATGTTATCCGGTGAGAGTGGGATTGGTCACTTGTCAATTGAACCTTATACATAACGCGTCTGATAGTTCATCTTACTTCAACAATGGAATTGTGTTTGTGTTTTCTGGCGACATGGAACTGTGTATATCACAAGTCGCTCAGAGGTTATGTCTTAGGTATCTAAGCCCACCACTACTTCGTGGGCTCCAAGAAAGTCCCATTGATGCTGGATAGGTAAGGCAAGTACATAGATATGATAAGGTACTATAGCCTATGTGATCACGTGATACACTTATATCACGTGTGGTTCTGAAGATGTCAATCGGCTTTAGTTTTCATATAGGCAACTCTTATTATACTGCCTACCTAGGCACCTAGATGTATTCTCTCATAAATCTACCTACTATTGTAGCAGGATACACACTGTATGTATGCCTAATAGTAGTCTCAGGCACTTTAACTGAAGTACCTAGGTACCTTCTCCTATATTAAGGTAATTAGATCTTAATACACTTGCGTTGAGTTACTAAAAAACACAAAATAAAACAAAAGGATCTAACTTTTGATTATACTCTTAGTATGACTACCTAGTTATCACCATGCACTAGTACTTAGACATCATGACTGAAATCCTTCTATTCAGCTATCATCATTCTCGGCTATTGAATGATGGTTTATCAAAATGCGTAGGACTTTCAATTGCCGAGGCACCAAGGTAATGGGCAATAATACATGTAATGTCGCAAGTCGTTATCACGCTCTCGTCTGTGCCGAAAATGCGAAGCACCACCAAAACTGAGTCTCAGAGTGGATGGAGAGTTTACATGGAACAGGGACAATGAATGACTTGATGAGGGAACCAAGATGTTATTGCACGTCTCTGCAAAAAATGCCTTCCAAACGGGATGGAATGTAGACTGTCCAATGCATCCCTTACGGACTTTAACATTTTCACATGTCAAGAGGGTTCGCTATTGGTATTATCGGTATTGTTGGTATTATTGTGAGGCTGATTCAGGTCAGAAGCTCAGTACAGGAGGTTAGTGTGGGAGATGTCTTATGGTCAGATGATGAGTGCATTTTCATTAAGTCTGTGGTAAGTGAGTGAATGAGTCTGCTGAGTCTGGTGTGAGTCTGGAGAAAATGGGCTTTTGTGGGGTTACTAGCGTTGGATTCACATGCTTGTGCTCGTTCAAAAGCTCCAAGCGCACGTAGTATGTATGTATTGTACCTGTATCTCCAATAATACTTACAATGGTTCACCGTATGGCGGCTGTGGTTTTCAATATTGATTTGTACTTCATCAAATCGTAATTCTTCATTGTTTGACACCGTGACTCGAACGACTTTTAAATTGTATAATACACATGACGATATATCAGATCCACTACAGCATTTGCAGTCCCAAATACTTCATGCCAGATACTTCATGAGATACTACATATGTTCAACCAAGAGTCGGGGTGCTTCCTGATGCTATTGTCAGTAGTGGGCCCGGGGCATTATTGCCGGTGCGTTTGCTGACCTAAAGTGCATTCGCATTCGCCGAATGAACAGACACACCACCCACCTGGATATGGTCTAGCATGCGCATTACCTCGGTATTCCATCCACTCCAGCCGGAATCATGCCAAAAAGCAAGACCATTACGACGTACAGCAGCCGTTGGCCTGGCCTGCTACCCTTCCCCATAGTCTTGGGCCAGTGGCAGAGGAACCATTCAATAACAAACTCCCCCCAGAGAACGTTCTTCCCGTCTTCCCTCTCATCTGTTCAATCCATTTCAAACTCCTACTTCTACTACATCTACTACTTTCATTTCCCTGCCCTTTCTTGTACCTGTGCACGAACTTCTGCATCTGAATATTCATCCATTACACTGTAAAATAAAAAAATGTCAGCTAAAGTGATCGTTGTCGGCGGTGGATGTAAGCTCTCCCTGCATTCCCTCGCTCCGGTTATCTACATTTATCTTGTAACCTTTCGCCGGCATGTCTGATGGCTGCACTCTCATATTGGAGATTCCATCGTTACATTTGTTAGGGCTTCAATAGCTGACTCTTGTAGTGTCCGGCTTGAGTGCTGCGCACACAATCTACCTTGCTGGCGGCAATGTTCTGGTATTAGACAAGCAAGGTAAGCAATGAGAACATGTTGACATTTTCCATGTTTGGGCTATGACATCTGACTGCTTATCTAGGATTCTTCGGCGGTAACTCCACAAAGTGAGTTGTGTTACGAATTCCGCATATTCAAATACCACTAGCATATTGTACTAACACTGTATAATTTCAGAGCTACCTCTGGCATCAATGGAGCCCTCACAAGAACACAAGTCGACTTGGGTATTCAGGACAGCGTCAAGCAGTTCTACGATGATACACTCAAGTCTGCAAGAGACAAGGCTAGACCAGATTTGATCAAGGTCCTCACATATAAGTCTGCTGCTGCTGTAGAGTGGCTGCAAGATGTGTTCAACTTAGATTTGACTCTTGTATCTCGACTTGGGTATGTCTTCTTCAACGTCTAAAGTCAGAGTCTGAAACTGATTCCAAATAGTGGTCACACTCACCAAAGAACACACAGAGGTCACGATGCCAAGTTCCCCGGTATGGCCATCACATATGCTTTGATGCAACGCCTCGAGGAACTTGCAGAATCGGAGCCAGACCGAGTCCAGATTATCAAGAAGGCTCGCGTCACTGCGATCAACAAGGAGGCAAACAAAGTCACTGGTGTCACATATGAGTTCGGTGGCGAGAGCAGTGTTGTTGAAGGACCAGTCATCTTGGCTACTGGAGGATATGCCGCTGATTTCACCGAGACATCTCTTCTCAAGAAACACAGACCTGACACTTTCGACCTTGCCTCCACCAACGGCGTACACGCCACCGGTGACGGACAAAAGATGGTTATGGCTATTGGCGGAAACGGTATTGACATGGACAAGGTCCAAGTGCATCCAACTGGTCTTGTTGACCCCAAGGATCCAGGCTCCAAGTGGAAATTCTTGGCAGCCGAGGCTCTCCGTGGTGAAGGTGGTCTTCTTTTGAACGGCGATGGTGATAGATTCTGTGACGAACTGGGTCACCGTGACTACGTTTCCGGTGAGATGTGGAAGGAAAAGGACAAGGGAAAGTTCCCAGTCCGCCTTCTCCTCAACTCCAAGGCCTCGAACGTTCTCGATTTCCACACTCGCCACTACTCTGGTCGCGGTCTAATGAAGAAGATGACTGGAAAGGAGCTTGCGAAGGAAATTGGTTGCACACCTGAACATCTCCAAGAGACCTTCTCTGCTTACAATGATATTGCCGATGGCAAGAAGAAGGATCCATACGGCAAGAAATTCTTCCACAACGTACCAATCAACATTGATGATGACTTCCATGTCGCTGTCATGGAGCCAGTGCTCCACTTCACCATGGGTGGTATCGAGATTAACGACCAGGCACAAATACTCAACTCCGAAGGCAAGCCATTCGAAGGTCTGTACGCATGTGGTGAGCTCGCTGGTGGAGTTCATGGCGCCAACAGACTGGGAGGCTCCTCGCTTCTTGGTTGTGTTGTTTATGGCCGTGTTGCAGGTGATTCAGCCAGCAACTACATGTTCCAACAGGCGCTCAGGGGCGCGACTGGCGCCAACCAGCGTCTCGGGCAGATTTCTCTTCACATCGACCCATCTCAGCCAGGCAAGATTTCTGTCGAGTGGGATAGTCAGGGCTCGGCTTCTTCTCAGAGTGGAACAGGCAACAAGCAAGCTCAACAAAGCCAGACCTCTGCTGGTCCGGTCATGACCAACAACGGTGACAGCAAGGACCCCGGAAAGGTATCAAAGCCTTCCAAGCCCTCTGAATTCAAGGTTCCCGAAAAAGAATTCTCTATGGATGAAGGTAGGAATTGATTCTATTGATACCTAATTTGTAGCCTTACTAATATGGGAAATTAGTCGCCAAGCACAATACCAAGGAGGATCTCTGGGTTGTCGTCAAGGGCGTTGTCCTTGATGTATCAGATTGGCTTGATGAGCACCCAGGTGGACCACAGGCACTTATGAACTTCATGGGCCGTGATGCCACCGAGGAATTCGAGATGTTACACGACGATGAGGTTATTCCAAAATATGCTGCCAGTCAAGTCATTGGTCGTGTTCAGGGACAGACTCCTAGCTTGGAACTTTAATGTTGACGAATTGGTATCTTTGGGTTAAGTGTATTGATAGTTGGATTTTGGGAAATTGAATGATATGACTTTAACTTAGGATTTATGCATTGCGTGAGGTTAAGATGAGAGGAGTGATTATTTGAAATCTAAAAAAAATTGCAGCTGTGGTCTTGTGAAGGTAGAGAGACTGGGTAAGGAGCTTTTTGATGAAACGTATGAATTCATCTAGTTCGACTGACAAACAGAATAGGTTACTTGTCATTAATCGGGCTCAATAACGTATCCTGACGCTTTTCCATGTCGCCGTTGGCCATGTCGTCTCCATTTGTGTGGGGTGGAAGCACTTGACTATGTTTCTCGAGCACCTTTAGAGACTAGATATGTTTGTCAAGCCATGTGCCAACGATGTCGTTTGTTTTCCAGATCTGCTGAGGGAAGATCTCATACTTGGTACGGTCAATATATACGACTCTCGTGGTGGTGACTAAACAATGCATTATCCTTATATTTGTACAGTGAGGGGCTTATAATTCATGCTTCGCTATTTCTGTTCTCTACAAAGGATTTTGCTAATTTTCTATATGCAATCTTATTTTCCGTAGTATATCGTACCAGCTTGAATTGGGAATACATGCATATGGAAAGGGGTACTGTACATCATATATTAGATGTCTGCTTCTCAGAGTGATTGAAATCCCACAATTGCAGAAGTGAAAGGGAATATTCACGGAATAAGACCGAGAAAGTCGGTCTGATTTTCTTTCGACTTGGCTAACTAATGCATCACCAACGAACAGATACATCGGGGAACTCAATCTGAAACCCGCAGAAGTGACTTATCATGACTGTTCACGGCAGCTCTATGGTGTGGAGGAAGTTCGTTGCTAGTGGCTGCCTATGAGTGAAGTGGGTCTGAAAGTTAATTTACGCGCTTCCCTCAGTTCATTGTTCGTGACGTCGAGACTTCGCGTCGACGCGTCTCCCAAAGTTCACTGGGGATTGAGAACGTTCAAAAGTACACCCACCAGCATCCAACGCAAGAAATGTTTTGAAATACTTTCAAATTGTCATTCATATTCAATATCAGATTTTGCACCTGGGTTCCTCTACGTGACCTTCGGAGCCGCATCAGAACAATGTCACTCAAACGCAAAGCCACTGAGGCCATAACCTCCGATACAAAAAAGCCCAAAGCCAATGCCTCCATTACCTCGTTCTTCAAGCCTCCAACTACCAAACCCGTGGATGCGGCCACCAAAGCCTCCGGTACATCCACAGAAGCCATTGCGGCTGCTCCAGCGGCCATCAAGTTCGACAAGAGAAAATGGGTTGCGAGCCTATCCGCGGAGCAGAAGGATCTACTGAAGTTGGAGATCGACACACTGCACGAAAGCTGGCTCGCACAGCTGAAGGATGAGATCGCTAGCAAAGAATTTTTGCTATTGAAGAAGTTCTTGAAGAGTGAAGTTGATAGCGGGAACAAAGTGTTTCCGCCAGCGGAGGATGTTTATTCTTGGTTTGTGCTTTCCTGGACCATCTAATTCCCCCACGTTGCCCTATCACTGTTGCTATATTACAGTGCTGAAGTTAACAACGTATCAGGTCCCGCCACACACCTCTCAACACCGTACGCGCCGTGATCATCGGTCAAGATCCATATCATAACATCAATCAAGCACATGGCATGTGCTTCTCTGTTCGCCCGCCGACACCTGCTCCTCCGTCGCTGAAGAACATCTACACAGCCCTCAAGAAAGACTATCCAGACTTTAAACCGCCACCAGGAAACTCCGGTTTACTGACCCCTTGGGCAGACCACGGTGTGTTGCTATTAAACACGTGCCTAACCGTCCGCGCACACGAGGCGAACTCTCACGCGGGCAAGGGCTGGGAACGTTTCACGCAGAAGGTCATTGATACCGTGGCAAAAGTACGCACGCGCGGAGTGGTGTTTTTGGCGTGGGGTACGCCCGCTGGAAAGAGAGTTGCGGGGGTGAATAAGCAGAGACATTTGATTTTGCAGAGTGTTCATCCCAGTCCGCTCAGTGCGCATAGAGGATTCATGGACTGTGGGCATTTTAAGAAGACGAATGAGTGGTTGAGGGAGAGGTATGGGAATGAGGGGGAGATTGATTGGAATTTGGATGTTAAGCCTAAAGACGCTGGGGTTTGAGCATGCTGGTATCGATGTTGAGCTGCATTTGTATGTTTGGAGTTGAGTGAATTTGTTTGTAGGCTACTTTTGTCTTGAAAATGTTTTCGGGCGAGAGCTAGGGAACGGGTCAGAATGTAAGACTAAAATCATACTGAAATTTCATTTTATGGGGTTCTCTTTCGTGGTTGCCATCAATATTCCTAGATATTAAACGTGGAACCTGCTTTATTTTATTTCATTAAAAGACTTAAGGCCGATTTGATCCGTTTACACCGCCGGCATAAATGGGGCCAATTACCATTATATTTCGAATTGCCAAATAGCGCACGATGTGATTCTAAACCCCTGATATCGCATAAATTCTGGTATCTCTGTCCTGCAACAAACGCCATCGAAGATATCAAACTACTCCAACGCCCACACGCACTCAGAACCCTTCAATTGTAGTGCCAATACCGCGCATACGAGCAATTTCGACAATATCACCACCTACAACGAGATCCATCAAGCCCATACCCACAGACTTATACACAACATTCCCAGTACTCATCCACTTACAGAACCCATCCTCCTTGTCCTTCTTGTGTTTCTTATCCTTCACTTCGCCAGAACCGTGGAAGAAGGATTTCAACGACAGCTTGCTGCCACTCGATACTGAGCTGTCTGGCGTATCAATGGATCCAATACTGTTCTCATGTTCTGGATCAATGCTCAACGTTGACATAGCGCTCAAAGTGCTGCTAACGTTATCTGAAGAGTCACTAGCCAGCGACGGAGTACGGTGGTGGCCGCTCCCCTCCAACATGACCAGCTCTCCGATTTCAACCAATTGGTCTGGCCTCAAATCTGCCTGTATGATCTCACCGGCTTCCTTGATACATGCGTGTAAGGCATCAACGACTACACATCCACCTTCTTGTGCATGTCGGTGGTGGTGATGACCATGATGTGGTTTAACAGCCTGTTTAAGAATTGCAGGGTCAAGCTCAATCATATGTGGCTTGTAACTTCCAATTGCTACGATTAGCCTTCCTTTTTTCCGGCCTTCAGTCGCTGTTAGGAAAGTATGATCGAACAATGGCTCCGTCGACGGCGTGGTGCAGAATATGGCGTCCGAGCTGCGGATGTGGTCCTTAATCAACCGATCGTATTCTCCGTAGGCTGGCGACAACATCGTAAAAGTGGTCTTCTCCCATCCCTCGGCTTCGCGCGTGGCCTGCGGTACATTATTCATTGTTTTCATCAGATTAATCGCCTTTTGTGAAAACGTCCGATTGACTATAATGACTTGCTTGATGCTCGAGCCGCGGAGAGTGAGGGCCAGTCTCAGGTGCCAAAATGCTTGCTTACCGGCACCAAAGACGGTGATAACTGATAATTTTGAGCGACGCGATATGAGCAGTGATGAGGAAAGGGCGGTGCGGAAAGCTGTCAACTCCTCAGCATTAAGGAAGCCAATGGGCTCGCCGTTCGGGCCCATGATTGTGAGAGCGCCGCGAGGCGTCACATCTTGAGCTATCTCTTGCTTCTCTGATGGGGATGCGGGGGCTCCGAGTGTTACGACTAGCTAATGTCAGCATTGAGACTTTGTCACGTCGAGAACGGCCCACCTTTCATTCCAAGCCCCAGAGAGCTTGTCGAGGGCATAAACAAGCTTGTAACGCCATTAGGAGACTGTATTACTGTGCGCTGAGGTTGTCGCTTTGCAGCGCAACCATAGTCTTGTATGGAGGTCGAGTACTCGTGAAGAGATACCCTCAAAGACTGCTGGAGCACTTCAATATCTTCGCGATTCAAGGTATCAAGTAGATCCTTGACATCGTTATCTGTGAGGACTGTAAGAGGCATGATGAGGCGCGCAAAAAGTTGACAGATGGGAATGAGTTTGAACTCGTGTGTTTCATCAATCAATCTGATGTTAACTAGGAAATCCACCACATCTGTCAGCAATCAAAATAAAAGCATAACGGTCTTAGACTTAACGTGTTGGGTGAAGCTTATCGATAGGAGCTTGGCTTTCGCCTAGGCAAATATGGTTGGTCGCGGTAGATCCTTCGATCAGGGTCGAGGATCAGGTGAAGACACTGACGCTTACTTTGGCGATGACAATGTTTCTGTCTTGCATACTTTTATTTGTCTCTGATGATTCTCTGGTAATATGGAGATATCATAGCATAAGTCCGAATTAATTCCTTAACAGCGGAATTTAGATGGCCTTATATCCATCCAATCCTGTTCTCCAATTGGTGGTTTCATTCGGTAAGCATAATGATATTTCGGCGAAAGCATCATTTCAGCGGCGATAAGTTGAAGCAAGTGTGTACATACTACATACATCGGGGAATGTATGTATATGGTTAATATGCCTCTGACCTGCAGATAGCTTACATCATATTTGCCTTTTTCCAAGACTCCGGATTTAATCCTGTGGTCGAAATCACATCTTTCCGTCGGCTCTATACCAGCGACGACGAATATAAGTACCCCACATCTTCTTCCCATTCTCAAGTTCCATTTGTATCGTCCGCGTACTTCGCTCCATGTGATATAAGTGCACTGTTCAAGTACCATTTGTGACCCGTCTTGGAAAGCCCCTCTAATCATATCCGCTTATCTTCACACTTCAATTCAAGAACAACAAAAGCTTTTTCTACAGTATTATCGGCAAAGATGTCGGACAAGATAGAGTATGTCAACTTGGGAAAGTCTGGTCTCAAGATATCTCCAATCATTCTTGGATGCATGACTTATGGGTCGCGTCCGTTCAACCCCATCTCCATAACTTCAACTCGTTGCTGATATCTCGGTCTAGCTCAATGGATGGACTGGGTTCTTGATGAGGACGCCTCGTTGCCTCTTATTAAGCATGCATATGATTCTGGAATCAATACATGGGACACCGCTGATCTCTATTCAAATGGTCGATCCGAGGAAATCGTTGGGAAAGCGCTCAAAAAATACAACATTCCTCGTCATAGGGTTGTCATTCTATCCAAGTGCTTCTGTGGAGTGGCAGACGATGGAACTCAAGGGAATATTGCGCTTACGCAGAGTAATACTGGAGAGATGACCAACAGAGTCGGCTTGAGCAGGAAGCATATCTTGGATGCTGTTGATGACAGTGTTCGACGTCTTGGTACATACATCGATGTTCTGCAAATTCACCGCTTAGACCGCGAAACTCCCCGCGAAGAGATTATGCGAGCCTTGAATGATGTTGTTGAGTCAGGTAAGGTGCGATATATCGGCGCCAGCAGTATGGCGGCTTGGGAATTCCAGTCTCTCCAGCATGTTGCCGACAAGCACGACTGGCACAAGTTCATCAGCATGCAGAATTACCACAATCTAATTTATCGTGAAGAAGGTGTGTATAGCCACATTCGAATGATTCTCAATATATGCTGATAATCGAGCAGAACGGGAAATGATTCCATATTGTCGTGACGCTGGAGTAGCTCTGATCCCATGGTCACCCTTGGCAAGAGGCATTCTTGCTCGCCCATATCATGAACATAGTGACCGAGAGACTTCCGATTTTGGAATGAGTCGCATCAGACAAACAGCGGGTGATGCCGACAAAGAGATCATTGGGCGAGTTGAGAAGCTTGCGCAGAAGTATGGTGTTTCCATGGCCACTATTGCAACTGCGTGGTCTCTACATCAGAAGAGTGTCTACCCAATCGTGGGCTTGAACAGTAAGGATAGGATTGATCAAGCAATTGAGAGTATCAAGTTTTTCAAGGAGGGGAAATTGAGTCAACAGGATCGGAAATATCTGGAGGAACCATATGTTCCGAAGGCTCTTTCTGGATTCTAGAGAGTTAGGGTTAGGCACCAAAAATATTCTTTTCTCCTTAAATTCTTTCTCCTTGTGGATCAGGTCAATCTATTATTATTTTATTACCTATAGCTGGAAAGCATTGTATGCATTGTGATTTATTCTGTCAGGTATATCTTGCAAGTGATTTATATTTAAATTTACTTTTGGCTTAGGTTGTGGTCATCTATATGAAATCCACATAATCGCCATAGATAGTAAGCTGGTTTCTTATTATGATTTCGATTTGATTATCAATCTACTAGACTACCTATATATACCAAAATCACGTGCGTCAAAGGATTGAAACTGGCCGACGCCTTCCCTTGTAGGCGGTGTGGGTACCTGACATTGGCTTATCGTTGTGGGGAAACGCGCGGGGACGATAAGGATTACACTGCTTCCATTGGAAAGACAACCACTAGTTGTAGATAGTCCATCTCAACAGACCCTCTCTATCTTGCTCGAAGACTAATCCGGTTTCAGGAAGTCTACGCGCAAAGCAATCGAGAGTAGGCTTCAAAAGTCAACACCAATGCTTCTTGGCTCTCAATTCTTCTTTTCTGGCATTCTCACGTAGTTCCGATAGCATCATATAATAACGGCATCTTGTCTCCATCACTGTCTGGATCTAGGTAGAATCCGACCATCATCTCTATTGGCAGATGGCTATAGCAAAAATGATCGAACTTTCACCAATTTCTGTGCTGGCTTTCACTGGTCTTGCCCTGCTCTCGATATACAAGCTTATTGTCGAACCATTGTTCCTCTCACCTCTTTCAAAGATCCCAAACGCACATTGGTCGGCTCCTCTATCGAACTTCTGGATATACTGGATCCGATACACAGAATGTGAAAATGTCACCGTCCATGCGGCCCATATGAAACATGGCGAAGTTGTTCGTCTTGCACCCAATGAACTCAGCACAAGTTCCATTGATGGAGGAGTGCGCACGATCTATACTGGTGGGTTCGAGAAGACTGAATGGTATTCGGTTTTTGAGAACTATGGGTTAGTCCAGGCAATACCAAACGGTTAGCACTTTGCTGATATGTTAAGTGCAACTAACATGTTTTCTTCGTGGTTCAGCAAGCCACACTCGATGCGGAAACGTATGATTTCTCATGTATACTCGAAATCATATATTCAAAATTCCAAAGCAGTAGAGAGTCAAGCCAAGAGCATTGTGTATTCACGACTTCTACCGGTACTCTCATGCTTCGAATCTGCTGGTACCACGGTAGATGTCATGGATTTTTATGAAGGTGCTATGATGGATTTCACCACAGCATTTCAGTTTGGCCTCAGACACAGTTCCAATTTCATCCAAGAAGACATTGAGCGCCATCGATGGCTAAAGACATACCAAACTCGTTCAAAAGCAGGATTCTTCCCTCAAGAACTACCGGGCGTCATGAATCTCTGTCACCGACTCGGATATCGTATTAGACCCGCCTTATTCGACTCTATGTGCAAGGAGCTTGAGAGCTGGTGCGCCGTCAAGTGCGCAGCAGCGACGAAAGCCATTTTATCCGGGGAGCAGATCGAAAAGGTCGAGGACGAACCAGAGGTCGTACGAGCTCTATACACCGGGATACAAAAGGAGAGCAAAACTAAAGGTCAAGACTCCGTACTCGCCTCTACAGTCCTGGCAAACCCCGAGCTATCCTTGGCATCCGAAATGTTCGACCACCTTGCCGCCGGCCACGAAACAAGTGGAATTACCCTTACTTTCATGACCCACTACCTCAGTCTCGATCCCTCCTTACAGGCATCCCTCCGCGCCGAGCTCTTGACCTTAGATCACCCAATGACCTGGCCACCGTCCTCAGAGTCTATCGCCAGTACCAGCCAGGTCGACAAACTTCCCCTCTTACATGCCATAATAATGGAGACACTCCGCCTCAATTGTCCCATTCCAGGTGGCCAGCCACGCATCACGCCTCCAAACACGACTCTAGGCTCCTTTGGGGGCATTCCGGCAGGCACAAGGGTCTCTGCCCAAGCATATACGTTGCATCGCAACGAGGAAGCCTTCCCCAACGCAGAGAAGTTTGTGCCCGACCGCTGGTTCGATAAAGAGAACAAGCTGAAGGATCGATATTTTTGGGCTTTCTCTAGTGGCGGGCGCATGTGTGTTGGGAACAACCTCGCTATGCATCGTAAGTGCTCTCATTCAAAAGGTTATACGGAAGGCTGATGGTGTCTAGAAATGAAAATGACGGCTGCGGCTGTTTATACGAACTTTACTACGCATATTGTTGATGATCAGGGAATTGAGCAGTTGGATGGGTATACGGTTGGCCCAAGAGCTAATCAACTGCTCATCAGATTTGAGAAGATCTGAAATGATGTAAGCGTTATACTTCGAGTGTGACTCCTAAGTTGTAATGTACTGGATCTTATATATGCAGTGATGGTAAAATGAGAAAATCATATCTAAAGCTCTTTTTATTTTGTCTAACTCACACAGTACTGACTGGTATAACTCCATTAAACACCATCAAAAGCCCTCCTGTTCTTTTTTTTCCAAATCACCCAACAATCTCTACAATATCGACATCACTCTAGTCTTCAAACTTGATACCATGCTTAGTGTTGACATCGATTAAACCACCTCTGTAGCTACCTCTCTTGCCCTTGTTCTTTTCCTTGGTAAACCCCTTGCCTTTGGTAACAATCAGCTTCTCGTGGGCTTGTCTAGCATAGTCATATCCATGGAAAGCGTTGGTAGAGAACTTAGGATCAACGTATGTATCTTTCGGAATTCTCGAGAATGGGACATTCGACTTCTTGCCCTTCAAGACTGGCTCGGGGGGAAGTGGAGGGTCAATCTCCTTGGTGACGGTAACGCTGGTTGTAGTGATGACCTTCTTTGGCTCGGAAGCGTCCTCAAGGGTAGCGGTGGAGTCAGATGCCTCACTGGTGCTGCTCTTGCTCTTCTTGCTCTTCTTTGGAGCCTCGGATGCCGAAGAGGAGTCACTGTCAGAATCGGAGGATGAATCACTGTCGGACTCTGGGAGGGGCGTCTTTTTGGCAAGGGATTGAGTGGATGAGTCGGATGAATCCGAGTCGGAAGATGAGTCGGAGTCCGAGCTAGAATCGGAGCTGGAATCATCGGATGAGGAATCGGAAGATGATCCAGACGAGGTTGATGCGTCGGATGCGCTGGAAGACGCGGATGAATCGCTATCACTATCGCTGCTGCTCTCACTGTCACTCTCCGAGGAAGAGGAAGAGGAAGAGGAATCCTTAGTCTTCTTGGACTTTGGCTTCTCGTCCTCAGATGATGAGTCAGAAGATGAATCGGAGGAAGAGTCGGAAGATGAAGAATCAGAAGAAGATTCGCTGCTGGATGAAGAGGCCTTGCGCTTTAAGCTCTTGGTCTTTGGCTTTGGAGACGCAGCCTTGGCAACCTCTTTCTCGTCGTCGGCATCGCTGTCAGAGCTGGTATCGGAAGAGGAAGATGACGTAGAAGCGGCCTTCTTCGCAGATGGCTTTGGTGCAGTTGGTGCATCTCCCATTTCGACATCGCTGTCCTCATCACTGCTGCTACTGCTGCTGCTCTCAACGACCGGCTCTGGCTTAGCCTTCTCCTTCTTCTCCTTCTTCTTTTCCTTCTCTACGACCTTCTTGTCCTCCTTTGGCGCAGCATCTTCGAACTTTCCGTTGCGACCTACACTCCACTCTTCGTAGATCTTCGTGAGTGCCTCGGCAGCACTGCTCAGTTTGCCTCCAGTCTCATCTTTCCATCCTGGGTGTGCGCTTCGGTTTGCTCTCTCAGCATTGAAAGACTTGCTGGCATCCTCGAAGCCATATTCAGTGAGGAATGCACCGACCATGTTGAGCAATTGGGCTGGTGGAGCTGCTGGTGGTGGAGCTTGGGATTTGGCAGCTGGGGCGTTGGTCTTATTGCCAGGGAAGAGCCATTCTGGCTTGGTACCATTACCGCCCATGACCTTGCGCTTCTTGATCGGTTGGAGATTTGGGTTGCCGGACATGTTGAGTGTTGTGTTGTCGATGCGTCGACGCAAGTATATGTATGAGATGAGAAACGCAAGCGTGGACTGCACGATAAATTTTGGATACTGATTGTGAGTCTGGAGAAAAATGTTTAGTGCCGGGAGCTAAACCAATCTCGCATTAGCATCGGCCGACACTCAGCAGTATTCCCGACCCTTACCCAAGAAGTGCGGCAAGCTCAGGTATCAATGGCCCAGGTCAGGCAAGACGCTTGAATTGGATGCGTATTACCCCATACTCTTGCCTTGATACTCAAGAACGTACATTATGTATAATTGGAAAGGAATCAATTGATACTCTTCCTTATTATCCAATACATTCATTAGAGCAAATCCGATAGAAACGTATCACTGGTTTTTAATTGCCCCACAACTTTACATGGAATCGCAGATTCTCAATACTCATGGCCAATGCTTGGACTGTGTCATGGTGCACATAGATAGATAACCTTTACTTTGAGGTCGAGAGAGCACTTTGTGTTCAATGAACAACAAACCTGGATGGAAAAAAAATATAAGGACACACTGCGAATCATTGCATGAGTCTTGAAGATCTCATCTGATCATTGAGGTTATAATCTTTCTCTGTATATGTTGGACTGTGATTTCGTGAGATCCTGCCTATTTGTCCACATGGTCCATGTGGGCTACTGTACGACTGGCATAGCAGTTGAGAGTTGTCTGTCTGAAGGAGTCGAGGAGTTGATGTCAGAAGCTCATGCATATCGGCTCTTCAACCCAAGCATTCTGCAACTCTCCATACGATTTTAACAGCACCATGATGCGCCGCTAGAGCTGCGTTACGTGTACTGTGCTGCATATAATATTATTTGTTTGAGTTTGCGCGCAATCCTCCTTGACTGTTTGCGATCGCCCGCATGTCACGACAACCATAGCTACACGGAATTTTGGACTTGTTAGGTGGACGGCAGTCGACTAGAAATGGATGCAAGAGGGAATTCTGGAGAGTCCAGGAATGGAAATGGGTTGAGCAGAGCAGAGCGATTCGAGGACGAGAAGCGGCGTATTATTGAGAGCTGCTTTGGCAAGAAAGATGCGGATGGCTCCTGTATTTCACCCTGTCCCTATTTGTCCTTGATATATCATTGTGGAACTGTCGCATGTGCCTTGAGATTTTAGCTAATGCGTCTATACAGTGCTCGAGTCTTACATTACCCATATACGTATCATCGAAGATGCCCAATATCCATCCTCTCCACCTCCCCCAAATTCGAACCCAGATGGCAAGAAGCCCCGTCTCATCATAGTGGCTGTTCGAAAATCTGGACGTGTGCGTATGCATAAAGCGAGAGAAAATGTAAATGGCACATTTTCCATTGGAAAGACATGGATGTTAGATGATCTCTCAGCTGTACAGTCTTACACAGGCACTTCACCGAAGAATGCGGAGGAGGCTCAGGCACAGCAATGGGCAGGCGGAAGCGGATTCATTGTTACAATCGGAAAACCATACTACTGGCAAGCAAACACACCCAAAGAGAAACAGTTCTTTATTGCCAGTCTAGTGAAAATCTACACAAAGTACACGGGAGGTAAATCACCAGAGCTTTATGGGTTTGATGCTCGGGAGCAGGAGCAGATGTTAGGACTACCTCAGTCGCAGTCAAGACCATCAACAGCGACTCCAGTGTCTTCACCTCCCCCAGTGCAGCAACCTCCTCTTCCACCACAGGCATCCCAACAATATGGACGAAGTCAAAGTGGCAATAGGAGTCGTGCACCTTCGCAGGAGCCTAGGCTCCGCAAAATACCAAGTAGGGAGCAGATGCAGAGACCACCCGGTGCACCAAGTCTACCGCCAACAGGTCCATTGCCACCTCCGCTTGCTTCTAAAAGTTCTCGGCCACAAGTACGCCCACGTCGTGATGAATCACCTGGTAGTAATATGGAAACAACAAATGCTGCGCCACAGCAAAGCCAACCGAATCTAAGAAAGGTAGCAAGCCAGAACCAAACACAGGATTCCTTCAACCGAGGGAACAGTCAGGACGACTACGGTCCGCCTCCAAGATCAAGAAGTGGCCTCAGTGGTAGTAATATGAACGATCGACGGCGTCAAGACGGCAGCACCACGCCAACATCTCTCCACGCAGCGACACCCGAACCTGGTACGTCTGCTGGCCAAGAAGATGCACCACCAGTGCCTGCACCTTTGACATTGCCTCCACCAGATCGTCGCAGGCCGCCCA
This sequence comes from Allantophomopsis cytisporea, assembly GCA_024752435.1. Lineage (NCBI taxonomy): Eukaryota > Fungi > Ascomycota > Leotiomycetes > Phacidiales > Phacidiaceae > Allantophomopsis > Allantophomopsis cytisporea. The sequence continues at coordinate 478,011 of CP103036.1, forward strand.
TCCCAACCCTTAGTCCTGTTCGAAAGATGACCATGGACGAGAATACCGTTGCTCCTTTGAGTCCAGGACTTAGACGAGACGAAATGAGACCCCCGACAAGAAGCAGCGATAGACCCCCTACACGAGGTAGTGAACGGCCGTCAACGAGAGGTAATGATAGACCATCAACACAAAGCAGCGAGCAGCTCTTCCAGCCCAGCAATAACTTTTCCAATTTTAATAATTCCAGCATTGATCACATAGTAGCGTCTCCATCTGAACCTAGAAGGCCTTCAGTCGTGGTACCCAACATTGAGCCGTCTGCTCAATTTACAGATTCGCCAACAGACACCTCCCGTGGTCCTATTCCAGATCTCTCGCCGCTGGTGACCACTGCGCCTGCAGTAACCTCTGTAGCAACGCCAGTGACGTCCCCAACTGTTACATCTCCTAGTACAACACTTTCTCCATCACAATCGATCACATCGCCAAAATCACCCGACGAACAAGAACGTCCAGGACTGGGACCAATGATCAAGAAGAAGACAAGTAAGAGTGCGTTAGCAGGCAAGCTTTTCATGGCAGCAAATGCTGCTAGTGCGTTCAAACCACGGGCTGGCGGTGCAGCTGAACGACTGAGAGCACTTGCAGCAGCGGCGAAGGAATCGGGGAAAGATTCAGGACCAGATGGAATTACGGGCGTTGTTCCTGCGCCATCTCTTCTGCGTGGAATGAGCAGTGATAGTGCAAAAGTTGCTCCGCTAGAGGTTCCGAAGAAGGACGAAATCAAGGCAGAAGAGGTCAAGAAAGAAGCACCGCCTCCTTCTCCGCGAACAGAGCTCCCTGAGGTCAAGATCACCGTCCCAGAGGTGGATCGACCGAAAAGCTCTATATCCGAAAAGTCAGTGAATGCACTTGCGGTCACCCCAGAAAAATCGAAACCGCGCGAAGCTAAGCGTCCCAAACCAACCTCAGAGATGACAAGGAAACATCTTATTACTCTTGGGGTTGACCCGGGTTTCTTGGACGGTAGAGGAACCGAGTTTGCCTCAATACTTGATGACTTTGGCTGGAACAATGAAGGCGTTCACTCAAAGTCGATCGACCAATTGAAAGAGGACATTGACAGGGAACTGAATAAGGCGCAAGCAGGCAGCTGGCTGAACAGATTAGAAGAAGAGGATGACCGCGTCGAGGCTATCAAACTCGGTATAGACCACGCTATCTCCGAGTGTGAAGAGCTTGATGGATTACTCACTCTATATAGCGTTGAATTAGGGGTAAGAATGATCTTCCAAGCGATATATACTTGAGACTGACAACCATAGACTCTCAACGAGGATATTGCATATATCGAGGCGCAATCACAAGGTCTCCAAGTACAAACTGCTAACCAGAAACTGTTGCAAGCCGAGCTGGAATCCCTTCTACAAACGATCTCGATATCATCTACTCAGCTGCAAAGTCTTCGAGAAGCCTCACTTGAGTCTCCTCGTGGCTTGGAACAGATAGAAGCCTCTTTAATGATGCTCTTTAAGGCCATGGTAACTATTGATCCCAACTTGGGTGATTCTGGACCACGCAGAAGCGAGGACGGCAACAGCATTCGCTCAGGTAGAGGCCCTGGTATTGCCAACAGTGAAATTGGAAACATGCGGGTTCTTCAGGAGAAGAAAGATGTCTACAGATCTGAGAGTGTGCTGTTTCTGCGCAGACTCAAAGTTTTCCTTCAAATAAAATTTGCTGCTGCTCTTGATGAAACTAGGAAGGCACTTGAGCAAGAGCGGCAAGGTAGCCTTACTAGGCGACCTGGTAAGGTAAAGCTCAATCCCCGTAACCACGAGCTCGCGCACAAGGTCCTTTGGAGATACAGCGCTTTGATGCTTTTCTCTCGCGAGGTAGACCGCGCAGAGTGGGAAGAATTCATGAGAGCTTATGAGGTGATGGCAAAGCCGCTATACAAAGAAGAATACACCGATTTTGTACTGCCATGGAAACGGATGGCAAGGGAGGCAACTGGCGATGAGAGCGAGCTCCTTTTCACTTCTCAAATTGAGAAGCAGACCGAGAGTCTAGAGGCTCGTGTTGGTCGAAAGCTTACAGTCAAGCGTAGCGGTACGCTTGGCAAGAGCCTTCGTTCTTCGCCCATGCTCGGGGATACTGGGAGCAAGACCAATGTTGACAAGATCCAGACGGGTAAACTCAATCGATACGAAGTCTTTGGTGGTATTCTCGAGGAAATCATCCCTATCATTTCTATGGAGCAGAATTTCGTCGTGGAGTTCTTTCATGTTAGCTCGCTGGAGCAAGTGGATTTCCCTGACATGGTGATGGCAGGGTTACCAGAGGAGCGACACGGTGGTGATCTCAGACGACCGAAAATCATGGATCCTGATCGAGACATGGCCCGTCGGGTGTACCAGACAATGGAAGAAATGTTCTCGTTCTTGCCAGGTGAATTGGAAGATCTTCTTGTGAAGTGGGCTGTAAGCGTCGATCCACTGTAAGGCAAACTTCTCCTGTGCGCTTTGAAACAAAACTAACAGAACAATAGACAAGGTATTGGAATCCTCGCTGCCCTTGAGCGCAAGATGATAGAGCTGTCAGAATCCAACCAGGAGTTCCTGGCCCGCACTTTACAGAAAGTTCATGCTAAGCTCCTTACTATGTTCGGCCGATTTCTTGATGATCAGATACGTGCTATTGAAGATACAAAGGTCAAAATTAAGAAGCGCAAAGGTGTCATTGGTTTCATGCGCATCTTCCCCTCTTTCTCCGCCCTTATCGAGAGCATGCTTATGTCTGCCGAGGACCTTGATGTCCGCGAGACTATGAACAATGCATATGTCCGTATCAACAAGGCCATGTTCGAGAGTTTGAAGATAATTGCTCGAGACAACCCAACGGTACAACCCGGTCAAGCTACTGGTGATCCTGAGGATAAGGAGGCTCTGAACTACCAAATTCTCCTGATCGAAAACATGAACCATTACCTCGAGGAAGTGGAACCCCGCCATAACCCTGTGCTTGAGGAATGGATAGAGAACGCAAAACTGGAGATGGATGAGCACATGGAACTATACCTCAACGCTGTCATTCGGCGACCACTCGGCAAACTGCTCGACTTCCTCGAGTCCACGGAATCTCTTCTCCGCTCTCTTCAATCAGGACGCTCGCCTTCTGAAATCGCTCAACGCGCTTCCCATTCACGTACCACTTTCAAGAAACTTCTCTCCACCTACGACAGTAAAGAAATCAGGAAGGGCATCGAAAGTTTAAAGAAGAGAGTAGAGAAGCATTTCGGCGATGCAGATGATCCAGGTCTGAGCCGGGACTTGGTATTAAAGGTCCTCCGTGCTTGCGAATCGTACTATAATGGCGTGGAGGATAGAGTGGTAAGGATTAGTAGGGATGTGTATGATGGCGAAGTTATGGTAGAGTGGACCAGAAACGATGTCAGTCAGGCCTTTAAGAGGTGATGTACTTGATTTTCGTTTCTCTCGGCTCCTGCTCTTATGTGTATGTGGATATTTAGATGGACGGCTAGGTGCGTGTACTATTTCGGTGGAGGTGCATATCGGCGTTGAGGATTCTGTGGTGCTTGTGCAAGGGGTATGCAGTTGAGCGCAGATTTGAAGTGTTAGACCAATGTTACTTACGTTAGTCATAAAAACCTGATCTCGTCAATCTGTGAATGTGTTTGTTTCATGTCTCCAGAGTTAAAACCTATATCTTGCTTACTCCTAAGCTAGGGGCTCAAGTTGGCTTCATTTATAATTCAAGGTTCCCCAGCGCAATCGAGAGCCTATTACATGGATTCAACATTCTATCAAGGCCTTTTATATTTCATCATATTCATGAAATTACTTTTGCTCTACCTACAACAAAAATAAGAGCTCTATACCAGAGTACGATGCGCCTGCAAATGCACATGGGTACCCTGATCCGTTGAATTGCCCACCAAAAAAGCTTTTGCCAGATCCGAAATCCTTTACATGACCTCAACTGCGTTCTCATCGCTCTCACTCTGACTCTCATCACCGCTGACCTCCGCATTTTCCCGCTCTCTCTTCTCCATAAGTGCCTGGAGCTCAGCGTCATCGTTCTCGGTGACAGCCTTTGGTGCCATCTTGACCTCACAGTTGCCTCCCGCTGCTCTGATACTCTTTGTAATGTCGACAATGGCCTCCTCAAGAATTGTGATACCGGTTGTCTTTTCAAGACATTGACTCGTAAGGACGTACAGTGGAGGGGATACAAGCTTAACCTTGACTTGATTGTCTGGGGTGTTTCTGGCCTCGGCAGTTCGTAGCGCGGTCTTAACGGCATCGATACCCTCATAGCCAAAGCAGGTGACTTCGACATCGGCTCGGACCTTTGTTGGCTGAGGTGTCAAGCGCTTACCGATGTAGGACTTGAGCTCCTCTGCCACAACCTCGTTCGGGAATTCAACCTCAGACCACACATCTGGGTTGCTATATGATAAAATTAGCCACAATTAGAGTTGGGGTGATTTTCGGGTTTCGTACGTAATTGACAGCTTGAACGCATCAACGGCATGTCCGTATTTCTTGTTCAATGGCCAGCCGATCTTCTCGTAGAGCTCCTCAATTGGCGTTTGGGTCTTCTCAGCAACGTGGCGCATAATGGAGTGAACCATCTTGCTCTTGTTATAACGCTCCTCACACTTGACAATATCTTCTGGGGAGACTCTGCGCTTCGAAAGATCGATGTAACCTGTCCAACAATATGTGAGTGACTTTGCACTAGGATTTCTTTAACTCGAGGCGCAAACTGACCCTTCTCCTTGTCGACTCTGAGGACAACCACAACTTCATTACGGCCGACTCGGATAAGCTTCTGGATACTTCTAATACGTCTGCGGGACAGTTCAGAGAGCAAGATCATGCCATCGATGTTGTCGTATTCGAGGAGTTTGACGTAGGCACCCATCTCAGCGATCTGCAGCCGCATTGTCAGCTCTCAACTTTCCACATATCTGATCCTCTTCTCGATATTGCGCACCTGCTTAACGTTCACCATGACGAAGCTGTCAATCTCCGGATACTTCTCCTCATAGAAGCGGCAGTTGGTAAGAGACATATTTGCGGTGGGCGTGTCGGGCACGACTTCGAATGATATGGTTCGGATGAAAGAGGTGGTTCAGGGAATTTATCGACTGGCAGACGTATTGCTGCGAGCGACGAGAGGGTGAGTGGAAGTCGTGGGTTGTGAGGTTGAAAATTAACGGATTTCTTGATGTGTGACTGTTGCCATGCACGAAATATGGTAGTGGTGGGGGAATAATTCGATGTGACTAGGGCGAAGCATAGACGCAGGTGCCGTGCTGCTCATTGGCCCCTCCGACACCTATGACCGCGGTAGCTTTAACTTGTCTTGTTCGCTACAAACGATCACAAGCATCGTCTTGTAGTATTTGTGACGGAAGCAGACCCAATACCTGTATATATCGATCGCGCACCCTACGATCATACCGAACCTCAGAGAAAACGAAAATATCTTAATAGGAAATATTTCCTGTTGCAACGAATCCCTACATGAAAATTGCTATCCCAAGAAGTGAATACCCGCGACACCTGCTACGTTTCGAAGTAAGAGCTTCGTCGTGACCTCAGTCGCCTGTGAAGGACTTCGTGGTGCTGCCACATCACAAATATGGGATCGAGCTACATATAGAATCGGCAACTCCACAATCTACCGGTATATAAGCATACGATCGAAAGTCACGAAGTCAACGCAGCAAAATGTCTACATCTGAAGCCATGTCTTCTATCGTTGGAAGCTCGCCGGATGTTTTGGCAGCTGCTGTCCATTCGGCGACCCACGTCCCAACGATGGGCAGTGCAGCTACTACAGTGACTACAGCGCTCAATAATATCAGCACTGTAGTGCCTGCATCCGATCAAGGTTCATCGTGGGTGGGTTTGCTCGGACGTTTCTTACTCTTCTTGATAAAACTCGTTCCTGGAATTTTGTATTGGGCGGTCACCTTCAGTACAATGACATTTCCCACATTCCTTTTTAACCTCTTTTCAACGAGCTTGACATTCACAATGAATGCCACCACCCTGTAAGTGCTGCACGATCTCTTGAAAAGCGGAGCCGGCAAGATTTATGTGCTGACGAACATAGTATGCTCATAGTAATCGTGGCTGCGTCAACAGCCAGTTGGTTTGTTCGATACCGTTTCTTGAACATGTATACTCGCCTGCCTCCTGAACCTCAACGAAAGGAGCCCGAGGTGGATTTGTTTCCTGATACTCAGGAGGAGGGGACGAAGTCGGGTCTTTCAAATTACTTGGATGAATTCTTGAGCGCTATCAAAGTTTTTGGATATCTAGAACGACCAGTCTTTCACGAACTCACGCGGACGATGCAGACACGGAAGCTTATAGCCGGCGAGACACTGAATCTTGAAGAAGAAAAGGGGTTTTGTTTAGTGGTTGACGGATTAGTTGAAATCTTTGTGAAGTCTAATCGTCAAAGCGGCAGTGAGTCGGACTCGGAGGACCTGGAACAACAGTCCTCATACAGTGATGAAGAAGAGCTCGGAGCTACTGGTCACCAGAAGTACCAACTGTTGACTGAAGTGAAAAATGGTGCTCCGATGTCATCTTTGTTCTCTATCTTGTCCTTGTTCACAGAAGATATAAAGCTACGTCATGACACAGGCGATGATTTCGATGTAGACACACCGGTTTCGCGCAATGGCTCAAGAAGCTACCCTCATCCCCCGGATGGGATTGCGCGTAGCCATAACAGACCGCCATCTCTTCCTGCAAGCCCTATATATGGCGCACCCAGTCCTGTCAAGACCCATAATCGAAAAGACCGTCGCAATTCGGTAATGACTGAATCCTCCATAAATGGAAGGCTGCCGCGCGTTCCACCTATGTCACTGGATACCTCACAAGAACCACAAGAATCAAAGCAAGAGTCGAAGAGAGCTCATGCACGGAAGGCAAAGGCATTCTCTGTACATCCAGACATTGTAGCTCGAGCAACAGTTGATACGACAATCGCTATCATACCTGCTAGTGCTTTCCGCCGTCTGACGCGGGTGTACCCCAAAGCTACAGCACACATCGTGCAAGTTATATTGACCAGACTACAGCGCGTTACCCTTGCTACTGCTAACACATACCTTGGACTCACTAGCGAAGTTCTACGCACCGAAAAGCATATGAACAAGTTCACGACATATGAACTTCCTAATTTTCTTCGTGGCGATGCGCTGGAGCGCCTGAAAGAGAAATTCCTCCGTGAAAAGGAAAGAATTGGTCCTGAGGAGGGCACTAAAGGAATTGCCCTACATAATGCTGGAGCAGGTCGAAGGAGGCGTCAATCCAGTCAATCCAGTCAAAGTCTTCGAAGAGAAGCTACTCGACATGCGATATCTTCGAATCAATCTGTGCTGGGAACCAAGAGTGAAAATGTTTTTAATCATGGCAGAGAGTCTTCGATCACACCCAGCCCGGGCGATCTTCTTACGAACATACAGATGTCTAGAGGTACCGCTCGGCGTCCAGCTCCTCACCTTGGTAATGGTTCGCCATTTAATCAGCAGTGGCAAGGCCCAGAAGTGTTTCCACATGATACACAAAGTCCTCTAGCTCAGAGATCCTTCGTTCCTTTTGCTGCATCGGAGAATCCGCGCAATACACTTCATCGCCAAGAATCCATTGATGAGGATAGTATATTCAGGGGCTCCATCCTTGAATGCATGTTCAAAGCCATTGGTCTGACCAACACGACAAACCCACTGCGAATGTCAGACTCAGTCGAGGCATCCCCACGTCTTGTGTCATATGATACAAGGAGACAGAAGGCAATCTTCAGCAATGCTTTTGGCTTCATGGATCCGTACGATGGGTCTGCAGATGGAGATTCCGAATCTGTGACCTCTGCCGGTGGTTTCAGCACTACGGGTGTGCCAAATGCACAAAGTTTGGCTCAAGAACTCAAAGATGATGTAGAAATCGTTTACTTTCCTCAAGGTTCAGTTCTTGTTGAGCAAGGTGAACGAAACCCTGGTTTATATTATGTTATTGACGGCTTCCTCGATGTCAATGTTCTGGTGGACGATAAGAAAGAGAGCACTGTCCTCGGTCCAACACACCGAACCAGTACGTTTGGAAAGTCTGGCCTTGATGAGAAGCTCAGCCCACTTGCGCGCAACATCACTGGGTCATCTCGTGCTTCTGCTTCCGCGAGTTCAGCCAATCTCGATGGCAAGAAAAAGAAACACCAAGACCGCAAGAGTCTCGCCCTCATTAAGCCTGGTGGAATTGCCGGATATATTGGGACTATCTCATCGCATCGGTCGTTCGTAAACGTCACGGCTAAAACTGATGTTTATGTCGGCTTTTTACCTCGAACTTCCCTTGAGAGAATTGTTGATAAGTGAGTTTGAACGTTCTCAATTTGTCCATGGGATAACCGAGTATTTTTTATGAAGAAGTTCTGACCAAACATAACATAGGTATCCAGTGGTTCTCCTTACTATGGCGAAGCGTCTTACAAGCCTACTTCCGAGATTGATACTCCATGTTGATTTCGCGTTAGAATGGGTGCAGGTAAATGCTGGACAAGTAATTTATCACGAAGGTGATGCGAGTGACGCTATATATATAGTACTTAACGGCAGGCTGAGAGCTGTTCACAACGACGATGCCGGGATGAGAGTTGTTGGGGAATACGGTCAGGGAGAGAGTGTTGGTGAGTTAGAAGTCATGACTGAATCTGCACGACCTGCGACCCTGCATGCGATAAGGGATACGGAATTAGCCAAGTTTCCGAAAACACTGTTCAACAGTCTTGCTCAGGAACATCCTGGCATTACCATTAAGATTTCGAAGATCATTGCTTCAAGAATGAGAACACTCGTTGAGGATCCTTTGTTTGAGAAAGGCGCAGAGAAAGCCAAGGTGGCCACCAATACAAAGGTCTCCTCGACTGTCAATCTCCGAACTGTAGCAATTCTCCCGGTTACTGCTGGAGTCCCCGTGGTTGAATTTGGCAGCCGACTCATGAATGCCTTAACACAGATTGGCGCTCCAAATGGTGTTACTTCGTTGAACCAAGCTGCCATCTTCAACCATCTGGGCAGACATGCATTTAGTCGTATGGGCAAACTAAAGTTATCTCAGTATCTTGCTGATCTTGAGGAAAAGTATGGCCTTGTACTGTATGTAGCAGACACCAACGTAAATTCACCATGGACCCAAACCTGCATTACTCAAGCCGACTGTATCCTGCTTGTTGGTTTGGCCGAAGGGTCGCCTAACATTGGCGAGTACGAGCGCTTCCTTCTGGGTATGAAGACTACTGCTCGGAAAGAGCTTGTGCTCTTACATGTCGAAAGGTACTCTCCGCCTGGCCTCACCAGGGCTTGGCTTCGAAATCGTGTGTGGATTAATGGCGGACATCATCATGTACAGATGGCTTTCCGAAGCAGTGCGGTGCCTGTACACCCACAAACGAAGCGATTTAGCACAGCATTGAAGCAACGTGTGCAAGTGCTACAAGCTGAGATCCAGAAGTATACATCACGACGGGTTCGTCAACAGCCTCTTTATTCGGCTGAGACTCCATTCAAGGGCGACTTTCACAGAATTGCAAGACGCCTCTGTGGAAAATCCATCGGTCTTGTACTAGGCGGCGGTGGTGCCCGTGGTATTTCCCAAATTGGAATCATCAGAGCTCTGGAAGAGGCTGGAATACCAATTGACATTGTTGGAGGCACATCTATTGGCTCGTTTATCGGAGCACTGTACGCTCGAGATGCTGATGTTATACCCATCTATGGCAGAGCCAAGAAATTTGCAGGTCGAATGGCAAGTATGTGGCGCTTCGCATTGGATCTGACGTATCCTTCCGCATCCTATACCACAGGCCACGAATTCAATCGAGGTATTTTTAAGACTTTTGGAAATTCACAAATTGAAGACTTTTGGCTTGAGTTCTACTGTAACACTACCAATATTACCAAAAGTCGATCAGAAATCCACACAAGTGGTTATGCTTGGCGTTACGTCCGCGCGTCAATGTCGCTAGCTGGTCTTCTTCCACCTTTGTGTGATGAAGGAAGTATGCTTCTTGACGGTGGCTACGTTGACAACCTAACAGTTTCTCACATGAAATCATTAGGCGCCGATGTCATATTTGCTATCGACGTTGGAAGTCTTGATGATGACACACCACAAACATTTGGAGACTCTCTTTCCGGATTTTGGGCATTCGCAAACAGATGGAACCCTTTCTCCATGTATCCAAATCCACCAACACTCTCGGAGATTCAGGCTCGCTTGGCCTATGTATCAAGTGTCGATGCCCTTGAGAGAGCCAAGACTACACCTGGTTGCTTATACATGCGGCCACCCATTGACGCCTATGGTACCCTAGACTTCGGCAAATTCGAGGAAATATATCAAGTGGGCTACACGTTCGGACAAGAGTTCTTGGCACAGATGCGTGAACAGGGAGTCTTACCGTTGATGGATGAGACCGAGGAGAAGAAGGCGCTGAGGAGGACAATGGCTCCTCGAAGAGCAAGCATATGATTTGGCCGTGAGAACATATTACATAAACCGCATAGTAGATAGAAAACATAAACGGCCCTGTGAGGTGTCTACTCCGCACATTTGAGTGAAGTGCACAAATGGGCAATTTTCGGATCAAAATTGTGGAGATTACGTCGATATGATTCCTCCACCCTACAAATAATTATTGGTATGGAAATACAGAGACCACCTCACGAAGTACGCATAAAATACGAGGTCATTTCCAAGGGCATGTGCCGATCAGTTGTTGGTCGGCGTAAGAGGGTGCCAGCCTCGGCTGATCACAAGCAGTTGTTGTTATACGAGGTACCATGTTGCTGAATACAAGCTTACCAGCGCCACTGTATATGGTGATAGGCCTCGGTATGTAATTAGAGAATAGCAATCGAGGCACAAGCTTGTTTCCCAGGTTTCATTTGTCCCTTACCCCATACTTTCATGGGTACCTTGTCTACCCCGCAAAACACAAACCAAGCATTTCGAAGTATCCGCAAGTACCCTCCCCTTAAACCTTAGTATGACTGCAGATATCGGGGTTTCCGCATTTCAACAAATTGCTTATTCCTGTTCCTCGGATCTCAAAGCTTGCACCTGTTTATCGAACAGTATAGTATTCCGTACAGATTAGTACAATTTGTGTGTTGAGTGCCTGACGAAGGAATCTGTTTTATTTACAAATGTATCTCTCTCTAATGTATAGTCTTAAATCCATCGCGAACTGAGTCCGACATTCAGCTCGTACGAGAAAATTGATGTTTCAATATTGATATATTCCAAGGTTGCTTACTGAAGCATGGCTGTTATGATGTTACTAGCGCCGAATCAACGCACTCATTTGGACAGGGGGACCAAATGCACATCGTATATGTTGGCATCTCCTATCATGCAGTAGCTCTTCCGCAGTACCTGACATGTAAGGTCATGCAGCCGCTATACTCTGTGCGTTCATTCGTGCAGAATTGTATCTCTAATTAGAGCCGGTAGCACATGAGGTATATCATAATCGGAGAGGGGAAATGTACCTTGTACAAGTCTCTGTCCCAATCAAGATCATCATTGAACAGCCGGGGGAGACCTATAAACTCTGTTCTGTGTAACTTTATGCCAGCCAATCATGGCACGTGTCACAGGAGTGTCTATTCCATTGTGGACTATCATCCCCAAGTGTATACTGCCCCTGAGATCCGGAACAGTTGAAAACTTGGCTACATCGCCGATGACAGTCACTCAGCTGCTAATGCTAGAATTAGCAAAGATGAAGAATCGCCGAGAAACATGTGACATATTCCATGCAGCCATTCTATAATGCATATATACACACGCGCTCGTGCGTTCCCCTTTCAAAATATCATCATTCATCGTGAACTTACACCAAGCCACAGATTCTCTTGATCTCAGTCTTTACTAGTCTAACCACAACACTCGTTCAAAATTTATAAACTCTTACAGTCCATAAAAATGAAGTTCACCTACTCCGCCATCACTCTTGCTGCCTTCGTCGGGCTTGCAAGTGCTCAGACTGCTGCTGACATCCCAACATGTGCTGTAAGTAGGCGTGTATGTATGTTATCAATGACTCTAACAGAGCTCCCAGCAAACATGCATTCTGAATGCTATCAGCTCTGCTACATCTTGTGGTGCAGCTGACACCACTTGCCAGTGCACATCGTGTACGTCTTGACTTATTCGACCCGTCACACAGATATCCTAGACTAACTCTCAGAAGCAAACCAGCAGGCCATTACTACTGCTGCTACCCCTTGCGTCTTGAGCTCTTGCTCTTCAGCCGATGCCTCTAGTATGTATCCCAAGTCATCCACATAGGTATAGCAAAATAGCTAACAGCCTTCAGAAACATTGACCGTCACCGGCGAGATCTGCGCGGCAGTCAGTGCATCCGCAAGTAGCTCAGCCGCTCCAAGTACCACCGCTGAGTCTTCCTCCGCATCATCATCAGCTGCATCCAGCACCGAAGCTAGCAGTACCGAGGCCAGCAGCACTGAGGCCAGTAGCACCGAGCAATCGACCAGCACTGCGGTTGTACCATCATCCACTGAGGGTAGCACCACCTCAGCTGCCACCGAGACTACCGAAACCTCCGTTGTCTCTACTTCCAAGGTTATCAAGACCACTGCCTCCGTCGGAACCACCAGCACTTATTTGAATTACACTGCTACAGCCACGGCCACTACTTCTGCTGCTCAGTACACTGGTGCAGCTGCACAGCTTGGCGCTACTCTTGGTAGCATTGCCGGTATGGCCTTGGCCGCCATAGCTGCTATGTAGAGGAGTCCTGCACGTCATGGCCCTTGAGACTTCTCCATAGTATGGGTCATATACATAGTGGAAATCAGTTCGGAAGAAATACCGGTGTTGTTCGATTCTATAGTTACCTAGCCAATACGGCTTTGTATATTTTAGCACTAATGTAATTATGTGAGAGCTACTAAACTTGCCTAGTCGTGTCTACTTGCGAAAAATATATACGTGCAGATAGAAGGTTGCTGATGCTGAAAGGCAAAAGTGATGGTGCACATATAAATGAGAGGCACACATTGGTAGGAAGCAACAAATCGAAATAGATGACGCATGTAGAAAGGAAGAGGTTCAAGAAGAGTAAGATATTCCAGACGCATCGAACATCAAAGCTGGTGCTCCCGCATGTCCGCTCTTTTGAAGTGTTGACTCGGTCCATCAGAACCGCTGCTCATCTGGTAACAGACACTGCCACTGAACGTCCGAAGTGATAAGTTTGTTCCATCAAGCAATACACTATATCTAATGAAATTCGCTGGAAGTTTATCTATCTATATAAGGGATGGAGCAACCAGAAACCCTAACATCTTGTCCCAGTCCCTGCAGATCCCAACTGCGAGCTGTTTATTTTTTGTCTCACCTCGTTGACAATTCTCGAAGCTACTGATGGGCCGGAGTGGTCAATACAGAATTGCTTTAAGCTCGAAGAGAGGGTGTATCATGCAATCGACAAAGGAATGGCAAGCAAGAACGTGTTCGCGAAACCTTCAAACCCGTTGTGATTATCAAGACACCATGCATAATACGGTTATAATGAAGACACCCCTTACTCACGACTTGATACATCACAAAGCGAGACAAATCAAAGCAAAGACGTTAGATATGGACTTCCACAAATCATTCATTCAAACTCATAAAGAATGTGATATCATCAGCGCAGAAATAAAGCAAAGCAATAAACTCAAGCATCCCAAGACGCGAGTAATGTGTGAAAACACAGCAAGAAAGGACATAAACATAAGACCAACTGCAACCACCCTCATATTCCCCCTGACACTCCTCCAAACCTTAACAACCCATTACCTCCCTTCAGAATCCACATAATTACTCTCGAGTCACGACCACTTAACCGCCCCAACCAACCATTCTGGAAACCACTGCGACTGCAGCATCACTGTTTCCACCCAGAACCGAAGCATCTGAGTTGTCAGGATAGAAGTACGCAGCAACAGCGATAATGACGTAAGCGGCACAGAGAAGAGCTCCCTCGAGGTAATTCGATCTTCCATCGAGGACGAGGAAATTGACGATGAAGGCGGATACGAAGAGAGAGACGGTCTCGAAGAGCGTGAAGTAGAGCGACATGTCCTTGTCCATGATCCAGCCGAGGAGGATAACGAGAGGGGTAACGAAGAGAGCTACAAGGAAAAATTAGTATTGGGATTGTCACTGGAATGGGAAATGAGACATACCGATTTGGATAGAAGAACCAACAGCTACTCCGATAGCCAGATCCATCTTATTCTTGGAAGCGACGGTAACAGCAGTCACGTGCTCGGCGGCATTACCAACAATAGGCAAGATGATGAGACCGACAAAGGCCTCAGAGATACCAGTAGTAGCAACGACCTCGTTGATGCTGTCAACCATAAATTCGGCACAGAGTGCGACAAGACCAGTAGATATGAGAAGGAGAACAATAGCCGTAGTGCGAGAAATGTTCTCTTCTTCATCCTCTTCGACGACAGGAGAGACGGCGGCGGCCCCCGGGTCAGAGGGCTGGATACCAGTAGACTGGACGCGGTTTGTCACAGCGACGGTCTGGCCAAGGCGATCTGGAAGAGAATTGGTGCGACGAATTCCATAGCGGACACGAGGAATAGGGCCCTGGGATTGCGGTGGTGTATTGACGCCTCTGAGATGAGGGGAACCGGAAGGCGAAGGGGTCGTGAAGACGTTCTGAGAGAAGGTCTTTGGGATGGCAGGACGAATGTTGAGGCCACGGATGGTGAAGGGACGCTTGGAGGCCAAGCCGTCCTGGTTCTGAGCCTCAATGTCGTTATCAAAGGCGAAATCAACGCGGCGGGGCTCGTTCATGGACTCAGTTGGCTTCTCGGTCGTAACACCAGTGGTCTCCTTTTCGGTAAGGTCGGCTTCCGCAGCGGCCTTTCGGGCTTTCTTCTCTTTCTTTTGCTGCTTCTTACGATGCTTGCGTTCCTTCTTGGAACCATTCTCAGAGTGCTTGCTGAAACTACTGGACTTGTCGATGACTGGTCGGTTTTCCGTGGCCGACTCGCCATTGTCAATAGCACCAAAGCGATGACCAAAAGTAGGCTCGGAAGACTGAGATGGTTCTTCGACGACAGTGTCAGAGGCGACACCGGAAACACTACCATTACGGAGAGATGGAGAGTGGGGAACATGCGGAATTTCAGCAGTATCCTTTGAGGCGGAGCTGGACTTGCGGCGTCTTCTGCCACCTCTCATGACACGTCTGAAGCGTTTGGCGGTAGTGTTGGAACCACTTGAGGAATCGGAGTCGTCGCTAGAGGAAGAGTCGGAATCATCACTGGAAGAGTCCATCCAAGCAGCAACCGGACCAGGGACCAATTCGTCATCGATGATGTGCTGTGGCGTACTTTCATACATGTAGGCGTGTGACTTCAACTGGAAGAGAAGGTACATGCCGTAGACAAGTAAAAGAATGATACTTGTACCACGACTGACCTGCAAAACTGCAGTATCCGCCTTGGTAGCGTCGGTGAAAGATGCATGGAAAGCAGTCTAATTTTTTTATTAAATCAGTATTTGGGAAAGACATATATATCATATTAACTCACTGGTAACAACAGACTCATAACAGCCAAACTGAGTAGACAGGCGCTCATTTGTGTAACAGTACTGTTGTAGATCTGGTGGATATTAGTCTAAGGTGACCATTATTTTCAAGGTCTAATGGACATACCTGTTCACGGAATCGCAAACCTCCAATGAGGAAGCACATGCCTAAAATCAGGAGCAAGTTGGATAGAATGGACCCAAGAAGGGAAGCTTGGACGATGCGGATTTCATTCTATAGCCAGTCAGCAAATTATACCATGCAAAACAAGATAAATTGAATAAAACTAACCTTCACGAGAGCAATACTGTTCATTAGGAAATCATAAAACGTGAGCATTTGTACTTTTTGTATGTGGAGAATTCACGACGCAACAATTGTCAAGGAAGAAAAAAAGGGGAACGATGATATGGGACGCGATTGATATGATAATGCCTTTAAGAGGGCTTCTCGCTCTTTCTTGTCTTGATCCGAAATCAAGGTAGACATACATGCTATCGAAATGGTCAGCATTAATTCAAGAGTATTCCAGAAGGCAAGGGTACATACAAGATAATAAGTTCAACAGCATTACCAAAAGTAACATTCATTAGTGCACCAACAGTATCACCGAGTCTTTTCGCCACGCTTTCCGTAGCATAACTAAGCATTCCGGCCAGAGGAACAATGGCGACAGCATTCATGGCAAACACAATGGTTGGATTGAGACCAGCCGCATCGGCTGCGATACCGACAGGTACGAAGACGAGCAGGACGTTGATCCAACTTGACAGAATGATTGATTTACCGGTGAGGTAAAATCTCACGGCAACATTCTTTTTGGGTTTGGGGGAGGTTGTACTATTGGTGCCATCGCCATCTATGACAGTCCCCGACCCCTCAGTTTGAGATGATGTATTGACTTGGCCACTGTTGGCAGTATTCGAAGAGCGTGAGATGCCATTGCGATCTGAGGATGGAAATGTGGGGATAGCAGTTGTATCGGTGGGAGAAGCGTTGTTGATAGAATTTAGGGTTGGCGTGCGGCGAGTACCTGGAGTGAGAGGGGAGCCATGCGCATGGGTCTTTGCCCAGGAGCGAATGCGATCTGGAAATGATTGAGAGTCAGGTGAAGTTTCCTTCATCGATGTAGAATTCACACGAAAGTAGTGTGTTGATGTGTGATTAGGTGTAGGTGTGATTTGATAGTGTTGATTGATGGGGATTGTGGGGATGAAGATGAAAGACGATCAGAGGAGGGGGGAAGACTAGAAGTAAGAGAGTAGAAGAAGAAGAGGAAGAAGAGGAGGAGGAGGAAGAGGAAGTAGAAGATGTAAGCAGATAGATGTAGATAAAGATGCTTGGTTTGGTAATGTATGGGAGTGGGGGGAGTGTTGGAATGATTGATGGTTGAGGAGAAGGACAAAGTGTGGTGGAGTCTGAATAGCGAAGATCCGAGCAGATGACACGGGAAGGTTTAAAGGTGCGGCGGCGCTGTTATGGTTGGATTTGCTGGCATGAAAGGGCCCAAGGGTAAGGTAAGGTAGTGCGTATTGTAGATGCAGGTAGTGTAGTAGTGTAGTAGTGTAGTAGTGTATGAGTAGTAGTGTAGTAGTGGTCTACCACAGTAGAAATGATGGAATAATGGCTGCATAGTAACGTGAATGGTGGCTATGGTTCGCGTAACGGGGAGATGATTTGGTAGTGCAGGCAGTACGCTTGTACGCTGTACGCAGTACGGCAAAGTGCAGCCACTACTGCAGCTTTCCCGGTGTCTCTCTTATCAATCAGAGCTCGCTCTTCACATGCAGGACTCCCTCTCCGCTGCAACTACCAGTGAAGTGGATAACTGGTGTAAGGCTGTGAAAAAGGGTGGAATGTATCATGAAGAATGAAGCTGTGAAGCTTTACCGACCATGCTGTGTGCTGATAATGAGCCATGAGCCATGAGCCATGAGCAATGAGCATTGATGCGTCATGTCGACTTCGACACAAGTGATCCTCACTGTCCATAGTCATCTGAATAAAGGACACCGCTTCGCTATTCCCTACTCTACCCTCACTCGGTTGCTTGTGCGAGCACTCAGTACCCTTACTCATGGAGAACTGAACGCTGCACAGCCACTCGAACATGAATGAGAATAACTGGAGCACTCCATTCAGCACCAGCCATAAGCAACAGGGGAGCAATGCATCTATCTCAGAGAGTGATGTCTGATGCTAGCCGATACCCGATCCAATGGCAAAATACCCCTACAGCTGGGCATCTTTGACTTTCCTTGGAAGGGCAACTTGACATCTGCTTCCTAACTGACTTGCCAGCACAAGGCTCCTTAGAAAGGTCAGATGGGGGAAAATCCAAGCATAACCAAGAAGTCCAAGAAGTCCAAGAAGTCCAAGAGTTACCAAGAAACGGTAGTGATAGTGTGTGTGGTGAGTGTATCATGACAAAGTGTATGTATGATTGGATGCGAAAACATGATGAAAATGATGGGAGACTCACGCATTTCACTTATCTCTCTTCCCTCTTGTTTTCTCTCCCGGTAGATGTTGTTGGTCTTACTTCCCCGCGATCTTGGTTAAACGGCAATCCACACAACTGAACTTTTTTTTCTCTTGGGAAAGTCTTGGATTCGGCTTCAGTTGACTTGTTCTATGCTGAGTTTTTGCGTGCGTACAGGTAACCTGGATGATGATGTGGCTGCTGGGAATTGATTGGGTAGAACTGATGAGGAACAAACAACTGACAACAAACGGATATAGTAAGGTGGAAATAGTGTCGCAGACAACGTGTCTAGAGAAAGCAGACGTGTGGGATTTATTGATGACAATTGTCGAGGGTGTTTTGTGTAGGAAGTGCGTGAGAGAAGAAAGAGGAAGAGGAAGAAGAAGGGGAAGCATGGAAGGGAAGAGAAATAGACTACATCCAACAATTTTCTTTTTTTGACCAGTTTCTCCGACACGAACATCAACTGCACATCCACGTATTGTAAGTAAGGGAATCTTCTTTCCTTCCCTTCACTTTTCCTTCCGTCTAGCAAACATGTAACACTTCCCACCAAGGACTCCTGTCTGTACAATGTAATATCCCCTTTGACAGCGCCGTCCACGTCGCCGGGCTGCCAGCCAAGACTCGACCATTGCCAACTCTCTCTAACCTCGATGCCCACACCCGCATTTCCACAGATTCCCATCCGGCTGCACCAATCAGCATGGCCGCCAAGCCCTATGGGTAAGGGTTCTGGAGAAGGAGACATGATCCACAGCCAATCTGGACTGTGGCCCTGTGGATACTGCACTTCCAAGAGGCAAGGCGCAAGAAAGCGAGAGTCGAGCGAGAAGGAAAAGTGAAGAATAGCTACGACGTGAATGGTTGATGTGGTGCGAGTTACTACTATTCCTGATCAGTACACACATATCTGTACTGTACATATCGAGAATCTTCATTATTATTGACATGCCATCATTACAGAGTTGCCGGCCAGATCCCGAAGTATTCTACGGAAAACTCAATCTGTATTCGATGACCACAATCACAAGCGATAATCAAACAGACGATGAACATTCCTACATCATCCATACAACTCCCAGCCAGAAACACGATTCCCGAGTCCTGCGACTTTGTATTCTCACTCAACACAAATAATAGTTCACAATCCAACACTCTACTCCCCATCACGCACAGGACACGCGACCAAACAATTGCCGTACTCACACACCTCCCTCGGCACCTACCGAGTACAGTTATGTACATACTACTGTCATTTGGTGCATCTCATCCCACTGCGCAAAGATGAGATTATCTCGTACCGCCGCGCCGATCTGATACGAACGGAGGAACGTCGCGTATGTTAGGTAAGTGAGAGGAAGATCAAGGGGATCAAAAGGATTGGTGCGCCTGCTTTGCTGAGTGGATGGGCGAAGGTGTGGCTTGGTCGCCTGAGAGGCCTCAATTGGCCAGACGAAGGTGGAGTAGTGTCGCACCGCCACCTCTTGTCGTCATAGGGATATCTACAGTTACAGTTATAGGTACAGGCGCAGTAGAGCCTGGACGAGACTGAAGTGAAGTCCGCGATGTTAAGCCTTGACTGGGGTCCTTTATCCTTGTTTCACGGGACGGGGCCGAGGGCTTGATGACGGAGTGACTGCATATATGAAGAAAGAGGCCATTAGTGATGGTAGTACCATACATACTAGCTACTTTCTCGAGAACATGTGATGTGATGTAAATGTTGCTGGCCACCTTGTCATGCGTATGTACTCCGCAGGTATGTACATGACACCATGTCTCATTCGTTTTTACCGGTCATGTGGCAAGCACGTGAAAAGTAAATCCCCCGTGACTTACCTATCCATTTCTATTCATATCTGTCTCATGATTGTGACGATTTCAAACAGGAGAGGAAACCGAGGCCTGATTAGATGACAGATGCAGACGGAGCGATCCGATTTCGTTGAGCTTGCTTCTCTCCATCAGGTAAGACATTCCGTGTATATACCGTGACTAGAAATCCACATTTCACAGCCTTGCACTCCCTCAACGATCATTTTGCAACGGTGTTGGGTGGTATTACTCTCGCCATACTAGGTACATATCCATCTTTCAGTTTTTGTGTGCCAGCAAGAAACGAGGTAGTATCGTAGTCGAGTCTATCTATATCTGACCAAAAGAACGATTGGTTGCACAATTGTCAGGACCTAACCTTCGCACGGTGAGTGCTTAGATATGGATATTAATTTCACACTGTATATCACACTTATATCCCAGTTTCTATTTATTCCCACCACTTTCTCTAGAGCCTAAATCAGGAAGGATATCATGAAACACAAGTTCAAGAAATAGAAAGAACAGGAACCAAAGAGTACACAAACCAAGACCAGACATCAGGGGTTTCTAGAAGCTTCTCACAAGAAATGCCGACTTCTAAGCTATCAACCAAACACAGTTGAATTCCTTTCCCCACTGGCTTCCACATGAGCTAAATTTGGAATTCGAACAAGATCACAAACGAGAGCGATCAGCTAATCCCTCACGAAAGCTATCAAACAGTGCCAGCAAAGTACTCGATATTCTCCCTGACAGCCTCGGAAAGCCCCTCAGTAGTATAGATATACCACATAGTCTCATACCACGCCAATGGATGGGGGACGGGAAGCTCAATGACGTCGCCTTTCTTGACGTGTCCGGATAGTAATACGGTAGCAAGGATGGGCAGGTATTGGAGAGCGTAGTCGATATCTGCCATGATACATTCATGTCAACATAGCTCATGAAGCGCAACCCCTTTTGTTCCAACAGCATCATCTCCACTTAGTTGTCCTCTTTCAAGAACACCTAAGATCTTACGTCAAAGCCAGAAGGAAATAGAACTTACGAATAGGTAACAGCCGCCTCTCAAACGTCAAGTCTTGCCTCCTCCCACCCTGCACAGGCGGCGAATCACTACGCGATCGTTGAGTCCGCATCTGCGCCTTGACTGGCGCCGTATCTCGCTCAGAACCAGGCGTCTCTGTGTTCTCCTGACTCCCCTTACCATCCGGCGTCGTCGTATGCTCCATCTCATAGGAGATACTACTATTACGACGGTCCCTGCTATCACGACGAAGGGGTACCTTCACACGCATGGCCTCGACGTCGAAGCCGCGCTGGATGACGAAAGACTTCTTTTCCTTGGCGCGGGGGATGACGCGGGCGCGGATGCTCATCCATTTCGAAGGCGTGGTGGTGGCCTGGTCGGTGGGGTCTCTTGGGCGACGGAGGGGGATGGGCGCTATGAGGGCGTCGGATGTTGCTGGGAGGTTGTGAGATGCTGGTTCTAGTTGTTTCGATGGGGAATAGAGGGAGGGGGAAAGACTACATACCTATTAGCCTTGCGGATTTTTGTGATCGACGTCGTGTGAACTTGAGATTAGCTAGCTGGGACTCTTTGATTCCTGCGAGGAGTTGAGCACGGTCTGTTTCCATCATGCTCTTGGGGATGGATGTGATCGAGTTTTGGCGTGTGGACGGGTGGGATATGTTGGACATGTTGAAATCTCCTAGACGACTGGCAAGTCCTCCAGGAGAAATCATGTCCGAATAGCGTCGTGGTCCATCGAATTCGAAGGTGGATATTGCACTTGATCGGCGACTATCTTCGGGAAAGGACTGTATTGAGAGTAATCTCTCACGGGTGAGGGATGTTTGTCGCTCGCGATATGGCGCTTTGGCCTCATAGATTACTGTTGCCTGTGCAGTGAGTGATGCAGATGAGAATGGCTGAGGGTTCTTGAACATCACTGCACTTTGACTCTGCTCTGCGGCGAAGTCTTGGTTTGTTGTCAATGAATGGAGATCGACGAAGACTGAGTGAGTTGATTGATCTAGATGGCTGAGCGCTTCTTGGTTCCTGGGATCTACGCGTAAGGGGGACGGTTGTCGTTCCATGGTCATCTTGCTATAACAGTTGTCATCCACAGCTACAGCATGATATGATGGAATATAACGGGATGTTATATGTATAACTTTTCTCGAACCCCGACAAGCCGAAGGATAAGTTTTACATCGGGTTATGACGGTCTCGAGTTGCGTAGGAGTTGAGGCGGTGCAGACGTCTTGAAGTTTAAAGCAGTCTTGACGATAATAGACCTTTAGCAAAACAGCATTGGGAGCCGATGTCTACCAAATTGGAAACCCGCACTTGTGGCGGTCTATGTAGCACTCAAAATTTAGGCACAAAGGATGTGATGGGACTCATAATGTCCGAGGCGTTGTAGTGCGTCTTGCATATCTCACTTCAGACAAAGGATATGCTTTGGGTGCACAGCCTCGCTGAGTTACCACTTCCGTTATGTGAATAAGTCAACCTATAAACGGACGGGTTCAAGGTCTGCTTGTTATTGGGACAGGAGGCCAAGCTGTAGGGAGATCGAAGATCATGATGTCAAGTATTAAGGATGACCAGATGCTGGTATGATATGCCCAGTACCATGTGAAAGGACCCTGATCTTACGGGTCAAAAGCCAAGAGAGCAGAGGATTTTCTAGACAAGAACCATACCGCATCCTATTTGTGTACCATGCAGATGACATTCCTTGATATCTTGGACCCAAACTGTCGGGACATGGCTCGGATGGTGAAAACATGGCTTTGCGGAATCAAGTCCATTTCCGGGATAGTCTTGGGTGTCGGAAATGCAGAGGACAAAGAAAGTGCCGTCTGACCACCTCCATGATGGCGTCGCTGCCATGGAACCGCGACACGGATGGGATGTATAACTGAATAGCCACGATATCTTTCCGCTTGCGCACGCGCTTTCTGACGGTGACTGAACAGTCCTGAGAAACGTCTTTCTTTGTGTAACATGCGGCTCGGGCAGGTTTACATGATTTGAATAAGGTGTTTGGCATGTCACTGGAAACTGTATCAAACCCAGAAGACAACATCTGGGAGATCACGATGTCTGATGTGTAGCTAGCTCTGAGAGTCCTCTTATTTGAATGGAGACTTCTATGTTCTACCTTCTGAGATGCACAGCAAAAGAAACCCAAAATGAAATAAAATTGAGGTCTAGCATGTCTAGCATGTCTAGTTTCTTAGTTTCTTAGTTTCTTAGTTTCTTATTTCCTTGGTGTTATTGTTTTATCTGAACAAAAAGTGTCAAGAACAAGTTTTAGCATGTGTCTCCTGCCCCTCATTCGTTTTGTTCTTCAAATTCCCATTGATACTCAATGTAATGTTGATGACCATAGGCTTTCGAGAGCTTAACATTACTAGACATTAACAAGTAGCCCGGAATATTGTTTTACGTAGGTAGCGACAACAAATCAAGCATCTATGAAGTAGCCAAGGCTCTGGACTCATTCCGAAGAAATCCCATAAGAAGTCGTCAATAATATGCATGTTTCGATATCTAAGATTAACTTCCCCTGCTCAAGAGCGGAGATTCTTCCGAAGACAGGTCGCTAACACGATTAGATAGAAGGCGGTGGCCCGATTAAGCAATTAGCTGTCACAACAGTTTCGAGCTCCAACAATAATATTCTACCACATCACTATTACCATCGCTTGAGTTTCTCAATTGACTGAGGCTGCTCGGATTACCAGAACAAAACTGGCTTCTTGTTAATGCTTACCTTTTAAAGCATACCAGATTGTGTGCACGCACTCACAATATGGCCAACAGTTACAAAAGCCTTAAAGAGGACTTCGTGTCCAATCTCACAGGTGGTGAGATCAGCGAGATCAACTATGTCACAGCTGTAGCTCCTGTATGTTGATGGCACCAAATCTATAACTTGCTCTTCTCTTGCCAGGACTAACAAGATCGTACAGGCAGCAGTGTTGCTCTGGTCGGCTCTCCAATCGAGGCAGGCTTTCTTTGTTTCCTATGGCCTATTACCCTTTGCAGTCGATTTCCTGCTTAATGTCGGAGCAATCCTCCTTTCAGTTACGCTCTACTCATCGATGCCACTCCTCCTCAATGCCCTCCTCGTCACTCCAGTCCTCGGGCTATATGCTATTCCAGCTACTACATCAACACGGAAGAAATCGGCCAAGCCCCCAGCAAAGGCGTCTTCTCAGAGCAATGACGCGCTGGAACCGCTGGCCTTGAAGCCTTTCCTTACAACCTATAGAGGCTGCATGATGGTAATCACATGCCTCGCCATACTTGCCGTGGACTTCAGAATCTTTCCACGACGCTTTGCAAAAGTCGAGAGCTGGGGTACCAGTTTAATGGATCTGGGGGTTGGCTCCTTTGTATTTTCCGCAGGCGTGGTAGGCGCGCGGAGTATTCTCAAAGAACGCGCTACAGGGCAGGGCGTATCGCTGAGCAAACGCCTGTATACATCGGGGAGACATTCTGCGCCGTTATTCGTGCTGGGCCTGATACGGCTCTACACTGTGAAGGGACTGGACTACGCCGAGCACGTTACGGAGTATGGCGTACACTGGAACTTCTTCTTCACACTCGCCTTCCTGCCGCCCTTCGTCGCTTTGTTCCATGCCGCCTTTCGTCTTGTGCCCAGCTACGCGGCGCTTGCGCTGCTTCTAGGCGCCTTCTACCAGGCCGCCCTGGAGGCGACCTATCTCAAAGCGTATATCCTAACCGCACCACGTGTCGATCTGTTCTCGAAGAACCGAGAAGGGATCTTCAGCTTCTTTGGCTACCTAGCCATCTTCCTTGCCGGCCAGGCTACAGGCATGTACGTGTTGCCTCGCTCTCTTACCCCGACTACAAACAGCGCATCTGCTGGAGCTTCGCCCGCTGGCGGCTTCGCACAGCGGAAGCGCCTCCTATTAACGCTCGGAACATGGTCTATCACCTGGATTGTCCTTTATAACCTCGCTTCTAATTACAAGTTCGGTCTCGCGATACCGGTTTCTCGACGTCTGGCAAATCTGCCGTATTTCCTATGGGTTTCGGCTTTCAACTGTGTGCAAATCACGGCTTTCTGTGCCATCGAGACACTACTTTTCCCAGGCTTCTATAAAGCCACTGATGCAAAGACGGAGAAGGAGCAATATAAATTCGCTACCAGTCGTGTTCTAGCGGCGTACAACCGCAATGGCCTGGCAATATTCCTGGTGGCAAACCTATTGACTGGGTTGGTGAATCTTACTGTGCCTACCCTCAACGTGACGGGAATACAGGCTATGGGCATACTCCTTGGCTATGCGGCGACGATCACGGGGTTTGCTGTGTTACTTGATATATACAACATATCTATTAAGTTGTAATATGTATACATAAAGCAATATAGTCTCATATTTTTCGTGTTCGTCTGATATTGAAACACTGGGCTTGTGATCATTACGGAATAGACACCCTAAGTATGAAATCCATTGCCTTTCCTCTTCCGGCAAGATCTTTCATGGCACGATTAATAACAATATACTCCTTTCAATCACAAATATAATCCAAATGAAATACAAATAGCAGCCTCAAAGCAAAGGCCGTCCCGGCGCTGTGTGTGTCCCGCTGCAGCTGCGCGCCGGAAAGCTTATGTGTACATCCAGAGACCGACAGATATCCACAGTTGATTTATTAATGATGGTACAGTAATATCGCTCGCGCGCCGATGAAACGAGCAAGTAGTGGCTAGCTCTCCGAATGGCTTCGTCACAGAAGCGCTCTAGGGCCTTCTACGCTCTCCTTCCCGTCTGCGAGCTGCGCGGCTACGACCGTACGGCACCGAGGCTAGGCCAGGAGGTCAAGGGTAAGCCAGATGCGTATCCGTATCCGTAGACTTCAAACAGCGCGTTCCTGACTTGCCGTTCGCAGCGGGAGATTTTTTTAATTTTTTTTACGAGGTAAATAAGAGTACTTTCTACTCTATCTATGAGAACCCGCCGCTTCATCATTGGACGTTTCGGAATTCTTACGTACCATGGTACTTACCTGCGTCAGACTCGCTCGATACCACTTGGCTGAACTCTATCTTGGGACGGACTGTGTTGTGTTGGGTAGGGTGAGCTCGCTGCTGCATTGTTCATTGCTACCCTCCTCCATACCTCGCCATGTTTTCACGAGTGCCGTTGCAAATCTCATGTGTGCTCCTTACTGCGTCGTTCCTCACCCCTCGACTGCTGCGCGTGCCCCGTGAATGTGACTTTGCTGCTACCTTTTGCTGGAGTATTACAACGTTACGGACCGGTCAGCAGTGCGCCGAGTCGCAACCTGTAATAATCAGTGCGACGTACGTTGGCATCCTACGCACTTGCGCTTATTGTACATACGTCGGCGCTGGATTCTTCAAGGTGGTTCGGGTGCGTTTGAGTACGGATGTTTGACTCCTTGTTCCAGTCAGGAGGTTCAGAAATGCTCGGCGTTGATGTGGCGTGAAGACTAAGTATCCGTGCTCTTTACTTCTCTCTGACGGGCCCCAAGCCACTGAGGTATGTACCTATCTATTGACCATGACCTTGACAGTCTGCTTGGTTCCGAGATGCCAACGCAAGTACGGTCTCTGTGATGGAGCGCGAATGTTAGAGATCTTGATATGATGAGAGAGACGGAGATAGTCGACGAAATAGAGAAGGAAACGAAATCCAAAGGTTCGGTTGAACTTAGCCCCTGCACGCTTGTACCATAGGGCCACGGCCAACGTTGAAAGCGAAGATAATGATGACGACGAGAGCGCGAGAGCATGACAGCATGATCCAGAACAAGCAATGCGGCGCGCAAAGTTTGCCATCTAGAATGCCATAGAGTAGCTAGAATATTAAGAAGTCTGGCATGAAATAGCAATCAAGGCTCATCATAGCCGTTCAAGCGAAATCAATCTCCATCTCCATCTCCAAACATCGTCATGGATGGGGTGTAAGGCAAGGTCAGGTCAGGACGGCAAAAGTCGATCGCTTCAGCCTCGCAAGGAAGATCTCTATCAGTGCAGGCGTCTCATCTCCGAAATCAATGCAGGGCAGCAGCGCAGTCAGCATCTTGCATCAGGCACCGGTAGGCTAAAAGCAACAATGTCATGGACGACGTCGTTTGAAGCGTCACAGGGCTGGATCTTACAGCCATTACCCAAGCACGTTTTTGCTTCTTCTTCTTCTTCTTCTTCTTCTTCTTCTTCTTCTTCTTTCTGTTCCCTTTCGCGCGGGGCATACTCACGGTCATCATAAATTCCCGTTTGTCGTACTCGGTGCGCTTTGGATTTGACATTTGACATGGAACTTGGTTGCATGTCACTCACTCATGTCTTTCTTTGCCAGGACGAGGTTTGTTGTTGGATGTCTTGAAGGTGAAAGCGCATGTTTCTCACTTAGACTTCGGTACAGGGACAGGGTGACTTTGCTTAACGGTTCGCTGTCCCACGCCTCCCCTCCAAGCTTGAACACTACATATGTAGTAGTGCGTGCTCCACAAGTTATCCAGAGATTTTCCACTATAGTACTATTGTATCAAGAGGTAATGTGAGTACACTCATAACTTTCCTCCTCTGTACATACATACTCTACTTGTACGTGTGTTCCTATCTAATTACTGATGCTCTCTCTCACTCTCACTCTCACTCTCACTCTCACTCTCACTCTCACTCTCTACTACTACTACTACTACTACTACCACTACTACTACTACCACTACTATTTAGAATGAAAGCTGGGCCGAGCTCCAACTGCGACATGCAGCGGGGACTTCAAAGTAAATTAACAAGCGCTGTGACCGGGGGGTGCGAGTCAAGCATGTCCTTCCTGCGCAACATTGACCGATTGAGCATCAGCACGCCGGCGCGCCGCTCAAAGAAATCCCCTCCTCCTCCTCCCCCCACCTCGCCCGCGATTGTCTGCTATGCAACTCACTTTTTGATCGTGACGGAGTGGGACATTGACAGTGACAGTGACAGTGACAGTGGGTGACAGTGACAGGGTAAGGATCAGATACCTACCGTAGGATAGCCTTCCCTCTATTCCCCCGACTCTCCCCCCCCCATGAAAAAGAAAGAAAAAAAGGCTGGCTTTTTGGCGGCTACAACGCTCAATGCCCGGAAATACATGCGGTGCTGGCTGCTGGACTGGGGCCTTTTGCAGGATTTCCTGGGCTGCATGGACTCTTACGCATAATCGTTATGCCGCTGTCAGGGCTGGATCTTTGATGTTCCTTCCTCGATAATTATAGCACTTTTGTTTTTGTTTGGTTTCTGGGGCCTGGTGAGGGAACTTGCATTGGGGGAACTGCTTTCACTTTGCCCTCGCTTTGCTTTTGTTTGGTTTCCCTTTTTACCTTTGCCTTATTTCCGCTTCCTTTCCCCTGATTTCCGTTGATTTCTCCCTCTGACTGCCATTATTTCCCTCTTATATTTCTTTTTATATTTCATTTTTTTCTTCTTCTTTTGTTGTATTGTTTTGGGTAATTCTGCGTACCTCCCCTAGCGTCAAGTATCATGTGCGCTGTACGCGGATAATTTCTAATGATTGGGCATGGGATGTTCTCCTGAGCTAGCGCCGAAGCTGGACTTTTCGAGGCGCGTGGAGATACTGGAACCGCTTCAAAGTCTACTCGGGCGTACCTGAGCTGGGCCTGAAATCGTGGACGGCGGCTGGTGATAGCTGAAACTCTTTTTGACTTGGCGTTTAATCATGCACGGAGAGATTGAGTTGACATGTCCTGGATTGGTAGGATGTTCCCCCCATGAGAGAGAGAGAGAGGGACTGGGATTGGCATGAGGGTGAGTGTTGATTCAATACTAGAGGGGCGATTAATTGGATTGGATTTCCATGTATGCGCATCAGGTATATGGATGTATAGTGAGCGGACTGTACAATCGGTAGTCAATTTGCGCGCTTGAAGATGAAGGTGTGTGGTGTTTCAATGGCATGATGGTTTACCGGCTTTACTCGTTCGAATTGCCATGAAGATCTCCAGGTTGTGTGATTGACTTTCGTAAGGTTTGGAGCCTTTAGCTTGGAATTGATTGGATCATCTGTAAAATTATCATATTGACTGCGATTATCATATACATATCCGCACAATGGGATCAATTCGATGTACTCGGATATGGTCATGGCCATACTCATACAACTCAGATAGATATGGATATGTTTGCTTCTGCTTTTATCCTTTGTATTTGTATTTGTGTTTATATCTGTATTTATATTTGTGTACCATATGTCATATGTATGTATGTATATCTGTATATAGATTGAAGAACAAGGATAACGACATGAACCTTGTCGACCCTTCTATTCTAAAGATATGGGAGTCTTGCGAGGTAATCTATGTCAATCTCTACCTCGTTACTTCATACTGTTGTATAAGATGTACTCTACCTCAACCTCAACCTCAACCTCCAACCTTCAACCTTCAAGGTCGATAGTACGGGTGCATGAATAGTCAAGTACAGGCATGATGTAAGTAAGTATGTACATACATGCATATGACCATAAGTGGTAGTCAAAGGGAGGGAGAGAGAGAGAGAGAAATAAGGTACAAGTACCTACATTACATAGCTCAGGTAATTGAAGCTAACTAGTCAAGCTGATCGTTGGATAGTGGGAAAGTGGCTTGGCCTTGGTGGTTTTTTTGTTTCGTAAAGGTCTGGCCCGAGGAAGTTGGTCAAGGTCTGATCTTGTAGGATAGTCAACCTCCTTCACTGAACTATCGACGACCGTTTGGTAAAGGGGGCCAAGAATCAAGACGGAGTGGAATTTGGAGGGAGGAGAAAGGGAGGGAGGAAGGATGGATGGATTCTTCAATGTGCATATGGTAAGTAAATGTAATCTTGTCTGGTTCTGTTCTGTTCTGTTCTGTTCTGTTCTGTTACTATTTCTCTTTTCTACTCTCACATTGAATGATATACTTTCTGCCCTGACTCTCATCATCATATCTCTCTTCCCTCTCTCTATCTCTCTCTCTCTCTCGTTTCTCGCACGTCGTCGTCTCATCTGATGTGCAAGGAAATTGGCACGATTTAGCCCTGGCAACACTAAACACAACATGGGGGTGGCTGGCCGTGCTTCTTACCTTAGCGATATAACATGCAATTTACCGGGGACAGGATCACTACAGGTCCACTGAAGCATGACTAGTAGAGTATTGGCAATGCTACAGTACAGTACGACACGAGGTAGAGAGGTGAAGAGGAAGAGGAAGAGAAGCTTCAATGTGGTCGGTGCTGGTGTAGTGTTGATATAGTGTTGTCGTGTTGTCGTGTTATAGTGATATATATATATTGTTCCTTGCTATGTGCCTGGGTATATTTCATGGTACCTCACTAAGGAGCATGTAAATCGGGTATGTACACATAGTATACTATATTCTATGCCTGTTTATTTGTTAGGTGGTTATTCCTTGAACGTACCACGATAGGACTTGCATGATACCTGATTGAGCAAAGAATGATGGTGGGAGGATAAGTATTATATTCCCTATACATACATACATACTACCTACCTTACATCCGGGTAGTAATGAGCATGTACGGTAACTTACATCAGATAGGATAGGATCAAAGAAGAGCGATGAAAGATCTGGTATACAAAGAGATACATGGAGATGAAATGGAGATTTGGATAGTTGTACTGCGTAGAGTTGTCGGTTCATAAAGCTTACTTCAGATACATGCTTCGGAGCTTCTCAACCAACTGCCTTACCTGAGTGTCATCTAACAGACCTTTAGTCTTATATTATACCTCATTCAACTCAAGTCAAGTCAAGTCACTCACTTGCTCAGTCACTCACCAAATGACTACATGCTACATTACCTACCATCCATCATCCATCCATCATTCATCCATCCATACATGGTACATACCACACCACACTACTCCTACAACAACAACCTATGTACCTACCTACATACCTACTGTTAAGCGCACGCACGCACCCACGCACCCACGCACACTCACTCACTCACTCACACACGTACACACCCACTACACCCACTACACCCACCATACTCACTCACATACCCTCCCTACTACACGTTAGGCCTTCCAAAATTACCTACCTCAACGTACACAGGTAACCTACCAATTTACTGTACAATCAACACTGTAACCATACCAGTTCCGCTTGACTTGCGCTCCCTTCAATAATTAATTACTCACTCACTCACTCACTCACTCACTCGCTCTCCTACCCATCTTCTCTCCTCCTCCTCCTCTTCTTCCTCCTCGACCTTTCATCCCTCCCTTCCGCTATCATTATTGAAAGTGTGTTGGGCATCAACTCTTTCTTTTCTTTTCTTTCCTTCTTCTGTGTTTCTCTATTCATTCCTTTCTTTTGCCTTCCTGTGGTCGCAGGATGATAGCAAAATAAAAGTCGAAAAAGTAGACATCCTTCATTGGCGATAAAATAAAAAGAGAGAGAGAGAGAGAGGAAACACACAGGCACATTCCCTTCCCTCGCTATCACGAGCACCCAAAATCGCCCAAAACAATCACCCAAAACAACCCCAGCTGCCCTCACGCCTTTCCTCACATCATCCTCCTCCCGACTCCTCCTCATCATCCAACCAACCTCCCCCCCTCCCTCTCCACCCGTCTACCACCCCCTCCAAAAGGAAAGAAAGAAGAAAGGATCACGGGAACAACAGCAGCAACGAATCTCGTTGCCTCTGTTTCTCAACATCCTTACGACTTCGTTTCTCCCTAGCGACGAGACAGTAAAATGTCTTCGGCAGCGCTGCAAGCAGCACCGCATCAGTCGTCCACAGTCACCGCCCTGGCCAGCAACTCACCGACAGCTGCGCCTATCTCAACCAACCGACAGTACACGTCTCAAGGTCAACAGTCAAGGGACCAGTACTACAGCCAACAAGGCCCAAACGCGTCGTCGCCAACTTCCACTCGCCGACCATCTCGACGTCCCAGTGAGAATGGCGCACCCGCCAATGGTCAATCACAACAATATTATGCTTCGACATCAAACCCCTCCGACTCCTCACCGATAGCGACCTCTCGCACTGCGAATCACACATCATCATTATCATCATCATCATCGGCCGCTGCTACTGCTGCGTTAGATCGTGGTCCACCCATCGCTCCCCCCCGGACATCCTCCAATCAACAGAGAAATTCAGGGACTGCAGCAGCTGCAGCCTCTGCAGCTTCTCGGCCTTCCAGCTCAAGACGAGCTCAGAACGAGCATCACGGCAGGGCCTCCATGGACGGC
Source organism: Allantophomopsis cytisporea (assembly GCA_024752435.1). Classification (NCBI taxonomy): domain Eukaryota; kingdom Fungi; phylum Ascomycota; class Leotiomycetes; order Phacidiales; family Phacidiaceae; genus Allantophomopsis; species Allantophomopsis cytisporea. Next base: position 510,245 of record CP103036.1, read on the forward strand.
CAACATCGCTCGGATCGCGAATTGACGAACGGTGGTGGAGATCGATCAAAAGACGACGCAATGGCTGCTGCCGCGGCTGCATCCCGCTCACGACAGCGAACTGACCAGAGACAGCATGAACAATTACCCTACCGATCAAACAGCAATCGTGAGAACCGACAAACAGATGCGGCTGTGGTGGCTACCCGATCGAGGCATGCTGGCAGTGCTGCACAATCACCAACGGCTCCATCAAGGGAGGCCAGTGAAGTGCTGAACCGCATAGTTGTCAGCCAACCCGAGGTCGACGTGGAGCGGGAACAGGAAAGGTTGGCAGAGGCGGTGCCGATATCTACTCGTGAGGTACCCGAAACTCAGGAGGAAAATATCAGGGGTCCACGAAGCAGACAGGACCATTCGAGTTCAAAACGGGAGAAGAGTATGAAGTTTGGTGAATATTTCCTTGGTAACACACTTGGTGAGGGTGAATTCGGAAAGGTTAAAATGGGGTGGAAGCAAGCAGGAGGTGTTCAGGTGGGTTCATTTCCTTCACATTTGGACCGATGGTTTACTGACACCACACAGGTTGCTATCAAGCTCATTCGCAGGGACAGTGTAGGCACAAACCCAACCAGATTGGCCAAGATCTACCGTGAGATCGCCATTCTTCGAGAAATATCGCATCCAAATATTGTTCGATTGCACGAGATGGTCGAGACCGATAGATACATCGGTATCATTCTAGAGTATGCTTCAGGGGGCGAATTGTTCGACTACATTCTCAACCACAGATACTTGAAGGATAATGCGGCAAGACGTCTTTTCGCTCAATTGATTTCCGGAGTGGGATATCTACACAAGAAGGGTATTGTTCATCGTGATCTGAAGCTCGAAAATTTGTTGCTTGATCGAAACCGCAACATTATCATCACAGATTTCGGATTCGCCAATACTTTCAATCCAAAAGATGAACTTGGTGATGAGGTTGAATATAACCTCTCTAGTAGGGAATATGTGAAGAGAATGGAGCTCGACAAGGTTTTGCCCAACGGCCATCGAAGAGGTGACTTGATGCAGACTAGTTGCGGCAGTCCATGTTACGCAGCTCCTGAATTAGTTGTCAGTGACTCTCTGTACACCGGTCGTAAGGTCGATGTATGGAGTTGCGGTGTAATTTTGGTAAGATGTGTTGTCGAGCAATATATCGGAAAGCTGCTAATATGATATCTAGTATGCCATGCTTGCAGGTTACCTCCCGTTCGATGACGATCCAGCAAACCCCGAGGGTGATAACATCAACCTTCTCTATAAGTACATTGTTTCGACACCTTTGACTTTCCCCGAATACGTTACTCCTCATGCCCGCGATCTCTTACGTCGTATTCTGGTTCCTGATCCACGAAAGCGTGCAGATCTCTTTGAAGTTGCACGACACAGCTGGCTCAGTGAGTATGCTCATGTTGTGGGCTTCATTACCAGCAGCACCACCACTACTGGGGATATTGCAAACACCACCATTAGCACTGAGGAACAAACCGATGCACCTGGCCTGGTCAGAGCCTCCTCTGTTCGTGAACCATCTAGGACCCAGAAGTCGACGCCAAGTGCAGTCGGTGACCTTGCTCGCAAACATGGTAATGTTGATCAGGATGCGGGAGATGCAGGACCACCAAAGACCAGCAGGGACAACAAGAGAAAGACTGTGCAAGTCGAGTATGTGGCTCCAAGATCAGAGACTCAACGTGGTGGATCAGCAAGTACGGGTACAGGATCATCGCCAAGGACTCGTGTTAGATCCAGCGATCAAGGTCCTATTGAGGTTGCTCCTTCCTCGCAGTCTCACAGACGAACCACTTCTACTGCAGACAAGCCATTGCCACAGGAACCCCAACAAAATGCATCAAGACATTCAGGGTCTCACAGACAACAGCAAAATATGCCACCACCTCACAGCCGTCCAGTCAGAGAGCCGCCGCGATCTGTATCGGATACCGCTTTTATGCAACCGTTACATGGCTCTACCGGACGCCCTGCCACTGGTGGATCCATGACTTCTGTGGCCAGCAGGACACCATCTATGGGACTACCATCTCGGGGATCTTATGGTCAACCAGTTGCACCTAATGTTACAGGTACTCATGCACGTGGTCAATTGGCACAACCCAACATGGATCGCCGTGGTAGCAGAGGATATGTTCAGCCGATGCCTCAAACTGACGAGGAAACCCAGTATCAGCAACCGTCGAATTCCCCGGGAATACCACCCAAGCTTGCCAAGGTTACTGGTTACTCAGAAGGAGATCAACAACCACCACCACCACAAGGAGATGGAAGAGGCCATAAGCGATCGAGCACTGTTGGTGGTATTAGTGAGAAGATTTTCGGCCGCTCTGCATCGATGTTCGGCTCAGGACGACAAGAAAAGATTCAGGAGAAATCCAAGAAGTCCTATCCTCCTGTCAGTATGACAAGCCCAATCGGTGAGACCCCGAGACCATCCGGCGAATCTCGACGTCCCACATCTTTCGGCTTCAGCAAGAAGAGAAGCGGGAGTGTTAGTGGATCCGACACCAAATCGAGACGTTTCTCTCTATTGCCAGCGTCATTTTCTCTCAAAGCCATTGGCATTGGAAAGGAATACGGTACTGCAGGAGCACCTCCATCAACATCTTCTCGCCCGAGCAGTCGCGGTGGTCCTCTTGATCAGCAAGTCGACGGCTCTTATGAGAGTATAGATAGTCCCTACCAGTCGGATCGACATGGAACATCCACTGCCAGTCCAACCCAGGCACAGTACAACCGACGTAGATCTCAGCTTCCAGAGCAGCGTCGTGCCTCTTCCTATACAGTTCCCCAACAATCCCAGTACCAGTCCGATCAGGCTACCTTACCAAACGAATCCGACATATCTTTCGACCAGCAGAATCAAAACAGACGTGCTACTGGATACCCTCCTGGATTCAACGAGTACGATAAACCTTCTACAGTGCAAACTCCGGCTCCAAGTGGCAGAGGCAGTCGAGGTGTCTTGCAAAAGAACAATCGCAAGTTTACAGATGCGTATGATGACGAGTACCATGGACACAGTAAGGCAGGAAGTTCCGGGGCGGCCAGAAAAGTTATGGATTTCTTCCGTTTAAGAGGAAGAGCGAGAAACGGCGATGATCGATAAATCGTTGCACTTCGAGATTGCATTTCACAAAAATCACCAGGAGAGGAGCATTATGGTTTCTGACTCTTTTATCTGAAACAAACCTCGCGATACCCAGCCTCTTTCGAATTCCTCTCAACTCTTCTCCTTTCCAGTACTCGGCTTTCCGCTCACAAAGAGCATAGAGTGACCTTTCACCCTGATTTGGTCAGGGAAAGCAAGCCCGTTTTCTCCCCGGAGTTTTAAAGAACCGCTTTTAATTTGTAGAACTGTTGTCTGTTTTCCTTAGGAAGCGTTGTTTATTTTGCAGAAAGCGTTCATAATAAGACCATTACCCACCGTCACACCCTCTTGCGATCTTTTTTATGTTTTTATTTTGTTTTGTTCTTTTTTTGTTCTGTTTTTTGTTTTAGTCTCTTGCTACTCATCTTTTTTTTTATTGCTCTTTGTTGCTACTGCTGCTGCTTGCTGTTGTTCTTTCTTGGCCCCGTGTTACTGCTGCTACTTTTCAATATCAACATGAAATGTTTTGTTTGTGTGGGCGGGCTAGAACGAACGAATGGAAGGGAACAAGAGGGATCGGGCGGGGGGTGTGTGTGGGACGTTGGTTTGAGAGGATGGAAACTGCGGCGCGGTTTTCGATTCGCGGTGCTTGGGTGCGTTGCTTATTGTGGTCCCACATGGGATGGTGGTGGATAGGGGAGGGAGTATTCGTTTTCGACGGCGAGAGTAATGGGTGCGTGTGAGGTTAGCTTAGGTTAGATGTTGTATACCAATTGAGAATATCTACCTACGCATGCTGAATCCCTGGGCATTATTTGGTTTTGTGATGTGATTTGTGATTTTTAGAAGAGGTTGCATGCACTTCACTTAAGGGAAAGTCTGTCAAGAAGAGTGACCATGGCTGGTCATCTTCTGGCTTTGTTGTGACATCCTAGTGCTGATTCTATGTCTACAAGGCAATTGAGACTTCAACACTCAACCAACACGTCCTATAGTTGCAGTCAATACTTTCCGGTAGTACTTCATGATGCATCGAGAGAATTCAGTTCCGTAAGTATGGATATGTTCTTCAAACCTCAAGAAGACCTTCTAATCTTCTCACTCATCAAAGCACGCTGAAGCCGAGACAGGAGCAAACTCCACAGAAGATCTCTAGTCTGCTACTTCAGCAAATTTTTCATCGTGAGTAGAGTAGAGCAGAGCAGAGCAGAGCAGAGCAGAGCAGAGCAGAGTAGAGCAGAGCAGAGCAGAGCAGAGCAAAGAAGGAGGTTTGGTGTTCTACGCTACGTACCTCGTCTTCAGGTCCTATTCCCTGTCAATCTGGAAGACATGCGCCTCTCCACACAGAATCCCGATTCTCGAGCCCTCTTTCATCATCTACTAGAGTTGTCTGCAAGAAGGTGCCAGGTAGGGTAAGCAATTGCAAGTTCGGTCGCTCTATTCGGGAATCTCAGGGCATTGATGGCGTTACTCTCATTCAGCGCCGTTTCGACCTGCCACTTAAGTTTCTGTCACTCAATAGAGCGGATTGAAGAGTGGAGATCGAGACTATGCTTCTGGGTACTGATGTAGCATATTGGAAATGGGTACACCTGCGTCTGCTCCTACTTTCTCATGGCCTTATCTTCTGGGTAGTAAACATGAACTACTCTAAGAACACGCATGCAAGCCCAAATATTTCGGGGAAAACTTCGGCGCTTAGTCCCATTACCTATATCCCGAAGCTCTAGCACTAAATGCACTTCATCCTGCATGCATGTATACAGAAACAGCTTGGTTCCATCAGACATCGACACACTTACCTTTCTCCTAGGACTCTATGGATCGTAACTGCTAGAAGAAGGACACAGATGCCGAGGCTTGAAAGTTGCGGGTATTTTTCCGTAAGGAGGTTCAAGTCGGTATTGTGCTCTCTGCGTGAGATTTCAATGATCAAGGTCTGTTGCTGTATCTTGGGATTTTGGGTAGGAGGTTGACATCATTTGCTAGTTTTTGATGGTTGAATGTATAGTGGGTAAAGATGCATGAACGGAGATTTAGGTGATTGAAGTTGAGAAGTCATGATGTTGTTATCATGAGTAGAACCAACTTGACAAGAATGGTGGGAAACTTATCTCGGTTTAAGTGGTTGGTTTCAAGCTCACTGATTACTTGAGATCTCACGAGTAGGTCATTCGCGGTATATTCTTTGATTCCAGAGTATCAGTAGATGAGAGACCTTGAGCTATTTACTTTCGGTGCCATCCATACTTTGCTTATTTTCATTCACCCTCTCTTTGAAGCTGTAGAGCTAGACAAACATAGGGAGTTATTCCTTGGTAGAAACGACTTAAGTGCTGCACAAGACAAGCTAACAAGCTAAGAAGTCCCATTCCTTCAAACACCATCTATAAAATCTGACACATCAAGATCTCCAAGCAACAAGCTACCATTAACATTCAGCTAAACAAAAACAACCCGTAAAAAACTGACCTAAAAACACATCTATTACGATTACGCCCATAACCTCTATAGTTCTACTCTATGACCCAACACTGGAACAAAGTATGTCTATCTGATGTACACAAACAATGAGGACAAGAACAAGAACAAGAACAACAAAGAGGTATATCAAAACAGAACGATATGATAAAGATACAACAGCCCTTTCCAAAAACGGGGTATAGAGCTCCCAAACACCAATAACCAAACCGTAGACCGTAGACCGTAGACCGCAGACCGCAGACCCCAGAATGAATTACAAGCAGCCGCACCAAGCCAACACCGACAAATGCCCGCCACAAACAACAAGTATTACTTCGATCAGTCGAGCAATGAAGCAATGAAGCAAGCAAGCACACAGATGAACACGATCAAAAACGCTAATCTACCAAAAGCTCAACCGCACAATACTAAATAGCATATTCTGCAAAACATGCACCATAACAACAAGGCCAGTAGGCAGAAGCTCCGGCCAAGCCATGAGATCCATCTTGCCTTCAGCGGTGACATTCCGCTCCCAGCCATGGGCAACAATACGACGTACACACCAGCCAGCGGCAATCTCACAGGCCCACGTGACGGAAGAAGCCCAGAAGGTGAGGCGGAAGTCGTAGGGTTCGTCGGGGTCGTCGAAGCGGAAATAGGGGTAGATGTCTTGGTTGGGGCCGAAGTGCAGGACGAGTATTTGGCCGAGGAAGGCGAGCATGGAGACGTTCTCGGCCAGGGAGCGGATGAAAATGTTGCGTAAGCAGAATTTTTGGTATGGGCTGTAGGCTTGCCCCGTGAAGTGAAGGAGTTCTAGTACGCTGTGGAAGGACTTGGAGAGGGTTAGTGGCGTGAGGAAGATGAGACTACTGCTGGATATGGCTTGTAGGATTATGAATTGTTGAGGTGAGCGGAGACGTGCGTATAATGCGCGGACGTAGGTTTGGTAGGTGAGCATGAAGTAGCTGAGGACGGATTAGTTTCAAGGACATATGTGTTGGACATATGTGTTGGTTTGGAAGAGAAGGAGACTAACAGTTTGAATATCCAACCGAGAGGGTAGCTCCCAACTCGCTCTCCATTTTCACCGCCTAGTATCCAGCCAGTCAGACCGTCTAGCAGATGTACAGTCAAAACCCAACTGTATACATAGAAAATAGTGTCGATATTGCTGTGTGGCAGGGTCTGAAGATAGATTTCTGCGTATACCTCTCCTAGCACATAAGCCAACAGCCCTATAAATAGTGCCAAGCAAAACCACATAAATCGTACAAAACTGGCTGGAATCCATCTCTTCCTCAGCAGCCTTTCTCGAGGTCGTCCACCCTCTAAAGCAACATCTAAAGGAGCATCCGGATCGAAAACGCTGGCATTGATAGGTGGTCTTCGGCGGTCTCTTTTTCTGCCATCTACTGTATCATGATTGTCATTGGCAAACCAGGACGACGTAAAAATTCGTTGGGTTTCGGAAAGTGAGGTTCGAAGTCCCAGGTGCCGTTCATGGTTGGTAAGGATACAGAAAGCCACGATAACAGGCATAGCCATGGTGATGAAAGTCCATATAATCCACAAAGTGTTGTGCTGAATGTACCATCTCGCTTCGGGTATAAAGTACAAAGGTATGGGTGCGCCCAGAGAAATCGTTATGATAACAGCCATAGTCGCTGGAAATCCAATAGATTGCGGCCACCTGAACATATCCATTAGTGAATGTTTTTTGGAAAGGGAGAAAAGGGGAATACCAATTCAAGCTGTAGATATTGAAAACCTTCGTCACCCACAACAAAGCCGTGAGATTATAAAAACCATAATACACAAAGAGGAAGAACCAGAAATTGACCTGAACCCTCGCCTCTCCATGCCCGGGGGCTCTGTACTTGCCCGAACCCGGCAGATCGAATTCATCCGCGTCATCCAGCGGATATTTCGGGAAAGGCAGCGCACACCACGCAACAGTCTATCCGACACACAATCAGTCTCATGGCAAGCGACAAGAGCCAGCACCGCGCAGAATAACCTACCAAAAGCGCCGGCAAGATAACCAAAACCAGCCAACGATCCCACCACCGATCAACAACGCCCCTCACGGCCTCCTGCGTAGGCTGGATCCAAAGCTCCTTCAGCCTCACGAGCAGACTCTTCGCCGGCGCGTCTTCATCGCCCAGCCCGCCAAAGATGCTGCCGTATCCGATGCTCGCGCGGCCCCAGAGCATGTCGCCAACGGAGTTGCGCCGGTTCGAGCCATTGCCGGCTGTGTTCTGGCCCGGGACGGCGCGAAAGCGGCCCAGCAGTGGCGCCGAGTCGTTCCCCGGCCGCGAGTTCCCTTCGCTGCCCTGTTGGAAGTCGAAGAACGAAGGCATTCGGACTGGCGGCTTACATTGTAATCCTGAAGGGGATGGGTGGGATTATGACGACGACAGACGACAGACGACAGACGACAGACGACAGACGACAGACGACAGACGACAGACGACAGACGACAGACGACAGACGGACTACAACAACGACAAGAGCAACAGCGACAACAATAAACCCACTACAACGAGCGAGGGTCTTTATTCTGCGATGTCGGGAAGTGCGTAATCTTTTCTTCTCAATTGTGGATTTCGGAAGATTTTCGCGTTTTCCCAGGGAGAGGATTTGCGGTTGGTGAAAGATGGGGAATTGGGTTTATGTGAGGTGAGGTTTAGAGGCTTGCGGGCTTAAGCGGAGGGATTGGTAAAGGCGGTGATGGGGAGGTGCAGGCGTGACAGCGCACTCGAGGGCCCGGGCGGATCTAGCCGAGTCATGCGATAAGGTGCCGTAGACTACCAAAGGTATGAATGAATGAGCTGGTGCTCCATAATTGGGCAGTAATCGTTTGCGCTTCATGCGATGAGTCGAGTGAGAATCGAATGGTCAATGATAGAATAGATATGTATATCTAGACTTTGGTGTTTTAATGGTTGTATCGGTGATAGGAATGAAAGGGATCCAATCTTCAAAGTTGAGGTGAGGTAAAGTGTAAATCCAGATGCTGATTTTATTGTTTTGTTTGGACCCTTGATTTCATGATCTATTTATTATTTATTATTTATTTTGTATGTACGTACTACGTATGACTTCAGAGACGCGTAAACACTTGACCCGACTCCCAACACGCTAGAAATTAAAGTGCCGCAAGACTCCGGAAGACGGAGAGCCTAAGGAAGGTAAGGGAAGGTCAAGTCAGGCAGTCAGGCAAGTCAGGCAAGTCAGGCAAGTCAGGCAAGTCAGGCAAGTCAGGTCAGATATGTTGTATGCACATATACATGTACTAATTAAGGTACGGATGTACCTACCAACCTACCTGCCTACCTTAACTCAACCCTTAAGGTAGCGAATCGGCCCATGAACAACTAACGACGTAGACCCACCCATCTTCAAGCCAAACGAAAAGAAAGAAAAGAAGAAAAAAAAAGTCGTTGGCGCACAACAACACTCCCGAAGAACAGCTGCCACAGACAGCGAACAATCAATCAATACACATTACCAGAAAGTCCACAATAGACCATTATATTATCGAAGACGTTTATAATCTCAAAGGGAAAGAAGACCAGACCGTGAAAGAAGTCTGAAGACAGCATCCCTCACAATGAATAAATCTCCCTCCCAAGGAAAACGAACCCATAACTTTTTTTTATCTGCATAGAGCACATGATGATTGAAGACATTAACCCCCATTTCTACCCAGAAAGCACCGGCTATCCTGATAAAAAGAATTATCCCACCAAAGGGCCACAAAATTTTTGCAGCGTGAGACATCAACAAAAAGTAAACTGACATGACAAAAACAAAACATAACAGAACACACGAAAGGCTTCCACGGCCAACCTCCCAAAAAGTGATCAACTCTCTATTTATGTTGAATAGACCAAACGAAACAAAAAAATAAAACAAACATGACTAGATAGCCTAGCCAAGCCAGCCCAACGCCGGGGAAATGTATCCAAATCGCTCCACCAAAATGGATCTCTTTTTCAAGAACAAAATTCAAATTCAAATCCAAAATCTTTGATGATGACGTAGCAAATTTGCCTTTCTTTTGGATAGTGTCCTTTTCTTTTTCTGCTTCGAGGATTGCATTATCGAGGAGAGTGAGGGTGGGGGAAGGAAGGTAGATATAACATATGGTGTGTGTGTGTGTGTGTGTGTGTGTGATTGTGTATGTATGTGTGCGTGTGATTTACTCGTCCATGAGAAGAGTCTCGACTGGGGCGGTAAGCTTGTCGCGACCGTGAAGGAAACCGAGTTCGAGGATGAAGAGGTATCCGAGGAGCTTGCCTCCGAGGTTTTCGACGAGGGAACCAGCAGCAGCGGCAGATCCGCCTGAGAGATTTGCGCGTCAGAAATAAGAAGAGGTCCAGAGGTTAAGGATTTGAGTGAGTGGGAGGGAGGAGGGATGTTTTTGTTGTGTCTTTCATGACTTACCGGTTGCGATGATGTCGTCAACAATGAGCGCAGTCTGTCCTGGCTTCACAGCATCCGATTGGACCTGGAAGAAATCCTCTCCGTACTCCTTCTTGTAGCTAGCAGTCTCGACTGGGCCAGGAAGCCTAAAAGAGAATAGGGTATGATCAGCTCCGAGAACATCCCAATATGCAAAAGCCGGAAATCCCATCAGGGTGGGATGAATGGATGAGTGAGTGAGTGAGTGAGTGAGTCAGTGGGAAGGAAAGAAAGAAAGGAAAAAAAAAGAAAAAAAAACTTACTTGCCGCGCTTGCGAACTGGGACGAAAGAAGCACCCATTCTCAAGGCCAAGGAAGGACCGAAGAGGAAACCACGGGCATCGAGGGCGACGATGACATCTGGCTTCTTGCCGAAGGCCGTGATGACCTGCAATTCGAGGGCCTTGAGTAATTCCTCGTGGAGTTGGGGGTCGGCGAAGAGAGGGAGGATGTCGACGAATTCGATGCCCTTGATGGGGAAGTCGGAGAAGGTGCGCAGGGCGGAGCGAAGTCTCATCTTTGCACTGGCGAGTTCGGAGGTACTGGTGGCATTGGTGGTGGACTCGGACTGCTGTCCCGTGGAGGCATTGTTGGGTGCGGAGGTGGATGGTGTTGAAACCGAAGGAGCGGCGGAGGCAGACATCGTGAGGGGGAGAAGAAGAAGTAAATAAGTAAATGGGAAAGGAGAGGGACGAGTTAAAGAAGGCGGTCGGAGGTTGGGATCGGTGGTTGGTTGGTTGGTTGGATGGAGGTGATTGAGGTGGTGGTGGTGGTGTCTGTGGTGTCTGTGGTGTCTGTGTGAGTGTAAGTGTGAGTGTGAGTGTGTGAGTAAGTGGTGGTGGGTGTATGATCGATTGACTGAGACCGAGGGCGTGTTTTTTCTTTCTTCTTCTTGTGCTTGGAAGAACCTGGGTAAGGTAGCGTGGGAATGTATCAATCGGATAAGAGAATTTAGATTGTGATGTAAGGTAAAGTATGTATGTATGTATGTATGTGTGTGTGGATGTATGGATGTATGGATGTATGGATGTATGGATGTATGGATGTATGGATGTATGGATGTATGGATGTATTGTTATGTGGCTTACCTGTAGTCTGGTATGGATTATGGGGGGTGTGCGTGTAGGATATGCAATGTAAGTGAAAGAAGAGTACGAGTCAAGTAGGTAGGTAGATATGTAGGTAGGTATACCGGTGGTAAGAAGATGGTTAGAAAGCGTTTGTTAGTTTGATTTTTCTTTTTTTTTTGCTTGAACTTTTTTTTTGTGTGTTGGTGATAAGACTTTTTTGGTGGTTATCGAGTAGTGTGTGGAATTGAAATGGTAGCTAAGATAGTAAAATGAATAAAGGCATAAGGTAAATTATAAGGTTTGCGCGTATAAATGACATTCATTATGTTCATTATATCCGTTCATTTGATTAGATTTCAAGGTAAGTTGCGCATTCTTTTGCATACAAATACATATATGCATGCATGCATGCATACACCAATAGGTACATAAATATATACAAGTGTGTAAGTAAGGTATTTCATCTAGTACTACCTAAGCATTGAATACTACATAGGAATATAATGGAATTGGAGGTAATCATACTCAGTCGAGCACTAAAAAGCATCCGAACTAGAGAAGGAAAGAGTATCTTTCTTTTTCATCTATCTACAATCTAGAATCTAGCATAGTAAGGTGATTGGATAATAAGAGAGTTATTCGTGGGTGTAACTACATTGTGATTCCGTTTGCTTTACTTATTTTCGCCCGACACGATATATTTATCTCCATATTATTGCTTGGCGTGTGGAAGATTACTTCTTTTCTATTCTTCTGGTGTCTTGACGGGCCGTAAAGTAATCGAGGCAGTCAGCCACCACTCCCAAGAGTGGAGTAGTAGGTGTACTATATATTTTAACTACATTACCTCCCTACCTTACCTGACCTTACATTTTCATAGACCATGGCACTTGTAACCTGTCAATGATCATCCGTCCGTCAGTCAATCATTCACTCTGCCAGTCAGTCAGTCGCTTTATCCGATCTCAAAGTAAAGAATGGTTGAATGGTTTGAGAATATTGGATCTGCTGAGTGAAACCTCGTACTGTCTTTCATATCATTCATTCAGCGTGAAACCGAATACACACAGCAAGTCTCTCATACCATTCTTATTTATCATCATCACATTCAATCACCGTCACTACAGCCACACACTCTGCCACCCGACTACCCACTCCTATGCCGTGCCTATGCCCAGCATCCCACAAAGACACCGAGACCCTGCACCCAACTTGACATCAGAGCCAGTAAACGCCGCCCCAACCATCTTTTGAGGCGCAACGGTATGATGTTCACCAGCATGCTCATCACAATCGACAAAAGTTAAAGCACGCAAGCCCATAAGAACACCCACAAGTCCCGCAAAGCGAAGTCAGAGTCCACCGGTGGCGCCGTAATGTCATGGCTATATATTGTGATGTGAGTAAGATATTTGAGTCTATTCATCATGCTTTATGCTTTGGATATGCCAGAGCGAATGAGATAGCAAATTCCATAGACGGATATATCGACAATGTCTAAGTTTCATGTATGACTCGGTGTTTGCTGTCATGTAAGGTAGAAAGTAACTCGAGCACTAGGGAGGTATGTACATAATGTATGTACTTATTAACTACACTAGTGCCTGTCAAGATTGAGCCTAAAAGACTTTTGTATACCAGATGAAGGCGCCTACTACGTACAATGAGTAAATAGGCTCATCTCAAAACCCTAAAGAGACAGATACATTCAAGCAGCGAGGTCGTACATGGACCTATATAGGCAGTCTACTGTACATCCTAATCAGAGCAGCAAGAGGAGCAAAAGTCTATATTTGAAGATAGTCCATGGCGAGCGATGGCAGCATGCAAATCAACGCACAAGGAGCGGGGAGACGGGCAAAACTCAACCAAACCCCCTCACGCCTTCGCATCTATTGATAGGAGCAAAGTGCATGGATATCAGCAAGGACGTTGCGAGGCACATCTCTCCGGCAGCACAGAAGCCTTTCCGCGAGGGGAGAGCTACATTACGCACCCCACCACACCCCACCACCACCACCACCACCATCAACATCGCAACAACAACAACAACAACAACAGCAACACCAGCAAACATCATGGATGCGTGCTTTCACTCTGTGAATAGCCATGTAAAGATAGCGCATTGTGGGCGATTTGAGAATCTGATGCTTTTTATACCGGTGGGACAGAGTAGGTAGACACTGGGGTAAAAGAATACAAGACTCAATGTTCGATTCGTCTGTAGAGGGGATGTGTGGTCAGGTCTGGACATTGCTAGGAAGACACTTGGCTTGTAGCGCATCCAACGACGCTCCAATGGCAGATGGGAAGTCACTCCATACATACATGCAGTACATACATGGATGGGCAATAAAAATATAAGTAAAGTAAGTGTACAAGGCGGACAATCTGATTATCGGCGCTTCTCAATCGCGGACGCCACTACGACGCGTCGTATGGATTCAGAGGATATCCCTGTAGATATTAAGGTGGAACAGTAAGTAGAGTAGACAATAGACAATAGACAGTCGACAGTCGACAGTCGACAGCCTCGACGAAAACCTACCTATCTATTCCATCCATGCACACATCAAGCAACGAACCAAGCTCGCAGCCTCCAACCTCCAGCATTAGAGATCAAACATCAAGCATCAAGCATCACACATCCAGACCCTCCTCGCTCGCTCGCCTGCCCACCAACCCAAGGTGAGACCAAGAGGAGTTCTACTACTCACCACAGACAGACATCCCAGACCCAAAGTATACCGGGCCGGTCATGTAAAGCACACCACCGAAGATGTTACAACGAGAATACCATATCATGCCTCAATCACTATCACTATCACAGACATTCAATATTCTCAAAGGTCCGCGAGACCTGCAAAACACGAGCGCCTGCACGACTGTCTAGTGACACGAGAGGAGAAGCAGGCACGACTCGCACGGTGTGTGTGTGGTGCAGTATGTGGAGTACAGTTTCCGAAGTTTGGAAATAACGAGCGAGGAAGATGCACAGGATGCAGTATGTAAGAGTAAGAGTAAGAGGAAGAGTAAGAGTAAGAGTGAGAGTATGGAAAATGTAAACACGTAAATACGTAAATATGTATGTATGTATGCATTATGTATGTATGGTCTCCGTACGGTATGCGTATGTACATGTATGTGCGTGTATGTACGGGCATGGGCAGGCAAACGACGTAGCGAGAAAACATGGATAGCACACGGTACAGCGCGGCAAGGTAAGCAAGGCCAAGCCAAGCCAGGCCAGGTAGGTAGGCAGGCAAGGCAAGGCAAAGCAAAGCAAAGCAAGGCAAGGCAAGGCTGTTTTCCTTTCGTATTACAAGCAATCAAGCCCGCCAGCAAGCCATCCAGCAAGCTTTACTCTTCTGTCAATACATCAGAGCTTACCCACACATGGCTTACAGATGTGTAACCTCAGAGCGAGTGAGAAAAGCACCAAGGATCGGGTAGAGGCTTCGCTCACGGCGGACAAATGCAGGCCGTTATGTGCAGGGCGGGAGGAGAGTACAGAAGGCGCAAACGACGTGTCGAAACGTGGCGCTCGGTGCACGACATAGGTAGAGGTACAGAGCGTAGACAGACGGGTCTTGCAGTAGTCTTATCTAATTGTAGGTAGGTAGGCAATGCGTCGCTGTACTGCTGTACTACTGTACCACAACAGTAGCAGCACTTGCAGCGGCCTGCGAAGCAAGGTAAAGTTCCACGCAGACAAAGGCAAATAGATACGTGCGAAGGGATGGAAAGCACGATTGATTATGCTTCTAATGACGATGATGCCGGAGGTGAATGACTCGGGGAGTGGTACGAAGATATGCTAGCTATGACCAAAAGTGATGTGAGATGAGATGGGAAAGAGTTGCGAGGGGGAAATGCTTGTTTCTGGCACCGACTAGGGATATACATATGAACATGCAGCAGGAGCCTCAAATCACATGTCAGAAGCAGGGGGGACGAGGAGGACGGAAAGGAAAGGAAAGGGGAGAGAAAATGCAATGCATGTAACAATTTCGTAATTCTCACAACTAAACAAATAGTGGTATCTGCCACACCCTGAACGCCATATCCAACATCTATACAACAACAAGGTTATGAATGAGAACGCCATTACTTTCGACATGATATCTTCTGCGCAGACCCAGACTCCGCGCCATCTTGAGTAGCTGGTAAGTGTGTTCGCCGCCGCCTACCAGCGCCATACTGATTTGATGATGCCTCAGCAAGCCGGCGGGCGTATATTGCAATTCATCTAGTAGAGGACGAACGAGCTTTCCTGAGCCTTCATCATCGTCGTCACTAACCATGATCAGAAACTTGAGACCCCGATAGCTCGGTGTGAAAGCCGGCACATTCGCCAGCTTCTGCGAGAAGGTACAGCCTCCTCGTTTCATGACGATGACTTGGTGCTTTTTGACTGCTTCGTCGGGTAACTTGCCGTCACACGCTTCACCGGCGAAGAAAAGAGTATCCCAAGATAGCGGTTTATCGTCGGCTTCGCCGGAAGGATCAGGTGCATCGTTGACATCGACTATTGGGGCTGCTCCCGCACCAGTAGGAGTTGCAGCTGCAAGCGATATGAATCGAAAAGATCGAAGGGTTTCGGGACGAGGGAGGAGAGTTGCCGCTGGATCACGCAGGACGGAAGTTACTTGGTTGAGGAGAGACGACAGCATGGTTCTATACGCTGATGGTAGACTTTGATCCGTCAAAGCAGAGTTGTCAAATTGAAGGTTACCGTCGTGATCCACAATGATATCATCTTCGAGGTCCAGGTCAAGGTCAGAAATAAACTCGAGGCTGAAAGAATCATTACGCATTGGGGGGTTCTCGATCTGGAGAACGACATCGAGCATGACAGAGTCACGAATGCGGGTGAATGCTGGATCAGACATCGAGGCTATGGCCTCGCGAGGGACGTAGAGTTTCTCATCTCGGCCCATTGGTATCGTACCGATACTCAGTACGCGCCATGCTTGAGCGGGCTGCTCAGTCGGCAAAGCCGTAGGGACATCTTCCTTCACCATAACGATTCTCATGCCTCCAAGATTCTTGGCCAAGATCCCATCATTAACACGCGTTAGTGACTGCGCCCCGAGGAGAATGTTGAGACCAGGGGCCATTGTTGACATTGCGCCAGAAGGAAATTCAATGGAAAAGGTAGGCCTTGACACGATGGGAGCACAAGTAGCATCTGATGGAACGAGGCGCATCGGCAAGGTCCATGGGTAATAGGTGTGGTTTGGATGTATGGCTGCATCCGAATCAATCATGATGGAGAACCCATCATCAAGAGTTCTGAAGTTTGGTATGGTGTGAAGTCCCGTCAAACTAGCAGCATGGAATAGATCGGATCTTGCAGCAGTAACTGATATCGAGAGTGGCAGGTGCGCTGGAGGCACAGGGCAAGTTTCAGTATTCAGGGGTGCTATTACTTTCTCTTGTAGATCTTTGCTGTTTGAAACTGGCTCCTTCGGCTTAGGCCGGCGGGTTTGTTTTCGAGGAATAATCAGAGGATGGCCTTCTGTGGTGAACACATATGGCGCATCTAAGGAATTCAGAGGATGATCCGAATCATACATGAGGTACATGTATTTTGCAGTCTCTCCCAAGAAGAAACTCTCCATGCGGTCGCTCTTCTCACCTGTGCGGACATCTTGAAGTCCAGCCCAGCCACATTCGGTCCAGCAACGTTGTTGAATATCCTTGAGTACCATCTCACCAACGTGCAAGTACCAAGGATCCTTGGTTGCTCGGTATAGATGGTAATTCGACTCAATGAACTCCGGTCGTCCAGGCCACCAGCCTAATCCTCCTTCAACGTGCCCATCTCTAACAGACCATCTTTCCGGCAAAGCTGCATATCGTGTCCATAGAGCTGTGTATAGTAGATTTGTTTCAATAGCCTCTTCTAGTTCTCCTGCCAGAGTCAACAACCCGGGATAATATGCTCCAAGACTATCGATCCAATATGCCTGAGGTGATCCAGTAGATAGATGAGCATTGACATAATGTGGGTGAATCGTATCGGTATACAAATGTCGTTTTATAGCCGCATGTGAAGCCTGCCAAGCGTAAAGAAAACTGTCCGGCGAATTCTCTTCCTCGCTTAATGGCCTATAGATGGTATTTGGATCCAGTCTCGAGGTTTTAACGTTGGCATCGGGACTGGTCATGTTTGGGAGGTCTGCGCCTGATAGAAGAATATGTGTCTTCAAAGCATATTCGAAGAAGCTGTCGGCGCCTGCACCAATCCCAGCGTACGGTCCAATCCATTGACCACCCTCGGCATCAACACCAGCACCAATGAGCCCTATCTCACTTCGTCTCATCCACACGGCCCAAAAGGCGCGTTTTGCCAATTGTTCGAATCGTTCGTCTCCGGTCAAGCGACTCAGTGTGGTGAATTCTAGAACTAAGCTTCCAGCACCTGCGCTACACGTTTCGGTGATCTCAGGGGTTCCGCCTGTCCCACACTGATCCACTCCCTCATTCAAAGGCGAATTCGTATAGAATGGAATTCCTTGACGAAGATTAACTCGAGGATATGGCATGCCAGTATCCGTAAAGAATGCTGGCAGGAGTCGTTCGCCAAGATCAAGAGCGAGTCGTAACAGCTGTCCGTCGTATTTGAAGCCATTTGGCCAAGGTATTGGTTCTGACCTGGATCTTGGGCTATCCAGAGGGTAATGCGATAGTCGTGGTTTATAACCATTGATTGGCAGCTCGCCGGCTGCAAACAAATGCGCGCTCAGAAGCCCTCCTACACCTCTGATCACAGTCTCGAAAACTTGCACTTTGCTGTCGACATCGAATCCTCTTGCTCTGAGCCCTTGCCCCGAAGGTCCGTCGGTCCCATCTCCATATTGTAACACCAGCGCTGCGATCCCATCCTGAAAGTCTCGGAGAGCTTGAGGGCCCGTATCGTGGTTATCGGGAGGAGCCGAGGCGAGTATGGCGAGCGTTGATAAGCTATCAATGAGAGTGAGAGAGTAGTTCCCAAGAACATCATTGAGTTCAACATGTCGAGCATTGTACGGATCGCGAGTGAGCGGCACGCAGCTTACAGGTCGAAGCTATAGTATGTCAGTGATACTTGTCGTAGATTTATCAACATGTCACCATTGTTTAAGTATACCTCATCTTCTGGGAAAGCAACCGACATGTAGTTATCGAATCCATGATAGAACATCTCCACAGTCTCGTGTCTCAAATCTGTAATCTTGGCTTGGGTCATTGCTTGCACAGCAGTGCTGAGCAGCATGAGAATCCATAGCGTGCAGCATGATGTGCTGAAGTCAATGAACTTGTGGTTCAGCAGACCATCTGACCATCGCATCGTCGCCAGCGATTGAGGGCGGGAGTCATAAGCCCTTCTGACAAACTTGGCAATGCTAAGCAGTCAGAATAAATAGAGCATGAAGCTGGTTTAGGGTCATCTTAGTATACGATCGAACAACTTACCAATCTCGCTTTGAACATCTGTTCGGGTGTTGCGATGACATATTTGGAGCCTCAGACATCCATAATTAGCCTCGTTTAGTAATTCGAATCGACAAGTGGCTCAGGAGGTCTCATGTGACAGTTACAATCATACCCAGCAGATAAATAAGATGGTGTATACATTAACGCAAGCCAAGCGTTAATTTTACGTTTTTCTTAGATGATAAGTTGAAAGAAGAACATAAGATAGAACAGAATTTAAAGAACACAAGGTTAAAAGCATTTTCTAATTGTGATTTTGCAAATGTTGATACGAGATTAGCAAAGGGGATTCTACTTGTACACAAGTCCGTCTCAACGCGCATGTAAAACGACAATACTTGTCGCACATCAAGTCCCTACATCAAATTTATACTCGTCCCCTTCATATGTTGCAATGAATATATGAACTTGATGTTGCCCGCTTATTGAATGTGTTGGCCACTGTGGCGCTCTTGTAGCTCCGTTTTCATTATTGTGATCATCTCTTTGTACAGGGACGGAATAAAGCACTTGAGTATGGCTCTTCTCTATGTTTCAATTGCCTAAATATGCGTATCTAAAAAGCTACACACGGCTCAGCTAGATATTGACATTGGATAAAACATCAAAAGAATATCTAAGTTGAAAACATTGTTTCTAGGCTATTGAAGTCTAAAGAAAACTGTCTGTCTCCTGAAATTTTTACTTCAAGAACCTCAATAAATGATTCAGAAGATATGCTAAATCAAATATAACACGATTTAACGTAAACGAGCTCCAGATGCTGTTGTTGGACGTGGATGACGCTTATATAAGGCTAGTAATCATTTTGATCTGAATAATATTATAAAAACACAGCAGCTCTTGCTACACAATCAAGATACGCTTAATACGCCAGATACTCCATGTGCATCGCTGTTCGCAGAAGAACATTCGAGGAACCAGAACCTACAAGGGTTTTCTCTAATAATAAGGCGGCACAGCCTAAGTGACAGGCCGCTCTCCTACCGAAAATCGCTATGGAAATCGAGGCTATAAAGCCAATTCACAAGGCAAGCGAGGGACATATCAAAAGCATCACTCTTGACCTTGGTGACTTTAGTACCAGAAGCTTCTGCTCCCCAGTCCTTTTCGAAGCCACACAGTCCTTAACTAGAGACAGCGTGCGTATAGTGTCCACAACTTCTTCAATTATCAAGATGAGGGGTCCTGAAGGGAGTCCCTCGCTCGTAGAGCTCGCGCCTGACAACTAATCCACACTTGAAGCAAATAAATACAGCATCTCCAAGGTTATAGATTGGATGCTTGCATGCCAGATGAACACGTAAATATGGGGTCATATGTATCGCAAATTCCCGGAAACTGCCGGCCAAGAGGTGCAATAGAATACCTTAGGCAATGAGGATGGCGATAAAGACGATTATCCATAAGTCTACGTATGTGGATTCGTGGGGTAGGATGTGTAGGATAAGCCCAGATGTGAAGATAGAAGATAGAGGGAAGACTGCTATACCATGGGGAAGATGGCACTTCACCCGAAGGAAAGATATTTTCTGAAAATTGAAAATTAAGAGGGTGGACAGGTCTCGCGGTAGAAGTTAGGAGTGTTGTGAGAAACACACAAAGATCTACTGGAGTTGCAAGCTGAAGAGAAAAGGAACTCATGGATTTGACTCGGTGTTCGCAGGTTTCTGAATACAATTTCCATTCTGTAAAAAAAGATATAAAATCGCCTCTTAATAAAGCACTAACGTTCAATCTCATCTATGTCGATCTATTTGCCCGCATTCTCAGATTGTAGCAGTTTCGAGGCTACTTTTTCACAAGGCAGTAAGAGAGCTCGTAATGGTTATATCGAGGGAAGTCAACTCGACGCTGATCTGCTGGCGAATCCAGTTGCGCAGCTCGACAGCCGATAACGATCAAGTTCGTATGCAATCAATGGCTTACTGGCTCTACCTTATTCTCGAGGCTTTGACCTCGAAAATGATCTAAAATCATAATCATAACGATCCTATGAGAGTTGATTGCTCAACATTCAAGAAGAAAAGCCTATACGACATGATAAAGCTTTTGAGGCAAACATTGTGGCACAGACATTGACTTGTCCTTTTCGGTGAGATAAAAATTTCTCATAGGTGGATGATGACTTTTGATAATTCCCTGCGTCGCCGTCATAATCGATGCAGCTGTAATCATGTATGACATCCTGTAAGCAAAGCATTTGGGAGCCGAGGTCAAGGATGTTTCAAGTTATTCATATTATCACGAATGTCTTAGATCAGCGCTGATTGTCGATTTTGGCAGATACAGTCTGGGAACAATATATATTTCTTTTAGATAGTATCAGCCTGATATCTGAAGAATATCTGTAAAGAGTCACAAGACCACAGAAACACCATGGTTCTCTTGCTTATGCAAGGCTGCAATACTTTCGCAATCATCACAGTACTTCTGGTTCTAACTTTTACCCCTGAAAACGTATCCTTTCGCCCAGCCCTACTACCATGATAGCCGCTCTTACTTTCTATACTCTCCCTCTCAATGCCGACGCTTTCCATCACCCAGTAATAGCCAATCTTCTGTGAATGAGCACTACCGGTCTTCTTTCCTAATACCTCGATTTCGGCCTTATCGGCTGGTAGCATATCTAACTTCGTGGCCCTACATCTCAACTCGGCGGGCAGCGCAATGCTAAGCTTAGTCTGATTGATCAGCAGACACTTGAACGGGGTCCAAAAACCTTGTAGAGTCTTCTATGATAGGGGCTTTTCGCGACGATGGCTTGGCATATGCCAACCACAGCCTAGGAGGTCAAGGGTACCCACAGTTCAAATACGTCTCGAGCCGCATCCGCTTTATTGCCGATAATATGCTGATGCTAGCCTTATCACTGCTTATCCTTGATGCGATGAGTTTGGAGGAGGTCAAGCCTGAGGAGAACGCCATCAATTTTGGATGGAAGAAGGTTCGCCTCTTTGACACGCTTAAATGCAGTTTCGACTGACGAGATTGTATTGAGAGTTGTTGTGCTATAGATGTGCTGGGTGACTACATACTATTGTAATAAGGCCTTTTACTGTCTTGTAGCAATCATTGCTGTGGCAATCATCGCTGTAGCAATTATCGCTGTGGCGACAGGTATCACGACAGTCAATGTTTGGGTCAATAACAGAAATATATACAGTACGCAATTTCTAGGGGTAGGTTTTTTTCCCCTACAACATAACTGTGTTTCGGGAGTAAACGGTAATATACTAACACGATATTTTGATATAGTAAGTTCTAGTACCATTATCTTCGACAAAAGATTGGTAATCTAGCTTATTACACATTATATTCGGTGCTTGGCCTAAGGAAAGGAGGGGTTGTTGCGGGATACACTAATAATCTCTTAACCTATACTGGTTCGGGATTTATACACCTCGTCACTAAAGAACATCCTGGGGTATTTAGTAGCATTAGACTGTTACTCTGCGCTTCTATTGCGTCTAGGATTTAGAAATTGTACTTGAGGATGCTGTACAAACAACTGCCTGCTGATTGACTAAACACAAACCAAATTACTGGACCAGATCTGTTGGATACGTGTGAGTTATACTTTGGATTTTTTGGTCCTCGCCGTCTTTGTTCTATCCTTGGCTGCAGGCCATCAATGGTAGCAAAGAGAAGATTCTACCTTTCAGTCTTATAGCGTTGCTACCTCATAGTCTTACATTAAAGTAAGACTTGAAACCATTGCGTCCGAGCTTCATTCTGGGGACTTGGAATCTGTACTGACCACGGCTAGATCTCCTACAACAGCCACATGTTTTAAATACTTTTCTAAACCTCGAAGTCACTTCGAAAGACCAGAAATTGACAAGGGCGCTGTGGTCAACAAAATCACGCATTTACACAGCAGAATGTCAATGAATGGAAATCGGCATCACCGACTACGACGATCTCTATAGGATTGGAGCAGCAAAAGGCAATGGAGAAGAGGCAAAGAAAAGAAGTGTGAATAAAATCAACAAATCGTTTACCGTTTCTTATTCTATTTCAGCCGCTCTATGGGTTTTCTGGAAAGTATTTTATGATCAGACGATCTCTGCGCCGCTTGTTATCGTGTTGAAAGTCGTATAATGCGATTACAGAGAAGTTTTCCAAGTCATTATTTAGAAAAGAAGTCAGCTCATCAAATATACGTGACTATTTTATTTCTACTTACCGACCTCTAAGGCTGAAGAGTTCTGCAAATCGCGTATGATAGAATACCGGTCCTATAATCGACAACCCCTGTAGATTATAGTGTGTGACCCCGGAGAGATTTGCAGGGTTTTTGCGGGAGAGTCCGTACTACAACCCTGTGTAGTAGTGTATCAGTATGCTGTTGAGTACTGCCTTACTCTATAAAATCTGAATGGCTTCACAACTACTACCATATTAACAACAATGGGCTCAATTCTGGCCTATCTAGACAACGTACAGTATATTCAGCAGCTCTTCAAATCACTTGACAACTACTACGCGTGTACATTTACCGCTGTATAATTATAATCGTGGACCCTGTTGTAGGCTACGCTAAACAAGGTTATAGTACGGACGCTCCCAGTCTTTTTATATTTTTTGATCTTATTCTACAACGTATCTAGACTACTTGTTGAATAGATATCTAGACTGAGGTATTAAGAGCTAATTTGTATAATAGCAGTAAACCTAACTGTCGTATACACAAATCTTTTGATAGCCAAGTTTTATAATTCACCGGTCAAATTAAAGCTATAACGGGGGTAGCAGTGGTAATATAATGATGCTGCGTTTCAGTACTCAACAGCAGTATATGTTTCTTGATGAGGCGTTGTTCTGCAGCATCTTGAACTCAAACTCACACTTACAATCGGAGGCTCTGTATATAGCTGTACGTAGTACATAGCAGAAAGATAGGGGAAGAGCTAAAGGGGCTAAAATCTGACGGAATGCGTGGTACAGTGGGGTGCAGAAAGTTTCCGTATAGTTCATAGAAATCAAAATAGTCGATGAGAACACTTGAACTTTAAACTCGAACAACTTGACCGGAGTATACTCATTTGAAAATACAAGAATGCCAAATGCATTGTAAATAGCTATAGATTGTATGTGCTTACATATTAATACTTTGTATACCATCCCCGTGCCTTCTAAACCGCCTGACAGCGCTTTTGTATCGTTTCAGTAAGATAATCTAGTATTTAATCTTCAAGCTGTTCCTATGCTTTAAAGGCTGCAGCGATAATATCTTTGTTACACCAGTATTATTTTATCGAAGGAGATCAAGCCGGTTAGTATCAATCCGCTCTTCAAATAGATACTACGATTCTTAATAAGATTGAAATCAGGCATTAAAGGGAATACAAGAGCTAAACTATTATTTTAAATCCTTCTTCTTAGAGATAACCCCGAACTAGATGCGCCGTATAAACCTTTATACTATTATATATAAAGATTGAATCTTCATTTAAATTGTAGGAAGGTAATTTTATAAAGTTATTCGATATCATTACACTGTAATATATCCTCGAATACTTTTCTAGCTCTTTTTTACAGAGTACTAGATCTATTTACATTTCAAAGCAAAATATAGCTTGAAACATAATAGAATATCGAGTTATTTATAGTATAGGGTAAATGAGATCCCTTCGGAGTCCTTCTCTAGCTCTTCGAAATACCTATTTTTGCTTTGTACCAATCCCCTTTTCTATACTACCCTTCTCTACTCCGAAGTATACTAAAACGAATGCTCTAAAGTCTAGGAATATTGTCTATCAGTGTATTTTTACGTTAAAAGATTCCTTTTGAAAGCTTACTATTTATATATATAGAGTTTTCAAGTATTTAAATACTTAAGTCTTTTGTATATGAGGAGTATTTTCATCGATAAATTAATATATATCTGTTAGGGATCTTCTAGTACGAAGATTTCAAGAGCCTTTTTATCACCCACAGTAAGTTATCGAGGTCTCCCAGAGTTTGCTTGAGAATTGCCCTAGGGTCGGTTCTCCCGGTTTTCAATTGTATACTGCATCGAAGATTTTGGTCGCTGGAATTGGGCCGCAATACGGCTGTTTGACATGCCAGCATCACGAGCACCAAGCATTTGATTTCTCTCACTTAAGTAGAGGTCACGCATTGTTTCGGGTCGATTTCTACAGCTTCGTAGAGGTATTGTGGTTGAATTGAAGTTCTAAAGAAGTTTACGGAATCATATGATTTTTTGGATCGTACGGAAACTTTCCGAAACGTACTGTATCTTAGTCAATTGAGTAGTAATATCACAGAAGAGTAGGTGAGAGCGACAGTATCTGTATGGTGAGAGGGTGTAATTGGCTGGTAACACTTGAAAATCGTACACCTAGCTGCTGATTTTGGAGGGTATGGTCACGTGTATGTACGATCATAGGTGCTACCAGCTGAAATCGACGTTGGCTCTTGAAGCCAATCTCACTGTCTTGCCTCAGTCACCCCGCTTTTATGTCATGGCTCACAACTGCATGCGATGATGTTGATCAGCCTAGTCAGCTCGGTTCTCAACGGCAAAGGGTCCAACCTCAGATTCTGACAATGGTACAATCCCGGTGTCAGGCAACCGTTTTTGGAACGGACCAGCCTCATACTACTTGGAATCCTTTCTCCGTACTTTCACTAGTTGACTCGAGCTTGGGCAGCGATGAGATGTATATGTTGTCGGCAATTGATTCGGGATATACTCTACTAAAATCCAGCGGCAAATAGTACGTTGACAAAAGTACTTCTACGACAAACCTCGGAAGTTATAAGCCGCGTTTCCAAACATCGTCACGTAGAGGCTCAGCATAAATCTACTCTTTTATATGAATATGTAAGCCCATGCTAGTGAGTGGCTGCACTTATTTTCTTGGTTCGTTGAATAATTCTCAACTATTCTGCTATATCCGTTTGCTATCTTCCTTATGCAGTTTATGAAAGAAGTGTCTTCTAGTTCCAAGGGTATGGAGCGTCGTCGTGAGCAAAATCGTATGGCACAGCGGAGGTTTCGACGTTAGTAAGACCCGCCGCCAGCAAGATGTCGTGACCTACATCTAGCACCGACTTTATTAACATAATATTTAGAGACAAAACCAGCGGAAGGCAGCAAATCAATCCCAGGGCACTCCCAGTTTGACTCTGGATCCTCCTTGCCAAGATTTATCCCCTTATGATGTTTCAACACCGGAATCCTTCAGCATACCTGGCACGAGCGACATCGAGTCGCCATCAGTTTTCTGCGACCAGGGACTCTATGGAATTAATTTGTACGCGTTTTTGGATAAGATCAACTTTACCAATATGAAAAGTCCTTTCACACAGGACCTGTCACTGGACTTGACTCTTATACCTCCAAGCGCTTTGCAGATCCTACCAGCCAGTTCCGAATTAACCGAAAATCTTCTCGGTAGTTTTGCACACAACGAGTCCCACGTTCACTCGGAAACCACCAGCAGCGATGGGAGTAAATTTTACGATCCTGTAAACAACGTCTCGAGCAGCTCCTGGCTGAGCCCGCTGCACATGGCAGCGCAAAAGGGCCACGGCAGGATTGTGGGTGTCTTGCTTCAACATGATACGGACTGTAATGAAATGGATGGCGACGGCTTCACGCCGTTAATATATGCCACAATTGGAGGCCATGAGGACGTAGTGGGCTCGCTGCTGTCACACGGGGCCAGCATTAGATATATCGATAATCAGCATCGATCTGCTCTTCATTGGGCTGCGTTACAACGGCGTGAGGTTTTGTTGAGAATGCTGCTAAATCACAGTGCTGGGGATGGGACGTTAATAGATGGTTATAACAAGGAGGGGAGGACGCCGCTACATACAGCCGTTGATACAGGCTTTGAGGCAGGCGTGCAAATATTATTGGAGTTTGGTGCGAACGTAAGTTACAGAGCTCAAAATCGTGTAAATTTCTGAGAAAATTTAGGAATTGTATTTGTAGATGGATCATTTGGGTAGTATTAGTCGTTGAGAAAACAACATGCAGAATTGAAGATGAATCGGACGTTGAATTAGACTTTGGTTAGTGAAGCGGAAATCGCGATACCCATGACCAGTTATCCACAAATTATTGAGCGCGGCAATGTTAGTATGCATAACAGTGATAAATGGGACGAGGGATGATGCGCAGGTTTAGTTAGAGCCGTGCACTCGAAAAGACAATGGGTTTTGTATTGCTTTTCCTGCCTGAGACACTCTTGATAGGGGCACAACTTGGTCACTCACACATTTTATGTAGCCAGTGTCAGTGACTATGAGTTACCACGTATACCCATAGTCCAGCGGGCAAAAGGATTGAATAGCTTAGAGGTGACTAATAGGACAACTCTTCCGCACCATAATTATCAACCATACCACGACCCATTCACTTGCTATACTCATTCTTGGGTTACCTTTGGCATCTCTCCAACCTCATTCATTTTCGTCGCCTTCTTTGCCACTCCATTAAGCCATCCAAATGGCAAAACTGATCTAATTCGTGCCAACATGGCAGTTTGTCCTCGTGTAATAACAGCCGGTGGCTTGCCCTTCAGTAGATCCTGCACAACGAGTTTTGCCCACTCCTTCGGCGCCATACCCACACTCTTGAATCCCTCCTGTCGCAACATCTTTGCTACGACCTCTTTCGCAGGCTGATAAAGTGAGTTCTCGGCCATAAAGGTGCTGGTTTGTCAGCGGCAAGTGTTGTGTTGTTGCCGATCAAGTTGGTAGGTCCCACGACCTCTGTTTTCAGCTCAACAACATTGATGCCGAAGACTTCTAGCTCCAGCCGCAGGGCATTCGAGAACATTGCTGCGGCAGCTTTCAAAGCAGCATACGCTGAGCCGAATGATACGCAAAGAACTGACGATATCGATGTGTGGTTGACGATCGTGCCTTTGGACTTCAGTGGTAACGGCAAAAAAGCCTGCGATACAGCAAGCAGAACTCATACATTGGTGTCAAACATATCCTTTGCCTAAATGGATAGAGGTATCGGATGCCGCCATCGTCATCAAGGAACCGGCATTGTTCACCAAGATATCGAGGCTTGGCAAATTATGAACAAGCTTAGCGATCGAAGATTCGGATTCAACATCAAGTGCGATAGTCTCGATGCCGAGCCCTGCGAGTTGTGTCATTTTTGAAGCATTTCCAGCTGTAGCATAAACGTGTAGGCCGGCTTCGTAGAAGGCAACAGCAAGAGCAGCGCCGAGACCGCCATCTGAGCAGCCAATAATCAGGACACTTTTCTATCCTTTGAAGTCCGCCATGCTATTTTCTGTGTACGAAGAAGCCAAGGGGGAATTCGAGGAGAAAGGGGTTGAGGAGTCTGAGAAAAACGAGCGAGAAGATTGCCTGTTAGAAAGTGGTTATCTGGTTGCGGGATGCAGGGACAGGGAGACAGAGAATGAGAGAAGTACAAGCTTCGGAGACATAAAAATCCAGCTGATGTCGACTTAACGAAGCCCATCGAATGCATTATTCTGAGAATTGTGTTGACAGTCATCGTTACCCCTAATGATGCAGATACTTTCTATCATAAAAAGTATGTTGCGCAAATATGAGAGTTATATCTACTAACCTATTGGGTTTACAGATCTTTGGGTTTATCTTCGCTGGCCACGAAACAACCAGCACCACCGTTTTCTGGGGCCTCAAGATATTGGCCGACAATCCCCAATCACAGACTAAGCTGCGTATTGCCCTACAGAATTTATCCGCGGCCATCAAGATAGGACCGCAAACCAACCATTCAAGACATAACCGAAACGCACATCCCGTACCTTGATACCATCTTGGATGGATTGCAACGCTTTGGCGGGACCTCCCCTCTGATCGGCCGTCAGGCCGCGGTTGACAAGGAACTCCTAGGCTGTCACATTCTCAGGGGTACTGTGGTAGCCTGTTTAACCACGAGACCAAGTATGATGGAGCCTGGTTTCGAGATAGATGAGGCACGGCGTGACGTTAGTAGTAGTCAGGCTATCAAGAAGAAGGGGAGGGAAAAGGCGTGGGATCCAGAAGATACGTCCGTATTCAAGCCCGAGCGCTGGCTTGTGTATGGAGAGAAAGATGACGATTTTGATCCGTCGGGTGGGCCCCAGTTAGCTTTTGACTTGGGCACCCGAGGTTGTGATGGCAAGAGACTTGCCTATATTGAGATGAAGATATTGTTCACGATGACCTTATGGAACTTTGAGCATCTGCTATGTCCACCAGCATTTTCAAGTTATAAGTCGGTATTGATTTCAACGAATAGGCCAAAGGCTTGCTATGTGCGCTTGCGTGAGATTGAATCGTATTAG
This sequence comes from Allantophomopsis cytisporea, assembly GCA_024752435.1. Lineage (NCBI taxonomy): Eukaryota > Fungi > Ascomycota > Leotiomycetes > Phacidiales > Phacidiaceae > Allantophomopsis > Allantophomopsis cytisporea. The sequence continues at coordinate 539,164 of CP103036.1, forward strand.
GAGTAATATAGCTTACGATTTTATCATCACCATTCTAAGAAGTCTCCTGTAGTTTTATCCAGACATTGTATAAGTGTAGTCAGTTCCTAGTCGCATTTCGGTGGAACCTCTTAATATGGTACCACACTGATATTATCATCATGTGATTGTCACTGCCCTTTGACTTCGTCAAGATCATGCATTCCCGTATTCGAGGAAAGCAATACTTATAGTAAGAGGTTCTTGATTAATAAAATTTGTCCCAATTTTGGTACTTCAGCCCTCAGAAATGGGTCGATTACCTCTTTAATTCGGATTAATTATGGGAGTTGATGGTTCTGCTATTAATACATCGACTATTATACTTGTACTCTGTTTGTAACATTCTGGATGAAATTCAATGAATACTCGTTAAACCATTCGTATGTGATATGCTTGCCCATATGTTCAAATTTCCCCACCTCATGTGATATACCAGTCTATCAATTCAGGGCAGCCCATGTGCCAACAATGGCACTAGTAGCCAAGAATCCAGCCCGAATGACATTCAAAGTAGCCCACTTATCAAGCAATGCATGTGCTGTCTCTTCCCTGGGCAAGCCAACTTCGGTCAAATTCCTAAAGTCAAGGTCAGCAAAAGCCGTCTCATATTTGAGTCTCTGTTAGACCTCTTATAGAGTCCTCTTCCCGCAGAAGAGCTTCTAGCTCAGTAAGGAATGGTAGAGAGAAACACTTACTCTCCGATCGCCAAAGTCTTAGTCTCCTCCTCCTTTGCAAAGATCTTCTTGTTAACAGGGAACATGAATATCAAAGTGTATGGCATGATTCCGAGCGCCGCAGCACCCGCAACAATGTACATCTGGACCTTCCAGTGCTGATTCGAGATGAGCTCCGCGAAGCTCTCAACCCCAACATAGTGACGGTAAGCTAAGTACCAGTAAGTGAATCCAGTCCCGAAAGCGATTGGTGCAATAGTGTTCTTCCCCCTCTCATACGCATCAACAAATTGGTGGAGCATCAATGTCGTTGGGGATTCCATAAGTCGGGGGACGACAAAATAGGAGAGTGAGAAGGAAAGTCCAGTAGCGACAGCGGAAGCTGTGAGACCAATGGCTTGAGGGACGCGGATCGCCAAAGGTGAGTCTGACATTTTGGACTCGTTCTGATGCTTATGATTTGGACTGAATGTTTTGTACTTCCAGGCTTGAGATGGTTCTGCCAATGGGATATGGTCGATGATACTACCAAAAGTCAACAATGGCTCAACTTGGGAGTTTTTGGGTATCTTGCATCGATTCTGGGAATATATACACAAGTTGAGGTCCTATATATACAAAGGTTGATGTAAGAACAGGTGAATTGGATGGAGTTCGATTATGAGGAGGTTAGATAAATTATATAGCAGACAGAGCTGATGGCCTATGACGAAATGGCACGGATGGGACGATTCTTAGGAGCGGAGACATATGGTACTCGGAAACATTCCAATGCGGCCGATCGGCCAACCATAAGTTCCGAAGCCTATACATCCTCCAATCCTTCCATACAGAATATGGACAATCTTGAAAGTCCGGAAGGTCGGACATATAACCAATGGTGCACTGTCCGACAGTCATGGTATTTTGACGTAAGAATCATCAAGGTTTCTACTTTCGATAACAGCAAATTTCCTATTCCGTCAAATTCTGTCTAGAATCATACGAACTATTATTCTCGTCCTTTTTGATGCGCACATTGGCTGACAATCTCTTTCGTAGAGGTCAATCGGTAGTACGTAGGTATATGACCTGCTCGAAGATTGATAGAAGGAAGAACCAATACGAACATTGTTTTTCCATCTCATATCAGATATTGAACTTCATACTTAAGAAACTAAGAGTCAACCTATAGTTTAACCATGATATAAGAAACAAAGCGTAGTGATAAATTAATTAATCACATGCAACCTAGACAGAACAATCGTTGTGCTGAAACATGCTCGCATGGACAAAAACATTCTTATCCTCATTTCAGACCGCCAGCGATGATAAGACTTTGTCCAGTTGCAAAACCAGTTGTAACAAACATCAACACAGCATTAGCAACCTCTTCTGGCTCACACAATCTGCCCATTGGAATACCTTCCACTACACCTGGCACAGCTTCAGCATTAGGTATGAGACCCGTTGCGCCAACCATTGCAGGGGCCACGTCGTTGACAGATATCCCATACTCTGCCAATTGAGAGGCTAACCTTTTACTCATTGAGCCCATGCCTCCTTTGGACGCTGCATAATCTGAAATCACGCTGTGTCAGTAAAGCATTTACTAGACTTAACTCACAGAGGTCGGACTTACGGCAACCATTGATACCAGCTCCATAAGCAGCAATTGACGAAGTAAACACAATTCTCCCCCATCTCTGCTCCTTCATGCCCTTGACCACACCTTGAACAAGCAAGAATGGAGCTCTCAAGTTCACATTCAATGTATGCTCAAATTCTTCAAGGGGGATATCTCTGCAATCATTAGCCCTGCACAAGATTATTAGATGAGTGTTGAAAACTCACTCCACATCTTTGATTCTCTTTCCATATCCCGCATTTGGGATCAAGATATCCACTGGTACACCATGTTCTCTTTGGATTTCCTCAAACAAGTGCGTGATTTGGTCGACACAAGCCATGTCAACTTGATGTATAGAAACTTGAATTTTTGGAACGGGTGCCTTTGGAGTCGAACCATTAGTTTTTGGTAAAAGGTCGTTGACAAGAGCATCGATGTTGGCGCGGTTCGAAGAGTAAGTGAGTGCAAGATTAACACCCCTGGCAGCAAGTTGTCGAGCACAAGCTGCTCCAATCCTAGGGATTTCAGTCAGACAAAGCTACCATTGCAAAATTCTTACAGCTCACCCTCCAGAAGCACCCGTAATGAGAGCAAGTCTCCCAGCAATGTTATTGTCTGCCATGGCAAATGAGTTGTAAATCGTTTTAGTAGTTGAATATACTAAGGAAATATGATTCTCTACGTGATTTCACTTCTGATAAAAGACCGACGCATAACCTCAGCAATGTTACACTAATATCCCACTTGAGCTTACCCCGGACGGGACCCTTAGGACATGGAGGTCTGGTCCGCAGACCCCTGCCATCGAGTTGCCCTTCAAACGCCGTCCGGCAACCTAAACAATAGAACTTAAAAAGCAGGGCCTCCAAGCTACAGAAAGCATAAAACGGATGTAAACGCCACTGAAAACTTGCATCTATAAATAAGATCATGTGCACAAGAGTAAGATCATAAGTAATTTCATATGCCGCTAAATACCGCAAAATAACCCAAATTAGAAGAATCGATTTAACTCCTCTCCCTCATTCCATCCCGAGTCGTTCCACGCTAAGTCTCTCCCACTCATGAATCCAGAATACCCATCACCAAAGCCGGTGAGGTCCTGTTCACCGCTAACGAACTCACCGACGGCTTGCAAATCTAGCCAAGAGAAATCATCTTGCGGGTCATAAGGCGCTGATAGCCTGCTTGGTGTCGTAACTGGACATGGATCTGAGAGCGGGACATTGGGACCATCGTTGCGGTCTGCTCCATCTTTTCGGCGCCAAAGAAGTTCCAATAGCTGAGCATAACGAGCGGGGAAATCATGTGGTCGCATGGAAGAGAGATGTAGTTTGTTGATGCAATCTGATATCATGCGTCGTACACCCATCTTCTCTTGAGATGAAAGAACCCCAAAAGACCAAGCCTTTTTATTGTGTTAGGACATTGTATGAGATGGGAAGGAATTGAAAAACACACCTTGTATAGAAAAACTGCAGAATTAACAGTATACAGGTAGAATCGGAGTGGAAGATATCGTAAACAATTTTCCGCATCAACATAGTTGTTGACGATTGTGAGCAGTGATTTGGCAGCATCAACAGATTCATAAACAAATCTTGCATCTGGCATCGACGCTGGACTGCCAAGTGGGATTTCGAAGCCGCCTTGAGAGTTTTGAGTCTTCGCAGCCACAGCTCTGGAAGTTGTGGCCTGAAACGCGTATGCATTAGTGTACAACCTCAGATATTCGTAAGACATCTGCATTGAGGCCTTCATATTCGCGGAGCCTTTTATGTCAGTTTATACCAATAAATTAGCAGTGAAGGAACTCACATGTTAAAGTCCCCCATACACTTTTCCAGCTCACAATTGCCGCTCGGAAGTCATCCACATACTTAACGTAATTCCCGATCAACATTGCTTTCATACTGCTTCCCATACCAGAGTATAACACATCGTGAACATTACTGAATAACTGAGTCAGATCTAACGAAGCTTGGAAAATGCTCGCATAGTCATCTTCGCCAGGAGATATTGGAAGTAGGGTAGGAAATTCATGTCGGCCATGACCGGCCAGAGGACCTGGTCCGCGAGACCAGAAAGCTCTTCCGATCCGCGCAGAAAGTTGCCGATCGGACATATAACATGCTATAGACGTTAGCGATTTGTAACCAGATACTCAATATAGATACCTACCTGCCCATGTAAGTCGTCTTCTGTTATAATGAACAGCTCTCTCCTCATCATCGTTCCTGATAGATGTTCTATCTAATCCAAGAAAATATGCTATTCGCAAGGCTAACCCAACATGCATCCAAGCAGCTCTATCTTCCTCTCCGCATCCCACCTTCTTTTCTCCGGCCAAGGAATCTTGCGGTTCCCATTCTGCAAGCAACAAAAGTGCCTCCACAGCTTCAACGTCGCACTTTTTACCCGCCGAAAGCTGAGCAACTAGTTCATGCATATATGAGGAGCAGATCTCGAGAGTATGTTCGCCATTAGGAAGATCTCGGGATGCGACAGTTATCATTGCAGTGAGCAGGTGCGGCTCTTGAGCTGCGAGAAACGGAAGCGAAGCAGGTTCGAAACTTCGGCGAGGAGTGATCGGAAAGAAAGGGTGATAATGTTTTGCAAATCTACATTGTTAGCTGGTTATGTTGGGCGGGGGTATAGTACATACCGAGCAATAAGCTGAGAGACCTGCAAGGTAGTCAAGAGACCCTTCGAGACAAGAGGATATTGTAATCCATTCCCATGGTACTGTACAACCTCATCTCTCCTCAAGTTATTCAACATACCACTTCCCTGAGAATTAGAGCCATGTAATGCTGGAAGGCTAGCATTTGTAAGACCTTCTGCAGCTTGGCTGAGTAAGTTTAAAGCATCAGAAGTATGATGCAGATCTGATGAAGTGATAGTGTCTTCAATGCTGGTGGGCACAAAGAGTCCTCTGTCGCCGATTTGCTCCGGGATCTCCTCAGTTATACTAGATTCTGGAGAAGCGAATTGTACAGGCCTTCTGTCGTCGGAGGAGTTGGAGATGACCTATCCCATAAACACTGTAAGTGTTCTATTGTGATGAGATGATATGTTGAGTAATACGAACACTTCTTCTTGGCCTTCTACCACCACGATTTGACTTTACAAGCACGCACTCTGACCCATCCCTCAGACAACCCTTACAAGGCGGCTCACCAGGACTCCCTAAACTTCCCCTATCACTTGTCAGCATTCCTTCGCCCCAAGAGCTCTCATGCTTACAAGTCGCACTTCGACTTTCTCTGCCGGCATCTCAGACAGGCTCGAGAAATTCGTTTCATGGCTGTCATCGGCAATGGATATAGTACCTGTTTTCATCCCGGATTCCAGCTGTGAGATACCCGGATCATATGCAATTGAAGATCTGGGGAAATCTGGGGAAATCTAGAGGTGTTTGGGAGTGTGCATCGATCATGAAATGGATTGTGTTTTGGTGAGATAGTCAAAAGCCGACGAAGGCGGGGCAAAGGCCGAGGATAATAACCGTCGAACCCCGCAGCTACGAATTGTGGGGATGTGCCACAACATTGAATAGCCACAAGATCTCGATGATTGATTGACACAGAACCTGAAAATTCCCAGTTCTTGGTTTCTTGTTACAATACCATTAGTTAAACATACCAAATCACAAAACTACACTGCGTCCAAGACAATTGATATCCTCGTTCCCTCAAATCTAGCATTACAAAGAATCATTCACATCGTTATCACTATGTCGTCAATAACCGACTTATTTGGCCTCAAAGGCCAGACAGCACTCGTTACAGGTGGCACCAGAGGCATAGGACAAGCAATGGCGGTGTCAATGGCACGCGCTGGAGCAGATATCATTCTTATTCAGGTAATTCCCCAATTTCAAAGCCAAAGGCAGCCTAACAATTATCAGCGTACACCTACGGATACTCAGACCAAGTCTCAAATTGAAGCTCTTGGGCAAAAAGCGATTATTTACGAAGCCGATCTATCGAACAATGACTCTGTAAAGTCTGCGGTCACTAAAATTCTCGGTGATAGCCACAAGATCAGCATTCTCCTGAATTGCGCTGGTATTCAACGCCGTCATCCCAGCGAGAAATTCCCAGATGATGACTGGACCGAAGTCCTCCAAGTAAATCTCACAACAGTTTTTACTCTTTGTCGTGAAATTGGCGCCCACATGCTCTCTCTCCCTGTCAATCCCTCTGGTCGTCGAGGCAGCATAATCAACATTGCCTCTCTCCTCAGTTTTCAGGGAGGTCTTACAGTGCCGGCATATGCAGCCAGTAAGGGAGGTGTAGCTCAATTAACAAAGGCTCTCGCAAACGAATGGACGTCTAAAGGTGTTACGGTTAATGCAATTGCTCCCGGATATATTGCTACAGAAATGAATACAGCATTGATTGAGGATGAAAAAAGAGCAGAAAGTATTTTGGCAAGAATTCCTGCTGGAAGATGGGGTAAGCCGGAAGATTTTGAAGGTACCGTGGTATGGTTAGCGGGTAAGGGCGCAGGCTACGTAAGTGGACAAGTAATCTGTGTAGATGGAGGCTGGATGGGAAGGTAGATCTTCAATAAAGGTGCGAGAGCAGCTGGTTTCTAGAGTATCCTACTATAGATGATGAGTATATATTTATGCCCCATTACATTGTCTGCCGAAAGATGTCCACACGAGTGGGTGAGGAACAGAAGGTAATGAAGTCACAGAGAGGAGGGAAGAAGGAACAGGTTATAATAACTAGTTCATTTGCACAGAACAAGGAGGGACTACAAGAGTATAGAGCACAGGGATGCAAAAGGGAGCCAAATATTATAGTTTTCCAATCTAGATCTAGTTATCTACCTTATGCCTTACTTACGAAAATCTGGCAACGCTTCACTACCAGGAGAAAAAGAACATATATATTCGGGATATGTATCCTGAGCCTCTCGTGCGCGGAGTGTCATCACTGTTCGGTCGATAAGAGCTAAGGGAGCAGTCCCGCCCCCCCTATCTTCCCCAAGTCCTCCAGTCCTCCGGTTCTTCAATTGTAAGATCTGAGGGCGTTACAACCGAGCAAGGCCATAGGGCGACAGGAGGAGCGGGGGCTGGCAAGAGCCAGAACATGGAAAGCGAAGACTCATGCGAGAGTCAGTATGGATAGAGATACAATAGAGATAGAGAGAAAAGAGACAATTAGCGCGGACGCGCGGCAAACCTGGATATCATTACGTATTGGAGCTTGTTTTTAAAGCAAAACAGCTCCAATTTATATGAATTTTATGTATGGCCAATTGCAGTGCGTAATTGCGGCTGCGTTGGAGGCGGCTCTGGCTTGTTATGGCGCCTCAAATATCGGGTGGGACATTCAGAACATCATACCATCATAGGTAAGGTAAGGTACTATTCAGAAAAGCGGAAGATTATGCTTGGATTTAAGAATCCGTCATATCCCGCGTTAACATACTGTGCGATATCTTCGTCGGCAATTGAGATCATCCCCCGCACTTCCGATTAGATATGAAGGATGGGGATCAATAACCGACGACGGCTATTGAGCTATGTATGTCGAGTTATCCATACATTATGTCAGGTACGGACGGTGGAAATTGTTTTATGCCGTCGGTTCTTCCCGCCTCCACATTGATATACCTACAATTAGAGTTCTTAAACAAACGCCGACAAGACATCAATACTTACGGAGAAGCTTTGAAGAGGCGCGATACAACCTAGGCACGTGCTAGGGTATCTCAAGCTTTATAACGGTGGTCTGTGAGGACTTAGCAACGTTTTCCAAGATATGAACCAGATCACCGTGTCAAGTACCCGTAGCTTGCGACAAACTTTGATCTGGGCCCGGCAACTGGCGGGATTTGATGGTCGTACGTCCCAGGCGACTTATCCGTGACGTGACAACGCTTCCCTCTCACCCCGCAAACCTACGAGCTTTGACGCCTTTACTGAAATTCTAAATTCTTTTCTTTGATTCCTCATACACAGATATTGAACATTGAAAGACGATTGAATTGCATACATCATGGCTGCTCCTGTTGCATTGCTCATTGGCGGCATCACTCATGTCAAGGATGAGTGGGAAGCTTTATCTCCAAAGATAATTCTTAAGGTATGTAGCTAGGGAACAAACTACATTGGCGGTTATTGATTGTCCCTCAATAGGAATATCCGAGGGGAACTCGAAAAGACTTTCTTTCCAAGTGTCAAGCAGGAGAGTTTGACAACGTCGTTGTGATATACAGATCGAACGAATCGACAAGTGTTTGTTATACCAAAGCAAACCATTGCTCTCATCTAACAGCTATAGATAACTGGGCCCTTTGACGAAGAGCTTGTCTCCGCTCTACCTAAGTCGATGAAATACATAGTCCACAATGGAGCAGGATATGACAACATCAAGATCGACGCCTGCACAAACAGAGGTATGACAATTGATTGCTGCAGCGAAAACTGTACTTATTCAATACAGGAATATCCGTCTCGAGCACACCACAAGCCGTCAACAATGCTACCGCGGATATAGCCGCCTTTTTGATGATCGGCGCACTGCGACGAATCACTGTTCCATTCAATGCCGTTCGTGCTGGTGACTGGCGCGGCAAGACACAGATGGGCTATGATCCACAGCAGAAAGTGCTCGGAATCCTAGGGATGGGAGGTATTGGCACCGAACTTGCTAAGCGTGCCCTTGCTTTTGGCATGAAGATTCACTACCACAACCGCAACCCACTTCCCAAATCTCATCCCATGAGCTCGGTCGCCACCTACGTCTCCTTCGATGATCTACTCTCCACCTCAGATGTACTCTCTCTTAACCTTTCTCTCAATGCATCTACACGGCACATCATCTCTCGTCCACAGTTTGAAAAGATGAAGCAAGGTATCGTTATTGTTAACACAGCGAGAGGAGCGCTTATTGATGAAGCTGCCTTGGTGGAGGCCTTAGAAAGTGGGAAAGTATTCTCAGCTGGGCTTGATGTCTATGAAGAGGAACCTAAGATCCATCAAGGCTTATTAAATAGCGATAAGGTTGTTCTTCTGCCACATATCGGGACAAATACGAAGGAGACGCAGGCTGATATGGAGAGATTGGTCCTGGCAAATCTTAAGAGTGCCGTTTGGGAGGGCAAATTACTTACTCAGGTACCAGAGCAGAAGCCAAGTGTCAAATTGTAATGGCTGGGCATGACGCATAAGACTTTCAAACTATATCACATATAAGAATTGGAAGATCAAGTTTATTAATGTTTTGTTTGCCTCTTATCAGGTCGCTGAGCTCTCTTACGTGGAGCACAATGCACTAACGTGAAGTGGAGTTATAATCCATGATTATTGTCTGCTGTGTCTTCTATACGTTAAGTGAATACTATACTCGCCTGTACCTCATCTCACATAACAGGTTAAAATAAAGAATTCCGCGGGTGCATTCTTTAGGGACAGAGGGAGTGGGCATCACCGATTGATTGCCTGCTCCTCTTTCTGAAAAACCGATTACATACCTTCAGAAGGGAAGGACATAGAGGAGCAGAACCGAACTCACTAATTGGTATAGATCCGAATCTCTGCCTTTTAACTCTTCTTTTCGTGCTCCCTTTTTGCTCAAATTTTCAAGTGCCCAACATATTTACATGTGGTAAACATGAGAGGTTTAACGAAAGTTTATATTATTATTTCATGGTAAGCGCATGCCATTAACAGTGAGAAGCAATTTTTTGCCAACAAAATAATGCATCAATTTATACAACTATCAAAAAGGTAACACGTATTCCACAAGTAACAGCTATATACTCAAACTCCTATCTGTCCGGTACAATCTCACTCTTTGTGTATGACTTCAACATCGTGCTTCTCCGGGACATGTTCGACTTCATCCGAGTCCCCCGAAAACAGCTTGTCAATAGCTTCCAGCTCCAAACCCTTAGTCTCCGGAAAGAACATGTATATGACTGGCACGAAGCTAGCATTGAGAACGGCAAAGATAATATATGTTTTCCAACCAATGTTCGAGATTGCTATCGGCGTGACTTGCACAATCATATAACTATATACGTCAGTAAAGAACAACTGATGTTTGGGGATAACAAGTGAACAGCATACTTGATAATCCAATTAGATGCAGTAGAAATAGAAGAACCGCGTTGACGGAGGCGGAGAGGAAGAATCTCGGAAGGATATACCCAGACAGTAGCCTGGAAGCCGATGGTAAAAGCACCCTGGAATACAAAGAGCATAGCAGCAGCTCCGATGCCGGCTGTATGTGCAATAGAGGTATTGTTCTGCACTTGAAAGATAAGAGCTGCTTGTACTGCCATGACTGCTGCCATGACGCTGATCATAGATAGGAGAAGAGGTCGGCGACCAATACGATCGATCAGGAACCAAGGGATGAAAGATGCAACAAAGAACCAAGTTTGTAGGAATCCGGACATCAAGGCTGATGTGTGTTGATCGAAACCAATAGACTTCTCAAAGAGAGTACCGGAGTAGTATATGATGGCATTGATTCCTCCAAGCTGTGACTATTTAGTATAGGCTGTGACCAAGATAAGGAAGCTACATACCTGTTGAAAGATCTGAATGGAACAAGCAATCAAGAACCTCTTCTGACTCTGGATATGGTCATTTTTCAAAAGATCTCTCCAAGAGCCAGCACCAATAGAAGCTTCTAGAGCAACTGTACTCAGAATTTCTTGGTGAAGATACTGCACTCTAGCCTGATCAGCGTCTTTTCCATTCAGCCGCATAAGAACTTCAAGAGCTTCATCAGGTCTATCGTGGGCAGCTAGCCAACGAGGAGTCTCCGGAATCATAAGAAGAATTAGAAGCATTGGTACCAGGAACAAAACTTGCAAGATGACTGGTATTCTCCAAGCATAGCTGGAGGTGTGTGATGAGAATGCATAGTCGATCCAGTAAACGAAGAAGATTCCAAAATTGAGGGTAGACAATTGCGCGCATACAACTAACTTATGTAAGCAAAAGCAAAAACGAAGGGTAAAAGGAGGCTATTGGTAATACTTACATCTTCCACGTGCAGCTTTGGGTGAGAACTCTGACTGCAATACAGGCACTGTAGAGTTGATGGCTCCCATACCAATCCCAGAAACTATTCTAGCAACAATCATTTGAGGACGTCCGTAAGAAGTGCACTGAAGTATTGCACCAATGATCATGATGACCACTCCGATAGCAATACTTTTCCTTCGTCCTAGATGCTCGCCATAGATCGCTGTCGCAATCGAACCAAAGAAACACCCAACTGGATCACCATCAATACATAAGCTATCTTGATTCAAGAGTTACTCTTACCTTCATAGATGGCCACAATGAGTCCAACAATTGTCGCCGAGGGTTTTCCAAATGTATCGTTAAACGCTGTCCCTCCGACTTCAAAAACGTTAGTCTTATCGATGCAATTGCAGGAGACAATGCATACCAAGACCGCCCATCAAACCATTATCAAAACCGATCAAAAGGAACCCCAACGACGTCAACACAGTGACCGTCCCCAAGAGCATTTGACCACGGGGCTGATACATGATACAAGTGATTGTTACAATATTTTAAAAAGCTCTCAAGATGCTAGAGGAACGAAGCTCATGAGCATGGGAGATAAGTGAATATGGATGAAACAGCGGAATGAAGTGAATCTCACACAGGCATCTTCATCCTTAAGAGCACGATGACCTTTGAAGCTCCTGTATATGGAATCTGGAGAAGCTGGGGTAACACGATCTAGCTGCACGATCCTTTGATTGCGGGATAGCGTATTTACGCATTGACGGCAGACGTTGCCCAGCTGGTCATCATGCTAGATGATTCAAAGTCACGCTTGGATAACCGTTTAGCGCAAACCTTCCATCTGTTGGAAACGTTCTTGATAGCGGCTGGCCAAAAGGAGATTGGGACCTGAGCCGATGGATGTGGCTGTTGTCACCAGTGTCATTCGACCAGCGTCACAGTCCGCAACATAAAAAATTGTAAGCGGTATTTGACGGCTTCTGAACATTTTAAATATATCTTGCTTGCCGGAACGGCAATCAGTCTGGCTATTGATGAGGTGACGAGTTGTTGTAGTATCGGCATACAGTTTTATGGTGATGTAGCTGAGATGCGAAGGGAGACCGAGGTCCACAGTTTCTTGGGGTTCGCGTACATGAAGATCATCCCGCTCAATCGTTCTAAAATTGAGTGCACCACCGACTGCCTGTTCCCCGCCGACATTATTACCATCAACACCACAATATGGCAAGTTCAAGCTCCCACATAGCCTCTTATCACGAATCATTTGCGGCAATTGCTGGCGACTGCGGCCTTACACTTTGCCTTGAGAACAACTCCTATCCCTTCGCCCATGAAGCTGGTGTGTTTATCGCCGACACCAATGAACTATTCATCACCAGCAATCGATATCCTGATGAAGACGGACATCCAAAAATTCAAATCTCTAAGATCAAGATCCAAAACGACAAGACATATGTTCAGGAAGAAATCAATGCTGATGTACCAATGGCCAATGGCGGTGTAAATTACAAGGACGGCATTCTCTTCTGCGCACAAGGAGACCATAACTCTCCAAGTGGTCTAATCTACATGGAACGTTTTCCACCATACAAGACCACACCTATCATCCAAGGATTTCATGGCCGACAGTTCAATTCCGTCAATGATGTAGTAGTCCATAGCGATGGCTCTATCTGGTTCACAGACCCCATCTATGGCTTTGAACAAGGAATTCGTCCCAAACCACAACTTCCATGTCAAACATATCGTTTCGATCCGAAGAATCAGAGTATCAGGCCAGTAGCAGACGGAATTGCACGACCAAATGGAATTTGTTTTTCGCCAGATGAGAAGACAGTTTATATCACAGATACGGATTTCATTCATGGGGATGGGTCCACAGATCCAACAAGAGGTTCTTCCATGTAAGTTCCAGGACACCTCCGGTATGGTTGTCGTGCTTATTGGGCATAGATACGCATTTGATGTCACATACTACCATGGCGAGCCGTTTTTGACGAATCGAAGAGTCTTCGCCATGGCAGATGTAGGTGCTCCTGATGGCATTAAATGCGATACAGAGGGCAATGTTTATAGTGGGTGCTTTGATGGGTTGAGCATATGGTCACCAGGTGGTGTTCTACTTGGAAAGATACTGATTGAGGGGGGGTTGGCCAACTTCTGCTTCGGAAGAAATGGCGAATTGTTCTTGCTGAACGAAACACGAATGTGGAGAGCTCAACTTGATATTTCAGTGAAAGGTGCATTGCTGGGCATATGAAAACAGCATGAACTTGAATTTGAGTATCTGATGTACTGCTTTTCGTCTCAGATTTCTCGTGTTTCTGTGGTAGATCGCTGCCTGCTTAATCGTTGAATTTAAGGATGCCCTCATTCTCTGGCTTTTATGTGTTATGTTATCTCTTGTCTTCCGTTTGAATCTATAATCAAATATAACGAAATTATCGGATGATAGAATTATATAATCAGGAATCCTGCAACCGAGTTTTGACTCACCAGGCTAACACAGCCAATTAAATTCACTCTATAAGTATTGGTACTCTATTCTTTAAGCATAAATATGATCGAGGTTTCTTCGGCTACCAAAGAAAGTTTTTTCCTTTAATGCTTATTACACTATCTTCAGGCTTATATTATTATCTTAGACTCAAAGATCTGTGCTTACCTTGTCTTTCAGACTGATGACCATCAGTCCAGCTCGCTTCAAAGTCAATAATTCAACCGCAAACCTTTCACATATTACATCCTAACAGCAGAGCGTTCCTTCTTACGAAAGGTCCCCAGTTTTTTCTTGCCTCTTGACCACATATAAAAATTCCTCCTCCATCCAGAAGCAGAAGCACAGACTGTGGATCAGGAGGGTAACTTATTGTTGTGCCAATGTAGCCATCGTCTCGTTGTATTTGAATTCATAAATGGCCTCTCCCCACTTCAAGTCAACATGGGATCAACGACTACTCTCAATATAGATTGACTCTCTTGTCCAGATATAACATATTCCGCCAACACTACAAATAAGGTGTTGTTACTATCTAGATGGTTAGATAACGGCCCCACAGTTGCTAGAGCCTCTGCCAATACTCGATTCCGCATATTGTTCCTAGCGAGAAGTTATGCCCCACCTTTTTTGTTGAGTTGAATTTGAAGAAAACAATTCAGACATTTTTGAAAAAGGTTATGAACAGAATAAGTTGACGCAAACGGCTAAATATCCGGTATCTCTTTCCGACTCGAATTAAATTATTTCGTTTGTATCTCCAAGCTGGTGAATGGTTGTTCTCGGCATAAGAAATGTTGGAAAAGATGGCTCCTGGAGCCGCGCGTCCGAGCGAAGAGGTTATTGAAATGCCACAAACTCCTGATGTTGAGACACAATTATCGCCACCCCCGAACGGAGGATTGATAGCATGGTCCCAAGTCTTGATGGGACATCTCATCCTCTGCAACACTTGGGGTTATGTTAATTCTTTCGGTCTCTTCCAAACATATTATGCCACCGCTCTGAATCGTACCTCTAGCGACATATCGTGGGTCGGATCCATCCAGACATGCCTAATCTTTTTTGTTGGTACCTTCTCAGGAAGAGTTGCAGATGCTGGATACCATAGATCGGTTGTAGCTACCGGTCTAGGATTACAAATCATTGGTTGTTTTTGCACCTCTGCATCAACAGAGTACTGGCAACTTCTCCTTTCTCAGGGCATATGCCAAGGTATTGGCGATGGCTTAACCTTTTGTCCTACGATATCTCTAGTATCATCATACTTCACCACAAAACGAACTCTTGCCATTTGTTGTGTTGCGTCAGGAGCTGCAACTGGTGGCATTATCTTCCCTATCATTGCACAACAGCTTCTCGACTCGCTAGGCTTCGTCTGGACTGTCAGGGTGATGGGTTTCGTAATTCTTGCAAATGCGGCAATTGCTCTTGTCCTCGTCCGACCAAGAATTCCTCCAAGGAAGACAGGAGCCTATATTGAATGGGCAGCATTCAGAGAACTGCCATACACGTTGTTTTGCATTGGATCATTCTTGAATATTTGGGCCACCTACTTTGCGTATTTCTATGTAAGTCCACTTCCCTGAAACTAAGACTTACTGCCTTGCTCATATCACACAGATTTCCTTATATGGAAAGAAAATATTGAAAATCTCATCCTCGGACTCGTTCAAGCTCTTGATCGCCATGAACGCTGTTGGAATTCCCGGACGCCTTGTTCCTGCATATCTAGCCGACAAATACTTTAGTGCCATCATAGTCCTAATTCCTATATCGTTCTTCTCTGGAGTTATGATCTTCGCATGGATAGGTGTGCATAATCTTTCTGGTTTGTTCGCCTTTGCCATCTTGTATGGATTCTTTTCATCTGGATGTCAAGGGATCTTTCCAGCTGCAAGTACCTCCCTAACGAAAGACCAATCGAAGATGGGAGTTCGCATTGGAATGATATTCACTATTGTTTCGATTGCTTGCTTGACAGGTCCTCCAATCGCTGGTGCACTCATCTCTGCCAACAAAGACGGGCAGTATCTATATGCACAGATATTTGGTGGGTTATCTTTCATACTTGGATCTTGTACGATTTTTTGTGCGAGAATGGCACAGATAGCTTTAGAGAAGAAATCAGCCGGAAAAGATTAGACGTCGAACTGAATTAGACCTATATTAAGGATAGAGCACTATAGACACGGACAGCAGCAATTCATACAAAGTTCCTTTTGGCCATCTTGACACAATCTATCGGTATATAGATATAGATATATGTCTAATACCACCAGAAAATATCATCCATGGCCATGCAAGCAATGTCAATATTCAGGTCAACTCCAAATCGCCGTGGAAACAGTTCCAATCATAAAAAGTATGGCTTTAAGCATACCACGCACCATGAGAGTCATTACCACCGTGGAGGTACAGCAGGGTTCGTTTGAAAGTGGGGGGTCGAAGTGGCCTAACCGCTAGACCCCTGCAACGGCAAGGATATCAATATAGCCTTGTGTGTCGTCGTACGTATATGCTGACGGGCAAGCATTCAGCCGTCAATGGCCCCCAAAGTCAGCCTTTAAGATCTTCCTTTCTACAATGTTTTCTTCAATCCAATGCCTGAGTGATGAGTTTTGGGTACAGCGTTGGGGATTTCATAGGCCTTCCAGCGATGGCATGGAAGGTGAGTTTGCATTTCGCGATGATTTTGGTGCTTACACAGCTAATTTTTGGCAGGTCTATACGAGTCTTTCCACAGCTCCTGAAAAGTTTCGAAATCTATCGGGCGAGGTCAATTCCATGCATGCAAGCTTACGACTACTAGAGGAGGCCCTGAGAGAAAACAAACTCTCCGAGCAAGAAAAATTGGAGCTTTGTAGCATCGGGAAGAATTGCAACGTTGTACTTCAGGATGTTTTGAGTATGCTGAAGAGGTTTAGGAGTTTGGGTTCGTCGAGTCGTAAAGCCATTGATCGAGTTGGGTTCGCGATGGAGGATGTTTCAGAGATGAGAAGTCGATTAGTATCTCATACTACTATGCTTATATCCTTTCAAACTGGACTCCAAAGGTTTTTTCTCTTTCCAAATGTGTTTTGGCTCTGCTAATTATGTCCATAGTCGACGACAAGATACAATTATAGACATCTTAGTGCAGATACGTAACGATATCCAGACGGGCAAACGAGCAAGGTCTGTTCTTACTACGATCACTACAGAGGAAATTGCAGGAGATAATGAAGATATATGGCAGGTGATTGCGGCAGAAATCGAGGATGCTGGTCTTCAGGGCCAAGTCGATGAGTCTGAGAGATACTTTATTGGAGAATGGATTGAGGACGCCATTTCAAACGGGGAGCTAGAATCTGTGGCCGAAACGCAAACAAATCCGGATACTGGATTCAATGCTCAAGGTTTTGACCCTTCGACGCTTATCCACCACCCAAATCGAGCGCCGCCACCACTTCCAGAAGCCATCAATGTGGAATGCGAAGATTCTGAAGTGTCAGAAGATTCATATGGAGTCCCGGTCTCAGACCAGACGCTTGTTAACGAGGATGCTGCGGTTCAAGAGCTCATTGAAGAGGATGCAAGCCTGGCACTTATCAAAGAGACAGATACGCTGTTTCTGCTACGTAACAATAATAAGGGAAACTATCCACTACCCTGGGGTTGGCAGAAGCATCCAAGAGGTGGCTTCTATAACCAAATTACTTTCCATCTTTGCGCAAATATACCACCACTGGGGCTGTCATGGTTTAGTGTCATGGCATATGAAACGGCCCCACACTGCATGCAAACTATTGAAAGACTAGAAAAGTTGCTACAGGCATCTGGCATGGGTGGTGATATTGAGACTGGAGACTGGGATCAAATAACTAACCACGATGCTTTCCAGTCTCTAAAGCTTCTTCGCATTGCAATGACTAGATTTGGTTTACTCCAAGATCAGGATACAGTATCCACCACGCAATATAGCGATCTGGACACGCTTGTAGTGGAAACAAACTTTATTCGACATGTACATGGAGAAGATAATGAACTCTTGACAACCTACCCGAAGGATGCGGTTAGCCTATGCCAAAAGGAATACTTCGCACTTCTGAAAGAAGCCATGGCCTTTCTTTATCGGTTTTCCATCATCTTTGCCGGCAATACATATGTGATGGACGAGAGATCAAGCATCTCTAGGGCATGGATTGAGAATAAGATGATGGCAAGATCCAGGTCGATAGAGTTGAAGCTACAAAAATGGGACATTGTTGAAGCTGCAGTACGTCGTTGCCGAAGTTGGCTAGATCCTAGATTTGATCAACACCGGAAAGATGACATTTCGAGACTTGCAACCAGTATATTGGTGGATTATGAACAAGGACGTAGAATTCTTCAAGGATATGATGGGAACCGTATTCATATTACCGTCATCTCCGCTACTGGTTTACCGGGCGTAAGTCGGTTGAGGCTATTGAATACTTTCTTCAAGGTCAAGGCTTGGCCAGACGCCAAGTTTCCTTTGGCATGGAGAGCTCCAGAAGTTCCAAATGTGTACGAGTCTAAACGAGCAGTGAAGATGAATGAACCAATATGGAACGACACCTTTACTCTGAACTTCAATCTCCCAGGCTCTAGCAATATAGAAATCCAACTATGGGACACAATGCTGGGAATGGATAACAATATCTGCCATTGCAGATTGGCCTATAAATCATTCAGTAATGATGGCGAACCAACTTTTGCCGAAAAAACACTGCTCTATGGTTATGACGGTAAGGATTTTTCAAGGAAGAATCTGCGTTTAATCTCATCTAATATGCACTAGAAATTAAAGAACTTCCACTTCGAAGGCTCAACCGCAAAAACAAATGGGATTCGGCTGGGACTCTCACAGTACGCATGCAGTGGGAGGGTCGTTATGAGAAACTACAAAATCTCGGGTTACCACAAAGTCCTCCGCCTGACTTCTATCATACTGGCGAGATCCCGATGCCTGCTTGGCCAGAGGATGGCATACACCCTACTGAAATCGATAAAGCACGAGGATGGATGCAAGTTACTAGCAAGAAAGCTGGTCGGGAGTTCTATGTGGATTTGCTAACCAACTCTACTTCCTGGAATCGTCCTGGTCCAGCAAGTGATCCTAACCGCCATCCTCGAGGAGTGTAGAGTGTCGATCTTGCGAATCAAACACAAGTGTGAAGATCAAGAGCAATTCCTCGCTATGCACTCTATTCAAGTTAATTTACAGTGTATTTTGCCAAAACCGCGCTTTTATTAACCAGGGCCCCTATCTGGATTTTGGATTCGATCTGGTGGGTTCGACAGCCTTCCCTCGAAAATCACCCTCTGAAGATCTGTATCCGCAATCTTCCCTCGATGTCAGATACTCCCAACACAAGACGCATTGTTAAACGCTGTCTTCTCCTGCAATCTCACAGCCTTCTGCGCCCCAGTGAGCGCCGTATACCGGGCGTCCCCGATCTTAAACTCGGCCTGCGAACGATCTGATTACCGTTGCGCGCTTGATAGATGAAAGTCATTCTTAATGAGCCCGCAGTCATCCGTTGAGAGAGAATTTGGCTAGTCCACGCCCACCGTAATTAGTTATGCAGTTGTAAGGACAAGACTCGTAGCGCTAGATGTTACCTGTGTGACATTTGCATCTTCAGTGGCCGCTGACGGCCGTTGTAGGATAATGCGGCGCTCGTCGGTGCTGATACTGCCAGGGTCTTTGATTGCGCTCGCCCATAATTAGTCTTTGTCTTCGGACTCGTGGATGAAGTCGACGTATTCACCGAGACCTATTTTTCGGGCGGTTTGTGGTGTCAGGTCGGGAAAAAAAAGTAGAATGGGCATTTCATAACTTTCGAGTATTGGATGCTAGGAGTCTGGTTGAGAAGGTATAGGGTGCGAAGATACGGCTATATCTATCAGATAATAAAGAGCTAATTTAACCTTATTTTTAAAATGTAGAAGTTTTTTTTTATTTAAAGCTTATCAAAATACTTATTAGACTACACCTCCCTATCAGGATTTAGCACTTTAAATTTCAAAACTCCCATAAGTTTAGACTTTTCTTTATTGTATAGCTTTCCAGCAAATAGTACTACGTCACATTAGCTTAACTCAATATTTCATTTTGTTATTGTAAAGCAGCGAACCATTGATATGTTCACTTCAATGTATTAGAGAGTTGAAATATAAAGCTTGCAATACCGCGAAGGGAAAACAAAGAATATGATAAAGATATTACAGATAAGTACCAGCATATCAAAGGACAGCGCACTGATTTAAAAAGCCAATTCATGTATTCAACTTGAGAAGTTTTAGATATTGTATAGCTACGCACAATACCAATTACGGAAAGCAACGTCAATCGCTGTCCTTTATGGAGAATTCGATCCGCATTTTCTCGTCAATTTAGCCCGAAAGAAACGATAAATCTCACAGTGCCATCTCTCAATCCACGCATAACTAAGTCGATCAGAGAATTCTTTAATTGAACTAAGTATGGACACAGTCGCCGAACCCCTTTAAGATAAACACCAAGCGTCTTGAAACCTTCCTTGAAGTTTAACATTTCCTCCTGTACTCTTCTCAAAAATTACAGGATGCGCTCCCTGAAGGACTGTGGCTGCAAACCAATCACCCTTCATTGAACACCAAAGACTCAAAATCAATCTTGCCGCTTTGTCCGTGCCATGCAGCAACATATGCACAAGGAAGTTACCCTCTCTCATTCTCTGGCATTCCAAGAATTCCGTCTGGGCCACAAAGCCCACAATGTGGAGGATCATCCAGGGATACTCTTGGCGCATCCCATGGAAGTCCGGAATACGACGACATTCCAACCTTCGGCTTCTTCGGTCAGAGAAAGCAGCATCGACCTAAGCACCATTCTTCTCGGATGACCGGATGAACCATGCAGTATAATTATGTGACTGTGGATAGAAAAAGTTAGGTACCTATCTTACAGATATCCGGATGTTCAGCGATTTCGATTCGCTACTGTATTCAAAGGTACGAAACTGCGGAAGATTAGCTTGTTCAAAGTGCCGGTCGACTGAGATATAGTAGATAGTCACTATTTGCTAATAATACTTCGATGTGTGCGATAAGGTTAGCAGAAATTGTGTGATACTGGCTAAGATATGAGATAGACAAGCTCGAGTCAGCATCAAGAGACTATTCAGGCAAGCGCAGTGGTATATTCTATTATCTACGGTAGGCGTAACTAGTGGATCCACACACCATACCTTATGGTGCTAAAATCAGGTATTCGGTTCAATAACTCAAGAGTTCCACAAACAGCTAACACTCTAGGTTTCTGATCTGCATAGTCCAAGGTAGTTGTAAAGTGCGTAAATTGGCTTGGTGAGTAATTCCGAGAATCTCGTTACCATTCCAGTACATCGTAGCGGATGGAATAGTTCATTGCCGACCAATATCAATCTCAACCATATCTACCAATTTCTCAGCACAAAGTCCCAACGCTCAGGCCCATCTCTAGAAGCGGAAGTTAGGGTTGCAGGATTTTTGAGGACCGCCAAAGGTAGCAGAATATACTAGGCCTACTCAAGATTGTAAAAATGAAATGTTTGTACAGAGGACAAGTGCACTTCGAACCAAACAGCAATATTTGATAATGTTTTTCAATTCAAATTCATAACAATCTATATAATTGCAACCCGCTACCCAAAATGAAATCTCTAGGCATTAAAAAAAGGAAATCCATCATAAGAAAAGCCGTTTCGTAATCTAATAAGCCCACTGTGCGAGCCAAATATCGATCCATTGTCTGTTGACTGGAGTCAAAGTCTTCATAGATTTGGAGTCATGGACAAGACGCTTCGTGTCATAGATTTCGTTGTCATCAGCCCCCGAACCCATGTTTTCAAAGAAGCTCTGCACCTTCTTAGCTGGGAACCTCTCGAGGGTTTGCTCGTCCTCGTCTAGCTGCGCAATGGCATCCAACCATTCGGCATAGGAGACATCCGAGATAGTCTTGCCCTTGGAAGCATAGTAAGCCTTGATAGAAGGAATCAGCTCCGAGAAGGAGGATTGATGTGGATTGACCATGTTGTAGACCTTTGCGCCATCGACGGTGGGGTTGTTTGGTGGAAGCTCGATGAGCTCGACCATGACGCGACCGAGGACGTCGACGGGTATCCAGTCAATAGCATCCATGCTGCCAAGCGCTCTTGGGACAATGCCGAGCTCGCCACTCGTCTTGACAAGAGATGGGAACCACTCCTGTACGTTCCACTTGCCCTTCTTGCCACGGAGGACAGGTCCACCGATCTGGCCGACACGGAAAACAGTCATGTCGACACCACGTTCGCGGGCTGCGTATTCGAGAATGCGCTCGGACACGTATTTACTTTGGCCGTAGCCCATAGGTGCAGGACTAGTGTACTCTGGGACCACACGTTCTGGGATGAGGCCCGAATAGCAGCTCATGGTTGAGATGGAGGAGACAAAGCAAAACTTAGGGTGAAGGGGACTTGTCAAAGACAAGTGGGCGAATGCTTTAACACTTCTGATCTGGTTATCGAAAGAGGTGAGAGGGTGGTTGAAGTTGACCTTCCAGGCATTGTGGATGATAACGTTGGCATTATTGTAGATCTTGGAGTACTGAATGTCTTCGAGGCCGAAGGTTGGGTGTCCAAATTCCGCTTGGAAGAAGCTCATTCTTCCTGGTGTAGGAGTCAAGTGCTCCTCGCCAAGAATCGCCCAACGGTCAAAGAACTTCTTCTCACAACCAGCAGAACGATCAAGACAGTAGATTTTCCCAATTCTTGGGTTAGCTAGAAGGGCGAGGATAATGTAGAAACCAAGAGAACCAGTAGAGCCAGTAACGACGACGTTGAGCTTGTCGTCCACCTTTGGCTTGGAAGCAGACTTGGCTGGGAGATCGGATGTGTATTTTTCAATCATAGCACGCATCTTATCCTCAACGCTAACAGATGTACCAGAGGATTTACCTGTGGCAAGAGCGAGTATAGCAGCCTTGAGCTGGCTGATGGAAGGGTTCTCGTAGACGAAGCGGGTACCCAAGTTCTTGGCTGCCTCTACTTTATCCTTGAGAGCGTGCTTGATGGTGTTAGAAAGCTGGGAAGTCTGTAGGGAATCCAATCCAAGAACGAAGAAGTCGTCTGTCTCTTGAATTTCCCGTCCAGGCAAGATTTGGCCAACAACCTCCTCCAAGAACGTCTGCACAGCCGCAGCATCTGTAGGGGAGGATAGTTCAACCTGTGGACCGTTCGCTGATGGATCTTTGCTTTCGAACTCCTTGTAAAGGGCATCAATTTCAGCACTGTATTCCTTCACAGTCTTGAAGCGCTGAACGGTGCCCTTGGATGCGCGATGGAACGGCTTCTTTGGATCAGCTAGAATGACAAGATCTCTAGAAATCTGAGCGTGGGCTGGGACGGTCTTGTTCGCCGCTTCAATGACAGGCCAGATTTCGTCGATAACCTTTGGGTCATACTTAACACCATCTCTGAGCTCAAGAATCAAACCACATTGGAACCGTGCTTGACCCACAACGAGAGCAGATTTGACAAGAGGATGTCCAGAAATGATGTGCTCCATTCCTACAGGAATAAACTTCTCTCCATTGGAAAGAACAATCATATCGTCAACACGACCGACGTAAAACCAGAAATCCTTCTTGGTGGGATGCTTCTTATAATGATCCTTAGTCCTCCATTCTTCGCGTTCTGGGAAGTTCATGAAAATTCCTTGGGCCCATTCTTGGCCAGGGACACGCTTAATAACCAACTCGTAGAGATCTGGGTCGTCCGGGTTTTGTTCAAAGGTTATGCCACCGATAGTTGGGTGGAAGTGGAATGCTTGCCAGTCTTCTGGCTCTTTTGAGACAAGAGGGAGGAAACCAGCTTCTGTGGAGCCCATAATCTGAGCCATTACTGGGATGTGCTTTGAAAGATACTCGCCAGCAAAGTTCGCGAGCGGTCCACCTCCATAACCAACAAGTTTTGTGTTACCACAGTATTTCTCGAACTCGTCTTGGTACTCCTTTACAACATCCTCCAACAAACTTGGTGGGGACAAAATAGCCGTGAGCTTGGTGTGCTTAAGGAGGTCGACGATAATTTTGCCGTTGGGAGGAACATCAGTTGGCCCAAGCACCATGATACAGTCATACCAGAATGGTTGGAGATAAAGCCCAAGACCACCCATGTGGAAGAAAGGGAATCCGAGATAGTATTCTGAGTGGGGTCCCTGTGCAACCATAGCAGGACCTGTTACCTCCCATCCATCAACTGCAGGATAATTTCGGCCGCTATCCATCAGGCCAAGGAAGTCGTTACGATACACGATAGGCTTTGGGTTTCCCGTGGAACCAGAGGTATGGAGAATCAAGACAGGCTTTCTAGCCGCACTTTCCCAGGTATCGTTATATGGGTATGGTTTCGACTCTTGCGCAACAAGTTCGGACCATTTCGGAATTTGGAAAGTATGTAAGTCATTGACAGCGGAAGTCAACCCGCTGGCGCGTGTTTCGTTACCCTCAGTGTAAAAGAGGTTGCGGCATTTCGTGTCGTTAAATAGTGATTCATTGTTTGCAAGTGAGTTCTTCAGAGAGGGAAGGAGGAGCTACATAGCAGTTAGTTTTGGAAAGGCTCTCGCTGGAATGGTGGGTAATTACAGGTGATCCAATCTTTATGGCAGCCAGTTCCATAACCCAATATCTGATGTCCGTAAGTCCCTAATATCTCAGTTAGCCGGTATGCTGGAAAGCAATTCGTCGAACTCACCATGTAGGAAATTGTTGTCTCTTGGCCATTTTTGTTTTGGAGTTTGTCCTGAAGCCAGTAGGACATATAGTTGGCAGCATTCGCAACTTGTCCAACGGTAATTTCTAAGAATCCCTTTGAGATATCGGACGACTTGGCGATCTTACAAACAACGCGACTCGGATCTTCCTTGGCTAGTTCATCGACGCTGTGGGGCAGCAATCTCTTTCCATAGGGGATCTTGGGATCCACGTCGGGCTTGTTGAGCTTAACAACCATTGTGAGTGAGGGTTCGATTGTAGGTGTTCTTTGTAATGCTGGAATAGATCAGGTATAATATGGCTATGTGGATATGATTTAATCCGAAGATTTGAAGCACAGGTAAGTTGCAAGACGGAAGAGAGGAGTGTGTTGATCAAGTGAGAATGAATGTAGAAACCATCGGATGGCAACAGAGAGAGAGATATATATATATATGTATTTCTCGTGATGGCAAGTGTGAGGAGGCACATGCAAGCCATGAGGTAGATTCAATGAAACCGAAAGCCTTACCACGGAGATCCACTGTCCATGCTTTCATGCTTGTTCCTACTCTAAACAAAGACTGAAGACCACGTATAGGTCAAAAGGATTAGCGGCGACTACGATGATGACCTTGCAGCTCCATTGAGGAGTGTAGTTTCATGGTGATCGAGAGGTTCCCCTGCCCCTAGACGCCATCCATGTATTCTATTTCCAAGTGAATTAGCCCACAAGTAACCGCTTTTTCCGTGCGCAAATGCGGACTCCGGTCGGTAGATAGTCTTCGATGACATGGCCATCGGTGGCAGTTGTTGTGGGGTTGAGTGGGCCAATGCTCCCCTCATTGATAATATCGCGAGTTCGGGAAGTAACATTGCTTGTTACACAGATGCAGAGTCGACGAAAGAATAATCATTAAGACAGACCTGGCAGATCAGGCAACCGACGCAAGTGACCCGTGTTTTCCGTGCTCGTGCACAGTATTCTGGAAGGTCTTATTTTTGTTCTGGATGGATCCAGCGAGAGACAAATTCGAAAAAGTTTCGTCATAGAACAGTGAGTCGCATGGCTGATGTGTGCTGTACAGGGATCTACAAATGCAAGACTGCGGACTCCGCTCCTGCGGGAAATGCCCACAATGCATGTATGGCACGAAGCACATTCGTTGCACAAACCAAGCTTGTGTCAATTGACCTGACTCTTGCTAGAGAAGATACTTGAAGGATCCGATATAAATTTCTCTACTAGAGATTAGCGTTGGCATGAAAGTGCGTAGTAGTAGTAGAATTGGAGGAGCTCTAACGGTGTGGTTCTTGTGGCGTTGTTGAGGAGGAATATTGCACATGGTTAGATCGGCAGTCGAGTGGATCACTAGAGTGGACAACAAAGAAAGATGCGAGCTGCCTGAGGTTTCCATCGAAATACCTACCTACCTATTTACCTTGACGTACTAGGAGATATGATCAGTATTCTGCAAGCAATACACCAGAAATGACCCAGGGATCTCGGATTTCTTACGTTAAGCAACATATGACGCGATCTGCCGTCTTGGCTTTTGGGAGCTTGAATTTCAAGAATGCCATGGATTTGTCAAGCAACATGGATTCATTATGCTTGAATTTCGGCTTTGTGCGAAAGAGGTCAAGAGTGCGGCGTTGAAGAGTTGACCGGCGCGGCAGCACCCATGCTATCTATCCGGCTTCCCGCCTTTAATGCACGGGAGAGGCGCCAACAAGCATTTTGTCGTGCAGACAGCTTCGGAACCGAATCATAATTGGAACCGGAGGCCGAATCGAATGAGAAGAGAAGAGAGAAAAAGAGAGTGCTGGTGTGTGCGTGATCTGGATTGTATGTCCGGTACTTCATACGAAGGATGCATTGTGAAAGGCAGATACGTATGACACTGTATGAAGTCAAGCCAAGTCAAGCAGTCTGTGCGCTGGAAACCGAGATACATCACATACTGATATGAGAGCGTAGTCCGAGGTAGGTACATACTACAGCACACAGAGACTGTGGGGTATTCAGACATCCGCATGAATCTTACGATTTCCCTCTGAATCAACTCATGTCATTCATTGTACTAGAGAATGATATGATAACTTCTCAAGAGATCTTCGATAGCATTCGAAGACAACAAAAACCCTCGCCAAATGACAGGCATTTTGCATAGTCAATCTGCATTGTTGATGCACGACGATCGATAAGCAATGACAAGAGGACAGTATGTAAGTCAACTGTTGTCTCGTCATTCGATCTTCGGAGAATAAGCACCTAATAACCCTGTTTGCCAGGCATCAATCACCAACGTTTCCTTCTGCGAGCCAGATCCGAGGGGTAATAGCACGGAGTTAAAGATCCACTCTATCATCAGAGACATATCTCCTGCTCCACAGCATCTCGCTTTTCGGCATTCGATATTCGGCATTCGCATCTCATATCTCCTGCATTTGAGCACTGCATCCATCAAGCATTTCGTATCATTCCCGGTCTCTCATACACCTCCTTACTCGGCTTCATGATCCGGATACTTAATGGATGTCATTATCCAAGCACGCACCAGGTGGCGTCTGATTTCTCTTCTTCTAAATATTCACCTACGACCCTGTCATCTACGCAATAGAGTTCACTTTCTTTCAGTGATTGGAAAGCGCCCCCTCATGTTGAGCCGTTATTATCAAGAATTCCATGTTTCATGATGAGCGTTGCTAAAATCGAACACTAGAATTCTCGATAGCTTTTTACGAACCATCGATGAAGTCGTTGATTCTTGAGACCAATAGGTGATGATCGCTGGCCACTCGTGGAGAAAAGCCTAAACTCTCCGGTAAAAATCCAACGAAAAGCTCCTTTTCACATTGGCATTGGTAAGTAGCCCCATATCATCCACGATAGAGCATTTTTGATGGCGTCAAATTGGCTCGGTTTGACCGAATGCAGCGAACTGATGGCCTACGTAGTAGAAGACCCAAATAGCATGGCAAACAGGAAGACACATCGAAAAATAGTCGGCCCTGCGCACTACAACAGTGTACCATTGAGATCATGACACAATTTGTGGTAATCTGGCGCTTCCATATCTGTGGCTTAATGCTAGCGGAAACTAGCCTCGAGTAGGGAACGGCGTCGTTTGGAATCATCGACCTATGGCGGTAGTATTCGCCATTCTATTTATGGCTGATCTCGAGCTTCAATCTCAGGTACTTCTAGGGAAGAAATGGTACGTGCCCCCGCTGCTCGCAAAGCTACTGTCTTAATTTGAGAATTAATGGCGATGGTGGAAGGTTACCTGTTCTCTATCACTAAGAAGAGCTATGCAGATCTTAATGATTTCAAGATTGCCACCCCATGGTGAGCAGAAATTGTATAAGTCGCACCAGCTCTCCAGAGTATGTTCCGCGATAAAGTTTTATTCTACTGTTCTCAAGGTAACTGCCAATTCAGTTTTTCTATTTGTTTCGAGCTCTTTGATGTTATTCACATCACGCCCATTTCAATATCGAGTTATCAAGTCTCCACTCAAAGTTTCATATTTGATCATCTATATTCATTTTTGTTATCTCACATCGTGCTCACTGCAATCAACTCTTGATTCCGGTGGTTTAAGGGCTCCAAACTACAAATTAATCAAGGTTGTTTCAATAGAGAACTTCATCACTTATAGCATTGACTTCACTGGTAGATACAAGTACAACCGCGTATACTCATGGAGTGAAAACTAGTCCTTGGCCGTCACCAATGCTCCTACTGAGGTCAAGATACACACATTTGCTACCTCTACTGCCCTCCTGACTACCACTACTATAAGTCAACGAACTTGTAAGTAACATAACAGAAATAACTTAGAGGCGACTAGTTTATATTCAAGAAGACAAGACAGACGACACCTGTTGTCTCACCTCCGCTGTTGGAACTGATTGGGAAACAAATATCGCCACAACTATTACAAAGGATGACTCACCGTCAGGTAACGCAGCAATTTCAAGCCGTATGCTGACTTCGACGAACATAATCGCAAGTGCTCCAGATACCACAATCGCCTCAAGTACTTTCACGAATGTACAATGGTAAAAGTTGCAAGTACGCTTTCCTGCGACGTCAAATAGAAGGGGTTAAACCTAGAACACTATCGACAACACGTAGGGTATCTATGCAATATCAGTACCTTGGAGGAATACTATTATTCGTGCTACGACAAGCAGCTTCAAAGCTGCCTATCCGTAGGCTCTGCTGTCATTCGCATCGGTCAATCTGCTAATGGCAGCATACTTACTACCATAGCTATGGCTGTACCAGAGATATACGAAGGACTCGATGTTTCCACTGGTGGCTATCTCCTATACGATTTCAGCTGCGTTATAGCACCAGCTGCCAACCCAGTTTTTACCGCCTCCTCGATCTACAAAGCAACTACGAAGTATTATGCTTGCGATACGGCCACGAATACTCGCTCTCCTTATATTGAAGTACTCTATTCTACTACATTATACGACTGGAAGGCCCTCTGCCTGGACCTTCCGTAGGTCTATGCAGGGGCTGCGGCTGACGTCCAGCAAACAAAAATTGCAACTTGACGACAACTGCTTCTACGGCCGGCACTTGGAACGATCTCGGAAATGTCTCGGCACATCTGATAGCCGCAATTATTACGCCTACGATGCCGGCTGCACGCTCGATCCCAGCACGTACCCACCTGTTAATGTGAAAACAACATACGCCTGTTCCTGGACTACCGCTACTGGGAACGCGACGCCCTTCCAAATTTACGGCGTTAAGTCTAACGGTCCCGCAACCTTAGCTTGATCCACAGCCGGCTGGAGATCTCCCGCCCGCACTTGAGAAAGATGTTACTGGACGTGCGCTACATACAACTCCCTGTGCCAATCCTTCAAGCTCGCCTCCAGCGGCGCCGTGCCGCGGGTCGAGAATCCGTGTTTATGAGAACCATAGTCTCTATAGCTTGCATCTAAGACGATATGGGGAACCTGAGGGCGACTCCCTACTCTACAAAACAGCCTGCCAGGGGCCCAAGCTGACATTTCCACCACTGAAAAGTACCGCTATCTGCGAACGACGAAGGCGAGCGAGCCAGTGTATAACCCCACGGTCACGAGTGAGCTTGTCGGCTGGTTCTTTGGCATGTATGAATGGGAGTGCGAGAACAGCTGGGCGCGATACGGGAGTGCGTGTGATAGCTGGGCATGGCGTGATGAGACGCCGAAGAAGCAGGCGTATAAGTCCACCAATGACTACATTATCACAAAAACCTCGGAGGATAATGGGACATATGCGATAGAGACCGAAGGTGACGCTGAGCATATGGCAGGGGATGCGGGGTGTGCGCAGGCAGTGCATTCCGAAGGCTGGTTGGGTGGGATTAAGAGGGGGGATTACCATGGAGGAGAATGCTTCGAAAAGGCGCATGTCCACGCTACGAAGATTGGGCAGCATGGCGGACGAATTGGCCGATACTCCTGTGGCTGCATGTTGAATCGGAAATGCTGCTCAGCTCAGCGTGTACTATATAACATCAATTCAGTTTGTTGTTAATATGCTTGGTTCGGATGCTTGCGCATGGAGAGTTTATGGCATGCGTGCAGCCGTAGTGACGCAAGATTGATATGCAGCGCCACTAAGCTTAACATCGTAAAGCGCACCTTACAGCATTTCCGTACTTCCTATTACACCCCACAGGCTCATGACGGGGAGAGGCAGTGCCAGGTCTGTGCGTTCGTTGTACGTAGTACAAACGTTGGCAGACTAGGTTAAAATGAAGCAGTATAAGAGAGAAACATATATATATACATATTTGCGAGGTCCCTCTGATATTACAGTCGAACGGATTGCATTTGAAGAGCAGGCATCTCTGCGCGGAGACGATCACAATGTTCATGTCTGTGTACACACTCCTGACTGTAGCATTCGGCATTGAGAGATGAGCGATGAGAGATGAGAAGCGGTGGTAGAATTGCTCATGCAAGCTATATTATCAATTAAAGCACCCACCAGCAACTCTTCTGTCGATATGAACACAATCGGCGATTCTGATGCTGCAGTGAAGGCGCTCGGCCGTTGAAAGGACAATACCACTACAGAAACAGCAGTAAATTCAGCCAGTCAAGCTAAGACCATTACAACCACTATCAAACACCACAACATACTGGATAGCTCTCCTGCTGGCGCCGCCCTCAAACCCATCCCATCCCACAAACAATAAAGCCAAAGACAAAACGCAAAATTCGCTTTTGCACACCGCTCTCCTTATTCCATGATAAGGGATCATGAGAATGAAAAAAATAAAGTCACAAGCGCCATCCATGCAATCGAAGTTGAGCAGGAAGAAGGAAAGGATCATCGCTCAAATATAGTCGAAAATATGGTCGGGGAGACGGACAATGCTGCGAAGGGCATTGGCCAGATCGCAAAGTATAATAAAACGAACGAAACACTGCCAATTTCATGCATGCTGCAGCATCATGGTACGCATGTTGCATACACATAAACACACTGCCGCTTTCCAATCTAACCCCACCTCTTATGCAAAATTCTCTCGGCCGGCCAGTGACTCACATGCTACGTCCATTGCTGTTATTGTCCTGGTTCTGTTCATGCCAGGCGGACAGAATGCAACAGACACTTCATGCGGCGCGGGTGAGGAGTCTCGTGTTTATGCTTGTTGAACCTTATGATGGGTAGGCGAGATGTAATAAACTAGGGTCGAGAAAGGGCGCAACTGCGAGTGCCAGAGAGGTACATTAATGGTTATTGAAAGACACTCAGTGAGTGGTTGGATGTGAGGCTGAATAAGAATGTTCTGTAAACCGAAGGCTATGATGTACCATGTCGGCGAAGCCGTTAAGGTAACGGTAGCCAATGCGCTTCAGCGATCGCGACCGACGACCAAGATTCTGAATTCCCCGCCCTTGAGTCAGTCGGTAAGCACAACCAACCCTAGGACACGCACACATGACTGGTCCCAAATGACTTCGCGACTTGTTCCTCAGAAAGACGAACAGTAGAGATCAGTAATCCCGGTCCATCCCCCTCGCCCATGAGCGATATCAACCCCAGACCCAGAAACCCTCGTAGAAGTAGACCACCGACGCCAACATTCAAACCACAAATAATGCCCAAAGATAGCCGAAAACGATTTATCATATCAGTACGCATTTTCAAAACGCCCAACACCAGGATACCGGAAATTCCAGGATAGGGACGAAAAACCGTACCCGATGCGACGGAACCGTATTAAAATGATTGCGCAATGCCACTGGAAACAAAACAAACACAATGATCCGCTCGACACCAAATATGCATCCTCCAATACGGAAAAGAATTCATAGGCAGTCTGAGCCGACCTTCCTAAAACGAGTGTTCCCGGAACCCGAACTAGGGGCCGGCGAGGTATCCTAATTCTGCGACACGTGGTGAAATATGTATGTCTCTCGGATTTCCCAAGGACGTGCTTCCGATTAGATGGCTGGAAGGCCGTCCACTGACTCGTCATCATACCGACCATCCCCATAGACGACTTTTTGAAACCCCAACCTTCCCAATCACCATACTTTTCCTGTCCTTTCCCATTTTGAAATCGAAGTTCATTGCCATCGTACCCCTTTGATTCCAGACATATCAATCGTAAGTTTTCCTCCTTGCTTCGCCCTTTGTGTACGATGCATTAGCATCCATGTACACAGTGTTAGTACTTTAGGAGTTCAGTGGCCTTCGCGCAGTCCAGATGTGTCTGTAAGAGCCATATGTCAGCAGGACTTGAATTTCGGCGGGTTTATAGCAGCCATACATATTGTTGTACACATGATATCTTTTCGCGCAGATTTCTTTTTTCACCTCTGCAACAAGCCGATCAACATCCGTTTTCTTCCACCCAGCAACTCGGAAAAGCGGTGCCAGTGTGAAAGCCTCAAGACCTTGTGTCATGCCAAGGTTGTACCAGCGCCCAATATCCTTCTGGTGTGGATCTTGAGGCCAAGGGTTCAGTGGGATCCTAATAACTTCCTCCTCGATGTCTACAAAGCCTTGTCGTTCCAAAAATTGCCGTGTACCATGGTTGTATGCCAAAGGTTTGAAACTCTGCTCAGTAGCTTCCGACAAGTATCGTGCCCACTGGTTGAGTGAGGAAGTTGGTGGCAGAGAGCCGTCATCGCATCGTGGAATAAAATCGATTTCGACATGTTCCATAAATCCGTATCCCGGCCGAAGATGTCTAAACATATCTTTTAGTGTTTGTTTCATCCCGCAATAAAGTTGTACTTACAAGAATACCTTTTGGTACAGCTCTGGCCAACTCGAGACACTGCCAGCAAGTGCACGCAAATGGATTAAATCCCAAGATTCCACAGATAGTCCCCAAGGACCCTCGAAGTCTCGTTGTCTAAATGTCAGGTTCGGTGGAATTCTGTGGAGAGGGGAATTATTAGTCTTTCATTCCGTCAAATATAAAGCACCCTCGCTCAAAACTTACGTATTTGGCTGAATCAAGGACAAGTCAATTCCCAAAACTTCCGTATGTGGATATTTACTATCAAAAGTACATCAGCATGATTTTGTCATATAAACCAATTGCACCTTTCTGGGAGAGAAGATCTGTGGTGGCGAAAAGAGCTTACTCGGCCATGTCAATCGCCCATATTCCTGTGCCCGTGCCTATATCCAATATCCGTGGAGCATCATACGTCGGGAGGAAGTCTTTCTTGTGCAATTTGTTCTTCCTTGCAACTTGGAAGAATTTGTGGAAGATGTCCATACGATCCATTTCTTGCTGCGCGCCCCAACCCGTTAGACAAATATATCGTATAGCAATGACGAAGTATATTGTAAGGATGGAAATTTTACCTCGTCACATGGGTACATATATGATCCCTTATGATATCCATGGTATAATCGGCCATTTTCGAGATAATCTGGCGGCGGAGCTGTGTTGAGAGGTGGGAGAGGCATACTATGGCGATTGGTTAATAAAGGACCAGAGAGCTGAAAATGGAGCATGTGCGATAGAGTTCAGAGTGCGAAATGCGGTGAAATCCATAGAAACTTACCCATTGGCCATGATGGCAACAACTCCCATTGAGACACGCCGAGTAGTCGATATTGTGAGATCTGATTGCTGCAATCACCACATGAGATAGGTAAATGCAGAGATAAATGTGATCTGGGCAGTTTTCCTTGCCCGGTGTTGTGTACGCGATGTGGGAGAGAGTGGACCTTTGGGAGGAAGTAAGTGGTTTTTGAGTCGGATGTAAGTAGTAGGAGTAGGAGTAGTAGTAGAATAAGGGAGAGGGTAAAGTTGAATGAATGAATGATTGAGAGAATGTTAGGATTGAATAAGTGTAAGTAAGTGTAAGTGGAAGTAAGTGCGTACGGCGGCGTCGACTGCGACAATACTTCCTCGTCCAAGAAGAGAGTGATTGAAAGTAACTCGATCTGTAGTTGGGTGCCGTAGGCTGGTGTAGTATGACGGCGGCACAGAGAGCTGGATAAGGCGTATTCACTTTTTAGTTAGTGCGTTTTGGTTTTAGGTTCTTTTGGTAGGTTTGGTAGGCTTGGGTTCGATTGTTTGGTAGACTTTGTGGTAGGCTCTGGGTAAGGTAGCCTCCCGGGAAGATGCTTTTGGGGAGTAGGCCGTGGGACGTAGGGTCTTTTTGGTGGGTGCACGTATTTGGGTGTGAGTGTAAGAGCTCTGGCCTGTGTCTGGTTGAACTTGACTTTCTTGAGTGACTGGTCTGAATATGGAACTGGCGCGTCTGCCAGTCTGTGGGGTGGGGGGGGGAGGAAGGGATGTGGGCTGTGGGCTGGGGAGGGAGGGAGAGGAGGGTAGGAGAAGGGGGGGCAACACTGGGGGGGGTGATGGTGGCACTTAAGCAGGGGGTGTGGATGAGGGAGAAAGTTGTGGTGAGAGGTGAGAGGTGAGAGGTGAGAGATGAGAGTGAGAGTGAGAGTGAGAGTGAGAGTGAGAGTGAGGAGGTTAGAGTGAGTTGGTGAGAGTGAGGAGGTTAGAGTGAGTTGATGAGAAGGAGGAGGTTAGAGTGAAGAGTTGAGGTGTGAGAAGAGGAGAGGAGTAGGTGGGTTGTAGGTAGCAGGACAGAGGTGCTCAACCACTCTCGTCTTTCACTCTCGCCTTTTGACCGTGTCTGTCTGTCTGTAGGTACGACTTTTGTCGCGTAGAGTAAAAGTAAGGTACAGACAGACAACACGGTAACAGTACAGCAAATGAGTGGTACTGTTTAAAAGATTGCAGAATGGATATTTGGTGTACCTGGTGTACCTGGTGTACCTGTCCGTATATTTTGTAGACCCGCAATAGAGCTCTGGGGCCTGTCTGTACTGTGGATGAGGTAGATTGAATCGGCTGGCTGTGGCACCATATAGAAGAAAGTGTGAATGAATGAATGAATGAAATGGTGTGGTAGTATGTAATGCGTAGTCTGTATGGAGTAGTGCGCGATACCGTTCGGGGGTTCATCCTTTGGTGCAGCTTCGGTGCAGCTTTGGTGTCTCAATCCCTTACGACGTTAGGTTAAGTCGGGTGCGGATTGTACGGATTGTGCGGGTTGTACGCTTGGCTCTGGGACGTGCCGTCCAAGGATTAGTTCCAATGAACCAGCAGAAGTAGCGCTCAGCCGCCCACCTGTCTGGTTGATGGAGTCGATGAAAACGGGCGCAGGATAAATAATCATGAATAAAAGAATGAATAAAAAATAATAAAAAATAGAAATAAGGTTAAGCCGGCAGCGAAGGAGCAAAGACTTTCCGCCCGGCGTTCTAGATCTCGAAACTATGCCCTCCAGAATTCCTCAAATAAGAATCAAAATAAATCGGTCAGGTCTGTCGTTTGGTCATGACGGGGAGAAAAGGGAGCACGCCAAATGGTGGGAATTGCATATGCCTGATACACCCTGCTGCCGAGCTGAGTATGTCATGTAGGATGAGGATAAACCAGCGGGACTATATGTATATGTGTGGAAGAGAGAAGAAGCAAAAGATTATTTATATGATATGAAATAAAAACATAAATGTAATGAACGGGGCCCAAGGACCAGCAGCTGTGTATATGTGCTGTGGTGTGCAGTGTGCACGTTGCGTCTCTCACTCTCTCCTCTTCTTCGTCGGCAAGATATGCGATGCCTGACTCTCTTTCAGACGAGATATGCAGAGAGCGTAGCAGGTAAGCAAGTGATACTCGGTGGCTTGAGCCTTGCAACTTCGCCTTTTCGTGAGGAGCAGCGCGCAGAGATAGATAGATGGATGGATGGATGGATGGATGTAGGTAGGTAAGTAACGAAATGCTTTGTAGATGCGCGGGCTTGCGTATTTGTGCTCATGTGTCTCTCTCTGCGTGTGCGTATGCTTGTATGTATGTATAATTTGTGTGTACTGTACGTATTGTATATATGCGTACGTGCGTATGTCTGTAGATGTGCGAGTGTATGTGTAAAGAGTACGGTGTAAGGTTTGCGTGGTATATATGTAGAGTAGTTGCGTAAGATGTTAGTGATGAAATAGATCCCTTCTGGTGCTTTTGCCTCTGCCTCTGCCTCTGCCTCTGCCTCTGCCTCTGCCTCTGCCTCTGCCTCTGCCTTTGCCTTTGCCTTTGCTTCTACTTAACGGCAGCAGGCCATTTTTCCCTCTCTTCTTGTCTGGTCGTACATAGGCGTGAAGAGTCTCCAGTCTTATGTCGTCGGGAACACCACCATGATCCAGCACAGCCATAGTATAAAGCAGCTCCTATGTCCAGGGACAAGCAGGCTAAATCTTGCCAGGGGACCTTGAACCTTACGCAGGAGTATTTCAAGGATTTTGTTCTTAGTAGATTGTTGCCGTTACCCTTTGCAAGGTTACTACGGCGCGAGCGGAAAGCCCGTACAAGGCTGCTAATGTGGTTGGTGGTCGAAGCACCGGGAGGCAGTGAAGTAGTGGAGTGATATTGCTGGGAATAACGTGGATAGTCGTCGTCTATGCAATTATGTACCGTCTGCACTGCACATACGGAGTAGTATGCAATTCCGATGGTACAGAACGCAATGCTTGAGCATATGCAGAAGCTTGGCCAGAAGCTGGTGAGGTATAGTCGGCAACTTTATGAATCTTCGAGCGGATGAGGCGTTTTGTTTCGTCTAGGGTTGATGAGATTATAGGTTTGGTGTATCGCCGATGGTATTAGTGAGAGATATCGGGAGGACGAGAAGACAAGTCTGTGTCCGATGATGTGTCTCGTCGCTAAACAGCTGCTCGTTCAGAGACCATTGAGTCGGTCTTGCAAAGGAAGATGAACTGATACTTAGTACTAGGAGGATCAAAACGACCAATTCTTGTTTTTATCAAGTGGAATCTCCAAATTATATGGGACTGAAAGCGACTCTATAACCCATCGTGGTTCAATAGCTATCCTCTCAAAGTGATAGAGTAGCTCTTATATACGAATGAACAGTGGTATCGTACTACATGATCATAGTGAAAAGGCATATTGGCGTGTTGCGTTTTCTTTCATACATCAATCAATATCTGCGATACCGATCTTGGTCTTTCACAGCCAGACATCATGCCCTCCCAGGCCCATACGTGGTCAGCGATATCAATATAGAACTGCAATATATACATTTAGAGTTCTTCAAATTCACATGGACCAATTGGAGGTACGTTCGACGTAAGCCGTCAAAGACAAAGAAGAGGTCTTTGGCGAAGGAAACTTCAGTATGCTCCAAACTCTGATATCCGTCTCGATTATCTAGAAATACCTTACCGACGTATGGGGCTTATGAAGCCGGATCTCACTTCCGAGATCGGTGAGAGCACTTAGCAGTGAAGAATAACTTAGTAGGAGTAGTGGTACCTCATATTACCAATTTTGAAGGAAATCCAACAATCGAGCAATGTAAAGTCGATACGACGAGAAAATGAGTAGAGTATTTGGTTGAATATGTTCGGCCTGATGGCCTGTATCAAGTGGCCCAGATTGTCTTGGATACTGACTGTGCATAAAAGAAAGTCAGACACGGTGCTCTGGTCTTCCCAAGGTGCCAGTCTATCGGGTCAGCCGCCGCCTTTGGGATCCCTTCTGGGAAGCTTATGTGCGTGCATATCTCATTTGTATGGAGCACAGGCTCACCTCTCCTGCGCAATAGCCCTTATTGCTGCTGCTGGTATGAACCGTTCGAGAAGCTTGTCAATGACAAATGGAACATCGCTAATTGCGGCAACAGATTTTCGGTCTTTTCTATCCTCTTCCGAAGCAGAAGCAGTCAATGTTCGCCCCAACGCGACCAGAGCTCGAAGTGAGGTCGCCAATGCTATATTCTGTGGCAGTTTACTTCCAAGAATTCCTGGGATGCTGTCTGGGTTGGAATGGAACCCCACTATGAGTGAAGTGAGAGTGAGTGATACGAAGTGCAAAATGTACGCAGTAAGGTGGATTGCACACCTTGCATTGGTCCGCATTCCAAACATCATCCATCCTGACCCCATTCGGGGGTGAGTGCGTTGTGTAACTCGAGCTGTCAGATTTTTTGCATGACTTTCCTGCTTTCTTCTTCGTTATGGTACGAACGGAGATTGGTGGTGTGTTCATTGCCCTGTCTATTCTTGCACTGAACATGGTTGGGGCCATGTAGCTGCGTCCAACGAGACAACCGCTTTAGAAGGTCTCGACATTCGATCTGCCGTCGAAGGTCCTGTTTACATCCAGGATCCTTCGGCAAATGCCCATTCCTACAGCCGCAAATATCAAGTGGGATTCCACGATGATTTTGCAGCATAAATGCCCTAAAAGTACTTCGTGCTCGTGATTCCTGTCCTTCGGTATCAGTCGGTACATTGACCCGCAAACCACCCCCCTCCCCCTCCACCCCCACCACAGCAGATGACTTATGCGGTGACGAATGCTGGATTTGTATTGGAACACTGATATTCTGGTGATTAGCAGGGGTTAAAAACGCAATGAGTGTATCTTGATTTCCTCATTGACGTCCCTTTTGTGTGACTGAGTAAAGCGGCGAAAGCGTCATCATCGAGTGACTTAGCAGCGTCTAAGTAATTATGTATGCAGTGCAGACACTACCTATCTATGGATGACCATACATGATGTGGGGCCTTGGTGCATAGCACCTCCCCGTCGGCTATATTGTCCTGCTCAACGGAATCTGGAGAGGATCTTTAACATGAAGTGTTGGAGCGGATATATGTCTTTCTTATCGTGGCTGGAGAAACTTGCTATTCGTGCGCAGCGTCGGTGGCGATATAGAAAGGAAGAGAGGTACAGTCCAGATCTTGGGCAATCGGATTTAGAATCGCTTCAACCACTTTCCAGACGAGAGTGTTTTGTACGATGGGCAAGTCGAAAGGAACTACCTGGCGATCTGAATGGATCACGAAATCCTTGTGTATCCAACGTTCTGACTCGGGTCTGGAGTCATAGGATAGAGAATACTACTCTGTACAGTGTTGGCATACATAGAACATACCTCTCTCGGAATCGGGTGTAATGCTCTAGATCCAAGTACAGAGTACCTACCCAGGTCTTTCGACCAGCAACTTAGCGCGCATCGACATGAATGCAAACGTCGCAGCGCGAACATGTTCACGAAGAGTTGCGATTCGTCTGGTAGGGTATCGGCATAAGGAAGTGATTACCACTGCAGAACAAGTAAATATAGCATCGAATCGTCCATACGTGACCGAGTCTCTGGGATACGAAATACCGGTATGGGTTTATTGTCTCGTCTCGCTCGGCATAGCGAAAGGGAAAGTAGTAAAGAAAAAGGTGTGCTGAGAGCCTGATTACTTCCTTGGGTGTGGTAGGTGGTGGGTAGGCACTACGCTCTCACCTCACCTTGCCTTCCCCGTCTTATTCACGTCCGTTCCAGGTCATCTTGCAATCTCTTTGCAATCTCACTCGCTTTGAGAAGCCACAAATCACTCATGAACTTAATTCGAATGCGGCCCTACGACGGAGCATCTTTTCTTTTTGTTTAAATATCCAGACTGGCTTGGGTTGATCTACCGACACTACAACATTCTTCTGATACCCACGCTGCACAAATTATCCAGGCCATGCCCCACACAAAGAACATGGATAGGGATTCAGGGACTCCATTCCTGCTGTCGCTCTCAGCGAACCCACAAGAGAGGAGACAGGCACACGACAGGCTCAGGCCAGGACGGGAACAAGGAGATGGGTGGGAAGAGCTCTTTCGACATATCACAGTTCAAGTCCAGCGAATCGCACACCTTCGTGACCTTTCAGACCCATGAGGGCGTGGTCAGGTAGTAGCTGACTCTGGTACCATATCCACCCACCTCTTACTCCGGAGTATCACTGTACGTACTGTACACAAAGCAGTCTACGGCGCACAGAATACCATTACCGATCCCGACTGTTTGGTTAATCGCAAAGCTAAGGTGGAGCACAACCCGACAGACCACCCTACCCGGAGCCGTGGAACTTTATATGTCAGCTCTCCGAATGACCTTCTTCTGCTTTGCGACATGTCCCCCCGTACCCCATGTACTCCGGAAAATGTTCCATATCACCCCCGAGGAATGTACTCACCCACGGTTTCGGTCATTGTACGTAATACGAAGTATCGTAAGAACGTCAAGCTCATACTGTCAGCATTGCGCCAAAAAGCAGGATACTTTATGCAAGACGTCTGAGGAGGGCAAGGGACGGTTATAGAATAAATCGGATTGGTGGCAGGACTCTTGTCATCGAATCTCCTCTCCTTATGCCGTCAATCGCTTTCATCGAGATTTCCTGTTGGGCTGTCCTCCGTACATGCATACCGACACTACCAATAAGTCCAGCCAACAACAATGCACATGGTGCAGCTATCCGTCCATCTATCAGCGAGTGAGAGGAAGAACGTTATGTGGTGACTTCAGGTGCGTTTCCCTGTGCCACAGCTACTCGTGCAACCTTATGTGATACGCCTCACATGAATGAACGCTCCCCACATACAGACTACCAGATATGATTTTAAGTTTCTTGGATAGGCTCTGGTGCTTATTAGAACTTTCTTATGATACAGTTAAGCACTGAGACGGCCAGCAGGAATGAGGGGACAGATCCCACCGCGCATGCTAAATATTCTAAATTCCCGCACCATTATAACACGGTCTTTATACCAATGGCCATGCAGAGCCATAAAATAGAATACAGAGTACTCGTGTCCCCAAATATCATAGAAAATACCCTACTTCCAGCCGCCATCATGACCCTTCAAAATTCCCGTTTGATATCTAGCCTTTGCTCTTTCGCTTGTCATCTGCAGCTTCTCGGAGAAGTATCGCTTTTGATGTTTCCATTTTATTATGGGGCCGAATGGAGGGATTCGATGAACGCTATCACAAGTGCCAAGGTCCTTCTATTGGAGCGTCAGGGACCATATGCTCACTGACTTATGACCAGGAACTGGAAGATCGACCCTATCACTAGCGATGATCCCTCTATCAATAGGCATTGATCAGAATATGCTTTAGTCGTTAAGTTACAAGTTTCCTGAAGCCATTACTATACAATGGAACGCCATTCGAATGCGGCGTTTTGTTAACAGCACAATGGTCTGATAAGCACAGGGTTGTCAACATCATCATCATCATCATCATCATCATCATCATCATCATCATCATCATCATCATCATCATCATCTGCACAGACTTTTAGTTGATAGTGAAACCCAAAAAGACTATTATACTTCAGTTGCAACTTTCTTTTTACTCTTTTTAGCAGAAATACAGGGTATTTACTGAATACATTGCAGTGTATCACCATACACTTCTTTATATTGCGCATGTATGCACTATCATGTTTTGCAGACAAACATACTACATAATGTATCTACGAAGAAACACAT
This sequence comes from Allantophomopsis cytisporea, assembly GCA_024752435.1. Taxonomy (NCBI): domain Eukaryota; kingdom Fungi; phylum Ascomycota; class Leotiomycetes; order Phacidiales; family Phacidiaceae; genus Allantophomopsis; species Allantophomopsis cytisporea. The sequence continues at coordinate 580,612 of CP103036.1, forward strand.
ACTATGTGTTTTGGATTTCTGGGGATGAAGAACAAAGTCCTACAAGGATCGTATGGCATCCCGTTTGCATCGGTAAGCACTCAGCAAGTCCATGATTCACAGTTCAAAACACCATTGTTTTCCTTCACCAGGGCATTCAGGGTCGTTCCTTCAAGGGGATCTGTAGCAGTCACTTGCTCTATGCAATACTTTGTTACTGCAACTCCATACAGTAACAGTCGGTGGAGCGTTTGGGCCGCCAAATGTCCGGGAATTGCCTGGAAGCAAGGGTGCAGTCGGACCTGTTGGCCGTCTTCCATTCCACATGCATGTTCGGAGTCGTTCAGTTTTTATCTCAATCTCTGCCCTATGCTGCACATCATATGCCATTTCCTTGATGGGATGGCTATCCGGAAGCATTTTGGCGCTCCAGAGACCTTTTTGGTATATTATTACCGATCCTTGATGTTGAATGAAACGTCACCTTGCTTAAGCAAACAAGCAAACTTTTCTTTTTCTTGCTAAAAGATCAGCTCAGGTGGACACATTCGTACGCAAGATATACCAGAAGGAGGTCGTTCTCACCAAGCCGCAATATGCGCGCGAGTCGTGTACCTGCAGTCGAGGCTTGTTTCTCCTTGTAAATTGATCGAATACATAATACAAAATTCTATTAGAATTGATATCAAGCTGATTTTCAGCTTAAAAAGCCTCGACCGGCATTTACACCGAGTCTGCAGCGATACCCCGGCTTAATGTCTACACGCGAGCACAGAGAAGATGGGCAGATTGACTTCTCAGTCTTGCATGAGATATTGATCACCGCTTCCATTCCCAAGTATCATGGTCGTCGTACATGGCGTTCTAGATCGAGCACGTTTTAGAAAAGCACTGCAACCCACTATGTGTTGGCGGGGGAGGTGAATCGAGGAATGCAAGCATATTCGGAGAACTTGATCTCACACTTTTTTTTTTAAAAGCCGTCGGTGCTGTTTGGCTTGGTACATCGGTATGATATCTCCGTGTATGTGGCTTTTTGCCGGTTTCTTTTTCTTCCTCTCGATTTGCTTCCCATCAAAATTATCATAGCGCCAGCCTCTTTTTCAAGGGCCATACATCGGGTGGGTATATTCGACAACTCGCAAAATTTGCAAAAAGCGTCAGGTTTTACCGCTGGCTTACCAACAGAAAAGAAGTTTGTGACGTGAGAGTGATCGACAAACTTTGGATTTTGCTCTGGCCCGAGCGTGGCCTCTGCCTTAGCCCAACGAACCGCTGTCAAGGTAAAGTAAAAATACATGATTGCCATTACACAGACCTCAGTTGTCAACACCCGTGTACAGAATTTCCTTTGTAACGTTGCTTTTGTGTCATGTCATAACGATATCTACCGGTATTGTATTTGGGATTATTGTAGCAGTCATACCATATCTTAAATCGCTATAAACTTGCTGGGGCGTTGAACAAAGCATCAATGCGGATGGCCACATGTTCTGGATGATCACGCACGGTGTCTTCGAGATGACAGGGTGTTCGGTACCATAAGTCCTATCCCATGTCATGCCGGTGGCTCTCTGGTCTTAGTAAAACATTACTGAATATTAACAGGTCTCAAGGGTATCTCATGTCATTGCACATTCTCGGAACCAGGACTTTCAGACTCTGGTAAGATCCAGTACTCGCTGCTCGAGTAGTCTTGCCAGACATTTCAAGTCACAGAATCTCAAAGATGGTGGAATCTGCAACACTCTGATTCACTTGGTCTAGTCTTCTCAACTTTTCGGAGCAATGTTTATTCGCCGAAGGTTCTACCAAACCTGACAGCAACCACTACCGACTTTTGATATCCCTACCTACGAAGCATAATATAGACGCGGCAGGGTAAATCACGTTTCTTCCAGCTGTGAGAACCCTCCACAAATTCTCCGATGCATATCGATTCGCCTATGACAACAATACAAAGCATTCATTCATACCAGCATACTCTCTATGAAACCTCCCAGCTTCACAATTGCTCACCTCCTTTTCTCACCATCTATCAGTCACATCACGGAGCCATTCACATCGTCTCACTCCCCCTACTACAGACTTTACACCAGATGCTGCAGGCTAAACAACCCAGCTTGCTCCGCTTGTAAACATACTCATAAACGACAATGTCCTTGTCACAGACCTTCTTCACAGACCGCTCTTGTCCATTCGTGTTCACAGCCGTATCACTAATCCACCCCTACAGAGGTATCAGTACCTGGATACAATTCCTGCATAGGGGATTATAAGCCACTCAAGATCCCTGGTGTATACCAGCGTATGTACGTATGAGTTCCAGTTCCGCGCCGCTGGGTTGGAATGTTGGAACGGTGTTGCCATTCGTGGCAGTCAGCAGCAGAAGATGGCTGCAAGTCCTTGGTATCACTTATTACATATCATAGCAACAGCATTAATTCTCCGAGTTGTGTAAGCTTACTCCCATTACTTCACAGGCGCGCCAGGCGTCCCGCATCGGACTTCTCCTAATCTGTTGGTCGTGGCTGACACGCCTCATAATCTCTGAAAGATGACTGGAATCACGGCCGAGTCAACCCAGCAGATATCGTGATGGCGTTGCTGATGGCATTTGTTGTACATACAAAGAGCGGGGCAATCCCAGGCACTTTGTAATACAGCATTTCCTGGAACAATAGATAACTCTACGGAACTCCACGTGCCTGTTCGAAGTATAGTACAATAAGAACTCAGCTCCCATATGATTAAGTCGAGTGATTCAAGACGAAGATAAAAACTTTAGCGGACATGGTGGGCTTTATCTGCCACATGCCCATTGATGCAAGTCAAACCATCCACCGCCAATACTGTCAGAAGCCACTTTCACTGCGGTGTGCGCAAGGCTTCGGCTGAACAGTTTGGTGCCCATGTCAGCTGCGGAGACGATACTAAGCGCGGTGTGAGGCTGTCTGCGGTAGTTGTCTATCAGCTGCATCGCAGTATGCAAAGAAAGAAATCTCGCCCGGGCTCCCGGTCCTGCCAATGAGTGACTAACATATGCAGTCTCCCTAATCTACTTCTCCCTCTGCCTCTGCTTCTAAGTACTCTATGTATGCAATGTACCGGACGATGCGAACTCCTCAAAAATGGGTGCATTGGCATTGAGGCCTGATGTTACTGTTGATGCCGGTCTCGGCCCGTATGTTCGCCAAGAGCATAGCTTCGTGAAAGATCAGTCTTCGATGGTCAACTATATCTTTAGACTGAACACTAATTGAAACTACAGCATCGAAGTATAATATGAGTGGCATTCTTGAATAGGCATCCTCTGACAATGGGTTTCTAGGTGACACCGCGGTCATGCATATGTGTACCAGCCTTCGTACAACAAACTTGATATGGGGATCTGACTTTACACTACGGCAAAGCTTAAGTGTAAATCGACTCATAACAGCCCAGTTTAGCTAGTTCACCATGCGCTTCTAGACGCATTTGGCGGAAGAGGGTGTCAAGGAATGGTGCGAAGAGCCGAGATGTGTTTGATACTGATGGCCAGTACGGCAGATCCGTCGCTTAAGACTTTAACATTACCAAGAGCGATATCTCTCGAGTACTGTGATTACGCACACTACATATAGCTGACTCGTGAGTATGACATAGTCGTGAATTATAGCATTTGCTTTTGCCTTGAATCTGATCGCAACTCAAAGTCAGTGATGGCATGTAGCGAACAGATCTCCTCCAAACTCATGCATAAATCTGTCAGCTTACTCTTGGCCTCGTAAGCGTATGATATGAATTCATATTTCCGGCAAAACAGTACAAAAGAATGACGATAACACATACGTTTCAGATCAATGGCACTTTGCCATCATAAAGATTCAGAATACTGCTTCTTCAGCCTCACCAGATAAAACTCTGATATATAATCGGGACTGCAAGTGTGTCTAACACTGAGACATACATCTCCAGAAAGTCTTTGATTGACCCAAGATGTTAGAAACTGGGTGCTACTGAAACTGGAAGTTGAATGAATGAGACAACGTGCCAAATTGACAAGATTCCGAACTGTCGGGAATAGACAATATCGCGTAATCCTCTTGCATACGAGCTCTGGGCACTTGGTTCTCGGGATTTGGCGGTCAAGTAAGACAAAGCATGGAAGCTACACGTCCTATGGCCACTAGATGCAAGATACCCGATGGGTGTTCGTCTTGATGAAGTAATTTCCCATTACAAAGGGCACGTGATAGCTGTTGAAAGTTAAAGGATGGTAAGATCTAAGCGTGAATGTCACTTGATCGTCAGTTTTATCACTCTGCTTCAAAATACTCAAGATGATACCTCAGTGGTCTCAATAAGTGCTGTCAGTGAGACTCATGTTTCAATCTGCTTTTTCATTCTTGTGTCGGCCTCTGCCACGTCCTGGTGAATGGCTCTGCGCGTAGCAACACTTGCTGATGTTTACATCATTTTCATTACACCTAATACCATCAAACCCTTGGTTACACAAAAATCAACCAATGGTCAGCAGATTCTTCATCAAACGGACTAGTCCCGACGAAGTGTTACCAGGTACTTGGATAATAAAGACAATTTTGTCGAGGTCTTTGTATTATTTCATTGTCGTCGAATCTGTCAAAGTCAGACCATTATCTACTTGAATAACTGCAATTTCTCTAACATATATTTACTCACTATAGATGTCTGCTTTGTTTCGACCAGTCATCATGATTTGAGGGTATTTTAAGAGTGCACATCATCTACTCAGATTGCAGTGATCATCATGTTTTCTGCCACGTCATTGCCTACGCAATTGATCCTTACGATGCCACGACGATTGCGAAAACTCGTTGTCCCGTGTTCAACTTTCAGCTAAGAACTATGCTTCTCGACATGTCTCACCAGCTTTCACGGATTCGAAATTTGTATCTGAGGCAATATCAGTGGTCTCTAGCAGGCTTCATGTACAACCCATAGAGCTAGGATAAGAACAGTAAGCATGATCTGAGACTATGGATTCGGAATACATTGACTTTTGAAAATGTTCTTTCGAAAACTCATTCGGTTACTGAATTGGCAAGTCGGTGACTTCACCATCAATCATCTCTGTGCCTCCCCGATTGTATCTGAATTCTCTACTTTCAAGCCGCCCAGATGCTATCATGCACACCAAAAGAAATAATTCTAATCGATGCTCAAGAGTGTGTTCAGTAGAGCAACTTTTGGGCAGCTCAGCTCATAGTCAGTAACATTGTGTCTCTATCCTAATTTCTGTGCCAGTCATCATCTTGTATACCAATACAATAAACAACTTCAATGCACTATCTGATAGAGCCTAACGCATGTATGGCCAAATATTGATTCTTAGTCTTCATATCTCAACAGATTTCTCATATCACGGATTTGTATACATTTTGAGCTCGATGGTTTTCATTATAGTGCGAGATGATGAGCCCAAGGTGATTTTGCGGTGTATATTTCAATATGATATCAACAGATGTCAGAAACACTTTTCAGTGCATAGTGAACCGCAACCGTTGAATTATATACGAAGTGTCACGAGTCTGATAGCAATTAGAGGTCTAACTATATAAATAACCTACCAAACAGGTACCAAGTGTTGATCACGAGCAAGTGTATAGTTCTAACGGCCACACCTTTTGGGCAATCTTCGCATCAAAACTAAGATGGCGATGGCTTCGCCACTACTTGCACTTACCTAGCGGTTTAGCTGTCACTATATGTTACCTTGGAGCAACACAACATATCATACGCTTGAATACGGGGTCAAGTTGATCAGATGATGCGCCGATAACAATCTGGAAGAGAGCTGCTGGGTTGATTGTTCTGATAATCCTTGTCGTCTTCGCTCCTTTCACCGTCCCTCCATTCTTCACCACCTCCTATTCATCTCGGACTGTGACCATCCATTGCTGAAGTTGACAGCATACACCTTCTCGTGACCCCAGGTGTGTGTAATTGTTCCATAGCTTCGGCAGATCACTATAAAAACAAAAGGCAAGCAAGCAGCAGTGGTTATTTGAAATAAGCAGTTCTAGTTAAGTTGGAATCGCAATTAGACATCGTTCAATCATCATAGATGTCAACAAAAACCTCAAAAATTGTATTCGATGGGCTCTAGTCAGAACAAGCCCACAATATATGATCCTTGAATGGTTCCTATCTTGAGCTTCTTTGTTGGTATGTTGAACTGTGAAAGCGATATACAGCTAGCTAGCTATATTTACCTAGACGTTATTTCCACAAGTTCATCTCTAGTCCTTCACTTAACTTTCACTCAAGTGCCACTTGAGCTTGTATTGCTAGCCTGTGGATCAATACTCTGTACGAGCTCATGCGGAGAGACCTCTCTTCTCACTCTCAGAAAAGAAGATCACCATCCTCCATAACTTCTTGACCAAAACCTCTGCCTCATCATCAAGTGCCTGTCAAACAGTCAGTAAATGCATGTAACCAGTGAGAGATAAACCAGGACAAATCGTAGCTAAGAGATGGAACTTACACCTTCCAGCTGCTCCACCAGCTCCTGTGGACCCAGACGCTTCCGAAGATGCTCTTCCACAACCTCAACAAGCAACTGCTCCTGCACACCAAGATACTCCACAATCTTTCGTTCCACAAACGGTCGCAGCTTTTCAACAATCACGCCCTCGTCGACGTAGTCCCAACGCACATTCCATGCCCATAGACCATCCTTCTCTGTCGGAATGTTGCCAGCAAGCTGTTTAACAGCAGCATCGCGCTCCTCGTCCGTAAGACCTTGGGCTTCTGCAGCCGAGTCGAACTGAATAGGTTTAAGGGTACGTTTCGTCGAAGTAGCGACATCTTCTTCATCTTCAAGGAGACCTTCGACTTCTGCGACCGTGCGGCGAGTTGGCGCAGCGGCCTTGGCGGCTTTCTGTGCAGCAGCACCGAGAGAGAGCTTGAATGGTTGCTGTGGAAGACCGGAGGCAGGGCCGGAGGCCTGGCGTTGAGAGAGATCTTCTGCCTGGCGGTCGAGGAAGGAATCGGCCATGCCGCGTGCCTGTTCCTTGTCGGAGCGCTCACGCTGTCTCTCACGCTCCTCAGCAAGACGGTCACGATCGTCGGCAGCGGCTTCACGACTTCGGAAGGCAGCTCGGTTGCGTATCCACATACTGCGGTCGCTGTAGTATTCGTCGATCTTACGGGAAGCCTCGAGGTCGTCATCCCATTCCTTTAGTCTCTTGGCCATCTTCTCGGCTTCCTTAGCTAATGTGGCTTGATCATCAACATCACGTTCCTTCTCTCGTTCCACAGCAGCTGTGCGAGATCGTTCTCGGTTCAGCCAACGGCGCTCTTGATCCAAATATTGCTTTTCCAACTCGGCCTCTCGTTTTGCAACTCGTCGGCGTTCAAGCTCCTCGTCACTAGCATCGCTATCTTCGTCTTCACGGTCGATGTAGCCAGAAGAGTTACCATTAGTGCCACTTCCATTAACAAAATTGACACCCTTTTGGTAATCCCGTGGTATTTGTTGACCCTGATATTTTGGTCCTGATGGAGCATTTGGCATACCACGATCACGAGGACCAAGAGGAATATTGTTAGTACCGGCCGCTGGACCACTTGGAGCCTGTGATGGTGGAGGTGATGCCAAACGAGAAGGTCTTGAATTTCCATTACGTTGCCGCTCAAGTGCTTCCATTTCCTCCTCGCGCTTCAAACGCTCCATATCTCGTCGAATGCTACGATCTCGGAAAGCAGCAATTTCTTGGGCAACGGTCTCTCTCATCTCTGCTGGGATGTCGGCAAGCTCATCATCGGCGGCGATGGGAATATTTACTACTTCCACATTATCTCCGTTCGCATCCGTATCCTGCATACTGACATCTCCGCCATTGTCTTCTACCTTAACGAATACAGAAGGGTGGAAAAGTTCGAAGAGTGCGCCCTTTAAATTTGCCCTTGCAATGTCCAAACGTGATTGTATAGCAGCGGGGTCCTCATCTCCACGTGAGTTTTGGTAGTGTTCTAAGTAATTGAGGGAGTTGTCGTCGACAAAGACCAAAAGCTTGCTCTTCTCAATCTCTTCCTTCTCTTCATCCTCCTTTTTTATTTCAGGATCCTCCTTCTTGACCTTTTCCGAAGGCTGTTGCTTCTTTGTAGGTATTTCAACGTCCTTGAAAATCTCAACGGCAGTTCCCAAGCTTTCAGCATCCTCAAATTGGGCGAAACCAAACGTGCAAGGCTTTCCATCTGCATCAGTAGCGCGATCCCATCTTCGCAATCGTCCGGCAGCGCTGAGTATACGTTCAATTCCTTCGTCTCCACCAGCACCTTCTGTAATTCCTCCAACAAAAATTGTGCGTACGATCTCGTCCTTCGTAGGAGGTACCAAAGCCATCATGCTTTCTCTTAAAGCCTGTCGTTGCGCATCCACACCTCTCTCCATGCCCAGACCTGCTCTGCCACCAGGGCCAGCAGACATCGATTCGTCTCGACTACTCTCTCTTCGTCCACCACCAGCACCTGGAGTCGACGGTTTCGCAGATCCGGTACCAAGTCGGATAACAGGCGCATTGAAATTGATGTTTGGCATGCTCGCAGGTCCTTGAAAGCTCGATGGAAGTCCTCCCGGTCTCATTCCCTGTCCAGCATTTGCTTGTTGGATACCAGGAGGAGGTGCTGTTCCGGGCGCAGCGACGATACCAGGAGGTGGACCTGTCCAAAGTGATTAGTCTCGGAACAACTTCAATTTGATTGTCAGAAGTATATACCCATTCCTGGTGGCGGGACCATACCAGGTGGTGCGCCGCCTGCGCCTGGAAATCCTCCCAATCCCGGTGGAGCACCATATTGCGACTCTACATTGAAGGTTAGTACTTAAATCATCATCAAGAGGATTGAAAACAAGCTCACGTTGGTAGGGGTTGTACGCCATGTTGTTTTTGATGGTCAGTGACAAGACCGTATGGTCCAAATGGGTGATTGTATCACCGTCGAATTGTATGAAAATGAGGGTGCGGAAGGATGGCTTTTGTTATGAATTGTTTATGTTAGGACTGCGGACAGGACTTCATAGTCGGAGATGCAGCTTGCTACCTTGCAGCTCCCAGAAAATCAACGCGCTGCCTTGCGCCTCGCACGGACCACATCCGCGTCCCAAGATTAGCGTGGTGGTGCATCTGAATATCCAAAAGTCTATTGGGAGGCCAGCGCCAGTGAACTTGAATCACCAAAATATTATCCAGATTTCCTGTACGAACATCCTCACCAGCCCCATCGCATTGGCAGGAGATAGCTGATTGATATCTAGCAAGATGGAGATTCGACGTGCAGCGGACGCATTATTGCGCTCGCAGGTCTCCCCATTGACATCCTTCCTCACACCATCACTGGCATTACGATGGCAGCCAGCGGGCCAATTGGCAAGTCGCAATACCTTCAACAGCTCCGTTACCCGTAGCTTTACATCGGCATCAAGAATCTGCGCTCTTCGAGATACTATTGCATCATCATCAGCACCGGCGCCCAAGAAGGACAGCGACGACGATGACGTTTTGAAGAAATCTAAGAGTCTCTGGGCCCAGCCCGGTTCTGGCATCAGCAAGGGCAACCGCGGTCTTCTGAACCATGTCAATTCCACAATCAAACAAACCGGAGCCGATCGCAACAGTACGGATGCTTTCGCCAGCATGCTGGACGTAAAGCCAAACTCGAAGAACCCTTCGACACTCGATTTGATGCAGGCTGCTGCTGCTCAAGCTAGCTCGCCACCACAGCAGAACAAGATCCCGTTGAGGTTGAACTCTTCCACAGGACGCTCCATCCCCATTGGTGGAAATACCGATCCTGGAAAAGGGTTCAAGATGATGGATAGTTTGATGGCAAGAAACCAGGTCAGAGTTATGGTCAATCGACAGAGATATCACGAGCGTGGTGGTTTGAAGAGGAAGAGACTGCGGAGAGAAAGATGGAGAAAGAGATTCAGCGAAGGTTTCAAGGCTATTGTTAGTCGTGTTAAGAATTTAAAGAGACAGGGCTGGTAGGAGGGCCAGTTACGCTTGTGTACATGTATATTATTGGGAATGTTTGCATATGTAGCAGCGCCTGAATTGAATCAAATCAGCTGACTACAGAGTATTGAGATTGCACTCGCGTTGCACATCAGAGATACATTTCACGATGAACGTGGCTTGCTAAACTCAAGTGTTCTAATTATACTAAGTAATAACATCGAAGGGAATAGAGGAGGCTCTCCAGCACCATTTTATTTGAGGATAATCTTGCTGTCTTCGAACTCATCATTGACAGGTCCAATCTTCACTCTCCGCATGGCCAGCATAACCTGAGAAGCAAATTGGGGAGCCTGCATTGACTGACCAAACCGGAGAAGGTTCTCCAAGGTGACTTCTGTACCTATATCGGGCAAAATAATCAACAAGCCCGTCCAGCACCATCTAATGAACACAATCAATGCCTTAAACCACAGCTCCGTATCCATAGGTATCAACCGGCCCTCAGAGGAGATCATTCTGATGAACCTCTTGTCAACCATGATGTGCAGAGGGATCTCAATCGCTGGCGAATATATACGACGAAAAACCTGACAGTGCATCATCAGGAGCTGCTTCGGGATGTGGAAAACTTCAGGTACATCTGGTGAGCCAGTTTCGGTTGTAGTTTCGTAAGTAAAGCTGATGGATTGGGAGCGCATGATGCTGACCAGAGTCAGTGAGATACTCTCGGGGGCAGATGTGAGGCTCAGCTTACGACTGCAAGCTATCTATTGTCAACCAAGATGCGTAGGGAAATACAGGTGGCCCGTCAATAGGATCAGCAAGACAGATGTCTCTGTTAGGCTCCTCCATTGAATGTGGGTCCTGTTCCATATCCGGCATATTGTAGATTGATATCATACACTTTTAAATATAACAAACGATACAGTAGAATAAGTACAGTGAGTTGTGGTGAACGGAAGTACTTTATACTTGTACTATAACTCAAAAAAGAGAATGGAAGAGTGTGAGCTCGTCTTCCTGGATATGATAGACCACGAGTACATGGCGGGTAAGTGTGCTATGCATTCCTTCTTATTCAACGAAGGGCGCTCAAGACTCTGCGTTATGAGGGAGGCACGAATGACTCGAGTTATATCTCCTACTCATTGATGAGTTCTCTGAAACGAGCGTTATTACAGAATCTGGAGAATAATTTTAGTGAAGTTTTTACAAGGTCAAGTGAGCATAATCTGCTGGATACAATGCGCATTCATTTGTGGATCATGGAACTGGATTAGCTAATGATGGCTTTTATTAGTAGACAGAATTATTGAGCAAACAGGATTGGTCAACAGTTTTTTTAATGTTCAAGGGTGTGAATGTCTTTCGCTGTCCACATTCTTGCTTTTCGATACATGTCCTTAGGCTATCTGAGAAGTGCTACTCATGGAATCCCTTTCCATAATTTTCTATAATTTTCTTGTTATAATTGCTCCTTTTTATGAGCTTACTGTATCGACAAACAACCGTTCACAAAGCAACTGCTAAAGACTATGCAAATACAGGCTATTATTATTATTATTATTATTTTTTCTTTTCCAGAATGCATACTGTTAATTTATCTTACAACTACCATTTGCTGAACATTATACAAACAGAGAAACCAAAACACAAAACAAAACAAAGGGTATCAAGCGCTATCGGGCCATTCTCCACCTCTTCTTTCTACCTCATCCATCAACTCCTGGACATGACTCGATACCAAAACCCTCGGATTATAATCCTCCAATAAAGAAGGAGTGTTTGCTGACCAATTTCTTGTTCTATACAATACCTCCGTAAACTTTGGAGATTCCATACTCAGACCAAATTGAATCAACAGCCGCCGAGGGCGGACGACACCATCAGGATTTACTAGCAAAGTTCCTGTCGTCATAAAGTAGAGAAACACAGGAAATGCTGACCACCAGTCAAGAAAGTCGACCTGATCCCATGGCCTGCACATCTGGTTAATGACTGGCTGGTTGATTGTGCGCTCCAAAGTGTCTTCCAATTCTGGCCAGCCGCCTGCTTTAAAGGCATCAGAGTGATAGTAGAGGAGCGGCCAAGAGACACTGTAGGACTTTAGATCATGTGGATGGTCTGGACACTTGAAGACCATAGGCTTTACGTTGAAAGAGCTGCACGTTATTAGTAAGGGTAGGAGACACGAAACCTATTTACTTACCGCAAACAGATAGGGACCGTTGTCATCCACCAAGGGTCTACTCTGGAGATGATTCTAAGGTTGTCATTGACCCTCATTGGAACCGGAAGTATATCTGTGTCGTCTTCTTCTTCTTCTTCGCTCTCTGAACTGGTGTCTGAGCTTGTGCTAGTATCTGAGCTTGTGACAGGTTCCGATTGCTCGTTCGAGGTTGTGATTGCATCTGCATCTGCGTTGGCGGCAGTATTCGACACTGTAAAACCATCTTGGTAGTGAACTGAATTACCGGCTGTAATGTTGTCACTATGCTCCAGTGGCTGTGAGTGCGATAATCGAGGCATATTGGCTTCGTCGTAAGAGTGCTCCTCTTTCAAACACGGTGTATATGAATTTCAGATATTTTTTTTACGGAAGTGTTATAGACGACGAGGTTGTAAGTAGTATAAGAAAGCAATGAGGCAAGCGTCGACTTTGATAGCCGGTGGGAACAACAAGACAAATGCTGATGAGTAGAGAGAGATTAAAGTAATAGAGTCAGAACCCTAGCACTTTATAAACACCCCTTTCTGTTACACTATCCTTCTCACTAAGCTTACTTTTATCTTCAGGACTCATACTAAATTGGCACTTTGAGGAAGATAATCCCCGACAGCTAACTACTGGTTGCTTAACAGTAGACTCAGAGGCGAATCCTGATTTCCTCTGCAGATAGTTAGGTTCTGATTAGCAAACACTATTGCTAGGCACATCATACTCACTTCATTTGAGAGTCATATTGAACTAGCACACGTTGGCTAAGGTTGGCGAGACTCGATGTCAGGCTTACAAAAGAGCAAGAGAGACATTTGGATGAAAGTTACTATATCTCTATTATAGAATCTAAACCTTATACTACATACTGTTTATCTTGAAAATTCGTCTTGATAGATAGCTTTACCAATATAATTTAGACCAAGTTGTATTATATATCCGCCTTTAGTACAAACTTATCAGACTCGTTACGTCTTGCGAATCGGCGGAATTAACAACGAACCTATTCACTACGCCGACCTTATAACAAGGATCCAACTTAAAACGATAGTTGACATTACTTATTAACGTACCTGAGTTTCCAAAATGGCCTGCACGGAATTTGTGTGTCGACGGTCTTTCGAAGTTTGACATATTGGAAGCGATATAAGGACGATATAAGGACAAACAAATATCTGATATTAGTCCAGATTACTAGTTAAAGCAGACTGCACTTACTAATAAGGCGTCTCTAGCAATAGTCTTACTTTGGAAAGACATAGTATAACAGTGTTTATTATGCTTTTATAGATATTTGCAAGGTTTAGTGGGCACATTACGAAGAAGTTGCATATGTCGGAGCTCAAACGCAGGATATTCACTATTCTCAGTTGTGTCTTTGAACAGTGCACCATAGGTGACCAGTGCATGTATGTTCCTATCCCTTGATTTTCTGGAAGGAGCATGGCACAAAGATATGGCATTATAACATCTGCAATTCTGTTCTATTATTCTATAGCGATAAAAGATAAGTATGCTTGGGTATTATACGTGTGAATAAGCATACCCCAGGGAAGACTTCCAACAGTGAGCCCTTCTACGGCGAAGGTCGACATTAACCTATACAGCAGCTATCCAACACTTCCTCCATATAGTGGAGATATCTACACTAGATTTCCCTCTCAGGTTGTTCCACAACCACTCCAGTAATCTATGATCGTAGACTTCCACCCAAGTCTTCGTCTGACGGCCATGCGTCTTGAGATCTTGTATACGCCTCATGATATCGACTGTAGCATCTTGACGGCGAATCTCAACTAGCGCAAGCCTGCGAGTAACGTTCCCAGTATCACGAAATGCCCCTACAGCCTTACAGAAGTCCAGCAGGTTGGTTGTGTATTGCGCACGGTGGAACCTCATAAGGTCATCTGTGAGGAAGGAAATACCCGAGACGCACGGTGAAAGATAGATATGACACACGGAGAGTTCACAGGGTCGAGGACCCAATTGAGATCTAGGAATACTTAGAAGTGGCGGTCTGGGCTGAAATGCTGCCGAAGTAGGAGTCAGATATGCAGTCTGCAATCGTAATTTTGGTGCGATCGATGAAGGAGGCTCGTCTGTTATTGCCACAGGTGGTGACCGTTGCGCATGGATTGGCTCATTTTCTTCGTCATTAAATATATCAAACTCAACACTCTTCTTCCCAGAAGGCAACGTCTTCGGAATTTGGGAAGTCTTCGACCTCTCAGATGAACTCGCCATTTTACGTGTATTCATACCGCTCTGAGAAAGACTGGTCAGATTACTGAGCGGTCCACTCAATCGACGACTTGAAGTATTACCTTGGTATATGCTGCGTGGTATGTCAGTCCTTGTACTACTGGGACTACCATCTGTCTGCCGTTGTTTGAGGAGTGGGGTGCCTCGAAAATCAATCAAGGTGCGTTTCTTGGAGATACTTGGGGGTGTGATAACGCTGACTGCAGAAGTGGTCGGACTTGCAGATACTCTACTGCTAGATCCATTGCTTGGAGGCGGGTCCATAGCTCCCGGTACTGGTGTCCGTGCTTGTGACTCTGCACTGTACAACGAAGAATCTAAAGCTGACGACGAAGATATGCTATGCTCTGTCCACCATTGTGTATCGTTTGGACCAGTGTTAAATGTGACTTTACCGGTTGTCACCCGCCGGCCTCTGTCAAGTCGAACAAGCCCAGCACGAGTAGCAAGAGGACTAACTGTACTCTCAAGCCTACCACGCGGCGTAGGGGCCATGTCAGTAGACTGTGTACCTCTCGTTGTTGAAGGTGTGATGGCATCAACCGCAATTCCTCTAGGATCCGATTGCTTCAGCCTCGCAATCCATTCGAGATCCTTTTTGGCATCCACATCATCTTCTGCACATGCTCTAGCAGAAATCGCCATAGTTTGTAGCTCATTGAAACTCAAAGTATCTTTGTAAGTCCTATCCAAATGAATCTTGGAGACATCAGGGAAACGCAATGTCCAGAACCCAGTGTTTCCTTCTTTATCGAACCCAAAGCATCTCATATCGAAGACAGGAGGCTGAGTGAAAATTGTGGTTGGACTCTTCCCATTTGCGATGCCTTTCGCAACATCTAGGTAGATACTGTTGTTGTCTTCAAAATCGACTGGTCGAGAATCTACATATTGCATCATTTCCTCAACGATGTCTCTGCCAGGTGATATCGTCTTTACCACCTTGAAACGAGGTTTGATCTCTTCCCACCTACCGACGTCTTCCTTATTTTCAAGACATCCCAACCAGAATTTGGTCCATTTCGCATCGGGAATTCGGAGTTCCTTTGCCCTGACAGCATCATAACTTCCACCTACGACCGCAAAATCGCCTACATCTCCGAACCGACCAATGTACTGCATTTTCAACTTAATACAGCAGCTTCGATATTCGGAGAATGAGTCAGTGAAATTGAAGTAAGGCTCATCGGTCGGCTTCATGATCAATCCCTCGCGTTGAGCAGTAATGCAGGTCGCAAAAGCATTTCGCAGCTCTTCAGCAGCGCTGGGTTGGGAGAAACATATAGTTTTCCGGGCCACCAATTCAGCAGAACCTGGTAATACACGGATGGTCTCCTCAAGATGCTGTCGTCGTTGGCCATTGTTGAGATGAAGGACAGGTGTGTCATCTAGGAGCATTATATCAAAGAATACCAGCATGAGATGTTCCCAAGGATTTGGTGGTGAGTCGTTAATGGATGCGAATCTTGAACCAGAGCGTGTTACGTGCTTCCTGATTTGGTGAAAGTCAAGAATCCGCTTCTCCTTGTCACTGTAGACAACAAGTTCCCCTTCAAGGATACATTTCTTGGCAATCTTGCAATCTGATTGACCAAGTCGGAGAGAAGTGAATATAGCATTATGAACCATGGCGCGGTCCTCCGTACTGTCCCTCCCACTCTTCGAGAAGATTTGAATCCAGTGTCTTCTATCCCTTGTCATATCGACGTGTATTTGACAGTATTCTCCGTCATGCTTCTCTTCGACACTCATTCTTCGATTTCGGGCAATAGTGCATGAATGCTTGATGCTTCTTGCCTTAAAGAAAGGGGCTCTTCCAACCTTGATTCCGATTTTCGGTAGCAGATTTTTCATGCAAGCTTTCCTTCCCAAGGCTCGCTCGGCCTCAGAGGGCATCGAAGGCGTACCTCTAAGTCTCCCGCTCCGTAATAGTTCCAAGGCTGCGGTAAATTCTGATTGGACCTTGATCAAGTCTGGGAACAAGTAATGATAACAACGATAGACCAATGACTCTGGGATTACAACAGGGGAATAGCTCTTCATAACCAGCCGTGTTAACCACTTTACTTCTCTCGATTGCAATCGAAAGAAAAGTGGTTGGAGCAAAGCGCTGTCATCCAGAGAGGTATTTGCAGCACACTTGACAGCAGGTGAGGAGAATTGTTTCTTCGATGCAATTTCAAGAGTAGCCTTCTCGATCTGCTCGGCAGTGACCTCATTCGCAGGAGGTTGCCTTGGATTCTCCTGAGATGTGTCAGCACGAACAGAGCCAGACGTAAGTGGATTTCGTACACAATGCCTAAGTGTTCTCTCTAAACAGTCTGCCAGGTCCCCCTTCCCCGGCTCGCGCCATCTTCTTACATCCATCATCCTGGCTGGGCCCAAACAGAGAGCTCTTCCCACACATTTCTCCAACTTCTCAGCTTGCATACAGTACACCTTATCTGTACGTTTCTCTGGCAGAAGGGCGGACAGTAGCGCAATACCATCAGTATCATGCGCATCGATTCTCATCCGATGAGTCCCAAACCAGTTGACGATAGCATCCGCGCTTCGCTTTTCAGCTTCTTTTGTGAGATATGGCGGGTCATGCTCACTGATATTAGATAGTTCTTCGAGAAGGTCGCAGACATAGACAAAAGAGAATGGCATATTAGTTATTATTAAGCCATGTGGCTTTCAACCGTCGGAAATCAGACAGACAGTGGATCTTCAAGCTTGGAACTCGGTCGATGTTCCATGCGTCCTGCTGGCAGTCCTATTTTCAATCAATCCTAATGATGTGCAGCTTCCTTTCAACATCCAAATAATATTCTATGTATCAGTTGGAGATCAAAGGAATACAAAGTGGGGTTAGCCAGAATTTATTGAGCAGACTCTAAGTCTTGTCGCAGGTGCTACATGTATGGTAGCTATTCATGCATCCAAAGTCGCGTCCTTCCAGCGAACAAGGACGCGATTCACTCTTATCGCAACATCCGCGAAAGCACGTGCGTGTCACCCAACCATTGCCGCAATTAGCGCAGGATGTGGCGGGCTGGAAATTGCCATAAGACAGTTCCAATACCCCGACTGGAGAGGTGAGATTCGATGTGGAGAATAGGGAATTGCTGCAGTCTTATTCATAAATAGTAGTCAATGCAAAAAGGAATAGGCATGATACCGGACCAACTACTCAATTGTTACTCAATTGTTACTCAATTAAAGGTGTGGTAGCCACGTACTTTCTATGGAAAAGATACACTGTCACCAATTTTGCTTTTAAGAATTTGTTGTGCGACTAATAAAAACTATCGTTACATTCATTATATCGTTGGGCCTATCTCAAGCCACATGCTCTGTAGTCTAACAATTCATCATCTATATACAAGACAACGACTGTATGGCAAATATCCATTCATAAGAGACTCGACTGATCCACCTCGTAGCGATCTGATTGGACAGGGGCATGGGCATGAGCCATTGGATCGCTTCGATTTTCGGGGGGTGGTGTGAGACTCTTCTCCCACTCCTTCATCAGGTTTTCCGCTGTCTTCTTGAGATTTCCTGGAGAAAAAGGTTGGAGTGCTGGCCAAGGGAGTTCGTCTCCTTGTTTGATGGCAGTAGCTTCAGCTTTGCTAAGCAATGATGTACTGTACGGATGGTAAGTCAAAGCCTGTGTAAAACAACATAACTCAGTAGGAACCAAGAATAGACTACATTCTCAGATCTAGAACAATCGCTACAATGGAACGTAAACGTACCTTGGTTCGATATTTGATTCTAAATCACCAGGACTCTGACCATCTGAAACAATAGTACTGCTACTCCATCGAGGAGATTCCGCCAACTGTGGCGTATCCCAATTTGACCAATCGTCATCCAAGCTGTCCAGAAGATTCGGATCCGGGGTTGGTGTCTTGCTCTTCTCTGATAGAGTACGTGCCTTTGAAGATGAAGTTTTGCGAGATCCAACACCAGGACATCTTCTGGTGTCAAGAAGTTTTCCCTTGCTACTCTTCTTGCGGATTGTGCCATTTTGCGAATCGGGATGATGTTCTCTTACTCCAACATCTTCATCCCCAACGGTCGCTTGGCGAAGATCCTCCATAAAAGTCCAGAGTCCAGTCTTGAAATCCTCCGCCATCCTCTTACCAGTCTTCAAAACATCGTTGGAAGCTCCGCTCTGGTATGAGTGTCGCGAATGACCAGTATATGTTCTGGTTAATCCGGTTCCACTGTCTGGCATTGTCTCCCTTCGAGGCATTGGACTGGAAGGTTGATCCAATTGACTCTTGGCAGTTAATGGAGGCGATGTAAGTCCCATGCTTCCCATTCGATCTGGCGACAGCAGAGACAATGTGCGCGTGTGACCTCCTGACATAACTCGTCGGCGAGAATCCTTCGAAACCCTCTCAAGCAATGCCCTTCGCCTCTCCATTTCAGCGCTTATCCGGAGAGATCCAATATTTTCGTCTTCTGTGTTATCCCCGTTGCCATATTCCATCTGTACGGGTTGCATTTGAGACACGTGCCTGATTTCCGCTCTCTTTCTAGTTGCTTCATGCATAGCCCACTGTTGTTTTAATTTGTCGAGCTCGCCCTCTGCTCTAGATAGCTCTTCCCTCAATTCTAACACTCTACGTTCTTGAGCCGCAACAGCAACAAGATATCCTGATGGATCGGCAGGTGAGGGTGCGGCTTGTTCAAGAGCGGGAGTCGAGGGGACCGAAGAGGTGGCGGAATCGGTGGGAATGGCTGAATCCATGTTCATGAATGTGCTTGATGGCTGTACGGGGAAGTTTAACGAAAGGCGTTTTCCATTGCGGGCAACATATGACAGAGGTCGTGGTGTGCTGGATCGAGAGGATGGCGTCCGTGTGATTGGGAATGATGCCCTATTGGATTGAGGACCGACAGGACCGACATGTTCTACAGGAGGCGCCTGCGCTTGACTTCCTCCATCTTGAGCGGAGGTTAAAATTGACTCGACGGATGCTTTATCCACCGACTGGTGACTCTGATCTACAGAGGCCATGTTTGCATGTCTTGAATGTGGTGATCTGGTGTAATGTGGACTGTTCTCTGGATAAGGATCGATCGTATCTGTGCTTTCGTAATTGTGTGGTGTGTGCGAGTTGAAAGTTGGAAGTTGGAAATTCAGATGTATTTGTTTATATCAAGGCATAAATGCGTAACGGTGAACTCCCAAACATGAAATGAATGTGGTTGAAGGAATGATGATGATTATTGACCAACAAAAGGAGTCGTGAATGAGTTGTATGTACAAGGAGACGTGGTTGAGCACGAAGGAAGGACATAATGGAGATCACACGGCTTCAAATGGACGCCAGCACGAGCACCCACGGCGCCATAAACACTCTCAAAGGGGATGACGACTGGACCCCTGCAAGACAATTGGTGACACTAATCTCTCGATCAATGCTCCAACATCCCCCAAGTCAATGCTGGACAATGCTGGAAGGAAACACGCTAATCCTCTATCAGCACCGCATCTTCGGACGAACCCGGCAGAAAGTTTCGCCGCAAGCCATGATTAAGCATTCTAGATAGATATTGCCCAAGATAATTTCGAGATCTTTTTTTTTCTCTTTTGGTTCGAAGACGACGACATTGATTTACAGTAGAAGAGATCACGCAGTAATAATGAACGGAAACCCATTATTCGGCGGACAAGCGCCGGAGGGCGCAGATCCTCAGCAAATGGCAGCAGTGAAGAGTGTAAGAACAACCTCCTGTGGCCCAATTGCGTATCGTGGATGAAACTAATGAAAGAATAGATGCAAGCAATCATGGAATCATGCCCTGCGAAGACGGTCTTATCTGGAACCATGGGATTTGCGCTTGGAGGAGCTTTCGGTCTCTTCATGGCATCCGTAAGTTTTCTCAACAGCGTCTAATCTAAAAGAAAGCTCTCACTCACACGACTGGCTAGATGTCCTACGATAGCGCCCTTACACCTCAAAGTCAAGCCATCACATCTCTCCCTCTCAAAGAACAACTTCGGGCCGGTCTCAAGGACATGGGCAAGCGATCCTACTCCTCTGCGAAGAATTTCGGTATCGTGGGAGCCATGTTCTCCGGAACCGAGTGTTGTATCGAAGGATATCGCGCAAAGAACGATTTGGCAAACGGTGTAGCAGCTGGATGTATCACGGGTGGAATTTTGGGTGCAAAGGCAGGACCACAAGCAGCTGCTGTGGGCTGTGCGGGTTTCGCGGCCTTCAGTGCTGCTATTGATGCATACATGCGAATGCCACCAAGGGATGAATAAGGGACGTCAGAACAAAATCCGAAGAGCTTGGGTTGAGGATATGGGTCGCAGAACAGGATTTTAAGGCTCAAACTGTAAATATTATTGTATGTGTAGGATACGATTTGGGGCATAGGCATTTAGCGATATGGCGTTAGGAAAGGGAGGACGTTGTATGAATATGGCGGACATGGCCATCAGAAGGATAAACCACTCTAGATCAAATAATGAAAATCTTCACTAGGTGTTTGTTTCGGGTGTAAAGCTGTTGTAGGAATTTACAATCCTTGATCTTGTGGAATGCTAGCTGCACATCTACGAATGATATTTACATAGTAAGACGCCCTTGCATCATGAACCTATACTGCCAGTTGATGATGACGACGATAAATGAAGACTAAAAAATCCAGATGATGAGCATGAGCAACTATAACGACGATGGATATTATCAATCAGCACTGCAATCTTTCAGCAAAGAGTTTCCAAACTACAAGTGTTCACGTAGTTGGCTGACTCAACATACAAAAAGAAGCTTTGAAATACGCTCAAAGCCCTAGTTGCATACGCTGCAGGTGCTGATCTTGCACTTCCTGATCAAGACTGTTGACTTTGAATATCAGAGCCAAAACGATATATTTTCACTGTCTGACAAACAAACAAGGCCCGTGAAACCAGGCTCTCATTCTGAAGGTTCAACAGCACTCCGAAGTGCAGACTATCTACTATGATGACCTAGCAATCCAAAGCTCTCATACGAAAGACTAGATGATTGTGCTCTTGGCCCTTCCCCCTCCAAGAGCCTATTCAAGTCAATAGACCAGATATGAACTACCAGCTGAATTCTAGCTGCTGGGTGATATTGATACTTCAACTATTACAAGCGTGCGGTAAATTCTTTTCTAGCTCCTATACGGCTTAGCTCTAGTTATATAGCAATCCTTGTCCTACTTCATCAACATCTACGCTACTTACTGAGTCGTACAGTAAGTTTAAGACCAGGATATCTATTGCAAAGGAGTTTAGGAGTTCAAGAGTTCAAGGTTCCGTCGAATTTGACTTCGTATTGTTTAATGTAATTGGGGATTGCATGTCGACAAGTCTGGATCAGCGATAACCTCAATCAAAATAATGAAAAATAGCACATGTCAAATTAAGACTGTATATACGTCAATGTATAACGAAACAGACTTATTAGAGTATAATAATGTACATATCCTTCTATATTTCTTAGGCCATTATTTTATAAAAGAAGAGTACCGGGAGTACAAGGGCTTGAACAACAAGTAACATAAAATCATAATAGTTCTATAACTTTTGATATAAAATGTGCGGAAGTATACATTATCGTTTTTACATGGAGCAGCTTAATGTAACCAACATTTTGGCTGAATAAAACCCGTAGAAAGGAGTCTCTAGTCGTCAACTATAACCTAAGTTTGGACAAAATACTTATATATATGTTACCTATCTATTCGGTTGTCAAGTAAAAAACGAGTAAGCGAAATTATAATATTAAACTCTACATCTGATAGTATATCCATATCTTAAATCATACATAAAAAGAAATAGATAAAACTTCTAACCTTCGATTTTAAATACAAAGCTCTCTCATAATGAGATACGAAATAGTCAAGTCACAAACATTTAAAGTGAATATATTAATTCTCAATTTCCATCTGGCTTAGACTGTTTGGTAACTACTGTAGGTACTTAGCCTTCTTACTATCTCGTTTGTAACAGTCACTATTCAGAAGTCTACTACAGATGTGCGCTAGAGGCAGACCTGAGGAGGATAGAATCGAACCAATACTGGTAGGAAAATGGGAGGGATATAGATGATCATTACGAGATAGCATGAATAAGTCAGAAAGGGATTAGTTGATGTTACAATAAGGAAAACTTGAGAAAACCTACTTATTATTACTCTATACATGAGCAATATTGTAGACCTCTTCAACTTTCAAGTTCTGTAGTGCTATTCCAATTTCGTTAATATAAATCGTGCGAAACTGACAATAATAATTACAATAATGACTAGAGTTTCAGAATATTCCTGCTCCATCAATCGACTCGGATCTCAAATTCTCTACCTTCAATAACAGTCAAGTCCCTCGACTCACCATAGCCGTTATATCCCACGCCCCTCAAATTCCACTTGGGGGATTTTTCCTGCACATTTCCCCCCTTATCTGTAGCTCTTGACAATATCCTCCTCCCCTTTCCAACCTCCAACTTGACCTCGGCCCTCCACAAAACCCAACACCACTTACCATGCTCCTCCCTCCCAGGCTCCCTCACAAGCTCCGCATCCTCCCAACTCTCCCCATCAGTACTAACCTCAACCCTAACAACAGGCCCATCATTCCCCTGCGGCAAAGCATACCCCTTAACCACCACCTTCCCATTCCCCTCCTCCAACCTAACCGTCTCGCCCGACTCAGGCACGCCAATAACACTATTAACCGGCATATCCATAATAGGCGGCGTAGCATCCCAAAAGCCCTCCGCAAGCTCGCTATCTGTAACCTGCGGCGGCAAAACCTTATAATCGCGCTGCATGTAAAAATTCTGACTCTCAACAGCCTGCACCGTAACGCG
Organism: Allantophomopsis cytisporea; assembly: GCA_024752435.1. Taxonomy (NCBI): domain Eukaryota; kingdom Fungi; phylum Ascomycota; class Leotiomycetes; order Phacidiales; family Phacidiaceae; genus Allantophomopsis; species Allantophomopsis cytisporea. The sequence continues at coordinate 603,911 of CP103036.1, forward strand.
ATCCAACCACTTGACACTGCGCGCGCCCGCGATCCCCGGCGCAATAACCCGCACCGGCGCGCCATGATCAAGCGGCAACACCGCCCCATTCATCTCCAACGCAAGCACCACCTCCGCCCCAGCGTCCATGGCGCGCTCAAGCGGGATACTGCCGCCATACCACGAGTCGTCCTGGCAGGCGGTCTGATGGCACGCAAAAGCGACGTGTTGGCCGGCGAGGTGCGCGTCGTCCAGGCCACTTGCCCGTAGCACATCGCGCAGGAGCGGGCCGCGCCATGCGCAGTTCATCACGGCGCCGTCGCGCCAGTCGATGCCGCTGACTTCCTTGAGCTGCGTGCGCATTGTGTGGCGTCTGTTGCCGGCGCATTGGAGCGCGCATGTCACTTCGTGCTGGGGGAGCGCCGATAGTGCTGCTATGCTGAGGGTTTGCGGGTGTGGTACTTTGCCGTCTATGCGGACGGTATGGCGGGTTGAGTCTAGGTGTGGGATTGGACCATGGTTGCGGTCATAAGCGCCTTTTGTGGTGATGAATGATGAGATTAGGTCTTTTATTGGGGGCTCGCGGTTCAATGGTTTTTCGACTGAGTAGTCTACCTGGTGAGTGTTAGTTGTGCGGGGTGGTGGGGTTGCTTGATGCTTACGATGACCATTTTGGGGGTCTGATGTGATTGGTGGGCCGTGGATGAGTATGTAGATTTGGAAGAGGATGTAAATATGATTGAACCTTGAATGAAATTGACAGATGAGATGATACTTAGCACTCTACACTGGTTGCTATGTTGTGAAGAAGATGGAATGTAGTGTAATGGCATGGAAGCTTGATATATTTATGCGCTATCATCGATTTCCTCTAAAGGTCTACTGGCGGATGGTCCCGCATTTAACATACCTTATGACGTTACCAGAACCTCATGTTTACTATCATCTACTTCCATCACTTCACTTGCGATTCTCCGATGTTTCATCAGCAACATGTAAACAATTCATTCAAGGGTATTGAGATCTAAATTCCAGGACTTCAAAGCGCCCAAGCTTATACAAACTCCGAACACCACACAAATCCTCCCACCGCCCAATAGCTTCATTATCAACCAATCCTATAGTACCCAGCCCACTAACTCGTCTGGTAGATAGAAAAGTTTCCAAACTCCCAGTACGCAGTATCGAAAGCCGTAGCATTCGCAGCAGCGTAAGCGGTGCAGGTACTTGGGCAAGAGTCGGTATCGGAGTAGATGGACGTAGTACCAGCCCAATCACCACAGAGAGTGATATCGATGATGATAGACTGATTCTTGAAATGACTCCCAATATCACAATGCGTACTTGGGAAATCAGCGAGAGCCTCACCCCAACCAGATGGGTCAGGAGCCTGGTCCGTGACGTCGTCTGGGATGCTATCCCTGGCGAACTGCCACATGCGAATTCCAGCAGAGCGTAACTCCACGGCCATGATTCCACCGCCGTTGTCATTGAACTTCTTGCCGAAGGACGCGGGCTCGCCCCGTACACCGCAGCCAGCGTTGTCGTTGGTTCCGTTGTAGCAGTTGCTGGCCAACACATCACCCGTCTCCTTGCGTTTGACGTTCATCTTGCAGTCATCGGTCGTATGCAGCGTCATCTGGTTGCCGGAGGTTGCATTGTTGACGGATTCCATTACATCGATCTCACCGTTCGTTGGCCAGTTGTCAACGTCTGAGAGCCAGAGTGCAGGCCAGGTTGCGCAGCCGTAGGGAGTGTGAAGGACGTCGAAGATGAAGAGTCCTGTGTCCCAGGACTTTTGGGAGGTTACGCGCACCGAGTATCGCCCATTAGAGGCGTCGGCTCTGGGCATTAGCATCATGCCGCCTTGCTGTTGGCCTGATTGACCTGATTGGCCATATCCATTGGAGGATGAAGAGGAGGAGGAGGAGGATGATGATGATACTGATGTGGTAGTTGAGCTAGAGTTATCGACTCTCAGGAATGCCGATGTAGATCCGGCGTAGGTAAGATTCTTGAGTGTGTTAGAGGCTTGAATCACCATCAATATCTTCGAGGGACTTACAAGAGTGGCAGCCTCTGTCGAGTCAACATAAATAACGAATCCATTTGTTGGATCAGTGTCGGTAAAGTAATCAAAATTATCAAAGAACGAATCTGTAGTGAATTGATCCACAAGTGAATAATCAAGCTTGGAATAACTGGGGTATTTTTCTCTGCATGCGTTGTTAATATTTTACCACGATATCAAGAGTAGCTTATAGCAACGTACTTCTTCTCCACCTCGACCACCACAACGATGATGATGATAACAGCGATACAAGCTGCAACTCCCAGAGCAATCAATCGTTTCCAGCTCCATTGTCGTACATCCCACCAATGCGGAGCCAGGGTACCTGGCTTATCGGTCTGATAGGCCGGCGGCGCTTTCGTTCTGTTTCCCATATCTTCTAAAGTCTGGAATGACATATTCCAAGATCAAGTATGACGGACGCGGGTTGTGACAGTAGCTTTATAGGAATTGAATGATGTCTCGGTAGAAGTCCGCAGCTTCGAAGGGGTTGAATTTGAGTTTGTTGAGTTGTGGACAGGATGGAGTGTAAGACTGATTGCCAAGATAGGTCGGTATACGATGGATGGATGGATAATCAACATGTGGATTGCCCCTCCCGTAAATACTTTTTATCGCTCTTCCTTTCCTGCACAGTCTACTGGGAACATGCAGGGTCAATTTTCATGCAAGCAGGATAAGTGTACGCACTAGAGCGGAGAATAAACAGTCTACACATATCGTCAGCCTCTAAGATTGGACGAGGCGCAAGGAGGAGAGAGGTGGGCGTGGAGAGTTACGAATTGGATTGAAGATGGAAGCAGATGATGTGGAGGAGACTGAATTGTATGTAGGTAATTACAGGGTTTACATTGGGAATGGATGATAAGGGTTGAGATCAGAGAAGTGAGAGGTGTCGTGGTGTATAGGCAGGGAATCTGGTGTTGTCGGGCATGTCTGGTATGTATGGGATGTATGGTATGCGTTGGAGTGCCAATAATGAAATCATGAAGGAATTTGGGGAAGATTTCTATGGTCGGTAAGTGTTTATTGATGCTTGTTGATGCTTGTTGATGTTTATTGTCCGTGCTACAGTACTGTAGCTGTGGCATATACTACTACTCGCTCTACTCTACCCAACGACTGCGGCTGGTATGCAACGCGCGTTGAGCTTCCCTGGCTTCCCTGGCTTCCCACGTCTTCCTCCCTTATGTCTATCATCGTCCGGCACTATTATGGAGTGGAACGCAATCCCGCAGTCATATCCTGAATCTATTATGTATCTATCCTGCCTCTGTGTGCCGCTCTTGGAGATGGTATACAATTTAGCAGGAAATCAAGATTCCAATCGGGATGAACTACCTACCTTACGCAGTACGTGGTGTATCTGCCGAAAAAGGAGTGGAATGAATCTTCATGGGGACGCACAGTAGCTTCCTTCAGCCTCTCTTGTTAGGATGGACTACCTACGCGTATGTGTGGATACTGCTGTCTGTACCTTACCTTTACCGTATTCAACCTTCATCTACTTTACGTACCGTACCTTCAGTTCAAGTGAACAAGATAAGGTCATAAGATGACGGAAATACAAAAGCAATGTGAGAACACCAGAGCCTTTTCATGATTTCTTCATAATTTCTTCATAATTTCTTCATAATTTCTTCACGATGACTTATCAGAATTCCAGTATAGTACTTTTGAGGTTGTGGCGGTGGACTCTACAAGACATGTCCCACTCATTCATTGTACCTGTTCATCGTATCATCATCGTCTATCATTGAATTCACTACAGCGCGACCGACCGTTAATTCTCCATGATACCAAGCCTCACCACACCGCATGTATGTATGTACATATGTACGTATGGATTTACATATGTATACATATACATCCTTGAATGAAATATCCGATCGACATTCTAAGAAAAGAAACAAGCTTTAGTTGGTTGAGAACCAACGGAGAGGACCCAACGTCTGCACGAGGAAGCAACATAGAAAAGTCTGGGACGGATGGATAGATAGATAGATAGATAGATAGATAGATAGATAGATATTATTAGCAATTGAAGTACATCAAACTTGCCATACCCCGTTGATCTGATGTGCAAACGCTAGGACTCACTCATATGCAAAGACCCGATAGGTAGATACATATGTACATACAAGAATCAAGATGCGACTACTAGCATACCTGATATATAATTATGGAACTCATTCAGGGGAATGACATAGGTGATAAACCCTTCGAAACGGTGTAACCAAAGATCCCATCCCAATCAAGAAATAAACTCAAAAGAGAATCCCAATGTTATGTCATAACCATCAACAACAACTTCTCATTTGAAAAGCAAGCAAGCAAGCATAATTACGTCTATATCAAAATCCATCCCTCGCCATAACAACAACCATTCACTCCAACCCCGAAGCCGAGTCTCCAAGTATCAAAAGCACCTCACAACCAACCTCGCATATCTCAACAAATCACCATCAAGCAAAACCAATCCCCCCTCCCCCAAAAAACAAGCTTCAAAATCCCCCACTAGACCCTCCATCCAAGTCTACAATTAGAATGTGAATACGCAACTGTATAGCCAAGCAGAGCCTCCCAGTCGTGTAGCTACTACTGTGTATATGAATACATATTTACATACCAACACCATTTCGTTTCAACATTGTGCAGTGGCAGCCTCCCAGCGCCCTCGCCTGGACCAGCCTTACGACTTCGCAGCGGCTGCGCACCAAGCTAGCCACGCGTCCGCCCGCGAAACCCACCCTGCCGTGCCCTGCCGTGCCCGTGAATTACGACGCACGGCTCCGCTTCCACGAGCGGTTTCTTGGGATGCATAACGAGGCTTGGGGCTAGGTTTGCATGATTTTGCAAGATTGAAATTTCTGGATTTTTTGGATTTTTTTCTTTCTCGGAGGAGAGTTGGGAAGTGGGATGGGGAGGTTTGGGTGATGGCGTGGGAGGGATGGGGTGAGGTGAGGTGAGGATTTGAGGTGGTTTGTTTGGTGAGGGGTTGACTTTTTGAAAGGGGTTTGCATTGGGGATTGATCTTGGGTGGCTTGGAGAGGCGTATCGTGCAGGTTATGGAGAATGATATCTATCACCAAGGTGAGATTGAAGAGTGGGCTAGGTGCCAACTATTGTGTAAGGATGTTCGTGGCTACGCAGCTATGCAGATGACTTTCAAGTGAAATGAGTGGAAGACGATTGAATGGGGACAACCCCTTGGAGATGGATTATCACTTGGAAGGACCAGAAGCCAGACTGCAGGGTAGCAGCAGCAAAACGAACTCATGAGATGGCACCAAGTGATGAAGCTTATATTCAAATGACAGTAAAATGGAGCAGAAGGGCCATCCGCCCCGTTAAACTTTTCCCAAATGCAACACAGTTATACAACTCCGCAATCGCCAATAATCCGAGCTTCGTAACAAGACACCACAGCCCAATTTCCCTCAGGATGATCATCCCATTAAGCACACAGCACACACGTCTAGTCTATGCTAATCCAGTCCAATCCACTCAAGGTCGTCCTCATCCCCGTCCTCGCTCATCTCAACCTCCGCAACCTCACCATTAGCAATAGCCTTCTGGCCCACAAGCTCATCCGCCACCACAGTTGGCTGGCTGAGAAGGTAGTCGAGCATGTAGACGTTCTCGTCAGCGAGGCGTCGCAGCTCATCTCTAATCTTGCCTACGGCGCGACTGACAATGCGCAATTCCGCTTCGACGCTGCCGCGGTTGTCCGCTACCCACTGGCCGTGCGAGCTAGTGATGGCCTTCACCCAGAGCAAGCAGAACTCCAAATGCGGCGATTCTTCCGTCTGCATGGCTACGAAGCGTAGCAGGCGGGGGATGTATACTATGGGCAGCTCGGCAACTACCAAGTCGATGTTGTTGTGTGGGATGCCCTCGAATACTTGGCGCAATAAGGGGGCTTCGTTTAGGCGGAAGGACATGACGAGAGCTTTGAGGTAGTCTTTCTCTTTGTGGAGGACATGGAGTGTCGAGGCAGGGGTGACGGTTACGTCGAGGTCAAAGGGGTCGAATAGAGGGGTTGTGTCAAGACTGTAAATGAGAAGACCCTCTGTGGATGCAGCGCAGAAGGATCTTCCTGTTGGTGCAAAGGCGACGCCACTTACTCTTACTTCTGGCATCTTTTTTCTTGCTGAAGGATCTCCTCCGCGAGTAGAGCCAGGAAGAGATTTATCAATTCGGTCCTCCAGATCAGAAGCTTCACCGGCATCGTCGATGAGACCTTCTGGACCAGCCTCGGTCATCAGCTTGCTATTGAGGAACTCTTGGGTTCCTGATAGACTGAGATTCACACTGACGGTGAACTTCTTCAAGAGTACTAAAGACGAAACAGAGTAGAGGCAAATGTACTTGCTGTTACCACCGGCAAGCACGCAACTTCCATCTGCGCTGTATTTTATGGTTGCAAAGCTCTTTGTACCTGCAGCGTTCGCTGCTGTGCGGCGATCAGTGATCTTACGACCTCCAGAAACATCTCTGCGACCATCAACCCCTGACTGCTGCTCAGCTTCCGAAACAGACCAGAAGGTGAGTTGTCCATCAAGTGTAGATACTGCGAGCTGTAAAGAGTCAGGTCGGAAAGCAACGTCAAGAACGTCTGCTTGTAATTGAAGTGGTTCGCTGGTTTGTGTACGACTGAAAATAGACCAGATTCGGACAGTGTGATCCCAACTACCACTGACAACAACTCCACCGTTTGGTGCGAATGCAAGAGATGAAACAGGGCCCTCATGTCCGGAGAGCTGGTCAAGGAGTTGGCCAGTTTGGACAGACCAGATATGAATATCAAATGAATCCAATGAGCCAGCACAGACGACTTCTCCACTTGGATCCACGGCTAATGAAGAGAACGAAAGTCGTGTTGGCGCAGTAAAGGTTCTGAAGTTTCGGTATCTGACGAGATCCCATGCTCTTATGGAACCGTCCAAACTTGATGTAAACAGCACATTGCCCTTCTTTGCAAACTCGCAAGCCGTGACGCCACTCGTATGTTCTGTAAATGTGACAATACAGAATCCAGTATTAACGTCCCATACTTTAATCTTTCCATCATCCGCTGTGGTAATAATCTTCTGGCCATCAGGAGAGTAGACCAAAGCATTCATAGAATCGAAATGTCCTTGTTGCTTCAAAATATAAGACTCTGACTGCCATTCCCAAACCAAAAGTTGACCTAGTTTGGAAGCACCAAAAGCAAGCCACTCGCCTGATTTGTTGATTGTGACGAAGTCGATATCGTTTTGTGAAATACTGAGAGTGTGGATCATGTTGAATTCGGGCATCTCGTATAGTCCAAAGACTCCGTTGGAGAAACCTGCGACCAGAAGATTCGACTCGGCGTGATAAGATACACAGTTGACCTTTGCATTGTTCTGCATGAAGAAATGTTTCTCAACAATTCTCCAGCGCATGTGGGTATCGTTGTCGGTATCCTCCATTTCCTCATCGCTTTCTGGCTCAGGCGCATTGGGGTTTCGAGTGTAAGCCCACTGGAAACATGCACCATCCTTACTAACAGTGTAGATGGTCTCTTGGTCTTTCGAGAACCAGGCCCCAAGAACACCCTCCCTATGCCCGGCCAAAGTTGTAGGTGTAAATCCTTCGTCGTTGTTTAAGCTCCATATGCGTGCTGTCAAGTCCTTTGCGGCACTTATGAAGAATCGTGAGTCGCTTGACCACTCAATACTCTGAACTGTATCGTAATGACCTGCGTGGGAATGATGGCGCACGAATGGCGCAAATTCGAGTTCTCCGTCTGCATTCGTGTCAGGTGTTGAAGGAGTGTGCCAAACTTCAATGTGTCGTCCTACTCCAACAGCAAAATGACGACCGGATGGCGAGAACGAAAGGGCGGTTACGGGTGCTTTGAAGGAGAAATGGTGAAGTGCGATTCTTCGAGGGACATTCGTCAAGATCGCTTTGCCTTCTTCGTCGACTGAGAGCAATAGATTACCCCGCGGTGTCAATCCTATTCTTGCTATGTTTTTTCGATGCGCAAATGGAAGGGTATATGATTTATTACTGAGGAAAGTCAGCAAAGATATATCAGGGTTTCCTAAGGTGAAAAATACTTGACAAGATCGAAGACCGAGACTCGATTGCCTACTGGTGAGAAGAGGCAAGTTCCATCTGGACTGAACAGCAGGTTTCCCTGACTGTAAACAGTACCCAAAAGGTTAGAAAACTATGAGAACAAATATTAGTGTTGGCCATAGTTATAAGAACGTTATGGCATGAGGTTGCGCACCTTGAACTCTGTCTTCATTATCACCGCTGCAGTTGCATTGTTTAACTGCACTCAATAATTCTACCTCTCAAAAAAACCCAAGATACCAAAACTTATCTCGGATCATCTAGCAAAGGTTAATCCGCTCCGGAGCTCCAGATCCACTAATCCCGATCCAAAGTAGCCAAATCTGGAGTCTCGCTTGAGTGTGGCTACCAGTTGGGGTCTGTTGCAGTGCGTTGAGTGGCTCCTCAAGGAAAGGGGAGCGTACCAGTAACTCCTACGCCAAATTGAAGGTCCCCTGAGGCACGAGCTTCGATCGGGACATTCACATCGACACCTCTCATTCCACGTTGAACTATACCTTACTTACACGTCCATATCACGACCAACTCGCGACATCAAGTCTTCTTCTTCTCAAGATACCCTCTTTTCACTAATACTGCCCGACGGCTTCATTTCATAAACAATACCCACAATGGCACCACCAGCCTCCGACAACGCATCGCCAATTGGTATCGCGAACCTGCCAAACCAGCGACACAAGATTGTTGCAAAGAGAGGAGCTGCCTTTACTATTATGGTCAGCATTACGCTGTACACAATCGCTTTCGCATTCTAACAATTATCCAGGTAGCTGGTGAATCCGGGCTTGGAAAGACCACCTTCATTAACACCCTTTTCTCTACCACCATTAAGAACTACGCCGACCACAAGCGACGACACGCCAAGCAGGTCGACAAGACCGTCGAAATCGAGATCACCAAGGCCGAGTTGGAAGAGAAGTTCTTCAAGGGTATGATTCATCTGCGCGCAACATTTCATAATAATATAATACTGATGCTCCGTAGTTCGCCTTACTGTCATTGACACCCCTGGCTTCGGCGACTATGTCAACAACCGCGACTCCTGGATGCCAATCATCGAATTCCTTGACGACCAGCATGAGTCCTACATGTTGCAGGAGCAGCAACCCCGCCGTTCCGACAAGATCGATTTGAGAGTCCACGCCTGCCTTTACTTCATCAGACCAACTGGACACACCCTCAAGCCACTCGATATTGAGGTTATGAAGAGATTGAGCTCCAGAGTCAACTTGATTCCAGTTGTCGCCAAGGCTGATACACTCAGCCCAAGCGATCTCAAGCGTTTCAAGCAGAGAGTATGTAGAAGAAATGCGCAAGCTCTAAATAGACTAGACTAATCTATTATTAGGTCCAAGCAGTGATTGAAGCACAAGGCATCAAGATCTACACCCCACCAGTCGAGGAAGACGATGAGGCTGCCGCCCAGCACGCTCGCAGCCTCATGGCCGCTATGCCATTCGCTGTTATCGGTTCCGAGAAGGATGTTAAGACCACCGATGGTCGCATCGTTAAGGGTCGCCAATATGCCTGGGGTGTCGCCGAAGTTGAGAACGAAGACCACTGTGACTTCAAGAAACTTCGCTCTATTCTCATCCGCACCCACATGCTCGACCTCATTCACACCACCGAGGAAGCACACTACGAGGCTTACCGTGCCCAACAGATGGAGACTAGAAAGTTCGGCGAGGCCAGACCAAGAAAGCTCGACAACCCAAAGTTCAAGGAGGAGGAAGAGAGTCTTCGCAAGCGCTTCACCGAGCAAGTCAAGATCGAGGAGCACCGTTTCAGACAATGGGAGCAGAAGCTCATTTCCGAGAGAGATCGTCTCAACAAGGATTTGGAAAGCACACACGCCGCTATCAAGCAGCTCGAGGGAGAGCTGGAGCAGATGCAAGGAACTGCTGTTCGATCTCACGGCCGTCGTTAAATTCTTCGCAATTTGGAGTACAGATGTGTCATACGGATGGAAAAGCGCGATGGGTGTTTGAGTTGCGAGCGGGCCACTGCAACAAGTTCTTCGAAATTTCTTCTTCGTGGTCGATTTTTTGTGAGGCATTGCATGTTTATGTGCTTTCCTCAGTGTTAATTAGCTAGTTTAGCCACGATGTAATTCATGTTCTTTTTACTACATATGTGCTATTGCCAAACTTATATAATATCTACTTGAGGAATTCCATGGGTATCACTAGATCCGCCAACTCCAAAGCTTATCAAACGGCATCCATACTGGCCCGCGTGTTCACCTGTTCATTTTTGTTCCCCAGCTTTGATATCTGTAGGAATGCGTCCACTCCGTATCCTTCCAAGCTATGCACTTCCAGGCTTCCAGCCCAATACTCTGCATAAACCCGAGCCATTGGCAACCCCATGCCCAGGCGTAGGTTTGGAGGTCTACTCGTCATACTTGTCAACGAGCTCGTTCGCGCATCATACGACTCTGGAACCTTCAATTCCTGCATTGTAGCCGCCATCTTTGGCACCATCTGCAAATTCTCCAGTCGCTTCTGACTCCGCGGCCCCTTCGAGAAACTCCACAGGTACGGCAAGATATCATGCGGTATCCCGCCGCCTTGATCTGATACCCGGATGATAACGTGCTGCGGTGCCTCACAGATTGTCACTTCTATCGGAGGTGGAGCCCCATCGCCCGGCTTCTGTCGTTCCACAACTGCTTGTACTGAGTTCCGCAGGATTTCACCAATGATATACTCCAGGTGGCTCAGTATATATGGGAATGTAGCATCCAGATGCCCCGCCAGCTTGAGCTGCGGCAGTACAGCTGACGGCCCATAACCCGTCTCTGCCAGCGAGAATATCTCTTTCGCACACCGCCCTACTACCTCCGACGCATTGCACTTCAGGAACACCTCGCCCACGAAATCCGCAGGCCCGTCTGGTGCTGGCGTTGCGTCGGGAAAGTGCCAGGGTGAATTGAAGGTCTCTGTTAGAGCGAGGTGTTGTTCGGCGATGACCCGGCGGGAGATTCTCTTGGTTGCGTCAGTCACTGGGCTTTGATAGTGGGTTGGCTGGCCGGAGTACATACTGCTCGCAACAGCGTGTTCATGAACCTGTCCATGGCCTCTGGCACCATCAATCCCTGTGTCTCAAGCACACCCATCGCCAGCCTCGGTATGACGGTCAGATGCTCTTCAAGCGTCTGGCTTATCTTCTTGCAGAAACGCTCATTGTCCTCTATGGTCTTGATCTCGCGCACCCTCCGAAGGCTCTCGAAGGCCCGGTAGTATAACTCGTATACATGGCTGATATGTGGATTCGTCACCACTACATATGGCAATGTCTGCATATCTCGAATTCGGTGGGCCAGTCTCACGGGCAGCTCACTGCGCACATAGTTTGCGGAGCTGATGAGTCGTGACTCGGTCAGCGTGCGCCCGAAGTACATGAGCTGCCGTAGAGATATTGGCCGTGCTTCGACTGAGACGTATTCATCGAGCACCGAGGCTGGTCGCCATGGTGGCATCGTGCTCTGGCTTCGCTGGGGCAGGGAGGTGGTCGCACGACACTTCGATGCGGCCCTCAACCGCACGCTGTGGAGGGCGTTGTGCGAATAGATTCGCAGCATGCCGGCGATTCCATGCGTTGAGATGGGAATGATAGTTGGAAATATACGCACGTGTAAAAGGAGGTTCGTGGTGCAGATAAGGAGTAGGTGCCTTTCACATTTTATAGTTTATAACGCGGGGTAGTGAGTGGGTTGGAAGGACTTTTGTTCGTGTCAGTGTTACCCATTTAGAGACATTTGAGGTTCGCTATGTCGAGAGTCGCATGTCAAGCCCACGTTACAAAGTTAGTTTCCGCCATGGCATGGCTACATATATGCATGTGATGGCGAACAGGACATCTCCTTTTTACCTTTGGCGTTTTGCATAGGGAGGGGGAGTCAAGGCTACATTCGTGGACCTGATGCAAGTTGCGACGTATAAACAGCCTATTCTCTCTCCTACATCATTCCGGGATTTCTTTTGCGGGTTTGACGTTGCATCGACGGCTGATTGCTCATTCGGTTGTTCTGCATGTACTGACTTACATACCTTTGTACGCCGGCACTCATGATAACACTTGTCCTTCAGTTGAGAGGGAAGAGCTCATGCAATCCAAGGACGGTGGTATCTCTTGAGTCGGCCGTAGAATAGGTAGGTGGTAACATGGTACCCTTCATACGGGTTTCTATCATGATGTGGATATGATGTACGAAATAAATAACTTCCAACTGTCGTAAACACCAACAAGAACTAGACAAATGGGCATTTAAATAGAAGTAATCCAACAGTGTAGAACTTATTATTGAGTTCCTTTGTACAATATATACTACCACTATCCTTTTATTTATAAAAAATCCACGTCCAAATGTGTATGATGTATTATTATGCGATATGATTACATACTCACTCTCTCATCAGATCCGGATTGCCTGCCATAGTATTGCTTGCCTCTGTGCTGAGCCACGCCGATGTGCCGCACCCCCGTGCCCCCGTGCAAACAAGCTATCAGTGCAACATAATAAGCATTCTCTTAAGCAAGAATACATATTAAACCGCGGCTGTGAATGGTGACAACCCTATATCTTACTCCCTGCTTAACTCAACCTGTGTTCTTGGACAAAGAAGAGTCCTTTGTGATTAATTATTCCTCAAAGATACATAGATGATTTAATTCTAGAAAGTGGATATATTTCGTTGTCTGATGGTGAGATAAAACCTGCTGCAGCACCTCTACTCTAACGACTAAGCTCGGTATAAGCATAAGCACAGCTTCAAACCCAAGGCGGGACGTCATTAACCTTACGATTCGGCAGTACGTAGTAGCGAAACCTCGACCAGAAAACAATACTCTCTTTCCGAACGAACCAGCCTCAAAATCGCAATCGCGACCACCTAACTACCCCCCCTGTCATCTTGCTGAGCTCGCAGCACCTTCGTCATATCCTTTTACAGAGCTCCTCTCTTCCGCTGAAAGGAAAGCGCGCCCAGCGTCGCCATCCTCTATACCAAGCCGCTTCCTGATCAACGTAGCTTGCTCACAATGAATCCCGTAAGACAACCCTCTTCCTCACCCCAAACTCACGGCAAAATGGACGAGTCAGCATACGAGGAGGTTCGATCGATGATGGATACTTTGGATATACATGATAGACGCAAGCAAATGTTCGGCTGGGACTCTCACACTGACAAATACCAGAACGTGGATGCCGAGATTCATTCCCCCAACGAGATGATGGTCGATGAAGACTATGTAGTCGAACTCCCACAGAACGAGAAGGACGATGTAGCAATCATCAACCCAGATCAGCTCGATGGCATAGACGACGTTGCTGCATTCCCCAGGGCGGATGACTGTAAGCTGCCCCACTCGATGTCTGCCTACCCCCCACGATCTAATGGTATATACTAGTCGAGGCGATGAAAGAGCTCATTTTTACACCATTACCAGAAGATCCACCCATCGTCGCCGAAGGTATACACACATGGAAGATTGAACACTGGCGAAATCTGCCAAAGAAGGAGCACGGTCCGATTTTCAATGTCGGTGGATACCCATGGTAGGGCTGATCCGGATCATACGGCTGTATCAAAAGTACTAACTTGTAGTAGGCGGGTACTCTTCTTTCCTTCTGGCAACAATGTCGAATTCTGCTCGTTCTATCTCGAACATGGTTTCGAAGACAACAAGCCTCCTGAGGATTGGTACTGTTGCGCACAGTTCAGTCTGGTTTTATGGAACCCCAACGACCCAACAATCTATACACATCATACTGCGTACCACCGATTCACACCAGAAGAGGGAGATTGGGGATTTACACGATTCTCGGAGATAAGAAGGACTTTTGGAGTGAACTGGGAGAATGGCTCTCGTCCATTGGTTGAAAATGACTGCGCCAATATGACTGCCTACGTACGGATTGTCAAGGACGAAACAGGAGTTCTGTGGCACAACTTCACAAACTATGACTCGAAGAAGCAGACTGGATACGTTGGGTTGAAGAACCAGGGTGCAACGTGCTACCTGAATTCTCTAATCCAGTCCTTGTACTTGACAAATGCTTTCAGAAAGGTATTTTCGAAGAATGTAGATGATGATTACCGTACTGATGCAATTTCTAGGCTGTTTATCAAATACCCACACAGAACGAAGAAACACTCTCCAACAGCGCCTACACTCTCCAAAGATTGTTTTATCAGCTACAGACCTCTCAGCAGGCGGTCAGCACCAATGAACTCACTAGATCATTTGGTTGGGAGACAAGACATATTTTCGAGCAACAAGATGTCCAGGAGTTGTCCAGAAAATTGATGGAGCGCATGGAGGAGAAAATGAAGGGTACCGCGGCGCAAAACGTTCTCCCACAGTTGTTTTGCGGAAAGGTCAAGACATATATTTCCTGCATCAACGTCGATTATGAATCCAGCAGAGTGGAAGATTTCTGGGACGTCCAATTAAATGTTAGTGGCAACAGAACGATTGAAGATAGTTTCCGCGATTATGTTCAAGTAGAGAAGATGGATGGAGAGAACCAGTACTTCGCTGGTGACAAGTTCCGTCTTCAAGATGCGAATAAGGGTGTTATTTTCCAGAGTTTCCCCGAAGTCCTTCATTTACAGCTCAAGCGTTTCGAATACGATATCGAGCGAGATGCGATGATGAAGATCAACGACCGTTATGAATTCCCGGAGGTATTCGACGCCGCACCTTACCTTTCCGAGGACGCAGACAGATCCGAATCATATGTGTATCAGTTGCATGGAGTTTTGGTGCATAGCGGAGACTTGAACGCTGGTCATTATTATGCTTTCATCAAGCCCGAGAAAGATGGATGGTTCTACAAGTATGATGACGACCGAGTCACCAAGGCCACCATGCGAGAAGTGCTGGAGGAAAATTATGGAGGCCCAATGCTCAACGCCAGTAAGACTGCGAAGCCACAAATAAGAGCTAATAGTGCTTATATGTTGGTCTACATCCGCCAATCCCGCCTGGATAACGTTCTTTGTCCCGTAACCGAAGCGGATACTCCACCACATTTGCAGCGCAAGCTTGATGAAGAAGCCGCTCTAAAGGAAGCCAAGCGAAAAGAGCGCGAAGAGCAACATCTCTATCTTAATGTTAAGGTCCTCACAGAGGATGCCTTTAAGGCACATTCTGGAACAGATCTTGGATTATTTGATACGAATGTCGCCGATAACCCAGCTGGTGTACGGCTTTACAGATTACTACGACTGTCGACAGTCAACCAGCTGAAAGCTAGAATAGGTGAAGACATTGGACAGGATCCACGAAAGATCCGCTTATGGTATATGGTCAATCGACAAAACAAGACGACCCGTCCAGACCAGCCCATTACGGACTCAAGCTTGACTATCGAAGAGGCACAGATGAAACTGGGTGTCAGCAAACAAGTAGATCTTCGTTTGTGGGCAGAAGTTGCAGAGGAAGTGAATGCGGAAGGGGAGCCAATCTGGCCAAGTTATCAGATCACGCAACCCGGCGCTCGCACTGACAACATCCTTATTTTCCTTAAGTGGTTCGACCTCGAGTCACAAACGCTGAAGGGTGTCGGTCACATCTACATAAGCAAGGAGCGCAGAGTTGAAGAACTTGTTCCTCCGATATTGAAAAAGATGGGTTGGTCAGAAATTTCAGCCACCGGAGATCTCCAACAGCTTAAACTATTTGAGGAAATCAAGCCTCAAATGATTGAGACTATGAAAGCCAAGCAAACGCTGAAGGCCGCGGAATTGCAAGATGGAGATATTGTCTGCTTCCAGAAAAGTGCGAAGTCAGCCGCGGAGATTGGTACACCTAATGGTCAAGAGACTGTTGCCAAGCCGACTCAAATCACCAGTGCCACTGGAGCTTTCGAGGACGTCCGCCAATACTACGATCACCTCCTGTACAAGAAGCTTGTCCGTTTCCACCCTCATGCGAGAATGCAGCAGCCACAGTCTCCGACTTTCGAACTTGTTCTAAGTGCGAAGAACACGTATGATCAGTTTGCTGCTAAGGTCGGTGAGAAGCTTGGAGTAGACCCCACTCACATTCGTTTCCACACTATCAACGCCTCGAATGGCAACCCAAAGACTCCAGTAAAACGCAATCCGACTTTCACTCTGCATCAAATCCTCAACCCTCCATACAGCACTTTTGGCAATAACAATCAGCGTTCTGACTCGTTATACTATGAAGTTCTTGATATCAGTTTATCAGAGCTCGATACAAAGAAGAATTTCAAGGTCCAATGGCTTACAGAAGGTATCACCAAGGACGAGACCTTCGATGTCCTGGTCAACAAAACAGGAACTATCGATGATTTGATTGCAGCTCTTGTTAGAAAGGCCGACATCAGTGCCGAGACGGAGGAGTTTATTCGTGTTTACGAAGTTCAACACCACAAGATCTTCAAGGAGCTTAATCGGGATTTCCCTGTCGGCAACATCTCAGATTTCTGTGGCATTGTAGCAGAGCGAGTTCCAGATGAAGAATTGAATGCTGAGCCGAACAGCTTTATCAACGCCTTCCATTTCCAGAACGATCCAAACAAGGCCCATGGCATTCCCTTTAAATTCCATATCAAGCCAGACGAGAATTTCGCCGAGACGAAGAAGAGATTGGAGGCCCGTACAGGCTTGAAGGGTAAGAACTTTGAAAAGATCAAGTTCGCAATTGTTCAGAGAAGTGCCTATGCCAAGCCGAAATACTTGAGTGATGGTAAGTACAAGGTCAATGAACTGTTCCTGTAACTGTAACTAATCCATCTTAGACGAAGTACTTTGGGATATCGCACATGACGACGATCTGTTGGGCTTAGATCATACTGATAGATCCAGGGCCGTGCGCGCTGGAGCAGGAGATCTATTCCTTAAGTAGAAGATTGCTTTCTTCCCTTCCCCATCGGAGGAGGCAAGCAAATGTTGTACATGATTTTGATGGGAGGAAAGGGAGGGGCGGTATGTTATGGGAGGTGAATGGTTGGTGGCGGGCGGCTCTCAAAATATACTTTTATATTACTACTCCTTTTCTCCTCTTTCTGTGTTACTTCCTTTCGGCCATCTCTACATCTTGCGCGCTGCCTGCTCTATCATGCTCAAGTTTTATTGTTGAGAAGTCGGCATTGATATTGGGCATTCGCTTGCGATGAATATCGAGGTTTCAGCCTTTGTTGTGGTCGTTGGATGCTCTTCTTCCTGCGCCGTTTTTGTGTTGCTGTCAATGTTGGTTTCTTTGTGTTTTCTGCGAGGATAAACGATAGCTGCATTCGAGTGGGTGTCTGGTAGATATTACACCTGGCATTATGGGGGTTGCGAATTCAAAGGATTCTATGCAATGATATCTAACATGTTACTCTGGGCGAGCCCTCAGTCTGTTTATTCTGCCTTGTGCCATTCATTCGGCATAATTTACGGTAATTGAGGCACGTTTGTCCTGTTTGTTGTCAATCGTTATGTGCGTTGGAGTCTGCCTACTCTCATATCTTGTAATGATGGACTCGTAGTTTTACATAGGACGGGGTCGAATCCGAGTACACACCATTCCACATGCAACAAAACCTCACAATATGTATTCATCTATAGCTTGAAACATACCCCACCTGTCTGCCTTACTCAATCTTCAACCATGCATACTTTAAATGACCTCACAGCCATCGGCCAAATTCGAGTTGGAATGTTAGCATCGACAATACCTGCTTACTACAAGCATCTTCAGATATGCGCCAGGCGTCATATCTCGCATGCCAAACCTGGTCTACAAATCAGCACACTGGGGAAACCCTATACGAACTCCGAAGGAGAAACGAGATGAAGGTTCTTCGTATGCTTCCTCCTTCGGTATGACAATGTTTGAGTTGCATTGATGTTATGTGCAGCGCCGTTCGCTGCATGATCCTTCGCTACCCTTTCGGCAAAGAGATCACTCTAGTCTTCTTACGGATTTGGATGCTCATGGAGCTTCCTCCTCGCGAATGGAAGCAGCTGGTGGGCATTACTTGTCGACAATTGGCAGGGTAAGTCTCAGATCTTCTTTTTGACTCTGGACTCGGAGGAAATATGGTGCGTTCTACTTAGAAGAACCTTTTTTGGCCTATTCTTCTCCTATCTTTCGGGCAAACGCTCGACGGCTGGGGAGCCAGGACGTATTGCGCCGGATACATGCAGAAAAGAGGCGAAGCAACTTTGTCTTAAGCCAATTAATTCTTTGATTCGGGTAACGATCAATTACGAAGTAGGATCTAGGACTGTCATCCAGGAACCGATTCATTGTTTCGAGTTGCATAGCACACGGAGAACTTGATGTAACGATAAGTGTCAGCAAAGCTGCAGAGGATATGAAAATCGGACTTGAAGGAACCAAATTATCCTTGATGTTTGTTCATCCGTACGAGAAAGTGCTACAAAAACTTAATAATGATTTTGTAACTACTCCCTGATTCTCACCATGGCTGCAACTTATGTCTTGGTCAATGTCGCCTTGGAAGCCCTAATGCCCAGATGATTTTCAAGCCCGCCGCCGGCTGGACCAGTTTCTCAAACTGTATAGTCTTGGTTGCTTTTTCACGAGTGCTTCTTTTGAGATATAAAAAGAGCGTTCATATTTTCAAATCCTAGAAACAGATTCTCGACAGTAAATCACTGGAGAAAACTTGCTGTTATTTTCGCTTTTTATAATCTTCTATTCTTCCGGCCATATGGGGTTCAGCCAGCTAACCTGTCTCGCTCTGGCAGCTTTGCCAACAATGGCTCGGGCAAAATCTGTTTTTGCGCATGTTGTCGTAAGTTGAACCCGTGCTAGTACAATATTTTCTTGAGTAGTTTTAAGCGTTCAAACAGATGGGCAATACATGTGGTCATGATGTCCCAACATGGGAAGCAGAAATAAACTTGGCCAAGAGTTCAGGTATTGATGGCTTCGCCTTGAATATCGCCTATCCATGGACAGGGACATGTGTGGCTGACTCAACAACTGCTATTTTCACCGCCGCCAATAACCAAGGTGCATTCAAACTGTTCTTCTCGTTTGACTTCTTAGGGGGGTCCGGTGGGGCTTGGTCTGTAGATCAAATTGTGTCTGTTTTGACGCAATACGGACATGATGCCGCCCATTTCATATATGGTCCCAATAATTATCCGTATGTATCAACGTTCGAAGGGTCAGACTCTACAAGTGTCAATAACTGGAGAGCCGTTCGATCACAATTTGGTGGAATCTATTTGGTCCCTGATTGGACTAGTCTTGGACCTGGAGGCATTACACAATATCTGGACTTGATTGACGGAGCTTGTAAGTTTTGTTTGATATCAATACATCATTAGCTAACAGCAGTTAGTCAGTTGGGATATGTGGCCGTCTGGACCATATGATAGCAACAACACCCGTGACCTAGCATGGCAAAATGCCTTGGGAAGCAAGACATTCATGATGGGCATCTCTCCTTGGTTCTTCACCAATCTCCCAGCATACAACAAAGCTTTTGTTTGGCGTGGAGATGACACTTGGCATCTACGGTGGGAAGAGGTCCTCTCAGTCAACACTGACATTGTTGAGATTGCCACCTGGAACGACTTCGGCGAATCACATTATATTGGTCCAATATACGATTCGGGCATTCCGAGTGCTACTAACGCCAACGCCCACTGGTACGTTGACAACATGCCCCATGATTCATGGAGAGACTTCCTACCTTTCTACATAGAACGGTATAAGAACGGAGCCGCACCCACTGTCACCAAAGACCAGCTGCAATACTGGTATCGCTTGACTCCTGGGGCGGCCGGTTCAAATGGCGGCGTCGCAGGTAATAATTGCCCATCGGTCATCAATATCTATGGCTACGAGCAATGCTTCGACCCAAATATCATCATGGAGGACAAAATCTTCTTTTCTGCCCTTCTCACTTCGCCGGCTACAGTCACTGTCTCCGTTGGAAGCAACCCTGCGATTTCCTATACCGGTACCACAGGTATTAACCATTGGAGTCAACCTTTCAATGGTCAGACAGGTAGTGTTGTCATCCAGATCGTTCGCGATAACGCTGTTACTGTTTCGGGGACTGGTGCGGCGATTCTTGCTGCGCCCACCACCTCCAATGGGCAGACCAATTACAATGCTTGGGTTGGAAGTGCTTCGTAAGGCATGTCGTTGAAATACTCGACAGAGTTAAAGCAATAAGTTCAAACAATACTAGTTCTCAAAAGCAAAATACATTCAGAGCATCTGATGTCTAGATAGAATTTTTCTCATGTAACAAACAGCCTGTCGTTATATACAGCATTATAGGTTCTGGTACACCCGTGATACGTATCCTTAGATACTGGATAGTTGTTTTGTGTCTTCAGATCCCCCCACGATATGCTGACAGTATTCTCACAAGACCAGTTCCAGCCTTCAATGCCAGGCTCTTGGCATAGAATAACACGATCCAGGCTGTGGTTAAAATAAAGTTAAGCCATATGATCGCTGCTGAAATCATCCGTCAGCGGCAGGTGATCAAAGATACCGGGCAACAAAATTCCCCAATTTGGCAGCTGGGAATGCTCGCCAAGCCAGGTTCCCCGGATCTCCCATTATGCCGGTATATTCCACAATCCAAGAGCATTTATCCTTCGAACTTACATTGTCTAGACGGTTCTAGTGAGATTATCTACTGATAGTGAATAGCGGCTTGGCAATGTTCATCTGAGTTTCGTGGGTTATCATATTCTTGCCAAGACTTGGAGCACCGTAGACTAAGCGTAGAAGGAGCTAAGACTTTGGATCCATTGATACTTTAATTTAGACTTATTGATTATGCATATTGTCCTTCATTTGTTTTCCCTTTAGGAAGGTTCATGATTGTATCAAATCTATATCTATATCAACGTGTCTTCGTCGCCATAAATTTGTCTTATGGCAGTCAGAGAAATCAGTCAAGTCTTAGTCCACTATGAAGTGTTACATTCTCATTCCGACACTCGTATCGCTTGTCGCTACCGCTGCTGTGCCGGGTGCAAAGGGGAAGGTTACCTATCATGGAGATAAGGCTCTTCGCATTGCTACCGGCGATGATATAGCGCCTCTGCAGAATATCATCAACAGCTTGTCACTTCCAACTTGGAAAGGAGTTACGGCTGGAATCCCGAAAGCAAATTGGCATGTCGACCTTGTAGTGCCAAAAGATAAGCTCGAAGATTTCAATACAATGTCTACAGGCATGAATATTTCAGTCATGCATGATGACCTTGGGGCTTCTATTGAAGCCGAAGCAGACTTTGAGCCATATGCTGGTATGTCGATGCACGCTCGTATATAAGAGCAATTGCTAACAATGACTCAGGTTCTCCTTCAATCTCATGGTTCAACTCCTACCACTCATATGCTGATCACTTGACTTTTCTTTCCGATTTGGCTGCAGCCTATCCTGACAATGCTGAAGTTGTGCAGACTGGAGAATCCGGTGAAGGTCGTCAAATCACAGGAATCCATTTTTATGGCACAAGCGGCGGTGGGCAAAAACCAGCTATAGTCCTCCATAGTACTGTTCATGCAAGAGAATGGATTGCCACTATGGTGAGAGCTATGTAGTTGTATCGTCCCAGAACTAACACTGTCAAGGTCAACGAATACGTCGCCTGGAATCTACTTAGCAATTACACAACTGACTCAACGATCAAAGGGTTCGTCGATGACTTTGATTTCTACATCATCCCTGTGGTCAACCCTGATGGTAAAGATGCTTCCACTCCAAAAGAGACTCAAGCTAATATCTCCAGGTTTCGTATATACGCAAACAACTGAAAGGCTGTGGAGAAAAAATCGACAAGCTGGACCATCTAGCAGCAGCTGTCTTGGTACCGATATCAATCGTAACTGGCCGTACAAATGGGCCGTAAGTGGCGGAGCATCCACGGACCCATGTGCCGAAGATTATAAAGGAACGGCTGCAGCAAGCGCTACAGAGAACCCGGTCTTGTCATCTTATATCGATAAACTCGTGGCCAATCAAACTGTGCGAGCATATGTGGACCTGCACTCCTACTCCCAGCTCTTCATGACTCGTAAGCCTAGCTCCTATTCCTCAACTACTCAAAAGTCTGACTATCTACAGCATACGGCTACTCCTGCTCAGCTGTAGCACCTAACAATGCCAAAGAGCAAAGTCTTGCAAAGGGCGTTGCGTCGGCTATCGAGGCCGTCTATGGCACTTCATACCAATATGGCCCTATCTGTACCACAATTTATCAAGCCACAGGCAACTCTGTCGATTATGCAAAGGATACATCTGGTGTTACGTATCCTTTTACTATCGAACTTCGAGATACTGGAAGTAATGGGTTTGTACTGCCGAAGAAGCAGATCCTTCCAAGTGCTGTTGAAACATATGCTGGTTTCGCTTATCTCTTTGCCAATATCTAAAGGCACGTTGTTCGCGCCGAAATCCTGGTATTTTGTTAGTAGACAAAGTCTTCATCCGGAAATTGAATGTACGACAGTCTATCATGAATGGTAGTGATGCGGTTCGAGGCTTTAAACTTCTTTACGCGGTCTTCTCTTTCTCGGCTTTAGTAAGATTTGGTAAACTTCGGGTTCACACGGCTTTGGGAGGGGAGGAACCACAAAATGACCAGCATCATCTGGGGTTGAAATCTGATCTTGAGAGATCCCTTCATCTGGGAGAGGAAGTGGTGTCAACACAGCCAATTGATACATTGCTTCTAAAATATGCGGTGTATGAACACCGTACCACCTGCTGAACCCGTCCAATGCCGCTTTTGCATGCACAGTAGCATTCAAGAAATTCTCCAGCTTCATTTCGAGTTTTGCCATCACTAGCAATGTGCTAGACATTTGACAATTTGGCAATCATTCGTGCCGACAAATTGTTTTAGTTGTTGTAGGATGTTAGAAATGAGGCGGAGACCCTCACTTGCTTGGCCGGATTCGGCAAAAACCATAATGAGGGCACGCGTAACATCATGAACTCCCAAACTGTCTTCTCCTAATTTTTTGCCGAGAATGTAGACTGATGTTCTGAGGTATTTTTCAGCCGCCGTATACTGTTCCTGGTATGATTTGAGTTCCCTAAGCTTTCTCAAGATTGAACCCTTCAGAATAGGGAATTCATCATACAAATTCTCAGCCTCACGAAGGGCCTTTGCCAGAATTGCTTCACTCTTGTAGTATTGGTAGTTAAGCAAAAGGCTCCCAGCATATTGGACAGCTAATTCTAGCCTAGCTTGGCCGTTTGTCTCCAACCAACTTGCTACTTCGTCGGGAGACTGATATGTTCCGAGCAACATAAGCTCGCTGCAAGGTTGTGCCACATGTCAATTCAGCCTTCTCACCAAAAACAATCTCAACAGGGTTTCGAGGTTGTATATATTTCGAAAGCAAGGCGATCTTCAAGCAAGCTCTCTTTTGCCATGGTAGATGATATGTTACTTTTAGGTGGATTAAGGCCATTGTATATGTCTAATAGATTGAAGTGCTTTGCGGTCAGTTTCGGGGCACAAATTGGTGAGAAAATAAATGATAAGTCCCATTCCTGCAAGTCGATACCAATATCATGCATGGAGATTCTCATTTGTCATTGCGTTGGTACTATCAACTCATTGAACCTGAATAACATGCAGCTCAATTGGATTATGCGTTCCGCCATCATAACTTCGCATCAGTCCCATTCGAATGAGTTCATTCCATTCTTCGGTTTTTTGTGGGGATGGTTTTTACTACCATGAAAACGGCATGTCAAGGGATCTGAAGTTATTTTCTATCGTAAAGATATTAAAGGGGCTACAAAAATGGAATTCTTAGCTTACAATTAGGATAGACTGCTGATAAGTCATTTCGATTGGGCTAATGGATTAACGACGTCGATGAGTGCATAGCATATTCATGATTTTCCGTGGACAAGCTGCTAATTTTTTCTTCCGGAAACCTCTGTGGCATGCCTTCGATCGCTGACTCTATTGGCTTAGAATCCAAGAGTGCCATGGTGATATGATTGTGTCTCCAATGCTCAAGAGCGCGAACAATCTCCTTAACTAGCTTAGACAAGAACGCATGCATCAATTGGGATCACCCACCTAGCTCGTGGCTCTAATCATTTTCGTACAATGCAAGGTTATAACTGTGCCAGTTTTGGAATTTGTGGAGTGCTAAACTCTTGAAAATAACTAGACAACATAGAGATCGGACTCTTCATTTGTTTCACAAAGACGAAACCCACCGTTAATATTCCACTTGGTGAACTAGTGAGCTTCGGCTGGTTTTGTCTAGTATCGTTTTTTCGTTCACCAATAAAATAGAACGAACTGACCAACTTTGATAGGCGTCAATCCAGAGACCATATACTTTTGCAGCAACGAGGCATATAAACCCCTTTGAGGAACCATTCATATTGTTATCAACAATCAGATACTGGAAATGATAGCTATAGAGTAATCCTAGTCCTAAGAATGAGACGTTGGCGCACATTACCTCGCGTAGACGGCGAATCCGTCGCTCTAAACTTGCCCAAATTCCTACCTGACGGATTGCAACAGTCATGGAGAGTGTCTAGCTATTGCTCAGCGGGTATCATTGGTCCTCCGTTGTTGTCACTTTCGCCTGATTTTAAAAGCCCCCCCCCCGGGAGCATAGATTATGGCTGTGCAAGCACATTTCGTATCGAGAAGCAAACGGCGGGCTGCTGAGCGATAGCGCATACACGGAGGATTGAGTGCCGCTTCATCGAAGACAGAGATTGATATACAGATGTTGTTTGAACTTCTACCAGTAAATTCTCATGAGATGTTGAAAATTATGAACTCTTGTCTTAAACTTCTTTATCAAGTTACCATTATGGAAAAAGGGGATACTGCTTTGCTGTAGATAAATCACGTGGAATGAGAATTCCAGAATTCCGCTTGAAAACGAGTTGAATTCTACCTGTAACTGTAAAGATGAGGATATGTGTATATTTAGACGTTGATCATATCCATATAATTTGCTCCAGCGCATTAATGGTTAAAACAAGCATAAAACTCCATATGCCAAGATTAGGCTCCCATTAATTCCAAGTCATCATATCCAATGCGCCTTTTCATGTGGAAGGGCTTGTTTACGTGATGCTTCAGTTTCAACCGTTTGTGGTAAGGTAGCACATCTCCTAGTGCTTAGACGGAAATATGTTTTCTTTCGAACTTCCGTGCTGACAACGACCAAGCATTTCTGAAACGCATGAGCCAAGTAGTGATCTGAGCCTCACGTAACTCTTAACGTCAAACCCAACCACGTCTACTCGCTTCCTAGTTATCTTGAGAATAAGCCTTTAAAACCCAAATTGAACGGGATGAAGCGGCGTATGTAGTTTCCGCCCCGGAGTACGGATTATTGTAACACAAAACGCCTTACATGCAGCTGAGCCCAGCGATCAATGTCATCATTACACGGCGGTACGGTGCCAAATATTGAGAGCAATACGATCTCATTTCTTCGATAGTGGTAGTATTACGGGGCTTAGCACCAAAACCCCTTGTGCTGATTGCTGGCGCCTAATTTATCAAAAATCCGAAATCCGTCTTCAGCTCTGTGATGGTCTAAGTATAAGATTCTCCTTATTTTCCTATGAATGTTTATCATCAGCCTTTGCATCATGTCCAACTTCTGCTCTTAATTCGTCCAAAGAGCAATTCAGGAACCCTTGCTCTTGATACTTGAGCCAATTTGTCACTACCCCCTTTCTCATCGTCATACAAAGCCATTATCCCTGCAAAATCATCTCAAGATAACACCAGCACGCGGTATACCAGCAGATAGCTTCCGATTACCATGTCGAGTAGCAATCTCACTTCCATTCATGGAGGCAACCAAACCCTCATCGAAAATCCGTCTCTTTGTACGCGTCAGACTTGTGATCTCTCCCTTGGACAACTAAACTACATACCTTCCCTCGGCGGAAATGCCTTTTACGTCGCCTTGTTCGTAATCTTCATCATTGCTCAAGTTGGTCTTGGAGTCCGGTACAAGACGTGGGGATATATGACGGCCATACTCTGTGGGCTTATCTTGGAAATCATAGGATATGCTGGGAGGTTGCTGATGCACAACAACATTTTCGACAAGAACAACTTCCTCATATATCTGGTCTGCTTGACCATAGCGCCAGCATTTCTGGCCGCAGGAATTTACCTCTGCCTGTCGAGGATAGTGGTAGTCTACGGCGCTGGACTCTCGAGGTTCAGGCCAAGAACATACACCCTCGTTTTCTGCTCTTGTGATTTCTTCAGCTTGCTATTGCAGGCCATCGGTGGTGCTCTTGCCTCTACTGCAGACACAAACTCATCCGTTAGTATTGGTACAGGATCATGAAAAGTGTATAGATACTAACTACTTCCTAGACTCAAGTCGGAATCAACGTCATGCTGGCTGGACTTTCTTTTCAAGTCTTCTCATTAATCGCTTTCTCCGTTGCTTGCACCGAATTTGCTCTGCGCGTGCGTCGATCACCTGAGCAGCTGAACATAGCAACCAGCCAACTGTACAACTCAAAACACTGGAAGCTCTTCCTGCATGGGCTTGGTGTCGCGACTATCACCGTCTTTATACGATCTGTTTTCCGTGTTGCCGAACTTTCAGAGGGCTTC
Organism: Allantophomopsis cytisporea; assembly: GCA_024752435.1. Lineage (NCBI taxonomy): Eukaryota > Fungi > Ascomycota > Leotiomycetes > Phacidiales > Phacidiaceae > Allantophomopsis > Allantophomopsis cytisporea. The sequence continues at coordinate 630,689 of CP103036.1, forward strand.
AACGGATCTCTTGCCAACAATCAAATCACCTTTATGATCTTAGAGGGTGCTATGATCATCATCGCTTGTACTGCCTTGACAGTTGGTCACCCAGGTGCTGCGTTCAAAGGTTTTTGGCAGGACATGAATTTCAGTTTACGAGGACAAGAGAAGAATGGTTCTATTGAGATGATCAACAAAAACTTTAATGGAAGTAATGTGGAGCATCGAGGTTTATATAGTCGCGAGAATAACTAAAGATACTTGGGTGGTTGAATCACCAAGAGGGAATCTCTTTTGTTCAAGGGGGACATCAATAGATCAATGGTGTATGCACTCCCTGTTTATTACACCATATGAATTGGGCAACGACTTTATATGTATGTTTTGGAGCATTATCAACTTCCATATATAGATGGGAAGAATACTGTATCTTGTATGCATAGTATATATTTCTTCGCGCGGTTCTCTTATCATTATGTCCTCTTAAAGATTCGTTTCATTTGATAAGAAAACATTCTACCGAGGTCCGGTGCAGATATAAGACCAGCATGTTTCAAATTGATGTAGCAGCAAACTATACCACCAATCCCCTCAGTGTCTGAGAAATATGTAGTTGATAGTGAGAGCATTGTACTCCATTCAATGATTCGAGCACTACATTACGTCGTGGGTTGTAGAGTAACAATATAAGCTTCGTCCCATGATTAAGGGCCGCGGTATATTTGGGAACGTAAGTGAACATATGTAGAAGGTCAGAGCACTAGAGGTATACTTGGAACCTTAAACGACTCCACTTTTGCATTGAACCATGACACCTTTCAAATAATGGAGTGGAGCCGGGGTCCTTCTATTGCGCGTCAACATAAGGTTAATGTGCTGGCGTTCATCTGCTATCTGTTCAAGGGGGGCTTAGATATAGTGGGATATTGACTTACATGGACTATGTGAGTGTTTACGCTGCATTTTGCCCGCAAAAGGGGCAAGGAGTACACTGGCCAAGCAATTTCTGCAGAGAAACAGTGCTTTCGCTCTGATACGAAAGCATCCATCACAAGTTCAAGTAAGAATTGTTAGGAACAGTAAGGTAGACATCAAAAATGTGTTCCGTTCAATTCCACTCATAAATTACTAAGTTAATGTCCCAAGGTATATCCAGGCTAAAGAATGACAACCGTCCAACATAAGAAATGAAACTTGAAGACTACGATTGAGTAGTCTCCACCACCATCGTTTTTCGGATGCCCCAATCTTGTTGAGGAGGCGTGAGAGGATAGTCATCCGAGCTATCATCCCCGAGCTTATCGCTGTTTCCCCATCCATTACTGGGTCTCAACTGGTTCTGCGAGTCCTTCCTGGGTCTACTGGTGTTTCCCATCTCTACATCCTCAGAAGAATCATAAGGATTTCCTTTAATAGTTGTGGTGATTCCTCCAGTTTGACCGATGTCGGATCTCAAACCAAGCTCTACATTTCCGCTTCTCGAGGTCGATTTGATGTAGCCTGCTTGGGATGGACTGACTTTTGAAGCCCAGTTGGGGGTTCCTCCTGAAGATGCGGCACCGAGAAAGTTGTTGCGGCCGAGAAGAGCGCGAAAAAGAGGACGAAGAGTAGCAACAGCTGAGGCGACGATACCAATGCCGGTCTCAGCGGTCGACCAGATAGCAACACCGGTAGTAGCGAACAAAAAGTCTGCAGTATTTCTGAGACCCTTGATGTAAGGCATACGAACGATGGTTGCTGTAGAACCACTTGTATTCATTAGCTCTGTTTTCGGGCTTAGACATCAAGGGAACTTACATAGCAGCAAAGGCAAGAATAACACCCACGGTCATCTTTGTTTTGGAATTCATTTGCAAATCATAGATCATCCAAATAGGAAGCAAGCCGTAGGTCCAGTCGGTAACACAACTAATGGCTGCGTATGCGTATGTGGAGTCCACAATCAAGTCTGTATTGAGACAACTGCCTTCCTCGCCAAGATATTGGGTCCAGAAAAAACGGACAGGTAAACACTGGAAGACGAAAAGAAAAAAGTAATAGGTGCTGTAAATAGCTTGTGTAGATATGATTGCGATGAGAATGTACTTCTGAGTTCTCATGACAGCGATTCGAAGTAAGAAAATTCCGATACTGAATTTGAGAGTGAGGTTCGAGAGAACGTAAAATGGTTCACAAAACCACCACCACTGTAACAGTGAGTATGTATACTCCCTAAATCAAGGCAAGTAGCATACCTTAAGGCCAAGGACAAGATCATTTGCCGGGATGACCGCGGCATGTTGACCAGTACCGTATTGCACTCCAGTAATACAAAAACCACAAAAGCAAGTGAACATCAACTGTCGATGAATTAGCGATTTGTAATATTCAGATATCTTATGAACGTACCTGTGCAAATGCGGCAAGATAATCATCTATACCAAAAGACTTTACCACAAATAACCGACAGTAAAGGCGTAGTGCAACTGCGATCCAAGTTATGGTGAGGAAGGCAATAGCCACACCTTCAACCTGCGGACCCTTATTTTCGTGAACGTTGTACGTCATGGTATATGTACTTCGTCAAGTCAAGTTCAGTATACGTAAGGACGTGATGGCCAAAGTGGTAGCTACACTGACAGTAGCAGATCGAATCGAATTAGGATGCTCCAAACAGCCTGAAGATGTGAAGCTAAATGGAACGAACGACTGGCAGATGCGGAGGAAGAAGAAAGTCTCAATCGCACACTGGCTCAAGATGAAGTGGAGGAGTGGGGAGATATATCAACTTCAAAGGAAGAAAGAACACCAAGCCATAACTAGTACTATGGACAGGGAATATCATTTTAGACAGTGAAATGCTGATCTTCATAACATGTATGTACATAAATCGTGAATTGGACCGGCGGCAACTTGGAACTCTCGCCCCGTGCTATTCTGCATACAAATCTTAACAGTCAGGATTTAACGGACCGCACAGTAGTGTCGAAGTCTTGGGGATGAGGTGGATCACAATCGGAGTCCATGGTTTGAATCACCAATGACGATGAGATGCTCCTGAAAAGCATGAACAGACCAAGCAGAATAAGATTGTAATAGTAGTATCTTACTAGATTTAGCTACGATATGACATGTACCTGCGCAGCGATCAACATGTTCCTCGGAAGTGGGCAGCAGGATATACGTATCGGCCCAGGGCAAACTGTTTCAAAGAACATGCATTCCCCAGTGGGAGGAGGTAGACGTTCTGGGACCTCTAGCCATATCTGAGATACTAAGTGCACGTCCGTCCTCGTTCACTGTGACCATATGGCTGGGATGCATGACCGTCCCAAGTCCTGTATTTGGAAATTGATCGTCGTCAAAAGATCGTCAAACGGGAAGCAACCCTGAAACAGTAATGCTGATTCAAAATACAGATTAAGCATTCTGCGTTGGGCAAGCCTTAAGCCATTAAACTGCTCTACACGGGTTAGTCCATATTTCCCCAGGGAATACCTCGTTGTTGCGGCATGTCTTGAGAACCCAAATTTTCTAATCCCGGATAATTAGGAGACGGGTCAGAAGCTTAGAGCTATCGTCGTACCAGACAAGACGACATACGCGGCGAATGTCGATGTCAATGTGCCACTGAATAATAGTTAGTGATCGGCTACGGTTGTTGGTTTGACAGCCGTCCACTCACCTCAATCGATGACTCGGGGGATTTACACTAATCATGGAATAAAAATCACTCTTTGACGGAGACTAAAGGCGGAAAACGCGCATTATGTTGCAAATACTCCGTGTTTAGTATGCACAAACTGGGTGAGGGCTACTTTGTCACCTCAGGTCCGTGTTTTAGAAGATTTCTGGATATTTTCCATGGCATGCTCCGTGTGTACAAGCCGTAGGAGACTTGAAAACTGCTAGTGACATGCACTCACAGCCTCGTGTCTAGCAACTCGTAGAAGCGAGAGCAAATACTACCTATGCATGACAATAATGGAGGTTGTTATTGACATTGCGGGTGCCGAGGTTCAGTGAGACCTGCATGAGGTAGAAGAGTGGGCTGTACACAGGCATTGACATCGAAGTTGACCAGCACCCCTTCGACTCAATCTCGGATTATGCTGGGCCAACATCGTTCAATCGTTGATCTACAAGGTTTCGATGAATGAACGATATGCAGCTTTAACTTCAGCTTGACTTTCTGGTGCTCAACAGACGTTAAGTCGGAAGGGGGAGAAGAAAAAAGCGTTGAAAGTCAATCAAATTCCTATCGGAGTGCTTTGACGATGTCTTATATCCAACGATCGAATGTATGACTGACTGATAGAGTGAGTGGATGGCGAGGTGGATTTCGACAAGTGGACACTGTCTTCGAAAATAGCCTGTACATAAACAATAGTCCTTAGTCACTCCACTCTTCCATGTAAGCACACGTGATAATGATGGGAAGACCTGTCAAGGAGATTTCGTGCTCCCAGATTCATTACTTTTGGAGGATGGAGTACTCTACGGAGAACTATTTTTGATTGAAGAGGTTATCGTGGGGAGGAGGTCGTTGCGCTATTTCTCCTTCAAAGAATGCCCGAACTACGGAGATAATTATTGTAGCCTCCCAATCATCCATCTACTTATCAACGCCAACGATTTGTATTGACCTTAATGTACCCAGGACATGCATCCCAAGGTAGGAGTCATATAAGGAGACACTGTTAGTATGTACTACCAATGCTCTTCGGACTGTCTCCTTAAATCTTAATGTTCCTCCTCAAGGAAAAGCAAAGATCGGTACATCCGTTGCAAGGCACGGGGCTTGTGTGCGGTAAATGTGCCTTGTCGTTGGATATAGAAAACGCCCCCCAGAGTCAATCTCAAAGAACCAAAAAGAAAACCGAAAGCCACATTCACCCTTCGAAATTCCGTCAACTCCATCCTAGAAAATTCGTCGAGACCTCAATTTTCCCGGGCCAGTCAACACTGTTTTTGCTGCTTGGTGGCACCGACAGCAAGGATACATCCTGTCGATGTACCCAGACGGTGGCTTCCGATCGACAAAAGCTGTGAATGTTGATAGCTTGCACAAGCACTAAGTCCCGGGGATGAATACGAACTGGGCATTAGAGCGGCAAACCCAAGAGATTGGGAATGCGTTCAAACTAACAATCACGGCAACAGTAACGCAGCGTTCATTTCTGATGTTACATAGGTGACTTTTGATGCACGCTGGAACAAGAACCTCATTTGCGAGCTTGGGCTCAAATGCGTATTGTAATGCCGATGCCAACGTGGATACGTGCCTCGGCCTCTCCCGGGTCCATCAGTCATTTCCCAGCATGGTACTCAACCGACCACGAACGAGTTCTCTCTCGGATATCCACTAAGTGGATTTGAGAAATCGCCTTAGGTAACACCGGATACCTTACCGACGCTCCGAGCTTGGGTCTTCCAGATAACGTGATACATAAGTGTGAGACTTCGATGGGTTCGATAACACGATACTGCGATACTACATGACATGGCAAACGGCAAACACATGTTCATGAGCATTCTGTTGATTCCACAGAGGTGCAAGAATCACCTCATATGAGACAATCATACGCATGAGCGTCCAAGGACACGCGGAAAACGAAGGTGCTGAAAAGAAAATAACCACAGAGCACGGTGTGGTCTGACCTCAACAAGGGAAACGGAGAAAGAGCTGAGGTTGGCCACATTGTCGTGAGGTGACTGGATTGACCCTGAATTCCCACACCTGGTAACTTTTCCTTGGTGATCTACAAGTACAAACTCTATACCTTTGACAAAGTGCGACCCGCTGCTTTCTGTATAGAGGACAACGACGGCAAACTTGAACTTCAAAGTCTCTGTAGACTGCCACGCAAACAGTGTCTCAAATGCCAACAACTCAAAGCATAAGGCAGCCTTTGAGTTTACGCTCTGTGAAATATTTATGAAGGATTATGGGCGCTCACCATCCTATCCCTGGTTCAGCCTCTAATAAGGTTTGACTACTCACCGATCTCTATGGAACAGGAGAATCAACACGAGATGAACTAATCATAGCTACCTGATGATGAGTGGACTTTCGAGTTCGGCAGATGGGATTGTGACTGATAACAAACAATAGTAATGAGTTTTCTGAAGCGTATCTATATACTAGACCCCACGCATAACGCTCATGTCGAACCCCTTATTGAAACCGTTTGCCCATCAAAATTCTCTCTATCCCAGCTGTTCACTTACAGATGCCTATTCCATCACGTTGACATTGCAATAAGTTCTCCCAACTAGTACACATAAAGTTGCGATTCTAGCCGTCCAAGTAAAGGCACGTAAGATAGAGTTCTGGCACTTGGACTTTGGGCGAAGTTTTTAAGCCCTTGGAAATGTATATATTCTTGAGCAACAGCAGCACATATAGAAAAGAGATAGCTGGGTTTCTTTTGTAAACCCTATTAGCAAGGATCTGGCTAGTAATGAGTAAGCTGACTAATGTAGAATCAATAGATAAACTCGCGGACATCACGGGCGACTTCTGTAAAAGTGCACAGATGTGATTGAATACATAGATATCATTTTAGCCTCACACGAAATGACACTTCTAGCTGCGTCCGAACATTGACCATGGTGGCTTTAGCTTTCAGTTAAGACTTTACCTATATAATCATTCCGTACTTGCCGTATGACTTCCAAATTTACGGACGTAAGATTATTCTCCTTCTATACCTACTGTTCAAGATAATCTTATCTGCATAAAATGTTATCCTCTTGGCTCTCTACGAACAATCGCTTGGTCGAATGTCCTTGACTCTTGCGAGATCCATATGGATCTGAATATTGATGAGTAAAGCAATAAGGTTCAACACCTTGACCTGAGTCGCACACTGAAATCTTCGTACGAACTGGTATCCACTCCTAACATTATAGTCATCATCGTCCTAATTGAATGAAGCTCCTTGAGTTTAGCCAGGTTGTCGGAAACATGTATTTCGACGCTGGACATTCGGAGACTTCATGACTCAAGATTCGTGTCGGTATCCACAATGCATTGACCTACGAGGTAAATCGACGAACTCTATATCAACAATGCCACCGGAACCAAAAGAAAATCGAACAAAAAGTAAGCTTGAGGCGAATTCCAGTGAAACTTATTTTGTTTTGGCCACTTGTTGTTGTGGAGTTTATTCGCAAGCTGGAACGAGAGCTTCTTCTGCGTTACGAAATATATATCCGAGCTTTCCGCGCACTTCAAGGGGACAAACCACATCTTTATTGGAAAAGAGGCAGCATCGCACGTTGAATGAAACTTATTGTCTATTTCATGCGTAGAGCTCTATTCCACCTCTCAGAAACAGAGACCTTGTGAGCTGACGCGGAAGAGAGTTACTAATTTGAGGACTTTTCCTACCTACAATACGGTGAGGCAACCGTGTTAGCCATTTGATACCACTATTCTTCTCTTGGTATTTTAATCCATTTTCTCATCTACAAAGTATCGTACCTAATAGTGTAAGGATGATTCATTCATAGCTTGTGAATAGATAGCAACGCATCACGTGGTTCCATAGTCGTGGATCCCAAGTGACGAGTCGCTGCAGGTCTTACACGTGACATAATGTGCTTCAGGGGTATCCTTTCTTCGATAAACATGTTGAGATCTGTGTGGAATCCTTCCTTCAATCTAGATCCTCGGATCAATCCTCCCGCGCGCCATCATGATAAGTGCGATGGGTATGAGAAGCTGGGATGCAAGCGCCTTTTCGGCGATACGATAGCACGCCCTGATGCGCACTTTTCCATCACATCGACTTGATCCTGAAGCCTTGAGGATGATAGACGCACACTAAACAAAGATTGCATCTGTACTCCTTGGTATCTCTAGAGGGAATTAGTTAGTCACCGTATCGTGCTAAGATCTTCCTGCTCCCAGTATTTCAAGACTCCTGAAGGAAACGAAAGGATTAACAGGCTGAAACGAAGGGAATATTATATACCACCTTAGCAGCGTTATGAAATACGCCATGTTGGCTTGGATCTGAATATGATGATTTTGAACACCAAATAAACTACTTGACAACAAGGTATAGTGATCGTGGTCTGTATACACTTCAAGCAACTTTCAATGATACCAATTATGACGATCTCATTTGATACGCGTGTTCCAAAGAATTTGACTCTACCATAAAACTTCATCATGAACAGTTGACAGGGCTTATTGTGAATAAATATTGACGAAATAAAGGACAAAACATGTCGAACCTACGAATATCAATGTGCAATACTTCAGTGCTCATATATCTTAGACGAAACCCGCCTGGATAATGTGAATGTTTAGCTCACTTGAACATGCCTATAGGCTATCAATATGGTTCACATGTAGCATTAGATTTAATCAGTAACCAACAAAATAATCTTCATTATTAACTGATCACAGCGGCGGAAAGCCATTATTATCTGTGTAAAAGTTGCACCATCTTACAAAGACTGTATATGTGTAATTCTATCACTCTTTAGCCCGTCGAAGTTATACTACGTCACTATGCTTCCAGGTATAACTCGCCACTTGAGGACAGAGTGGTTCCCGTCAACTAGCAACATTGTTCCTACAAGCCGAAAGGTTTAGTTGGTAAAAGATTTGCTCGTCGAAGATTTCTTGTACCTGATTGAAATAGGATTATCGATACCGTAATCGTTACCCAAGTCCCTTGTTGTTTCTGAAGGTATTGATCGTAGGATTGTTGGAGGTAGTCGGTCTATTACAACACGGCAACCGTGTGTCTTTCCAGTATATAGGTGACCGTTCGAACATGTACGATCTCCGCCTCTCGAATCTAGCCGTTACTCTCCAAACTAATCTGCGAAGTAATAGGCTATGGTTCCGTAGACCTTCATTCGCGCCAAGTGGAAACCGATGTTACGTGACAACGGGTTCTTTGACTCCAGGCCATTACCAATCCGATCAGTATCATCACAACATATCCATGTATTCAGGATTGTACATGTCAGTTGAGGTATTCCCCCGAACAGAATATCCGTGAGGCCTGCAATACTGGTCATCGAACTCGCGGTGAAGATCTCAGGCTTGTATGTTAAAATGCGGCAGTATTTTATATACACTCCTCTTGGTTCTTTCTGCTAAGTACACTGCTGAAAATTACTTGTAATGCATCGCTTCCATCACATATATTCATCTGAGAAGACAATACTCACAAAGGACTGTGCTTTACCAAGCTGAGGTAGATGATGTCGAATAACTACCTAGGTCACATATTCCACAATATATAATTCTCCAGATTCAAAGTGTTCTCATTCCCACCTAAAAAGTGTGCAAGTAATCTCCAACGAAGTTCTTGGCAATATCAGACACAGAGTTTCCCACACCACCCAAACCCATGGCTGCAGCAAGCTCAGTACCCTTCCTGGCACTGGCAGAAGCAAATGTTGTCTCTACAAAACGGTGCTGTTATTTATGTTAGACAATGTAATCGAACCAATGGGATTATTTCTAATGAGAAAGACAAGCTTACCTGGTAGGGCTTGTTTTCCTTGTTGTGGTAAACAATGAAGCGACCTACGCCCTTCCCGTTCACCTGTCCGTACTGAAGTCTGTTGTCCACTCTGAGCTTGTAACCCTCTTGTGCATGTTAGCTGCTATCACCAAGCTATTCAGTCTTCTCTGTAGAAATACTTACCTCCTTCAATGAGCTTACCGACTTTGGTGATGTGGTTTGAGTTGTTAATTGTGCTGCTCTCATAAAACTCGCCAGCGATGTAGAATGCGACTTGCTCGCCTGCAATCAAAAGCGCCATCAGTATATTTCTAGACACTAGAGAATCTCTTGTTGAGAGGAAAGCCACATACCGGTGGTGATGTTGTCTGCAGTGATTCCATAGTACTGGCCGTGTCTTTCAGAGAAATCCTGAGACCACTTGACATTGGCTGGCTTGAGATCTGGGCCTGGCTCGTAGAGAGGAATCAGGAGCTCATCTCCAGCTTTGACTGGTGTAGGCATTCTAATCGTTTGATGTGAAAGATGCTTTGAAGCGAGAGCTGTTGAAAGAGAAGAGAGTGAGTTGTAGGCTTGTTAATTAACAAGGAGAGTGTGTGATGAAGATAAAAGTTGAGTTAGGATTGAGAAGATTTATATACTTACTGAAGACCTAGCATTTGTACTCATCTTGAAACTCCCTCGAAAATAATTGCTCAAACCGGTTGTCATCAGCTGCCTCTTGAACAATGTCCGCAACTCTCTTCTGAGGGCTTTCCCCAAACTAGCCATCATAGATCCGCATCTGTCCAGAGGCCTCCCACATAGATCAGGTCTTTGGTGATGAAGTAGCGGAAAATTTTAAGTGGTGAGCTGAGTGCAGGCTGAGAGCCGAGACTGAGTGGAGCGAGAAGTTCGATATTGCGGATATCTAAAATCTCTTTTCTTTGCACTTCGTCTACAGCTGGTCTCCATTGGGTATACTAGAGAAGCCAAGTTTTAACAAAAGGCAATCCCTTGCTCACAAAGATTTATGAAGCCACATCAGCTACTTAGTGGGTACGGGGGATCATGATGGGGGGAATTACGCGAGTACCCTTCAGCTGCGGGACGGGCCATGATGTGAGGACTTATGTTCCGATGTGAGAAGTGACCTTTACACTGTTCCGAAACTGGATGTCAAAGGAACTGAAGGGTAGCTGAAAAGGCTGAGATTTGAGTGCCCTGCTCTTTTGCTTTACTCAAAATGTTCAAGTGGCTTGCGTTTTCAGCGCAGTATGGCACTTATACAGAAAGCCTCAAAGGTCTCTCATTTCGGTTGGATATTTGCGCGTCAATGTCAAAGAGAGATGACTCGATGTATGAACTGTTTGAATGGTCTTAATTTTACAAACAACTGACTGAGCCTCCGGGAAAGGTGCATATGCGACGGGCCTCTCAACATGTACTACTCACACATGTATAGAAATTTGGTCTTCACAACTAACATAAGTAGCATTTGTAACTCCCCGCATACCCGGAGAATCTTAGACAAGGAATTAAATGCTCCCAAAATTGCCTTCACTACTATGATCTCAATCCTTGAAGTTCAATGATGTCACAACTGACGGCTCTCAAAAATAGTATATGATTTTCATATTGCAGATATATAGGGAATTTCCTCTCCAAAATACGCAATTACTTCAAGTATCCTCCTCTTATGCAACACTAATACTACTCGAAGGGAAGAGAGGAAATTTTTCGGGGTCGCCGTGGTACACGGTTGAAATGCATGGGTTGAGGTGCACGGAGCAAGTGACGAGATCTTGGCAGGATAAACGAAGACTTGACAGCCACAAACAATAGCCAAAAAGTTTCCATCACAAGTATTACGTAGAGCAATAAGCTTTGAGTGGTTTACTGTCTTCTAGTTAATGAGTAAGTTTACATCCAATCAACTTTAGGAGGATCTCCAAGCAGAGGGGATTAATGTAAGGATAAATAGCAAAGGGCTAAGTAGAAATTCGCTTGTAGTATCTTTATTCGGATGATTGCGTACTGACATACACATATAGAAACCTGGACCATCTCATAGCTGTATTGATTTTGGAGGTAAAAACAAGATGTTTAGAAGAACGCCTTCAAAGAAAGAGGAAGATAGTCATCGGACATTTATTCTATCAATAGATAGGAACCAGCATCCCGCCGCGATTGAAACAGTTTTGGGTTTTCAGTACAATTTATTTGAGACTATAACTTGAATATATAGCTACCATAGAGAAGATAGTGACTACTGTGGCTTTCTAACTTTGCCAATGAGAAGGTATATTACTTAATAATCCCATTTGCATAGACTAGACTCTCATTTTGATAGCATAAGTACTGTCCAAGTAAGAGTGATTTGGTTGCAGCGATAGCAATACATCATACATCCAACCAACTACTGATTGGACACAATTGGACGAAAAACGCGATACGTTTCAAGTGATTGATCTGTTACGAGACTACAGGGAGTACTTCTTTGATGACAATGTTTAAAACTCATCTCTTACATTCAAATGCTGCCAGAAATGGCTTTCGAAATGAATTCAGACATGTTAGATTGAGTGGGGAACTGGTCTATGATTCCAATGTAGGATATTATTTATCAGGTTTCATGATTTTACTATCCAATAATTGATATCCTCGAATCATTAACCTTCACGTCTTTTCTACATTATAACTACTTCGTATAGTTATACTTGATGTGATAAGGTCCATTGACTTCAAACAATTAATTCTAACCTCATAAATAAACGTACACGCTTGAAAGTTGAAATTCCAGGCTACCAAACAAAAGAAATAGGTTACATCCACTCATTTCAAGTGGAACAATGTTCAGCATTAAATACTTCTTATTAAAGCACCGAAACAAGATGATTTTCGAGAGTGACGCTCCAGACAAATGAAAACTGTTTCTTGAAAATACGAACACGACATCAACCATCAGTCGCAGAACCAAGCATCAAACCTTCATCAGGCACCTGCTCATCAGATCTCGAGATCTCATCGATGACACCTCTTAAACCCCTCATATTTCCTATTACTTCCCTCTTGACCCTCTCAAACTCGTCCACCGTAGCATGAAAATGAACCACCCCAACCATCACCTCAGAGCATTCAGGCATCTGACACCAAATCGCCTATCTACATCAGCACAGCTCATATTCACAAGCACATGACAAACCTCAATCCCTTCCAAAGCCTTCTCCAAGTCTATATTAATAGTCCCAAGAGCCCTAAAGAACAACCGCAACAAACCTCCTAGTCTCGAATACAGCGGATTGGAGCGAACCTGCTCCGCAATAGTCGCGAGTTGGGCGTCCCGGGCGAATTCGCTCGTGAAGCGCGGATTTTCTATAACTGTAGTGGCAACACGCATTCTGTTTGAGGATTCTGTTTGAGGAGCGAAGATGTCGACTTGGTGGGCGTGGTGGTATTGGTCCATGGCTTCGAGGAGGAGGGGGGCTAGATGTGGCTTGTTGCGTAGTGCGAGGGCGAGAGTTGTTAGGCGTTGGTTTGCATGAAGGTATGTGGTAAGAACTTCCATTTCGAGTGCGTCTTTCGTGTAGGTACATGGCTCAATTCTGATGGGAGACGTCTTGTTGGAGTCCATGATGAGAAGCAGAGCCGCTGAGATCGTACGTACAGGACCTCGAGCGGAGAATGGAGACATGAAACTGACCTCACGAAACTGACTTCATCAGGAATAATGGAATTCCGGATTGTAAGGTTAGGTGACATGCGCTCATGGTTGGAGATATTTCGGTTGGGCCAGAGTACCAATTGGGTCGTGAATGAGATTGGTATGCTCAGAGCTAATGTGAATGAACACAAACTGCCTCACCTCGCGACTCACATGTCAGGAGCAAGAAACACCTTCCAACACCAATCCACTTGAAGCCATTCGTCATCATTAGTGGTGAATAATGAGTATCATGTAGTATTTTGGTGCAATCATTGGAAGATGTGACTTAGTATCTGAGGTTGTCTGGTTTCCGATTCTTTCAAGAGAGTGTTTCGTCTATGCGAGAGCATACCAAGTAAGATGTTAAAACAAGTTTGTCATGATTTTCCCATCCATATCTACCCATCTACCCAAACTCCTAGCAAAAGTTGCTGACATGCTACTAAAATCATCATCATCACTCACTCTCGTCGCCCGACTCTCCAGACTCAAGATCATCCTGTTTGTACACCGCCCTCTCAATGAGGCCAAGAGTAACTCTCATGGGCAAACCCACAACATTATCATAACTCCCCTCAATCTTCTCCACAAGCAAAGCCCCAATACCCTGCAGTGCATAACCACCAGCCTTATCAACACCCTCCCTCGTCTTCACATAACTCTCAATCATCTCATCACTCAACTCCGTATCGAAAAACACCTTCGTCTCCTCCACGGCTGTCTCGATATTATATCCAGGATATCTGGCGTCCTCGCGCGGCGCGATCACGCATACGGCCGTGTACACCTTGTGGATTTTCTGGTCACGCAACGTCTTCAGCATGTGCAAGTGGTCGGCCTGCGAGCGTGGCTTTTCAAGAATGGCGCCCTGCATTGTGACAATGACAGTGTCGGCGGAGATGACAAGCGCGGGGTCAGGCACCGACGCGATGCTGGCCTCCATGCATTCTTCGTAGATGTGCAGGGCTTTTTTGTTGGCTGTCTCGATGACATATTCAAAAGGCGTGAGAGATTTTGGAAGGTCCTCTGGAAGTGTGGAGGGGATGATTTCAAAGTGCGTTAAGCCAATCTGTGAGCGATTAGTAATTGTCTTTCCGCAACAGTGGAAATATGAAATTTACCTGCGCCAGTAGTTGTTTTCTTCTCGGGCTTGCAGATGCAAGAATACATCTCTTGCTCTTCAATTGACTGATGATGGGAAGATCTAAGGGGAAAGGGCCTCTTGGTACAGCCTTTCCCTGTGGACGAACAGGTAAAGCTCCATGCTGGGCAGCAGCAGCTTCGTAATCTGGAGGAGGCTCCTTTGGTTCCTCTGTAGGAGCCGGAGTGTACTTAGCATCCGACATTTTCAAATAATAGAATTGATAAATTTTATCAATTGTAGGGCGATGAATGGCTGGAAAGGAGAGGGATGACGCTGTACGTACGTGTGGCCTTGGAAGTATTCCGCAAGGCTGACGAATCACAAGTGTGGCGGGGCGGATCATCGAAAGCGGCAAAGCGCAAACTCCTCCCGCTCTACTGCTACCGCTACAGCGGGTTCTGCGAGCCTTGTCGAAGCTGTTCACAGTCGCATGTGATCGATCGCTCAGCCTTGGGGCGAGCAGTCGTACGGACTCACCCATACCTTACCCAACTTACCTACCTTACCTTCCCTTCTCCAGTACATATCCAAGCCTTATCTTCGTCCACAACCCCACATTCGTTTGCCATCATAAATACCGTCCTCTCCAACTCCACGAGATGCAGACGGACAAGACCTCGTCGCCGGGCAGCAACACCCGGCGTGACGATTCGCAGGACGCGAATGACAATGCGGAGGAGAAGCCGCGACTGAGCGAGCGCGAGAAGAAAGCGAACCACATTGCATCCGGTGAGGATTCCGAGGCACCGCACCCACAAACACCCAAGCATTTTATTTGCGCTTGCGCTGCCTCCCAAGTTCTTGCTCGTGTACTAATTGTTGCGCAGAGCAGAAACGCCGCCAGGCTATCCGCGAGGGCTTCGATCGACTTACGGAGCTCGTGCCGGGGTTAGAGGGTCAGGGGAGGAGCGAAAGCGTGGTGCTGAGGAAGAGTGTGGACTATATGCGCGTGCAGTTGGCTGAGAGGCGGCGGCTTGTTGCGCGTATTGAGGAGCTGGGTGGGAAGGTAGATGAGGGCATGAAGCGTTGAGGTGCGGGGATGGGAGGAATTGGTATGAAATAACTACGGATTGACCAGCTATGGTTTACAGAACAAAGCGGTTGGGTTCAGATACATTGCGCTATTTCTATACGGCATCTAAAGACTTTTGGGGAAGATGCTGTTGGCGTATGATGAATGCGCACGCCAAGAACGGTTGTGGGGTAAGATACCTTTTCGCCCACGATAACTTCTTTACTGATGGGTGATGGGTGTTAGATATTGGCACCAGTGTGCAAAGCATAACGGAAGTTCAGCTGCACGCTATAATGAGTACAGGAAGGCACATTTTGGTTGATACAAGTCAATGCTCAGATTTCAAACTCAGTTGAGGCATTAGAACAGTACTAGATAGCGTTGTGTTAGTAGTTACTCAGCTATGAACCTGTTGGCGTTTTATTGAAAGTTCACAAGCACTTCTCATCTCAGCCACTTTATCATGCAACATGGTCACCATGAATAGACTTATGAATTGTTTTCCCAGGCCAGTGAAAAACAGTAATGGACAGCATATATGTACATATATTTAACTATATTTAACTATGTGTCTAAGCCCAAACCGAGTATATCCGCTATGCATTTACATATCGCCAAACGATCAAACAATCAAAATCGGGCTAAGAAATTCGTTACATCATACAGAGCATTTACTCGGAAGCGATCTGGAGGACAGCCTTTCCGAAGTTCTTGCCGGAGAGCATACCGAGGAAACCCTCAGCAGCATTGTCAATGCCCTCAGTAACGGACATCTTGGCCTTGAAGGAACCATCCTTCAACCACTTGCTGACATTGGCCATGTGGTCCTTGGCGTAGACTGGGCCCATGTTCTTGTCGGAAACGATGAAGCCGCGCATGGTGATACGCTTGGCGACAATGTTCATGAGGCCACGGACACCGTACTGCTGCTCGGCAGTGAGGGAGTATTGGGAAACCATTCCGCAAGCGACGATGCGACCGAAATCGTTCAAGGCCTCGAGGGAAGCCTCGAGTTGTTCGCCTCCGACGTTCTCGTAGTAAATGTCGATACCGTTTGGCGCGAGGCGCTTGAGGGCGTCGGATGCCTTCTCCTTCTTGTAGTTGAAACCACCGTCGAAGTTGAGGTCCTTCTTGATGAACTCGAGCTTGTCGTCAGATCCAACGGAACCAATGACGGTGAGACCCTCGTGCTTGGCCAATTGGCCAACGAGCTGACCGACAGCTCCTGAAGCAGCAGAGATGAAGATGGTCTCGCCCTTAACTGGCTTACCAATGTCGTAGAAGGAGGAGTAGGCGGTAAGACCTGGCATGCCGAGGGCACCAATGAAGGTCTTAAGGTCAAGACCGTATGGGTTGTCGATCTTGTGGAGGCCCAATGGGGCAATGTAGGCGGCTGGGATGGCGGAGTATTCCTCCATGGAGATCATACCAGTGATGATGTCTCCCTCCTTGAAGTCGGCATTGTCCGACTTGAGAACGCGGGCAACAGCGGCGCTGTTGATGGGCTGACCGAGCTGGAATGGTGGAGAGTAGGACTTCTTGTTTGGGTCGCGCATGCGTCCGCGCATGTATGGGTCGAAGGAAGAGTAGAGGTTCTTGGTGGTGATACCGCCAGCTGGAGCTGGAGCGTTGAGGTCGAACTCGCGAACCTCAGTGACGAGATCCTGACCAGCGACTGGCCATCCGTTTGGGACTTGCTTGAAGATGAGACCCTTGTTTTGAACCATGATTGCGGCGTTGTTGTTATAGAGGAGGTAGGTGTAGTTGGGAGGAAGATACGACTTGAGATGGATATACAGGAGTGGAAGAGAAATGAGAGGAAATCAAGACCTTTTTGAAGTGCTTGAAGTTGCTTGATAATGAAAGGATTTTCAAGACGTAATTACCTGATGACGATATCGAGGGGTAGCAAATATACAGAGACGGCGCAAGTAGTCTACACAAAATAGCATAATTCTGGTGAGGTAGTAAGTGACTGCGGACCTACCTCCATATTCGACGTCTTAAGGCCGATGTGATTAGCATGCCGAAAGCCGGGGGGGGGTGGAGGGTTGATTTATTTGTAAGCCTTGAGTGGAATATGATTGATAGCTTTTAGCAAGAGGAATGCTGTATTGATAGAGTGTGTGAATAAAAAGTGATTGTTAGTGTATGAGGATTGGGTGGGGTGGGGTGGTGAGAAGGAGAAGGAGTACTTCTGTATTATTATTATTATTTTCATTATTTTCCGTTTCCATTTTCTTCTTTTGCGCATTGTCCGATAGTCTTTTTGGGAGGGGTGTGTGTGGGAGAGTGAGTGAATGAGGGGCCAATAATCAACCAATAATAAATTATTAAACATGACATTGAATAGTACACCCGCACCTCAACCACACAATAAAGTATTTAATTAATCAATGGATAAATAAACAAATGAATAAATAAATAAATAGCCGGCGTTGAGTTTTGTGGAATACGTAGCATGGGATCTCCGATAGTATGGAGATGATGCATGAAGTGCGTGGACGGGAATCCTAAAGTACAACAGTACACCCACATATCCATAGGTTCGGTGTACCGCATCCATACTTACAGTATGGTAGCTCGGGGCCAACGCGGCCAGGCCATGGATACCTGTAGGTGTAGGTAAGGTAGGTAAATAGCTTAGCTTAGCTTAATGCTTGGTCTTTTTCATTCCCATCCTCGAGAATGTACATAGTACAATGGAACGGACATCACATCTGGACTGCCTCGAAAAGACACGCTTGAGGTAACTCACCTGTGAAGACTGGCAAAGCAGTATGTATTGCGTACCCCATGCACGCCATGTATACTATGAGAAACAAAGAGTGAGGGCGAGAGACTCACGCCGAGGCCAGGGTGGGCTCCAAGAGATGGATTTGAATTTGGATTTGAATTTTGAGCAAGGCACAGTGAGTAGTAAGGTAAGCAATGACTGACTCGCAGCAAATTTAATGAATTCAGATGTGCGCTCACTGAACTGGTGTAGCGGGCACGGCGTGTGTCCAGACACGTTTGTTTCGCAGCGGGCAACACTTCCTCAAAGTGGTAAGATGGCCGTCTGAAACGCAGTTGATGGTGGAATGGGATCCCGACGCCGTCACCCAAGCTATGGAGAAGGTTTGAAGGGAAAGAAGAGAAGAGAAAGAAAAGAAGAGAAGAGAAGAGGAAAAAAGGCTTCGGACGAAGAGGAGGCGCGCCATAATCGACAAGATAAGTGGAAAGTACGAAGTTCTCTGATGGTGATCCCTGCATGTTTCTGTATCCTTTTGGGATATATGGGAATCTAGGAATTAAGGAAATAGGAAATAGGAAATAAGCAATATCAGAATGAGTGAGTGACTTGCAACTGTGATGAGCTGACCAATGGGACATGGGGTTTCTCCGAGATGAGATGGAGGGGGAGAGAAGAAGCTCGCATACATATTCTCCGTGTAGCTGAGTTAAAAGTAAATCCTAGGTACGGTCCTAGGTACGGCAAGGCAAGGTAAGGCAAGGTTTATACGGACCATACATACTATACAATACAATACAATACGGTACATATATGTACAGACAGGCATGCTTTCCGTCCTCCGAAAAGTACGGGATGATCGTGTACGATAGCCTCTGCCTTTTTCACTGCCCTATTCAAACCGACAGCCGATGCTATCCAACTCGACAATATCATTCTACCCTGCCTGATGTATGTACATGAGAAGTGAAGTAAGAGTGCAGTGTCGTGCACTGTGTCTTCGTATGATATATACATCCCTTGTGTCATGCATACATATTTCTTTCTCTCCTCGGAGCCACGGAGGTACAAACGTCGTTTCAGGTCAGGTCCGTAAGGGCTCTTGATGCGGAAATATCGAAGAGCTGAGCTGCATTTGCGGTCATGCATGTCTACAAAGTACCATACTCTTCCTATCCATATGTGGTCTTATCCTTGCCGTGGAGCAGCATCTAGTCTCCGAGACGCGAGTCTCATCTTCGGCGGATCTACAACTCGGCTGCGGAGAACAGAGATACATACATATGTACAGGTAAGAAGAAACTGTAAAAATGTCTCATGGCTTTTATCGCCTCCTCTCCTCAAGCCAGATGAGATGGTGACGCAGCACGGAGGACATGGGGGTTTCCCGTCGTCTACCAAAGTTTGTTGAGCACGTTGAACCCTTTTTCTTTCAAAAGGGCTGTTATCGTAGCTTATAACCTTTTACATCATGTGGCTAAAATACTTTCAGTGGCATGAATTTCTAACGTGGATGAGGGACTGTTCAACGATACCTGAGTAATCATCTGGCTTTCGGGGCCAGGAGCAATCTAACGACGTCAGGCAGAGCTGTCCGTGTCCGCGGCGATTAAAGTGCCGGAAAAGAAACTTAGTCGTTAGCAGTGATAGTGGAGCTTCATACCTAACGCAGGATGTACTGCGTATATGTATGTAAGGACATACATACCAGAAAGACTCAGCCAGAGCCTATGTACGTATGGGCGGTATTGTGTCGCCATCTTTTCCTTTACACGAGCATGATCTCAGGGATTCTGCAACAATGGAGATGGTATTCCACATGAAGTTCAGATTAACATTCTCGCCCACATGCACACATTGTCATTGTTGTGCATCATATCCGAGGGTACCATGCTATTCCATGCTATGCCATGCCATGTCCACCCCGATCATGCATGTTGCAGCCGAGAAGAAGAGGAGAACAGCGAGTGAAAAAGGCATAGGCAAAGTACGGATCGTATTCATATACGCCTACGGATCTGCCAGCTGCTTCAATGCCTACCTTTGTACTTCACCTCCTTCGATAATATCGCGACGGCTCTTGAAAAATGTAGTGTGATGGTGCGTGGGAATAGAGGACTATCATCTTCCATCCTAATAACCTGCATACTGTGTAAGCCTTCCAAGCGCCTACATAAAACTCGGCGCATATCTCTACCTTTGAGATCGCCCGATAATGGAACCACCTTCCGAGACATATTTCTTGTATCAACCTACGTAGAGTATCGATACTGTTGCATTCTGTTGAGGAATCCTCCTGGCTCGAGAGTACGTAATACAAGATTCTTTCTCTGCTTTTTCTCGCAGCCGAGGTTTGTGACATTCATCCTCATTACTCAGCCTTGCGAGACCACCGACGACACGCCACCAGCTATCGGACATTATTTTTCCTTGCAAAGTCTTCTAGAAGACACCCAGATCCCCTGTCAGAAATTCGGCCCAAGGCCTATCTAGTCAGTGACATTCCACATTACAACAACCACTAACAGGTCGAAAATGCAACTATATTCTCCACAATCAGTTTGTCAGGAAAAAGATATGCAATATCCCCTTCAATTATGCATGAAAACTCGAGTCCCTCTCCATGGTTCTTTTTTTCCCTCTTTCCTGTTTTTTTCGCCTCTCCCGCTCGATGCTTGAGAAAAGTCTCTGCAAGTTTTGTACCTCGGTCTCCGTGGAAGACGTCAAAAAAAAAAAAAAAAATGGCGGCCCCTCAAACAAGGCCATAGTATGGCACTGGCGTGCGCGCAAAACACATGGCTCCGGCGCAATAACCACATGCAGAAATACAGCTCCGAGCGAGACAAAAGCAAGGGCAGATGATAGAAACAGAGAAGATAGATGGTATGTAGAATAAAAATTGAAGACGCAGAACATGAATGAGTTTAGAAGAAAGCATGGATGGGAATGCGATTGCCAATAGGAACAAAACAGGAAAGGATAATTAAAATAAATAAAAGGAAAAACGAATTAACCTTTATTTCTTACATACCTTTCATGCTTTACATGAGGAATCTCCAGGTACACAATTGTACCATAAACTAACTCCTCACCAAAATTCTACACGCGTAAACTGCCCCTCTCCATCCGGCAGAGCGTCGAAAGGCAAGAGGCGAGAAGGATCAAGTAGCAGGGCTCATGAAAGCCAGAAGGGGGTGAGAAGCACGGCGATCCGGTCAGCAGCGCCTGGAAGCGGTATGAAGGCCGTGTGGGGAATGACAGCGGCCGAGAAAATACGGAGTACATCACGGAGGCGGAGGACGGAGGAACTGATAGTTGTGGACTCGACACGGCACATACATATGTGCTGAGAAAGCATGTGGAGGAGGGAGGGGGGGAATAGAGGAGGTGGAGTATGTGATTGTCATGTTATGGGAATGTGTGGATGTGTTGCTTTACATGTGCTTTGCTCGCTTTGAGATGGTGAGTGATGTGATGTGAGTGAGTAGGAGAAGTACGACTCGACGTCGGCGATAACAACGACACGGCACAAAACAATGGAGGTTCGATGAAGCACGTCACGATAACGAGGCACGGCATATATCCAAACTGAGACTCGGATCATAGGCATGCATGGCCTTGTGCTGCCAAGCCAACAACCTTATTGTGCTTATTTCGCCTCAGCCTGTCGGTGTGCTTCTCCCAACTGTCGTCCATAGATGTCGGGCCTGGAGGTCTCATTTACGTATGATACAGATACATATGCTGTCATGGTGGCGGGAGTCAAGCCCAGTAGAGTGCGATGCAGGATGCGACTTGTGCAGCAGAGCCGTCCCCAGTCTCAAGTATGCATGCAATGGGATGTCGATGATCTACGCGCGGGGATCAGCAAATCTGAACGACGCAGGATGCCTCGGTTCGTTCAACCGCATCAGATCTGTTGTGCTTGCCGTGGCTCACTAATCATGGTCTGTAACTGGTTGTCGAATGCGAGTTTCATGCGTTGTAAAATGCTGTTACTGTATATCGTAGTCACTGCGAATGTCTTTCCAAGAGATGCTAATTTATGCACTGTACCTGATTCAGTCCGAAATTCACACACTGCACCATGTCGAGAGGAAGTGGGTCATTGACTTGACAAGCATCTGTCGCTCATGTAGAGTAAGCACTCTATTTTCGAGACAAATCATGAAGCGTAGATAACAGTCAGCATTGATGATCTGATAACAGACGACCTGGGGATGAATCTGCAATCGATCAAGCCCCTTAACATCACTGAGTGTGCCCCTTGATAGATCCGATGTCATCATGATCATGAAATCTTGTCTGAATATTTTCCCTCCATAACCAATCATCTAATTCATAGCTTATGTTCATCCATGTACTTAATTCTGATACTGACAGCACGTCTGTGAGCTTCGAGCTCCTCAACCTTTGCCAATTGCATGACAGCTCCCCCAACATTTCTAAGGCCCTGTGCCGTCAAATTCGAACTAGTAATATGCTTGAGATAAGAAGCCAAGTTGACACCAGAGTATTGCTTAGCATATCCGTATGTTGCTAGAAGGAAGACCCACTGTTAGTGGGGGAATAATCATTTTTATGCTATGGAGTGGGGGTAACTTACGAAGAGAGTGGTTAACACCTGCGGAATAATCGCCAACACTTTCTGGAGTCCATTCGCCAATGAAAACACTACCAGCATTCTCAACCATATCCACGATGTTAGCAGCGTCCTTGATCTGCAAGATCAAATGCTCAGGAGCATAATCGTTCGACAGACGCATAGCCTCACTAATGTCGTTGACGACGAGCGTGATGGAGTGGCTAATGGCACCTCTGACAATATCCACTCTTGGGAGAGCCATGGCTTGAGCATGAAGTTCATCCTCAATAGCTGCAAGTTCCTTCTCAGAAAGGTCAATAGCAATAAGAATAACCTGACTGTCAACGCCGTGCTCAGCTTGTGAGAGAAGATCAGAGGCAACAAAGGCAGGGTTGGCATGCTTGTCGGCAATGACAAGTACCTCAGATGGACCAGCTGGCATATCAATTCCAACGCCAGCGTTAGTATCGTTGCTGACGTACATTTTAGCAGCAGTGACAAATTGGTTACCTGGTCCAAGAATCTTGTCAACCTTTGTGACACTCTCAGTACCATAGGCCATAGCAGCTACAGCTTGGGCGCCACCTGCAAGAACGATGCTTTCGGCACCGACCTTGTGGGCTACATAAACGATTTCGGGGGTGATGGAGCCATCGGCTCTAGGTGGAGATGCAAGAACAATAGTCTTGCAACCTGCAACCATTGCTGGGACACCAAGCATCAACGCAGTACTTGGGAGAACAGCAGTTCCACCAGGTACGTACAAACCAACACGCTCAATTGGGCGAGAAAATCTGCTGCAGACGATACCAGGCATGGTCTCAACTTGCAGTGGCTTCTCTTCCTTCTGAGCAGCGTGAAACTTTCGGATGTTTTCGAAGGAGATGTCAATAGCTTCAATAGTCTCTTTTGGAAGATTCATCAGAGATTGTGGGAAAGGCGCTTTAAGGACTGGGGAGGTCAATGAGGTTGCCTTCTCAAACTTGTGCGTAAAGCCCAAAAGAGCCGCATCTCCGCCTTCACGGACCTCCTTGATGATAGGGTTGACGATACCCATGATGGTCTCAGTAGACTTCTGTGATGGTCTCTGAAGAGCCTTCTTCAAAGCAGCCTCAGATGTCTCTGCAGCATTGATACGACGCATGAGAATTTTACTATCCTTGATACCTGCTGAATCTTCGGTTGCCTTTGGTACTGATGCAGCCTCCTTGACGATCTCCTTGGTGGATGGCTGGGAGCTGCCGTTTGTAATACCTTCCTTTGCTGCCCATTGACCCTTGGCATCACCTTGTCTCCGCTTCACCTTGACACTCTTTGCGTCTAAGCTTCTCTCGATATCGGCAAGGGAAACACCCGCACTGACGGCCTTTGTCATGGCAAAGTATATGAGATCTGCGGCCTCGAAAGCCACATCCTCCTTGGTCTTCGCATCACACAGTTCTTCAGCTTCCTCCATAATCTTCGCGCGTAATAATTTCTCATCGTTGAAAAGTCTAGCCGTGTAGGATCCTACTGGTGCAGATGCCTTGCGTGATTGTAATGTCTTCTCGAGTTTAGAAATTCCTGTGTACTCGCCGAAACATGATGATTGAGGAAGATGGCAGAATCCTATAAATGTCAATACAAATCACATGGGTATAAGGGTTCCTAAGAACTCACCACGTCCCTTCTGGCGTACAACAAATTTCAAACAGTCTTGATCGCAATCCAACGCGATCTTAACAAGCTCTTGAGTATCACCAGAAGTAGCACCTTTGTACCACAGACCACGCTTTCGGCTTTGGTATACGCCTGTGCCGGTCTTAAGAGATTCTGCCAAACTCTCTTGGCTGCTGTACACTAATCCAAGCGCAATACCTCTCTCGTCTGTGACAACAGTAGGAATCAGCTTGTCCTGGCGATCAGAGCTCCAAGAAGCACCAATGAATGCAGGAATGGAAATCTTTCCGTCTGTAGGAGCGTTCTCCACCGACAAGGATGTACTTGGAATAATTGGAACTGCTGAGAATTCGCGAGCAATGTCGACGAATGCATTGATATCGGAGTTATCCACGTAGAGGAATACTGGCGAAGTCTTGCTCTCCTGGAACTTCTGAAGCGCAGACTTGCAAGCTGAAGTATCCTTTCCAGCATAAATCAAAACTCCAGCTGATGAAGTCTTGGTAACCTTCTCAATTGAAGCATCAACTGCTAGGACAATTCGGTCGCCATATTTCTCGAGCTCACTGATCTGGGTGGCATTGACAAAGATCTTTCGGGCGCCGGCGTCGAGAATCGATATGATATCTTCGGAGGAGGTGATAGAGGTAACATCGACGTGGGTTTCTATCGAGACGTGTCTTTGGAGAAATTGAAGGAGTCGATCGACATCGTCATCGTTGGCGACAAAATGAACGCAACCAAGCAGAGCCAATTGTGCGCGTGAGAGGCCTGTGGATTCTTCTGCTGGTCCCTGTGAGAGACTAGCAAAAGGAATCAGTGGAATTGGTAGAGTTGTTTCCATCTTGAATGTTGGGATTGACCAGCGATCAAAAATGGATAATATGGATTTTTTATGTGAGTCAAAGAAAGTCGATGATGGTAAACGTCGATAGTGGGCGGCCGATTGCCGGGTACAGCGCACTGGAGGGGCAGAGTTTCCAATCACAAAATCAACGTCAGTCCAGAGCTAGGTCTGTGCTTCATCGCAACTGCAGGGATCTGTCAGTCTGTCCGTCGCAACGCAGCCAGCAACAACTGAATGATTCAAAAGCTCCATCCAGTTGCCCATCGCGTTTGCGACAACGCGTCTACGATTTATTCCATCAGACAACTACTCACTCCTTCATGAACGTCGTATTTGTCTCACAACGAGGTATCGACAGCAGCATATATCTTTACGATTGAAGGATCATAGCTCTATCGTATTGAGCACCTCATCCTGCGCATTGAACTTCCAAGAGCGCGACGCGCAACTCGACAACACAATAGTTCCCATCTCAGCGACTGCTAGAAAGTCACATATCAATCTCTAAGATCATTGCTCTCAAACCACAATCACAAATCTGACGAATCATATCAAAATGGCAACCAACGGCGATGCACCACAGACGAATGGCCATGCAGCCTCGCCCATCTCCCAACCTGCACCTGCACCAGGAGCTTCCCAGTCACAACAATCTTCTGCTGCCACGATGGCAGCATCACAACCGGCAATCCCAGCGACATCTCGCGACGATAGCGGGCTCTCCAAACGTCCACGCGATGCCCGGCTTGTTCACCTTCTCCTTTCCTCACTTGGGGTCACCGCCTATCAAGAGCGTGTTCCCCTTCAGCTTCTCGATTTCGCATACCGACATAGCTCTTCCATTCTTTCAGATGCTTTACATCTCTCTTCGGATGCATATGTCTCACAACAAACTCGTGCACGAGATGCCCCACCTGGAGGCATGAAAGATGCGGATGGTCAGGTTAATATGCAAGCTATCAAGCTTGCTATTGAAAGCCGTCTACAATATCAGTTTGCGGGTAACTCGGCAGGTGGTCTCAGCAAAGACTTTCTCTTGGAGATCGCAAACGAGAGAAATAAGGTTGCACTGCCCAGGTTGGTACAGAACGACTGGGGTGTTAGGTTGCCTAACGAAAAGTTTATTTTGACTGGTGTCAGTTGGGGTTTAAAGGATGGGGCCTGGGAACAAGAAGGGAGTGATGATGATGACGACGAATCGGAAGCTGAGCAACCCGCAGATGTTACCATGAGCATGGACGGCCCTGCTGCTGCTGATGACGAAGAAGGTATGGAGGACGCCGATGAGGGTGGAAAGATGGAGGACATATTTGGTCCAGATGCAGGAGATGCAGACAACGATGTTGCAATGGAATGAGGGGTAAAATTGGCAGTTGCCGGCGTTCACGGGAGAACATGGATTTCGGAGTTTGGGGATAGTGTATGGCACGATTCAAGAACGGGAGGGCATGGCTTGGCCTGGCAGTACATATTGTACCTGCAGATGGCTCCGCGCCACAAAAGTCGATATATTATCTGACATAGAAGGGAAACATAGATGAATGCATCTAAGGTTAACGATGTGTCTGCACCTTGGCAATCTTCTGCTAGGGTGCAGTGGATATTGGATGCCCAGTGCGTATGACATTCTTCGTTGCTGCTTGTGTTAATCATGAGCTTCTTTTGTGGCCATGACTACTTAAGCATACCATTAGGGGATACTTCAAAAGTGATCATTTCCTTCGAAAATGCGGCATAGAAGCCATTACAACATCGTCTAGCCTCACCATATATTCCCCCTTTTCTTAGCCATTCCATTCAGTTCTTGAGTTATTGGTTCCATAACGCCAAAGGATCGTCCCATGTATCCACCACCCTTCCAGACAAGTGATTACTGACTCGGGTAAGTGGCGAATATAATCATCACCATTATCCACAGCGACATCGATGTCAATATAATGCTAGCGCTATTAACGCCAGCCGCGCGAATCGCGCAAATCGCATAGGCTTACAAATCGTGAGCGCTTCCATTTTCCTTCCCGCCCCTCATCAGAAATAAACATTTTCCATTACTTCTACGAACCACCAGCCGTTGCCTCATAGCGTCATCAAGGCTTTTCAAGCCGGCATTGTCGGAATGTCGCACTGCGTTGTGCTGCAAAGACAAAAAAAGCTTCTTCTGCCGTTCCATGTTCATTGCCATCTAATCACGATTCGATTTCGCCAACCTCACCCTCCCTTCAACCTCGCACCCAACAGCCTACATAAAGCACCTCGCACTCCCCAAGACTGCGCATCCTCCACCCCGCGCTCTGTGGACCATGGCCCGCCATTCCACTCTCACCCACGGCTCTCATCATCCCACCAATCCACTCTACGCCCCCAAAAGGTATCCGGCGGCCCACCCCTGCCCATCATAACCCAGACTACGGAGTAAATGTCTTCCATGCTCAGGAAGCACTATCCGCTCTCCCCGGCCAAGGGGGGCCTGTAGTGCATTGCATGTGCATATGGCATGGGTGCCATGTAGGCACTAGGATATGGCATAAGCTTCACCTTCCCTAAATTTTCTCGCACTTCCGTAACAGGCTCGCTGCATGAGGCTGAATTCTACTCGGCTCTTGTACTTTCTGGCTCTGAAATGCTATTGAAAATCGTTCTGCTCTAAATAGGGAAGTGGGGTGGTTCAGTGATCAGATAGGGGGATTTCTTTTTGGGAGGGAGCTGCATTCTTACGGTGAGTGCTCTGTAGAGTGGTCTCTTTGCTTCCTTTTATTCTCCGGCTTCGGACAAATGAACCTTCTCGACCTGAGATCCATATTCAAAATTCGATGCTGGGGTTTTGTTGAGGTAGTAAAGCCGTGTTCGTTGTTGACGGGTATGATTCTGCTCCATATCAGTATTACTATATGCCAATTTCTAGATATGGGAATGTGCCACAAACCCTTTCAATGTTTAACCGCCGTACCTCCCGTCTCTCTCTCTGTCTCTCTCTTTCATCATCTTCTGCTGACTGTATTAAAAACATGTATATTTAAGTTGGTTGGATGCATGATGACATGCATTAATATCACTTTCAGCCACACGCAATCGACGATCGTAACAATACTGTAATGACCGGGCAGAACGCCTGGCAAGTTGCTGACGTGCGGGTGTAACACGGGAAGAAAAAAGGGGAGAAGAAGCTGTGACTAGTGTCATTCTTGGGGATGGAAATAGATAAAGGGAGTTGGCTCCGATGTCAACAACCTTCTACATGGGAACACAAAATCTCAGGCACGAAACGAACCCGACGGCTGCAAGCACGATACCGGTGACGCGAAGTCCTCGGTGCCGGGAGGGTCTTCTATCGGAATGGAGAAAGCACACAAAGTGGGCTCATGCATCACTCCATAGCTCCTCTCGCACGTTCTTCCGCAAATATGGGATGCAGGTTCAGCATTGATGATAAGAGAAAAATATAACATGATTCTGGAAATCAGTGTTTCAAAAGCCCGCGTCACACTCCATACATATGTACACAGGATGTACTGAGCATGTACCTACTTAAGACATCCGGAGCAAGTTAATGAGACAAGCAGCTGGACCAAGACTGGCAATCAGTGACGAAAACAGGCAATAGTATAGAAGAACGGCACTGGCGATATGCCTAATAAGAACGTGTGGTTTACATACCCATGGCCCGTGGATTCAATGCCTCCACCGCTCGTGCGTGATGAGATGCAGCATCTGGTATTCTAGATGCTGCACGAGCAAACAGGCTATAGCAAGTTCAGGCCTCCTTGTACGACTCTTCCCAGGATGCCACGCAGGGCCGACCCATGATCGCATGCGAGGTGCCCTTTTCAGTTGAACCCCTCCCTTGCTATACAGATGGCGCCCCTGTATGCTGCTTTCGCAAGCATGAGATGAGGATAAAAAAAAATCTCCATGAGAACTGATAGCAATGAAAATCACGCAAGGTGTAATTGTCATGTAAGTATTACGTTACGACTCGATTGTCTGTAACGGGATCGAAGTCTGAGCTGTAATGAGGTAAAGCATAAAATGCTGAATGGGGATAAAAAGGTTAGAACATAAAGTGATATATCATTTTCACATGGGCGCGGCAAAGGCTTGATAATGATGTATTCCTGCATGGCGTGGAATGCTGAGCAACGCGATAAGCAACATTCGGGAAACTTCACGTTTTTGTTTTGGAGTGCAGATGATCAAAAAGGGTATTCAGTTCTATCTACTTCTTTGTCTAATTAATATTTAAAATTGACTTGGCAAACAGCAAATCGCTTTTGTTGTATGAGACATTACCTGCCGCGTGAAAATAGAAAATTAACGAGACACCTGACTGAGAAAAGTTGAAACCCTTTTTTGGAAATCCCTTGGACTTTTGTGCTTCTGGAAGGAGACGCTTTTGAGTCGAAATAGAGGATTTTGGTGTGAATCGAAAATAAAAAAGGAACTGGCGCAGATAGGAAAATCGTGGATTCTCGTGAAAAAAAAAAATGAAAAAAAAGAGAAAAGGATAACAAAGCAAGAGCAAATTCCAATGATGCTGGCCTAACCGGAACGCCGATCGCAATGACTTCATGATATCCCTTTTGAAGTTCCTTTGCGTACATATTAACCGCCCTAATGCAATAACGAAACCGAAATCGAACCCTGACTCATCTGGAGCCAAGCGAAGGAAGAAAAAATACGTGTTCCTCTACTTTCTCGTTGGGAGGCGTCATCGCTGGAGTTGGTGGATACAGGAAATTTCGTGGTGAAATTGTGATCTTTCTTTCGGTATCGAAGCGCTTCTCGATTAAAGACGACTCGAGAGCAGCTTTCTCGCCGCGGTAGCGGATGAGACCTTCGCCCTCCACCTCGCATGTGAGGATTTGGCTCTGGCGTGGTTGAGGGGCCATACGTTCGTTGTCGTCGGCATCACCATCTTCTCGACTACCCCATGATGTCTACGATTATTAGTAAAGAACGTAGACAGATAGATCAACTATGACATACCACATGAAGAGTGCATAGAGCGAATAATTTGATGAGGCCATGTAATTGGCCGAAGATGACGGCGGCTGGGAGGTACATAATATCGGAAGTACGACGACGGAACAGGCCGATCAACTTGACCACCTTGGAGAATGCGAACCAAATGCTGTGTGCAACAATGGCAATCGTTGCTACTGTTGGATTCCAAGCTTTCGATGCTTCCCAGAGCGCGTAGAAGATGAATGGATCCATAACGAATGCGAGGGAGGAGAAAGTCGTCAAGTGAAGAGCGTATGTGGACCAAGGTTGTTGTCTGCGCAAGATTAGCATAGGACCGATCACCAATTATAAGACTACTCACTTCCAAACGTAACCTTCAGTTACCAGACTTGTCCAGTTGCTACGCCAGTTGCTTCGAGCCCATCTCAAACATTGACGGAGGTATTTGGGGTTGTTCTCTAGAGTCGTTTCGATCTGGCAGCCTTCATCGTATTGAATCCATGTCTTCCAGCCCTTCGAAACGAGCCAACGAGTGATGAAGTTATCATCATCTGCGTTGAGAATGTAGTTGCCCCATCTTTCATTCTTAAAGCCAGTCAAGAACTCAATATCCTGCAAGATGTCGCTTCTGAAAGCACATGTACGTCCTGACATGCAAGAGGTACCGCCATCAATGTGGTGGGTGGCAGAAATTTCAAAGTTTCGTCTCTCGATATATGCTGCGCCCAAGAAGTTCCAGATGTATTCATCAATGCTACCTTCTTCCAGACGTTTGACTCTCTGAGAAGGACCAACAGCACCAATAGCCTTATCTTCAAACGGAGCAAGCAACCAAGGAAGAATGGTGTCTGGCCAAGTAACATCGTCATCTGCCATAATGGTGATATCGGTCTTGACCTCTCTCAAAACTTCACAGACCTGGAGACGCTTATTTGCGATTGGAGATTGGAAAACTCTAACAGCTTTGGAGCTGAGAGTGGCTGCAAATTTCTGCAATGTTTCGTACTTGTCGCTGGTAGTAACCAAGATGAGCTCGCAAGGGCAGCAGGCGAGGATGCTCTCCAATGACTCTCTGAGGTCCTCAAAATTGATGTGGATGGTGGGAATGATGACGGTAGCATCTCCATTGGTGAGGCGTGTTTTGCTCTGAGAGATTGGAACGGATTTGTAAGTCCAATGGGATATCGTATGAACGATAAGTCGTACATAGCGCCATGACCTTTAAATTTCATCAGTCTCAAATTGTGTTGAATATAACAAAGAGAACACCTTCCGTCTGCCAAAGAAAAGAAAGAGAGGGGGGGGAAATCAGACTAACCATGTGATGAAGAAAACCCACTCCCAAAATGAGAGGGCAGTGAGAATGTACTGCATACCGAATTCGGTGTACAGTGGTTCAGAGTGTTTGGAATGCTATTATTCGTTCGGATCGGCAATGCAGTACTGCAGATTGGCGATAGGGAGGCGTGGAGAGCAACGTAAGTGGTGCTGGGTAAGAAGGTTGTGGCGTGCTCGTGCTGGTTCCAGAAAGCAGCCTTTTTGAAATTCTAATATGTGTCGAAAGATACACCAGCTGAATAATAGAACTCAGAAGGTATGTAGGTATCGAAGACTTCGACTTTGTGCGTATCACAATTGGCGCTGGGAGGACGAGTTTGAGCGTGAATGAGGATGGAAATACAGAAAGGTCGCATGTGACTGAACAGGCCGCCCAAATTCGAAATAAAAACGAATTGATCAGAGAGAAGTTGTGTGGTAGAGCTGGAAATCGAAATAACCGTGTCGAAGGATTTTCTGGAGAATTTTGAGACTGTACTTGGTTGTTCTTGTGTTTGGAGGATGGACGTAGAGATAGAGAGTGATTCGGATGCGAATTCCGGGATCAATTGAAGCTCAATTGAGAGGCAGTCAAGGCTCAAAAGTACTTTTTGTCTTCCTCGAACTTCGATTTTTTCCCTTGCGGCCGGCCCACTGAACAAATTATTGAGAGGAGGCGTACGGAAAATAGATATCTGATAATAATAGGATGGTGATTGGGAGTAAAGAAGGACTGAGAGACCGTAAGATCATTCAACGACCGTTAACTGCTGTACTGCCGTAAAAGCTCTTTTTTTGCTGCTCCTTTTTCAACGAGACTCTTCCTCTTTTTTTTTAGACCTTTTTGCAACTGAGGGGGATAAAATATACAAGACCGAACAAGACCCTTCATTAACAAGTCATGAAGAAAGAAACCGCCCTGGACAACATCTTCCCGGGTGAGATGTCTCGAGGTCTATATAGTTCAGCCACGAGCACGAGCGAGAAAAAGGTCAGTGCGATCTATCACATTTCAACTCGAGATTTGTGGAGACTCAGAATATGAAGTCAGTAGTTAGTAGTAGCTCCGTTAAGGTAGCCTTTTGTGTAGGCAGGCACAGTACAAGAAACCTAGCCTGGTCTGCTCTTGTTTTCCAGGGTTTGCCGTCGAGGATGCCAGGAGCTGGCTAGGACTACAGGCCGCGGACATGGTATGGGGGTGGTGGTAGTTATGGGTTGACAAACTGTCAAGGGCATGGGGGGGGGGGGAGGGGAGTGTTGGGGCCATGAAGTAGACCAAGCATCTTTTTAGCTGGTAATGTGGACAATGGAGTGACTTAAGCCAATGTACGGAGTACGGGCCACGGACGTATTGATCAATCTGTGAGCAGAGAGGAGAAGAGTATGGATAGGATAGATATATGGATGGATGGATGTAGTAGGTAGGTAGGTGATGTTTGATTGATACCAACATCGTACCCACGTAGTAAGAGCAAGTGTGAATTGTATGTATTCAAAAGTCTGTATATACTAACACAGAATGTATTTAAAGAAAAAAGGTTGTTTTGTTGTGGGGGTGGTTTGTGTGTAAGAATACGTGTACCTGTAGACTCCGACTCCGACTCAGGTACATCATAATAAGGTAGCACATAGCTTGTATTGTACATACATATTATATTTTGTATTATATTCTTTATTCACCTACACATGTTATATGTGTATGTATGTATATGACGGCATATGGTAGTTGGCTGGTTTGTAACGATGTGTGTATATATGTACGTACATACACACACGCACGCACACACATATATGTATACATATAACATGTATGTATATATAAGTAAGTGTAACTAAAATGTATGTATGTGCATCTTATTTCTACCTCTTTCTTATATCTGCTCCGTCGCCCTCTCTCGTAGTCTTGCCTCATTGTAGATGTTCCTCAATAAACAATTATTGATCTATCACACCTGTTCATCTCTCTGCGTATCCATTCCTTGAGGCTGGTTACGGTCTCTTTCCGCTATGCCATATTATGATCACCCCACGTTCCCGATTGTGTTCCACCTTAGTCGTAGCCACTGTCAACTACCGCCATTGTTATTTCTTTCACCTCACCCGAAATGCAAGATTAGTTCCAACAGGAGAAACAAAAAGCAGAAACCGACCCAGAACCAGAAACACTACTTTCAAAGAGGATTCTCGGGAAAATTCCTTTTTTAGTTCCGCACACAATTTTATTTTTACTTCGGTTTCATCTTTTTCCCTTTCAATTCCCTTAGCCGTTCGTTCCCTTGGAAAGTTTTCGCATCGCTCTAGAGCCTGCCTCTCGCCTACTCGCCTGTTCGCCTATCCCTCTGTGTGTACTACAGGTAGTATGTATTTAGTAAGGTAGGTTGAAGCCGAGCGCGGACTTTTCATAGTTCCAAGAGTTTAAACTGTGAGCTGATCACCACCGTCGATGGGCACGGAGAACAATGGCGGGGGACGAGACAATAGGTAAATACTAGACTAAGGCCATTCGGCGTTCAATTCCGGTGGTGCTTGTCTACAGAGGGTTGTAAAGTGACTGGAAATGGACATATGGGTGAAGTGATGATGAGTAAGTGATTTCAACGTACGAAGTACGGCCGGGCTGGCGGGGGGATCGAGGTGGCTTTTGCTTTTTGTGTTCGTGCTTTCACTTTGACAGCAGTCTGAACAGGGCATCCCCTTCCACCCCTCATCCACCGTCATCGAGGCCAATTCAAATTACAGGCCTCATCCACGTTCAAGAAGTGCTGATATGAGGAAACCCTGGCGCTTGTCACTTCAGTGGCACCTCGGAAAATGAATACTACTACACACATACATACTACATACAAAGACAAGAGCACAACATTGACACACACTCTATCTTGCCTCCTCGGCCTCGTCCTCGTCCTCCTCCTCTTCCTCCTCCCCGTCGCCCTTCCTCCCTTGACTTCACCTCCCTCCCTCACCCCACACCCAAACGCGCATCGCATATCGCACATCGCTCTACCTTACATACAGAGAGATACCGAGGGTAGGTGCATGATCGGGGCCAAAGCCGAACATCACTAGGATATGTGTAGCACGCAAGCAGGCAAGACATACGCGCAAGAGAGACAATAATAACACAGAATGTTGGAGAGATGAGTGGTAGGGGGAGAGCCTTTCGATTCAGATTTAGATTCAGGTTCAAGTTTAGGTTGAGTTCCGGCTCGACTCGAGAGGCGTGAGAGGCTCGAAGGGAAAAGCAGCAGCAGAGATTGTGGATTGGTTGGTGGTGGTGGTGGTATTGTTCACGGTGGATTATGGGTTGAGCATTATGGGCCATTAGACAAAATATTGAGGTGCGTGGAACTATTTTCATTGAATTGTGGATTGTGGATTGTGGATTGTGTGTGGATTTGACAGATCATAGACTGTCGACTGTCAACTGTGGATGGTCATGGTTGGCTGTGGATGTGGTCCGTCGTTGAGAGGCGCTAGTACTCTTTCACCCACGGCAGGAATATGCAGCCGGCTGGAAAGGTTCGAGGGTAAGTCGAGGTACCCTACGTGCCTCCGTGCCTGCCAACAACCTACATGTGTACATTACATACATACATACATACATACATACACATACATACATACATAGTACACACTTACATACATAATATGTACACTCACTCACTCGCTCACTCACTCGCTCACTCACTTTGCTTCATCCATCGACCACCGCACAATTAATGAAGCGGAGACCGATGCTTATGGAAGACAGTACATATGCTTACCTCGAATACACTTTTTCTTGCTCGTGTCAGAGAGTAGAGGATTAGTCTTCGTCCTCCCGACATATCGAGAGTGCAAACAAGGTTGGCCATATGTGCTGCTTGACAAAAGCAGATTCAGATGAACGGACACACCTTAAGCTTTATGAAGGAACTTTGATCGTCTGCTAACTACATACAGCTTCACAGTGCATGTACCTCGCTCACTTCAGGTCAGAGTGACATATACTTACTACCCAGACCATCGAACGCCCGGCTTCAGAGAGGAGGCGAAATAAAGATACAGTACATACATAGAGAAAAGGCACGGCATCCTTACAAACTTGCTCTATTGCTCATCAATGTTGATCATCTGTTCCGAATGAGTGTCTTCTGCATAGCTAGACCAATTTCGCATCATACATTCGCAGATAGCACTTAGTTCCGTGCGTGTACAGTATGTCGGACGATCTACTCCGTATTCCCCAATTCCCCTTCCTCAGATCCTTCACATACGAGCGACACACGCAAAATCTCTCCTGCGATTATGTATGTATGTATAATATGTACTACACATGCGGAATACGTAAGTACTAGTACTCCGAGAACATATGTCCATATCGGGAATACGTACTAATTTCTTAGAGATGGAGTACGCATGCTCTATTGATGCGCTTTGTTCTATTTTACATTCTCGTTCGCCCTCTTCGGAACTTCGTTCCTCGTACTTCGTACCTTGTGCTTGACTTTAAAATTGTAAGAGGTATAGCATTCACTTTGCTTTCCGAAATGGGCGTTGAGGGCTGCAATTCATCTGTATGTTGGTTTACGTCTATGGCACGCGAAGCTGTAGCCAGATCCCTAACGGCACGTTCGCAATTATCTAACCTCTATAATCGTCTTTCTTTCGTATTTTCTTTTCCTTTCTTTTCTTCTCTTTTCTTTTCGTCCGTCTCTATCTGCGTGACCTGCGCATCATCATCTCTCTGTCATTATTTTTGGCTTTTCTTCTTTGGTCATTCTTTGGCTATTATTACTGTAATCAGATTTTCGGCCCACAAGTATGCAATCACCTTACAGTAGCAGAGTCAGTGTACCCAGTAAGTACGTACACTTTCTGCTCTATTCCTCTTTTACAGGGCCTGCGGTGATTTCCCGAACATTCAGACGCGCGAAAGCCGGAGCACGAGCATCAGCACAAAGCACGAGCACCGCAAGCAAGTGTGGAGACAGCGCCATCAAAAGATACCTACCTGCAGGGAACGTTGATGTCGATAATTTAGCGACCAACGAGGGTCCAACTAACGAATTACTGCACAATGAGAGAACAGGCATTGTTAAAGTAATGGAAAGAAAAAGTTAGGGAAAAAGAGTGAGAATACAAGAGTCATGAAGCAAGAGAAATTAGAACGGAAAACAGGCAAAGAAAAAGAAAGAAAAATATTTGAAGGGACAATAGCGGCGACAAGCCGGCAACAGTAATATCGCATACTCCGAATGTACATTGGTTACTCGTTGATGATGTATTTGAATGCTACTGACGGGCCACATTCTTTGCTTTCTTTCATTCGACTCTGATTGTTTCTCACCACCGTCGAGTGTGATAATGGCTTGCCTCGTCACCTAATAGATATGAGAATATCATTAAAAATAAATATATATTGCATCATGGTCAGCAGTGATCATCAGCCTCATTGTGCCATCACAAATCTGGACAAAATATGGGACATTCCGTCATGACATTGCTTGATATCAAGATATGTATCATTTCCTCTTTTCCCATCTCTTGTGCTGTTGTTTGTGATGTGTCCGAGAAGGGACAAGCTTGGCTTCCTCAACCAAGAACTTTCAGCTTTAGCCGCCAGAAGGACGCCAGCCGACGGGAATTAGACATAGGATCTAGAGCTAACGAAGTAAAACATGACGAGCAAAATTGACTTTGCTTGTTCTCGTTCCCTTGGCATGGCGGGGACAAAGTCAACTATCTGCGTAAGTGCGCGCTAAGTACAAAGACTGGATCCTGATGTGTTGTTATTGCTACTTTATCTAACATGTACCAGAGAGGTAGAAAGTAGTGGATACTTGCCGATGATGTACCCGATCCATAAATTGCGTGTGAAATACAATGAATCTGTGTTGCATGTATCGATGGAGAGGAGAGAGCACGAGAGGCAGAGTCGAGTCATGGAGCAGAGGGCAGATCGATCGATGAAGCAGACGACGGAAGAGGAGCAGGGCAGGCAGGATGGGATGGGATGATGACAGAACCATGGATAGGATTAAAGATATTATGCAACAAACTTTACATCGAGACCTCGTGCTTTTTGTATTTTTTTTATTTTTTTTTATTAAATTTATTTATTCTTTTATGCGCAGAGCAGGCAAAGGGGTGATATGCACTCTGACTTGCATCAACGGGCTGATAATCAGAGAACGTGTGACTTGAGAGAAGCTTTTCGCCATGTACGCTCTTCTCTCTTTGTAACCTGCTGCTTCGTGACTACTGCAAAGAGCTCTCTTGAGTGTCAGGCATGGGCTAGAAGCGCGATGCAGATTCACCTCGACTCTCAGGAACTCAGCTACCTTACCTAGGTACATGGGTAGGTAACGTAAGGTAGGGATGTTGTATCTTAGCATCACCGCTATATTGCTTTTCTTGTGCTTGATCTTGCGATGTCATGTCCGTGGGCTCTGTTGCGCGTTATTTGATCATCTTGGTTGATGTGATCAAATTAATGAAAAATGGTATTTGTTGCTCTTATTCTGTTTGGAGTTGTAATGTCCGATCAGACACATACGAATTTCCAAGAACGGAAATTCGAGGACACAAAAGAAAAATCGAAAAAATAATCTGCGCTCCCAATGGGATTGTTCCGGAGCACAGTTCATCATCGCGAGCATCGCTGCTCAATTAACCACATGCTGCATCCTGTCTGATGCTCCGATTTGACCCTGCTCCTGCTTGCGCGGAAGTAATTTTCCTTACCCGCCATCGATCATGTCGAGGTGAGGCAAGGTAAAGCAAGGTGAAGCAAGCTATTTTGCCTACCTCATTCGTCCAAAGATGGACCCCCCACGAAGCGGCGGCGGGGACGAAAGAAGAAGAAGCAGTAGATCCAGAAATAAACAAATCAAAAAAGACCCCATCTACTCCAATACCCTCGTACGAGGGTGATGGGGCCCTTTCCCATTCTTGAGTCAGGCAGGCTTGTTCGAATGTTGTGTATCAGCCAAATATATTCTATTTCCATGGTCACCGATGTGGAATAGGAAAAGTCGCGTTGCACACGCGCCTTACAGTCGCATTGGAATTGTGTATCCATCCGTAAAGAAATGAATGAGTGAGAGAGGAGGAAAGTATGTAATTTCAGCAGCTATTCTGGTTCACACCAACGCACTATTGAATAAATGTATTATATAAGGACTTCTGACATGCCCAACCAGAAGCTTCCTCTCTTCTGGATCATCCATTCTTTCATTCATTGTCTATTACCTGATTGTTCTCCATAGCGGATTAAACCACGCAATTCTTTCCAATTACTACCTGTGTTATACGAGACGAGATAATCCTGATGAGTTGTGACTCGGTACACACTCTCTCTGTTACCACCTACATACTCGAGGTGAAGTTGCTACGAAGTTGGCACTAAGGCTCGGGACCTGGTCCATGAACTGATGTACACAACCTTGAACATGGAGGGACATGGCTAGCAATTAATGAACATCACGAACAGGCCATCAACCTCAACATCGACCACTTCGGCAACAATGCTCGCGCAATGCCGCCCAAGGCGCATCAGGGACGCAATGAACACAAGGTGGTCCTGACGCTTCACCCTTCCGCTCTCAAAGCACCCGCTTGTGCCGTGTACTTATCGTTCGACTCCATCCGACTCCATATTCGAGCACAAAAACTCCATTCGAGGCCCCATAGGCCGATACGTGCTACTGTAAAGCCGACCACTCAACGATTTGCATTTTCTCTTTACTGCATTTTGCTTGGATAGTTGCTGGGACCAGGTCGCTAACTTTCCCAGCTCTCGCAGCTTGTTTCCTGCCGCAATGGACGGCTCTACGCAAGTCATGCCGGTATCTACTACAAATCCCTTCGCTTCTTCCATAAGCACTATGCTCATAACAGCAAAGACGACAACTCTGCTCGTTTCTTTCAGTGAATACATCACTGAAGCTCGAGATCCGCGCCTTTTGCCTAGTCATTGTTGTTGTGACAACAGAGGGTATCTCGACTTGTCCAACAGTAGCTAGGCTAGTCGGGTCGATATCCAGCTGGTTAATAACAATATCCCAGTTACGGTATTTCTATCATTATCACTACTGCACTTGGTCACGACATTTCTTTTTGTCACGAAGTCCTCAACCTAGTCTCGCGAGCGAGTAATGTCGGAGTAAAGCTTACTCTTTGAAGTACCTGCCAAGACACTTTTTACTGGGCGTCAAATTTTGAAGCGCAAGCAATTCCGCACCAAGTACTAAAGACGATGGGTCACTTGCCTCTATCATGTTGTTACGATAGACTCTGACATCTCTCCAGACTGAATTGAATCTACTCTCTAGTTTCAACCACTTTTTCATAGTGTCAATTGGCTCGGGTTAAGAAAATTGTCGAGGGAAAAAAAAAGAAACTCAAGCACTTTCTCACAGACGCTGCGATTGACGGGAACCAGGACACAGACGCGAAAATCAAAATCAGGATCGACATCAAAGATCAACTCATATGGGGAGGTGGAGGAATTGTTGGTATTTACAGTGCATTTCAGAAACATTTCCTGAGTGCCTATTTCGATGAGAGATGAGGATGAACCACAAACCCTCCCGCGGCAAAGCTGCCGTTCTATGTACGTTGCCATAACGGTTTCAGGGTCCTCGCGGTCTTGGTCCACAGTTCGCTACGCTTCTCACGAACTTCGCTCAACAACCATGAGTCGGTCTGATTTGCGCGTATTGCATTGAAAAAGATTACACACAAGAAGTTCGTGCTATCAGCATAACCCCACTGCCCACATCGAATTTCCTTTTAGTGTCGCCTGCACGGGAAGGTCTGTACGAATGTCTCCATTATGGAGTGCAGTTGCTCCATACTTCCTGAATCTCGATAATCATTGTGTCTCATTTGGACTGCGACTGCAGGGACGATCCGATACGAGTCCAATGATAGGCGGCTATCTCGAAATTCAGGTCCGCAAAGTCCGCCACGAACTCCGCATGAGGGGCAAGGAAGTTCTTCTTTAAGAGAAGCAAAAGTCCCTTAGCTTTGAAGAGGAGTTGTGAAGAGAAGTAAACAATCACAATCCCACCTTGGAGTCAGAGTCAGAGAAGAACGATGTCATGATTAATGGTGATGATACCATATTTCATTAACCTTTGTATGAATATTTCCATTCGAATCCTCCTGATCCATCACCATCTTCTTTATCCATACTTTTTTACATCATTACTCTGAACTGCTGACGGATTATGGAGCTGGCAGATATTGTAGTCATAAACTCGTACTCTTGAGTGTTGCGTGGGACTATGACTACAACGTATGTGACGCCCATAACGCCGCGGATTTGTGCTTGTGCTGTGTGTGCATTTGATCTTCGGCGCGCCAAAGACGCGGGAAAAAAAAACCAGACGATGACAGCAACAATTGCTGACCAAAGGTACCAAAGATGCCCCAAACTACCCAACACGGATCAAGGAACAATAACGTCTCCGAAGGTATCGGGCAGGCTAGAGGTGGCTAAGGGGATCACTATGGGCCTTTTGGCATAACGTCTCATAAAGATATACTTTGCACTATTTGCACATCGTTGTTGAGCGATGAACAGAGTAATCGACTTTTGGCATCGCACGACACGATAGCGGCGCGGGCAACAGATTCGACTTCGTTGTCGACGGGTGGGATCGTCTTTTATCTTTTCCCCAACATTCGTTGGCTGCTGAGTGGCTTTCTGGAGATCTCACTTGGTAGCCATACGGAGTGACAATGGTTTCATCTTCTCATATTTAAATCGCCGGAATCTCCAAAGATCCTTCATCCGTAAAGTTAGGGATTGATTGATGTCGGCATTGAAGCTCAATTCCATCAATCCTTTCTGATCTCCCACCGACGTAATGGCGGTAGATGGTACAAGCGATAAGGAATGAAGCACCAAAGGATGAGCTTTTGATACTTGCTCTAAGGTGATCTAGAATGGTGCCGCCACACCGGACGCCTCACGCCGTGAACATCAGAGTTTAAATCACACAGATATGTTGGTACGTTGCGTGCAGCTTTGTATCGCGAGTAGTGCATCCATCAGTCTACTACGTATGAATGTCAAATAAGGAAGCCGAAAGGGCATTCCTACCGTGTATATACTTACGTCAGGACCATGAGCATGAGCATGAGCATGAGCATGGCGCAGTCATATTTATTGAACATGGAGTTAAATGAATTGGAGAAAGATTGTGGGAGTGTGTAGAACACCGCCGCAATGCCCGTACGATTCCGTTGGTTTTACTGGTGCTCTTTGTTTTTAGAGGCGGAAAAGAAGTGCGGAGTCGGTGTTTCTCGTGCACCGCCCGCGTTAACGAAGAAGTGTTGAACATAAACGACTGGTCTTGAGTGCTCTTGAGTGCTCTTGATTGATCTCGATGGCTCTTTTTGCTCTTTTTCACGTTGATTTTCCCTGGCTCTGGCCTTCATTTCGGCCCCCATAATCCCCCCCTCTTTTCAAAGCCTTCCAAGCTCCTTTGCGGCTGAACTAAAAGCGACAGGATGGGAGGAGAGTACGCAGTACTACGTTCCAACATTCGGCTTTGCCGGAAACAAGGTCCAATTAGTTGTCAAATGCCAAATGCTAAATGCCACCAACCCTCTCCTCTAGCTGTGAGGTGTGATCTAAACCTACAAGTACATATTACTGGTGCTGGTCTTCGACTCGGTCCTTGACTTTGCTATCTTATGTACGGATTCGTGAGAGAGTGCGTGCGTGAGAGAGAGAGTGTGAAAGAGTGAAAACAAGAGCAAGAGAGAGAGTAAATCGCTCGCTCGTTCTGACTCTCGCGATAAACAAACAATCAATCACATCCTCGTTGTCGCCCTCATCTTACTCAATTCTTACCTACCTACCGCGCTCGCTCTCTTATTCTCTCGGCCTCTTTCTCTTCCTCTCACCGACAGATTCCCCACATCTCAGCATTCTTCACCACCCCCGAAACAGAAGACTGCCAACTCTCCTCCCTTGAAACTCTCAAATACATCCTACATTTTCATCTATCCCTTTATGAAAATATCATTACTACACTCTATACTATCCCTTTAGTGAAAGTAATGCGACTGTTGGCATAAACGGCTGCGACCGACCTTACCGTTCCGTTGCGCGTATCGGAAAGTCGGCGTTGGAACTCCAGAAGTCGTCGATCCGCACTCACCTCAGATAAGCACAGAGCCCAGACAGAGGCAGAAGAAGAAAAAAGCAGGAAACAGAAAGCACAAACCACAATACCTCAAACAATCAATCAATAAGCAATGTCCTCCAATCCCTATACGACGAAGACAAAGTCGGCGAACAAAGTAAAGCCCATTCTCAAGAAATTGACTCAAAGTGAGAAGAGTTCCCTTGATTTGATGCGAGAGGATGCATACGATGCTCTAGGACTGGATTACGGGTCTGGCACCCGTTCAGCGAGCGACGTCGCCTTCAGTCGTACACATCGTAGAGCAACGAGCAATACATCCCATCTTTCAACAAATACTACCGGGAGCACTCATAGAGCGCAATTCGTACATCCCTTTGGTCAGAGACCTTATACCCCGCCTTCGCACTCCTATCAGGGATCCGCAGTTGGTAGCGAGTACTCGAGTGCTCTCCCGGAAGACGTGGAGTCTCGACACTACAATATTAACACAACTACGCGCAGTGTCTCCAACCTCTCTTCCTATACGCCCTCTCTGAGTGCATCCTCTCAGTTCGGCCCTCCTACTCTCCGCCTCCAAACTACCTCATCGTCGTGTCGACTTACTCATGGATCCAATACGGATCTACACTCCCCACGTACAATCAATTCACTCGATTACTCTTCACCCATAGAAAGCACCATGTCCCCCACCTCTGCCATACGATCCTCCATGGATCTAGGATTCCGCAGCCGAACCCGCAGCGAACTCGAGACCTTTGACCGCGCAGAAGCTGTGCGCCGTGCGCGTCGCGAGTTCATTGAAAAGGAGAACCTCAAGAACGAGAAGGCTGCGCGCGAGGAACTTCGAGCACAGGAGAAGAAGCGCGAGAAGGAGGAGAAGGGCCTCCGCAAGAGCATGGCTAGTGATCGTTCGAGAACCAAGAGGTCATCATCCAATCCCGTACTGGAGAAGATCGAAACCGGCTTCGGAGAACAGGATTACAACAATCCTCCCCTGGATGAGACTGCATTCACTGGCCCACCGCAGAGACCAAAACCCCAGCGAGCCTCTACATCTACAAAGAAGCGAACACAGAGTGCCTGGATGCGGTTCATGATGTGGTTGAGAACACGCTTTCTCAGATTGGAGAAGCGGGCCAGCAGATCATAGCCCGGTGCTCACTTTTGAGCATCGTCCTGTTCCTCCCTCTCATACACCATCACTTCCTCTTCCTCATATACATAGTCGTCACATAAGACGGTACCAAACAGCACGTCAGTGCACACACACACTCGTTACAAAAGT
The DNA here is from genome assembly GCA_024752435.1 of Allantophomopsis cytisporea. Classification (NCBI taxonomy): domain Eukaryota; kingdom Fungi; phylum Ascomycota; class Leotiomycetes; order Phacidiales; family Phacidiaceae; genus Allantophomopsis; species Allantophomopsis cytisporea. The sequence goes on from CP103036.1 coordinate 674,527, forward strand.
TGCTTCTTCTTCCTGGCTTCACGAATAATCCCATTACATCAGCGAAGGCGTTCCGGTTTGTTTCTCTCACATTTGTACGGAGGGGGATTGGAGTTTATTTTCAGGATTTCGCGGATAGTCTATCGTTTTTATGGAGCCAGTAGGGTATTATAGGGACGGTACAATTTGGGCTTTGGTATGATTTGTACCAAGCTGAGCGTCTTTCACTTTCGGTTTCTGGGGGGAGCAAAGGAAGAGACAGAGAGGGAGATATAGTCGTGACGACATTCAGTCTCCAGCGCGAGAGATAGATCAAGGAAGACATCAATTCACTTTCAACACAAAAAACTTGTAACTCGAAGTGGAAGGATTTTAGAGGCCATAGGTCATGATCGAGAACGTGCACTAGTGATGATGTCAATCACAAATATCCTCCCCTCCTTTTTCCCAATTCCCCCGCAATCCTCCACGATTTGGGAAATCACCATCGTAACTCTACAACGCAGGTCTGTCACTAATCACCGTCCAGAAAACACAATTTGCACCGCAAATCTGCACCATCATTTCCGCCGTACCTGCATTCCGCACCGCCCGCGTACCTTTTCTCCTGAACATCTCGAAGCTTCGGCCTAGCCCTTCACCGCGACTTCCAGACACCAACCCCACCCTCGACTAAGGCCGGAGTCGTTCAAGCGCTGTCAAACCACCCAACACCCAAAACCCCACACCAATCTCCCCATCGAGACACTTTCCCACTCGCCTGAGCCATTGGGCGTGCGATGTGCCTTACTCCGGAATCCTACTTGCCTTCTTACCCATCCCGCGTCTTGTGAAGCGTTGTCAATGCCTGCATCATAGGAGTTTATTCCTGCACCGCGCACTCCGATTGTGCTGCGAATGCACGTGCTGTCCTTCCCCTGACGGAATGAGCGTACCTTACCTACCTACCTATCTGTGCTACCTACCCAGGTATGCATGCAACTGTGCGCATCACGTGATCCATTACTTAGTACCTCAGGTACTAAAGCATGTACTACGTCAGGTATGTACATACCTGCATAGCTACAGTTCGGGTTGAGGTTCAAGTTCAGGTTCAGGTTCAGGTTCAGGTTCAGATTCAGGTTCAGGTTCAGGTTCAGGTTCAGGTTCAGGTTCAGGTTCAGGTTCAGGTTCAGGTTCAGGTTCAGGTTCAGGTTCAGGTTCAGGTTCAGGTTCAGGTTCAGGTTCAGGTTCAGGTTCAGGTTCAGGTTCTCCGGTTCAAAGTTCAGATTCGGGTTCCTTCACCTTGGCTCTGGGTGACTTGCCATTCCCCGGATTCCCTATCCCCCGTGCCCCCGAACCTAAACTTAAATTCTGCCGGCCTCGTCCGCTCGCCGGGTGCGTTTGTAGAGTAGTCAGGCGTCATTTGCTTGCACTTGCAATTTGTACTTGTACTGCACTGCCGGCCTTCAGTGACACTAAGATTTGATGGATTCGAGGGAATACGAAGTCGATGTTGTGGTCGATTTACATAGCCACTTCGTCCACTTGCGGGTATATAAGGTGGAGATATCCCGGCTGTGTCGATGGGGACTCCTCATGAATGATTGTGTGCGTGACTTCACCGTGTGTGCACCACTGTGGCGAGATTCAGGTGTGTGCTGCTTTCTGATGTTTAAATCCCTTCTTGGTGAGAGTTTGGCGCCATCTTCCTTTTGCGAGTGATTAGATTAGATGGAGATGGATGCGTGGCTGGTCAGTGCGATGGACTAGAGCTCTATGGTCTATGGTCTACATTGCACTGCCTGTTCTCCTTCGCTGTTCATTATCTCGAGATTTACGGAGATAGCCCCAAGCAGCTCATCAGAGGCTCACCAGAAGGCTTGGAGTAATCTAGAAGAAGAAGAAGAAGAAGAAGAAGTGGGTTTCCTGACGGTGCTTGAAGCTTTACGCTGTGCGCTTTGCCGTGCCGTTGCTTTTGAGAGCTTGAGCTCCAGTGTCGTCATACTTTGACAACCATCACGGTTCTCGTATTGTTTGTTGACTTTGATCGCACATTGACCATGAAGAAAGCTTACAATTCTGACAACACAGTCATTTCATCAAGATATCGCAGACCTCTTCGGTAGCTACAATCCAAAGAACACAGCACAATGTGTTTCGGATCTCTCAAGGGAGACAACCCCGCGCCAAACCTCGATCAAAGCCAATCATCAAATGCTAGGCCAGTAAGCATATCAAGTAATAAAGAACCAAAATCATCCAAGATGCCTTTCAAGGGTAAATCTGCTCCATCAGGCCCTCCTCCGTCTCATGCTGGATATTCCGCGCCTGCCGATCCTCCCCCAGGTCAACGAGAAGAATACTCCGCACCCTCAGGACCACCACCACCATCCCAAAACCCCCAGCATGACTGGCAGACCGCCGTCCCAGACACCTCATTGTTGCCACCGCCACCGACCCTAGGCCACGAAGCAAGCCCCACCAACAATGCCACAGAAGACGACGCCATTCGCGGTGAAGCATTTTGCAAAGCTCACCCGCTCATCGCACCACAGCCCCTTGATAGCCGCTACCTAGCGGATCTCGACTCCGGAAGCATCAGCTTACGCGCACCCTACGAATATACCGGCGATATCAAACCGCACGGCCACGGCACATGGAAATGCAAGACCAAGCCCAACTCCCGGGATTCCAGCCTGCTCAGCAATATCCCGCTGTACGTTGTCGATGCCCACTCGCCCTTCCACACGCGCCGCAACAAGACCATCTACTTCGAGGTGCGCATTCTCTCGTCCGCCAGCAAGACCAAGGAGGTCACGCTGGCACTCGGCTTCGTTGCGCAGCCATACCCTACCTTTCGTCTGCCGGGATGGGAACGCGCTTCCCTCGGCGTGCATGGTGACGATGGCAGGAAGTACATCAACGACAAGTGGGGCGGCAAGGACTTCACGGCGCCATTCAAGGTCGGTGAGACGCTTGGTATTGGGCTGACGTTCCGTCCGAAGGGCGGGAATGGGGATGCGCCTCCTGAATATGTTGATGCTTCGGCTATTGCGGCTGGGAGTGCGGAGGGTGGCGTTGATGTTGATGTCTTCTTTACGAGAGATGGGGCGAGGGTCGGTGGGTGGGATCTTCATGAGGAATCAGATGCTACGGAGGACTTGAGCGTTTTTGGGCTTGAGGGCCATCATGATCTTTTTGCGGCTGTGGGGACGTTTGAGGGGGTTGAATTTGAGGTTGTCTTTGACGCGAATACACACAAGTATCGCGGTTAGGTGCGGGTTTCAGTCTAGTTGTGGGCGTTGGGATAGCTCAGTAGGCGTTGTGGGTTTGGTTATGCTACGTTCATCCTGGGGTCATGGAGGACTGGTAGGGAGGATATCTGATTCAAAAAGGGCCAATTTGGCCTTTACAAGTAATCCATTCCTATATTGAGCGATTTTGAATTTTCAGCGTTCTTTTCCAAAAGAAATACGATAAAGAAATTTGTTACGTAGCTGGTTTTAGCGATGGGATAAAACCGTAGCTATAGCAGCAAAAATATGACAGCTAGGAATTCGTACTATTAATTTATACGTATGTACTGCAACAGACTTGACTTTTTGCGTAGAAATCCACTTGCCCGAACACAGGAGGCTTGTTGCTGCGTGGACGGCACTTGCCTAACTCCAAGCATGATATTATATGATTTCCATATTGTTAATTCTTACCTCATTGGTCCCCCTCGACAGAAGTTCCAAGTCAAGAGTTCTCAACTTAGGATCCTCCCAGTTAGTCTACAAAGTAATGACAGCGTTGCATAATGAACACGTACTTGAAACTACTTCTGGGGATGATAGTCTGTTTATAAGATCAGGCTAGAAATCAAAAGCGCAGAGATGGTGTGTAATGAAATGTGCTTAGATCAAAGTAATGAGTTTGGCAGTAGGTAATACATTCTTGAACTGGACCAAGTATAAAACGCCTTGCAGTTGAGACGCTAGATACTACTCATTGACATATTTAGCAAGGAAGAGCTATGCATTCTGTCTACTATGCCTTATATCAAAGACGAGAATCGACAGTTGTTTTGTTATCGTTACGTTGTTTGTCATTATCTGTCAATATTCGTAGTTGTTGGAAGTCTGTCATCGTATATGAAAACTTTGACGATTATGAGGTCGTAATTATTTTCGCGGTATAGTTCTAAGCCTACTTTGTCTATAGAAATAATACATAGAGGAGGAAAAGTAAGTCCCGAGAGTTTTTAAAATTCAAAAGGTTGTAGCTATATAGAGATATAGTTTTGTCTATAATAGTACCGTGTCGATATACTTTTTTTCAAATAAGCTACGAAACTGACATAGCTTAGACGTAAATTACCTATTACTCGACCTTAGTATATTGTTGTCGTTTGTAGCAGGGTTTTTTCTACTTGTATATTTAATCTCTCTCTGCAATAGACATACTTTATAGATATTAATAACGTAGTTTTGTAGGCATACTGCCTTAGGAACTACCTATGCTGTTTATTGTAGATTGTTGTCGGGTTAAGCAGAGTCTATAAGAAACCTTATAGAGCAAGTTATGTTAGTATATACTCAAATAGGAATGGAACCGTATTTACATAAGGAGCGTCAAAGTATACAAGATAAGCCATCATATTATTCCAAGATTTCCTATAACAAATTACTTAAACTTTCAATAAAATAGATTATAGCACAAAACACCTGCACTCCTCTACTATAATCTAGTACCGCATAATGTAAGATAAGTTAAATATCTAGAACTTTGAGTTATTCTATACCCTTGTCTAGATTAAAGTTATATAGTTAACAATAATCGCATAATTATAGAGAGCTACATATTGTCAAGAGCATCAAAATTGTTTGGACTCATGCAATGATTAAGATAAACGCAGCCTTTGAAAGTTATCCATTTACGGCTATAAAATTATCCAAAAAAAAAAAAAAAAATTTACTTTTTTATTTTTATGGAATTGTTTGGTTTTGAAAAAACATACACATCTCGGAATTCAACGAATTATACGCTAATCATTTTTACCAGAGCACACGTCTGTAGATATAGCGTCATTGAACCCCAGACAGATCTTGAAGGGCACATGTTGAGAGCTATGTTTTTGCAAATCCATATAGTCAGAAAAGCCTGCATTTCAAGTGATTTCACCATGAACGTATCAGCTAGTTACAACAAAACATGCCACCTCAGAAAAGCAACAGCTAATGTTTTCTGCCAATGTGTATGCGGATACGAGTTTGATCAATTGAGCGAACACCTACATTATCTAAGCTCTTTGGCAAAAGGCCCTTAGGGAATTCAAGAGTTCAATGAGATTGGTCCCGAAAATTCTAAAAAAAGCATTCCGAATCTCACATTTTATCCGGACTAAATGTACATGATACAAAAGAAAAGGTGCCCAAAGGCTGCGAGCTGTATCTCAAATCATACAATCTATGAACATTTTGAATGAAAGAGCCTACTACCCCGCGCAATCGGCCCTATTCCTTCTAAACACCCCCTCTACAAAATCAACCCCTTGACAGAAATTCAACAGTTTAAGCGTTTCTGCTCATGTCGTTGCGAATTCTGTTGTAGTCCAACAGACCCTCAATTGAGCCTACAGCACTGATGGCGATATCCTGATCCCACAACTTCTTCTGGGCGAATGCCATAACATCCTTCTCAGTGATAGCAGAGACGGTTCTCTCAATCTCTTCTGGACCCATGCGGCGACCGGTGGTGATGATTTGACGTCCAATATCCTCAGCTACAGCGGTAGTACCGTCAAGGGAAAGGAGAATGGAGGCCTTAAGTTGGGCCTTTGCGCGCTCAACCTCGGCTTCGGTAACGTTGTATGAAAGGCGAGACCACTCACGGAGGGTGAAGTGGACAAGATCGTCAATGCGGGTGAGCTTATCGGTGACGAGGTAGATACCCCAGAGACTATGATCGTTAGCACTGTACAAAGAAGTTCACATAACTCAAAAAACATACCCAGTGTCGCTGTAAGAGGTAGAGAAACTCATGAAGCTGTTGGCCAAGTCGTTGTGGTGAACGAATCCACTGAGCTTGCTACCCATGTGTGGAGCGTTGCCCATAGCCTTGTCCCAGTTACCGACGATAGCCTGGGTGACCAACGCGGTGAAGTAATCATCATCCTTCCAGGAGACACCCTCAACAGCGATGGCAATGTTGGCGGTTGGGATAGTGTCGTCACGGATACGGACCTCAGAGCCAATGAACTCTGGCTTGGCCTTCTGGGCAGCGACAATGGCGGAAGAAGCGGAGGTGATTGGGGCGGCTGGAAGACCGGCGAAGTACTTCTCAGCAAGCTCAACGAGCTGAGCGTGTGGAACACCACCAGCACCAACGAGGACCATGCGATCAGCGGTGTAGTTGGTCTTGATGTAGTTGACGAGGTCATCTCTTTGAATGCTCTGGATGTTCTCGGCTGGGCCCAAAATAGTACGTCCGAGTGGCTGACCCTGGAAAGCAGTGGCGTGCAAGTGGTCGAAGACAACCTCCTCCAATTGCTTGTCGACCTCCTCTGACTCTCTCAAAATGACATCACGCTCACGCTCGATCGCGGATTGCTCGAGCTTGGAGTTCTGAAGAATATCGGCAAGGATGTTGACGGTGGTGGGCACGTCAGAGTTGAAAGCCTTGGCGTAGTAGACGGTGTTTTCGCGCTTCGCAAGTCAGTCGATGTCCAGTTACCCTCATATTTCATCAATACGTACGGATGTGTATGCGTTGAGGTGACCTCCCATGTTCTCAATCTCGAGTTCCAATTGGTGCTGGGTTCGGTTGCTGGTACCCTGTATCCATTGTCAGCGGCCAATTCGTCTTGGTTCATTGTATAATTGCACATACCTTGAAAGCAAGATGCTCCAAGAAGTGTGCAGTGCCATTGGTCTTGTCAGTCTCAGCCCGGCTTCCGGCATCGATCCAGACACCGACGGTGGAGGTCTGCGCCCATGGGGAGTGCTCTGTAGCGATCTAAATGCCGTCAGCAAGTCAATTCATTCAATTGCAACAGTGATTGCGCTGCGCATACCGTAAGACCGTTGGAAAGAGTTGTGCTCTCAGTCTTGATGCCGTTCTTGTTTACGACAGGAGTCGCAAAGCCTCTCTTCATTGGTCCCAGACCGCCGAAAGCAGCGCGGCTTTTGAGACCCTGAGAGAGGTTGAGTGCTAACCGCCGGGACGCCATGGCGATTGTGATATATGAGAGGTATTTGCGGTGGGAGGAGGATGGAATTGGTGTGTTGAAGAAAGGTCGCAGCTACAACAGGGCAGTCGTCGAGGCGGATTACGGGATTGTCAGTCTTCAAGCTCTTTCGTCCACTCACGGTTCGCCTAATCCCAGTGTAAGCAAGCGGCTCTGCTCGACGAATCAGAGCGTCGGAGTTCGGTTATGCGCTTCATCACCCATCCCGAGATCAACCTCCGAGCTTTGGATAACCTCCTTCAACAACCATTTGTACTCTGTTTTACAGATCGGATTACAGCTCAGCATGGCCTCAATTGTTCGTCCTTCAATGCTTAGGCAGACATGCCGTATGGCTGCATCCAAGAGTGCCCTTTCCACCAAGGCCTCTTCCAGCTTCCCCGCAATCTCTAAGCCAACATCGATCCTCTCCCAGCAGACCGAATTCACCCGACAGTCTGCTCCAAAGAACATGAGAATCGCCGCTTTCCATGCCACCAGCAGACAAGCAATTCTTCCACCATTGCCACGTACGTACATAAATCAGATGCGCATCAATTAATACATAATTGCTAATGATTGCGTTCCAGAAAGCATTGACGGAACCGGTATGTTGCTCCTGTGCGAATGAATTGAATGGTAAACTGACGATTGTCACAGCCAACGACCCAGCCCCAGTTCCATCGCCAAGCCCATCCCACGGTTCTTACCACTGGACCTTCGAGCGTCTTCTCTCCGCAGGTCTCATCCCATTGACCATTGCTCCATTCGCTGCCGGCACTCTCAACCCACTCACCGACGCCGTCCTCTGTGGAGCCATCCTCATTCACTCACACATCGGCTTCGAGGCTCTCGTCGTTGATTACCTGCCAAACAAACGTGTGCCAAAGACCAGAAAGCTGTTTGACTGGGGTCTGAAGGCTGCCACTCTGATGGTTGGTGTTGGTCTTTACGAGTTCGAGACGAACGACGTCGGTGTTACCGAGGCTATTAAGAGAATTTGGAAGGCGTAAATGCTGTGAATATGAACATGATGGGTTGTAGAGGCCTTGTACTTAGTCTTGTTGATCAGAGGCGTTTTCAGAATACATGTTATGTTACAATTATGATAAACAGGCTGCGAGGTCCCTGGTTTTTTCTTGTCTAGTCCAAACTATGTGATATGAGCTACCTCTAGATCTAAGGATCGCTATTACCTCACCTGAGCAAACACAGTTAAAACTCAAACAGCTGTAAGGGGTTGCTGATGGGTGATAATCGTTTTATTGACAGATAAAACTGAAAACGTTGTTAGATTTCAACTTCACTTGTGGCTAGAAATGACCAAACGGATTACTTGTATAGTGCTGAACACCATGGATGGCAAGATGGACATTTTCTTGTAAGGAGACATTCCATGAGAACATTGTATTGCCGATTTAGTAACTCAATGATAATCAAGTGCTTAATGACGGTACTACTCTGTCATGACACAACGCTGAGTAACTTGAGAAGGACACGAGTCCCAGAAACAAAAAAAATATTTATCAACCTAGATATGGGCGAATGAGTTGAAGAACTCCATAGAACAGGATTGACGAGCGCATAAAACTTTAAAATCTAAATCTTGCGACTCCAGCTTAGTTGGTAAATAGACGAGTCCTTCCATACTCATTCTCCCCTCAAGTGTTCGATGTACTGACTCACCATTGTTTTTGGCCTAGTATTTTCGAAGTTACGAGGCCTAGCTTGGAATTGTGAGTATCCTGCAAAGATATTACTTCGACCTCAAGTGGGTAGCGTCAATTCCCGTGTAGAATCTCCAACCTTGATACACGATCATAGCAAAAGGATAAACTACATGGCCCTCTAATCCATTAAAAAAGATGAGATGCAAAATCACAAGTGACAAAAGATCAATCCACAGGACCTCCAATTCGGTCGTGTGGTATTGCAGAAACCCCTTTTGGGGTTTGCTTTCCGGATTTAGTCGTTGCGGGAGTCGAACACATACTTGTTACCTTCTCCAACTTCGCAGTGATAGCTAAGGAAATCTACCACTGCACCATGAAGGCTGTTGGATGCTAGGAATCTGGTTTTTAACAAATATAACATTGTCTACGGATTCCTGTTTGTGGGGTATGGGTATATACTACAGGTGCTAGCTGTAACATCATCAGAAGCCACACACATTGAAGCTGAAGCTGCATTTGAGATGCTACGCGCAGCTATTATCTATCTCGTGCCCATTACTGGCTTACAGATTGTTACGACTAGAACAGCAGCACATAATCATATTCACCTCCAGAAAGTATTCGACTTGGAAACGGCTCCGTGTTTGTTGACTCGGATGGTAGCTCCAAGCTTATTGGTTTTACTTGATATTCGCTCTCTCTGCCAAGATTCTCTCCGATAAGTATAGCTTGATATTAAGTTTGCACATGTAAGATCTCGGAAGCAGGAGAACATCCCTGTAAGTTTATCGAGGCCTACTATTGTCGACGATATCCTGCATCGCAAGTGTCGCTGCTTCAAGGTCAAACCAAGTACGTCAAGTCCACAGCTATACGAACAGCTGGTTTCTGCCCCTCTTCCTCTTAATGCAAGTTTAGTTGCTGCCTCCGGAAGTCTTATTTGGAGGCCACCTCTAGCTTCTAAGTCTACTAGTAAGTACTCTCGCTCATCTCGAACCTCCTCATCATTATCCGCTATTTCATCAACAAAAGCAAGTCCCATCATCTAGATTTCAACAAAGTGACGATAAGATAGACGATAGTAATACTAAAGAAGCATAGCAAACACACATAGATGATAGAAGTTCCTTGACAGCAGCAATCCTTAACAGTCAGACAGCTCAACGAAGTACAGAAGTTGCAAAAGCACGAAATCATAATCGTTTTAAACTACCTGGACGAAACGTGCTAAATCGTCAAGATTCCATTAATTAACTCAATAAACACATCAAAATCATCAACAAATTCAGAGTGAAACCAGACTCCAAGTATCTAAGCGAATAACACATACAATACAGAACAGCTACAGCGACAGCGACAGCGAAGTCCCAGAATTCAAACGCATGTAACTGCGATACTCCAATCTATTCCACCTCAATCGAAACGCGAATCCACAAAGAACGCGCAAAGATCGACGAGACGACGATGATGACGAGATGGTGAACAGTAACGACGACGAAACAGCAAGCAAGCAAGCAAGCAAGCAAGCAAGCAAACCGGTTTTTCGCAAACGTTCTGACAGACCTATGGCACAGCGTCAACTTGCACCTATGAAGCATGAGGACAAGGAAGGTGCGAATAATATCCGTTTTATACTTGGTGAGTGAATGGGCTGCCTGAAAGCGGAGGCTTGAATAGGACATTTGGGAGAAATGGATGTCGGATGTGAATGGGTTGGGGTTTGCTTGCACTTGAATTCCTACACGCCCTTCAAGTTCATACTATCACCACAACCTCAAAGCTCAAAGCAACAAGCCAAAAGCCACAAAGAGTCCAAAGGTGTAAAAGGCAATGAATTCGATTCCCGACACCAAACGCTATGCTATGTATACGACCGTACACCAAACAACGCTAAACCAAGAAAATACAGACGAATTGGGTATAAAGAGCACACCCCAACTCAACAAAAGATGCCAAACTCCTCCTGATTATTGAACCTCAGCCGCCAGCTGAGATTGTACAGAATCGCCTCACCAGGCTCCAGAGGTGTTGAAACCCACTCGACTCGATTACCTCTTATCATCGCTATCCTCGCGCTCAAGCGCAATGCCTTTGATGCCTGTGACGATCTCGGCATCGACATCATCGGTTCGCTCTTGGCTCCTATCGCGGCGAGCGTGTAGCTCAGGCAAGGCTAGATTCTGTCGCGAGTGATCCTGCGTGCTCGCGATTCGCTCTGTGTGATCTTGTTCGGCTTCGCGACCCAGATGAGGAGTCGCCCCGTCATCGCCTTCATCATCATAGCTCTCGCCCTCTTCGAGTAACGTGCCCTTACCCATCTCGCCCTCCGTCTCTGTGAGCTCGCTCTGTTCCTCGTCATAGCTGTCGCGTGAAATATAGCTATCGCCCATTTCACCGACATCTTCATCACCCGCTTCGCTAGCTACATCTTCTTCTTCTTCTTCTTCTTCTTCTTCTTCTTCTTCCTCCTCATCGTCTTCTCTATCCTCATCCTCAGAGCCGGAGAAATCATCAAGATCAAGTGGGTTATCTCTCCAATACGTAAAATCAGTGAACTCCTCCCCACCACCTGCGACCAACATGCCGACAGGTGGGAAGTAGTGGTCCACGACCTCCCTCATATTTACATAGCTGAGTTTTAACTTATTCAGACTGAGAAGATCCAAGCTGACCTCGGCATAACTGTTGATTGTGAAGATGCGATTAGATGGAATGCTCACGGAGCGATAACTGAGCGCATCTGTAAGGCGGTTGCCAAAGCCAGCGTAAAACGGTGTAGCACCGGGTCCGAAGAGGTTCTTGATATCGCGCAGACAGGCCATTTTGAAGACCTCTGGCTTGCGGAGATAAATTTCGCGGCGCAAAGCTGCGATTGTGCGATCTGGAGACATGATTGTCGGTCCCTTGGGTAGCTTATAGTTTTCTTGGACGACTCCATTTAGATAGGCCCTTGTGGTATCTGCTTGTCCTACCGATCTAGATGTCAAGTACATGATGTTGTATCCATTGGCAACGATTTCAGTGTAGAGTTTTGCTACACCTATATGTGTCCAGTCACGACCAATCATGTTCAAAACATGGCCAAGTGCATCAGACTTCGTGATTGTACCGTCAATGTCAGAAATCACGATTGGTACGTTGTGTTTCCACAGGTACATGTATGCACAGCAGGTTGCTCTGTTGACGGTAAAACTCATAGGATTACCACCTGGCTTGAGGTCAAGGGCTTTAAGCTGATCGCTGGTCAAGCGAAGTGTCTTGGCATAATTGCGATTTGGATCACCTGCGCTGGTGTCGATGGTAGGAGGGGTGCTTGGTGGAGTTTCGAGTCCCGGTCCTGCATCCGAGCCTGCACGATGATGTCTTGGTACATCTCCAGTATTGGTAGTGTCGCTACCAGTGTCGCTGTGATAGCCTGGATCTGAAGCTGCATCACTAGTCAAAACTGATGAAGGGATGCCGGCTAAAGCTGCTCGTTGACTGGCGGCTTCTTTAGCCTCTTCGCTGCTGTAAATCCAGAGATTTCCATTCTCATCAGCCCCAATGAGAGCTCCGATATCGTAGTTTCCTTCCAGCTCCTCCGACAATATTTTTCGAGCAATGACTTCGGCTCTCAGGGCGTCATCATCGCTACTTTTGTAGCCTGTCATATCAAGCATCAAGTCGCCTGTCTCGGTAACTTGCGAAGGAATGTTTGACATGGAGAGCTGCTTCGAAAGGGCCATAGCTCTTTCAATAGCTTCTTTTGTAGGTAATGGTGGTGGACTCGCTGATCTTTCTGTGGTATCGGAGGGACCATCATGGGAAAATGTTGGTGTCATTGATCGGGTCTGTCTCTCTCGATGACCTATTTCATCATAGCCAGTAGAAGCTCGATTTCTGGCCGAGAGTGGTAACAATTCGTCGCTGTTTGGTCTTTCGATAGAAGGAGCTACCCAGTCCGCAGACATGGGCCTCGACGTAAACTCTGAAGGAGCGGAAAGAGGAGTGAAAGAAGCTGTCATGGATTAGGGAAGCTCTCTGTAAATTCTTCAGGTCAACATACAGAGATGGCCGCTTTTCGAATCGCCCTTTGTGAGAACAGCAGGTCCGGGTCTTCCTCCAACGCTGGCTTTCCTCTCGGTCTCCAGGTCGAGGAAATCCGGTTCGGATAGAGTAGAGAGATCACCTCCATCTGCCGGTAGATTTGGAGGACTGGATGTTGGCGATACTAGTGGCGAGGTTTGCAGAGCTTCGGGAATTGTGTCACTGGTTTCGAAGACGAAGAAGGCTTCGCCGCCTTCGCCGAGTTTCATAGCATAGTCCTGCTTGACATCATTGACCCGAAATTCCACCTTTTTCTCATAAGGTCGCAATAAAGAGAACTTTCCGAATCGCACGTGGAAAGGCGAACACGCGAGTGAACCATCTTCCTGTTCAACGACTATCACATCGATGGCTCCGCTGAGTGTTGCGGGGTTGATGGAGTTCCAGGTTTTGGATACTGATCCGCTGATGCTCCTCACGTACTGCATGGCACTGGTTGGCGCTCACAGCGGTAAGACTCTGGAAGGCACCGAGGCCAGGTCTTTTTGAGGAGAAGGGTGAAATTATAAGAGGTATATCTGGTGAGATTAAAAATGATGCGGAGTGAAGGAATTGTCTATCGATGAGAGATGTAGGTGGGCGGAATGTCCGAGGTAATTAATTGGTGGGCTGTTTGTTGACGTAGAGCTAGTGATTTGACAAAGGCGTAGGCGTAGGCGTAGGCGTAGGCGTAAGCAAAGATAGCGAGCGACGAATTGATTGATGATGACGGCGGTTCGGGGTATGCAACGAGGATCTGTTTATGGCATGATAATGTTTACTGTAAAGGAGCGACAGATGAATGAGAAGAGTAGAAAGAGAGAAAGAAGACACAGGAGTAGAGAAGGTGAAGGATATTTGTATTCACTGCTCTTCTTCTCTCTTTCTTCGTATAGTTTTTTTTTGTTAATTACGAAGCATTATCTTTTAATTTTTTTGTTGGTTGGGGAATGAGGGTTGTTGAGAGGCTTGGGGAATGGGTAATACTGGGGATTTATTAGTACTTTGCTGCTCTGATCTACCTCTGTGACGTGAGAGGACGTCTTTTCACTTGACTTTCTCGCTTGCCCAGGTGCCAGCCACCCAGTCAAGGCCGGCCTGTCTGTCTAGGTATTCCGTATGAGCACAGGCACAGGCACAGGCACAGGCACAGGCACAAGTATGTACAAGCACGAGCACGAGCACGAGCACGAGCAAAGGAGAGCAGGGGGCATGGGCATTGGCATTGTAAATAGCCTCGGAATAAATGAAGGAGACAAGAGAAAGAGAAGAAAAGGACCGGACGTGACCACCTGTCATTGACGCCCAGCTCTGCTCGGCTTTTGTTCCGAAGATCTACATCATTTTTCACGTGTAAATGAGTGAGTGACAGCGCAGTGGCTTACTTGACATGTCGACGACGTCTTGCCGGCATTATTTCTTCTCTTCAATCTTACTCTTCCAAAAGACGAAAAGGTTGATCCAAACTCCTCATCGATCGTATGCGTGTCTGGAAAGTATGTGCGTACATACTTTGCATACGCACTTCAAAGTTTCTACGTCGTACGTAACATCACATACTGTAAAACAGCAGAGGAGAATTCCAGAACTCCTGTCTTGAAACAGTCTCAAAAAGAGTACATCAACTCAAGACACAATCTTGAACCTTTCCATCCTCCCTCTATGGCGAATGGATCTTGGTGAAGCGTTTTCAGACCGTCCTTGGTTGTTTTACCCTTGACGTGCATGTCAAAGTGTGCGAGGGGTCGAGCGAGCGGAGGGGCTTCTCTCGTTATGGCTCCGTGTTTCTTGAACAATTCCTCCCTGATTCGTGTGCCGTACGCCATACTATTTATAACACGCCAGCAAGCTACATCCGACTATCAAATGATGAAAACATTGGCGTGACAGAGCTCTACGTCTATCTAGTATTTCTATACTCTTCTTCTCGAGGGGTGTCCGCACAATCCATGGTAAGCTTGCTGGACATGAGATTACGATCATGTCCATCTCATCGCCGATGAATGATTAGCCTAGGTGCCCAGGTGCCTAGGTACGGTCGGTACGGACATCAAGCTTCTGCACCTGATTTCCGAGGCTTCTCATACTTCGGATAATCTGGTAAACGAAATCTGGGGCTACCCGCCGTATCCATAAACCCCACCAACAAACCTCCTTGATAGGAACCTTGTTCAGAAGAGTTCCCTTTCTACACCGATGAATGTTAGAGAGTCTGGGCGAAAGCTGCTCCTTAAAAGTATCAATCTTGCGAAGGGGATGGAACTCTCGCTCTGAGGATTGTAGGGTAAGTGACATTGAATGATAACAGTAGTGGATATCATTTATCATGTCAGATACAAAATAGTCGCAACATAGTCGTCTTCTCTCTCCTTTAGCCTGCTGAGATAGAACAGCCTTGAGAAAGAACAATGGAAAGGAAAAAGAGAAGAAGAGATACTCCTTGCTTTCTGCTGATTCGTTATTCGAAGATGGTCAAGTAGCTTTGGTTATTGGAATCAAGATCATATATAGTGGGGCATCGAAGCCCCTGTACATGTGCGCTTCGATGAACGAGTAAAGCAGCGACTTCTATCCAGTACCATGGATCTTCCCTAACATATTGAAAGATATAATACTTGCCATAAGAGGGCCTTATTTCGTATGTGAATGGACTTATGGAGGTGTGATTATTCACTAACATGTTGCTTATGATATGGTCCCTCTGACGGGACTGGTATCACTAGTACGTACATACAAGGACCGATTAAACAGATTAGCTTGGTCAAGATCTACCAACACATTGCGATTCTTGATAGGTAGATACTGGAAGTTTTTATATTGCTAGAAGCTTGAAGTGGTGATTATAGATATGGCTGTTTTGGGCTTCGAGTGGATTGTAGAGATAAGTCTATGCTTTCGCATGAGAGCACACGCAGTACGCATAATATACCTTAGTTGATCTATCATGTGCAACTTGCTATATAAAATGGATTTGTTTCTATCAAGCATATACATATCAACATGTGCCGTTTTATACGGAATAAGATTCTCGATACTTTACTTTGAGTATCCATCAGAACATGTAATCCCTATCACATAGAGACCGCAATGAATTGATTAACGGTGAATCACTTGAGTTTACCCTCTAGCCGTACGTACATACACGCCTTCAATTGTACAGCTTTCTTGCAGACAGGCATGAATGATTTATTCTCATATCTGGAATCACCACCTCATCACTACAAGTACTTCTTAATCACTAAGTGTCCATTGTCTTAAATTTCTCCTTGTCGCTGTTTGCTCATCTGATAATTCTGCGATGTTACTCTACTTCACCATGATTGTTGTCTGTTCGCGTAAGAGCAAGGAGCCACTATTAGCCTTACGAGATTCGGAGTATTTAGATATCAACACCCCCCAAATTTAGATGGACTGCAACTAGCCACACCCCATCTCGTCCACACTCCTCATCCACTGCCGACGGAAAGGCTCTTCCTTCCCTGCCGCTTGTTCATCGATCATTGGTCAACGGCGCCGATCAGATCCACTTCCGATATTACCTGACCTGTAGAAACTACAGCGCACGCAGGATTCTGCTGTTACTGCTAACAGGAACTAAACTGGCCATGTTTGGCTGCCCGTTGTGTGCAGCTTCATCTTGATAACCTTCACGGCTGTCGCGTCGTCCATCTTCATTATTCCACCAGCAACTGGAGCTATTCTGCATGAACGCTGCCACTTACTACGCCGAACTCATCGACTGGTTGCTGAGCCATGTCACCGACACTGACATGTTTCTCCTACAGTCTGCTGTGACTTGCGGCGCTCTGTTCTGGTGAGTTGAAAGATCTTAAAAAGACATTTCTTTTCACAATCGCACCCTCCCGTAGCAATACTGACCACTCCTGCGTCAACAGGCTGCTCCATCGTGCATGGCTTACGCTCTGGAAGCCCGTCCCGGAACTCATAAGCATCTTAGGTGTGGATGTGCCAGATGCGCCCGAAGTATCGCTCGCGGGAATCAAAGCGGATGCCGTCACCTTACACTGGACACGACCAAGTGCGCATAAGCCTGTAGTTAAGTATTTGATACAGGTGAATGGCGTCAATGGTGAGTCTGATTGTTTCCGTATCTGATTCTTACGCTGATGGTCTCGTGCTCAGTTGGAGAATCTTCACGACTTGAAACGGCGATCACCGTCACCGGACTAAAACCCGGTCACTTCTATAACGTTCGGGTAATAGCTGTCGGGAACAACAACTTTCAGGCTGGGAGTCGAGTTATCAGACTAAGGACTTATGGTCGTGATGGACGTCCAGAACTTGGCAATGGTCGTGTGCCCTCGAACCTTTCGATTGAGAAGCCACCAAACGACTCTGCAGCGGACAGCGGCGATGAATCGGTAGCTATACGAGGTCATGGAGTGGGTATCGAAGCGGCTACGGTCCAGGAAGGTAGTCATCCTATGGCACGTGAACGGAGTGGTGGCTACCCGGGTCCAAGGAGGAATACTGGAGCTCGAAGACACTCTCCCTCAACCGATCAGGCTCCGTCTACCTCAGCAAGAGTCCCCGAGGACTCGATGCAACAGCTTGCAGACAGGCTAGATGCCATTCGTTCCGATACAGATGATGCAATTTCACAGGTTGCGAAAGATACCGAGGATTATAAGCAACAGATGAACGATCTGATTAAAGAGCGTGACGAGAAGAGACAGATCTTAAAAGAAAAGGAAGAGGCCAGTGAAAGGTTAAAGAAGGATGTCCACAATTCCGAACGCGCCAATCGTCAAGCACAAACACGGAAGAGCCAGAAAGAAAAGATCCTGAAAGATAAGCAGGCAGAGCGTTCCAAAATGCAGAGCGATATGGTTCAATGGAAACAGGAAATCCGGGAAATGCGTGAGGCGCAGGAAAAATGGGAGAAGGAAAGCCAAGACCGTGAGATTGAAACGGAACAGAAGAATCTTGAAATCCGTGAGAAAATCCAGGAAGTTCAGGCATCTTTAACTGCCATGGAGGAGGAAATTCGTGTCAAAGGTCTTCAGATCAAGGCTTTAGAGGAGGAACGTCAACACTTGCCAGGTGCGCAGGATGACGAAGAATCTCGAAGACGAGATGCGGAGGAGAGATATCAAGATAGTCTTTGGGAGCAGAAGCAGCAAGAACTTATTGCACAGGTCAATAACCAATTCATTCTCTGTCGACAGCTAGAAATCGACATACAGAAGGCAACGAATGTTAGTGCGGAGTACCGAGCCCGACAACTTGCCAATCCTCTTCTCTATCAAAGCAGTTCTTCAGGTATAGATTTCGATATGGCAGGCCAAAATCTGTCTAAACAACGAAAACTACGAAACCGCAAATCTCGCACAAATACAATGGATAATCCAATCAACACACAGACATCCGAAATGCCATTTCCCAACATTAATGCCTATGCCAATATGGGCATTACTGCGTCACCGACGACGTTTGCCGCGGGTCCTTACTTCGATATGACTAGCAATGCTACGACGATACCATCGTCATTTGAGCAATCTGGCATGAGTGAGTCTGACTTCCGGAGTCTAACGGATGGTGCTCCCCTGAGCCCAACAGCCACCAGTCTTCTTCCGGCAGAACTGTTCACAGATGACGAGCCTGGGAGTCCACAAATTCCGACTTCGATGCCCTACAATCCCAATTATCCTCTGCATCGACCCTACGACATGGAACCTCAGTCTCCCGATTCGTCAAGTCGTTCAGCAAGTCTCATGTCAAGCCCGCAGGTTTCTCATAACAATATCTATGGGCCACCTTTTCATGACAACAACAGCGATGGCGATCGTGGCTCTTTGCACTCCTCAGGTGCAAACCACGGTGTGATCGGTTCTACTAGCAGTCCAGGACCACAACAGCCGGGCGGGAGATTTCTTGGGGGGATATTTGATTTCCAGCGCCCACATAGGAAGCAAATTCAAGATGATGGATTGGCATTCGGTACTTTAAGACTCGGTCAAAGTCAATCATTTCCTCGAGAATTCAATACTACGGATCCTCAGCCACCTCGACCTCGCCGAACAAGTTTCTCAACTGGATGGAACTCCCTCAGCTTTTTGGGTAGAAACGCAGCTGCAGGAGGAGATGTCGTTGAAGGAAATGCTCCAGCTCCAGCACGCAACGGAACTGCACGACGTCGCCGCGCCTTCAATATGTTTTCCTCTAACTTGGATGATTCTCACCCTCTCCATCCTGAGCGCGACCCAAGTAGCCCACGTCCAGCATCAATTGCCTCCGATCTTCCACGCCCTTCAACCGATAGTGCAAACTTCGGTTGGCCAGCCGCTGACACTGGAGCTATTAATCGAAACTCGCCACTTGCAACAAACTGGTCCATCAATAACAGTCAGCCATGGTCACGTGTCCCATCTCGCCGCCCTTCTCTCACCCACGGTGGCACTTCAGCATTAGCTACGGGTATTGCCAGCGAGGACGACGATTTTCTCCCTCCTGGTAGTGTTACTCACCAGTCATCGCCCCCGCCAGTTGGTGTAATCGGTACCCGACCTTCATCGAGTCACACCAAGCCCGTAACTCCGAAGCTCAACCCTGCTGCTCCAACCTTCAAGTTCCTATCCGGACGCTCCAGCAGATCCGAGAAAGAAAGCAGTAGAGATAAAGGTCGAACTAGGGATAGAGATATCTACTCCTCTGGCTCTCACGACTCATTAGATGATCCTTTCCCACTCGATGACGCTTCGCCAACCAACACGCGCAAGAGTCGGGACAATCGCTCCATCCGTACGCAGGATTCTATCGCCGAAAGCCATGAGAGTCTCGGCGAAGTCATCTCCAACACGCCCTCATACGAGCCCTCTTCGTCCGCTTCAATTAAGGAAGCTTCCTTCAAGCAGCTCTTCCGCAAGGGCTCCTCGAGCAAGTTCTCCTTCACTGCCAAGGGGAGCTTCTTTGGTGGGAAGAAGGGCACCGGCTCCGGCGCGAATTCCGAGGGCCGAGGCAGTATTCAGGGTGACATCGACGACGATGAACTCGGCAGAAGCGTGGATTCCGCGAGCGCTAGCAACAGTAGCCCTGCTGGCAAGGAGAGGAATCGAAGTATCAACTGGGGAAGATTGGGCTTTAACAAGAGGAGGGAGGGCGAGGATGAGGAGGCGGTTTGATTCTGGTGCTTGCGGTGTTAGTTTGAATGGATGCTTTGCTGTGCGCTTTAGTTGTGAATTTTGTTCGAATTGTGAGTCTGTTGATGATGAGGTATGGTGATGAGGTGAAGTGACATATACTATATGACAAGTTTGGTAGGTTCACAGATTGTGGAAATCTCTTTAAGTCTTTTGAAATTTCCTGCATTGCACCTCACTATTGATCTCCTTATGTTCGTCTGGCAAGAATCAATAAACCTTTTAGATTGGTTTAAGTAGCTCACATAACTACGAGTGGGATGGCACAACTTGCGGATACAGTTTTTGTACTATACTCGCTATTTCATTCGTGAGAAGGATATAAGGTTGCGAGCATAATTTGACATGAGAGAATGAGGCTGATGTCCCTCTCGAGCTTATTCTGGTTAGTCCGGGGAAGCAACGGAATATGCTTCTGAAGCCACACGCTAGCCGAATGCATCTCGAGAGAGATATCAAATATCTCTCTCAAGCTCAGTCTGGTTAGTGTATGTTGGAGGTAACTCCAGATTGCTTCAAATTAGCACATCTTGTCATTCCACATTGCTAACTTGAAATTCAACATGGGTGTTGAAAGTTTTGTGCTGGACTTACCTTTACATAACATGCATCTTGTCAGATCTTCATACTGTGTGAACTAGGCTGACTTGCTGACTTGCTCTTTTGCCTTCCTGCACTGGGTGGTCAGTGCTCAATCCCAGACGGAGAAGGATCGCTCTTGGCCGGGGGCAACAGATCGAGTGCCTCTTGAGCAGCGCGAAATGTTACAGTCCTGTGTTCTTGTCATAAAGTTGCACTTTTGAAGTGCAGATGTCAATCAGAGCTTGATTCAAACTTTCAAGCTTGTCTTGAAAGATTAGGAAAAAGCTTTGAATAGTCCAGTGTTTTTTATCTGGATGTTTGGAATTCTCGTTGTTCAACTATGGTTCGTTTCTCAATGTCCTTGAGTTCTTGCTTGCCAAGAGTGTAGAATTTCGGCTTGCAATTGGTATCCTCATGAACATGTCAGTACATAGCTTGCGCCTCGCCTTCTTCCGAAGATCTCAGTGTATATACATTGCTAAGCTTGCTAGGTCTGTCCGGTTTCAATCCCGCAGTTGAGCTGTGGTATAGAGGCTTGTCATTTTTTACATATAAGAGAGGACGGTCTAGGCTAGACACCAAGGCAAGAAGACATTGTTATCGAATGGAAGGTCTTTCAGACTAGGAGAGCTCGAAGGAGAATATTGATACATTTTCAGATTTGAGATCGCATTCCTTCCCTTTATATCTGATTGGAGGTCCTAGACTATTCATCGGTTGATCGATGGTCCTGATTATCATGGAGCCATGGTGATTTCCTTGAAGTGGGTACCGATGGGCGAGCACTCACAGATCCAAGAGCCCAGACTATATCAGCCTACACCAATCAAAACCTTAAGCCCCAGACCCTACAGGTCCAAACCAACCAAATTGGCGGAATTCACATCTGTCCCCCCCTCCCTCACCAGCCTCAACTGCTCTCCAACCTACGCGACTTTTCTCATCTCTCCTTCTTCTTCTCCTTCTTATTGAAACGAAATATCCTATATACTTGAAGACGAAACAATCGTAGCTATTTCCTTCTGAACATATATAATCTTGAGGTTCTACAAAGACAATGTCACTTAAGCTGCCCTCACTAAAAGATCTTGATTGGGGATTCTTAAAAGTAACATTGGATCCACAGTCCTGGAAGGAGACATCTCGCCTGATACCATCATCAATATCATCTTTGGCATTCTTGCGACAATTCTCGCAGCGCTTTCAGTCCTCATTGCGTAGTTGAGTTTTCGGGAGCAAGCAGAAATACCATGCTGCATATCAACACAAGTACGTCGATTCTAAACACTAGAAATCTCTAGATGATTTGTTGCCCCAGTTAATTATTATTATAGATACTGGCCGTGATACAGAATTGGAGAGCATGGGGGCGATGGATCATCGAATTTTGGCGAATGAGCATATATGCCTAACTTGAATCGCTCGAGGACTTCTACAAAATCTATCTTCGCCTTAGAGTCATTTTAGAATAACAAAATTACACTTCTAGTTCTTACGTCCACATAAGTTAATTGAAATTCACGATGTCGTGTTCAAAAGCTGCTACTCGAGAACATAAAGGTTACCTGCTTGGGAAACAAATCGAGAGGAGGACTCCCTCTGGCCTACGGCTGAGAAACTAAGGCTTCTGGGAAGAGAGGAATATGGTAGTATAAGAACATGTCCCTGGAAGAGCTTGCTGGTGTGCTCAGTGGCTTTAGTGGCGCATGGATATTCATTTTGACCACTGGTAAAGCCATGCAAAAAAGAATTCAATGAGTAGAGCATCTTGTTCTTGGAATCTGTTAGTGCATGAAGGCAAATGACAAGACTCTATTGTTTACTATTAGTGAATGTAGTATGCGCCTACTGGCCACCACTAAGCAATAAGGAGTCGCTTCTCGATCACACGGAGCTATATCCCAAGAAGACTGGTTAACATCGTGATTACGCTTTATCATTTTGTGGTCCCCGGAGCCGTTCAGCTTCAAAAAAACAAAAAAAAGACCCCCCATATCTCTACCACATCTTCCTTTCAGTAATAGTATGGCTTCGGCATGTAAGCCGTGCGCCGGCACATACCCCATAGCCGATAAAGCCCATCTCCACCGGCTCTCACCATGATGTAGGGCATGAATATGGTCGTGAGCAGAAATCTTAACATCTTGTGGTGTACACCGACGCATCTGGAATTATAAACCTGTCCCCACATAAGGCACGAATAGAAGCTTAGTTCAAGGCAGCTTCTGAATAACCCTGCATGATGACGTGCTTAACTAGCTATTATATAGCTGACAAGAGCTTTAAAGTCTTTGAAAAAGATTCTTGGATTGTCGTACGAAGTTAGCGTAAGTCTTATGATCTGGTTGACAGGTCTTTCGACTTCGTATTGTGAAGCGCCTAGAAGAAGATCCCGAGTATACAGCTAGATGCTATTGCGAAAGAGCAGAAATAGGACCAAGCCTACTGAGCTTGTTGTTGAATCACCATTATTCCTGTGAGATATGGAGTAGAAATAAGGCGGCATTTGAATTTCAATAAAACAAAATATAGGCAAGAGAGAGGCCCTCCTCCTCCTTATCCTTCACCTCACATGATTCTCTTCTAGCATGAAAAAATACCCAAAAATACCTGCTGTATCAGACACTTCTATGGTCGTTGAGGTTTTCCCCCCTCCGCTCCATGCCCTGCTTCTGATACACCAGCTACCAAAGTATGTAGTGGGTAGCGCAACTCATATCGCACTAACTTGTTATATTTCCCCTTCTCACTATGTCGAATACTCCAACTAGTAGCAACAAATTTTGTCCTAGAAGAAGCAAGCAACTAAGCGGCACCTCATATACCTAAGTCTACCCCATCGTAAATCTGGCCGCCCAAGAAGTCTCACCAGCCTTCATTAGATTTGGTCCCAAGACAGATAGATAGGCCGGTCATCAGTGAGATTAAGAAATTATAGAACAATTCTCAAGACTATAGTGATGTATTGTTTAGTACTTCAAGAGCATGATGTCTCAATCGATACCATCCTCACCCTTGTCTTCGGAACTTCAGGAACAATTCTCACAGCGGTATCTGTTTTCATTGCATAGGTTCAGTTTCAAGATTCGAGGAAAACCAATGCAACAGTACAAATCAATACGGGAATGTGAATCTTTTCTTCATCGTGTACTTCTGTGGCGACCAATTGATTTGTTGAATTCAAAAGATCAAGACATCGAGTCAGGGAGTTTGTCTGGTAATTCGGAGTTCGATTATGATATATCATGTACGAGTTGAAAAGGCAACAGACGAGAATATGTGTGGAATGGATCGTGTTTCCATCATGTACGTTAAAACATTTTCTGGATGAGTGTTGCCGAAGGCTGGTGGTAATCAGTACCAGCTTTACTTTCTCATGTCTGCTCTCAGATATGCCTTGCCTTGCCTAGCTTGGGAAATGACAAGGATTGTTGATCGATGGAGCGTGGTATCAATCCTATGATAGAGATCACCCAGCGGACTATATCGAGAATTCACACGTATGTATGCACGAGATTCCATGAAGTCCCTGGAGAGTGGGCTGGTGCATAGCAGATAGCGGCAGCAAGTGGAGTTGCGTTGATCGCCTACAGGAACACGGAACTGGCTGGGAGCACTGGTAGTAAGTGATCAGTGGAACGGATTCTTACGGTCATACACAGCGTATACTCACCCGTGTCATGGCCGCCGAACCGACGAGGATAGCAATTCTTCGACAATTTTCATGCGCTCTTGATGGCACATCATGATGCGCAGGACAAATGGGTCTTCGGAAAGTTTAGCTGAGAAGGACGTCCAGGGGTGACTGTCTTTTGTACTGGGTTTGTGATGCGATGGGAAGGTCGGCAAGAAGAAGTTGGGTAAGCTCGAGTCGGCACGTATGGACATAATCGTACGCCTTAGCCTTAGCCAGGCTGCCGATCATCATCTCACAATGGCCATCCCTACCTATTATCACTAAGCAATTTGATACTCCGACTCAATGCAGAGTGTATATTATAACATGAAACATATGAGGTGCAAATTTTTCTGCGCTCACCAGTACCTCCACGAACATATAATGGGAGGACCTTAACAGACGTTGATATTAAAATGGCGTCGTTAGCTTCGATCTAAACTTTGTCAGCGTTAGTGTGGGGCACGCGAGCTTTCCGACCTGAAGGATGAAGCGAAGGAAGTTGATGCCATGAGTGAAAGAAAGTTAGAGAGATAGTGGGAAGCTTAAGACGAATACACTGAACGACCGGTAACAGTACCACAATCGTTTCCTGTATATAAGATGCTAGTGATAACTTACTCCGCCAAATCTTCCATGCTGGACCACACAGCCTTGTTTCGAGGGTACCAGCAAAATCAAAGCTAGGGACAATGGTTGCTTGGAGCCATATGATTATTTAGGCCCGCAATATCATCAATGCACTCGGAGTATGCTTTCTTTCTTCCTATTGCTACGTATGCCGCAGACCTAATGTACCTATCTATCTTCACAAAATCGCCTTCTGTGTACTACAGCCGGAATCTAGTGACCCTAATATAAAGATTTAATTAATACGAACACGGACTATTATTTTTTTCCTGCTCTCAAGTCACCATAAAACCTCCCTTGTGCTCACTCTCTTCGTTCCCTTTGCTAGTCACATGTGCTCTTTACGTCATTCGTGTCACTTCCATTACTACTTTTTATGTCCATCTTTAATTCATGTTTATCTTTATCACATCTATCACCCATGCAGCCTATAAGTTACAAACGCCCTTAGATCTCGCCAAGAAGTACAAACCCTCTCATCGCATAGTATGCTCGAGGACTAGACGAATCCGCACACCTTCTCATTCACGAGTTTCGTCAGATTGCTGCACCGATTGTTGATCCAATTGTTGATCGGGTTGCTCATCCGGACCTGAGGCTACAACAATAACTCACAGTTAGCTGCTGCGCTGTACAACTTTGAAAACAGAAAATAGACGTAACGAGTCGAGAAAGAAGTTATAAAATTGAAAGACTTTATTTACTGCTTGAGCTGGTCCCTAGATTACTACTCAAGTCGAAAGTGTCCTCTGCGGTTCGAGCAGCACCTGTGAATGTATCCATGTGTTAGAAAACTGCTGGAAGGACCCTGAACTTCGAGTGCAGAAAAGATATGAGAACTTGCCTGGACTCGGCCCCGAGTTGACATTACTCGAAGGTTTCCTGTACGCAAGCCAGGCCACAATCAATGAAGCGAAGGCTAGCATTGGGAGGAGGACTTTGTTTAAGATATCGAGTGCTGTGTCGGTCGTCAAGCCAAGTGCTTGTGTGGCTAGAGAATGTGGTGTCAGTATGTTGGAATTGGGTCACCCTACGCAGGCCCGATGTCTTAAGACTCACGAGCCATGACGGTTGATTTCGATCCGTGTGTATTGATTGTCTAGATAAATGTTACAAATGAATGGGATTGACAGGAATAGGCAGATATCGAAGAATTGTTAGAAGAATGGAAATTCTTCATGAAGCAGGATCAAAAAGATGTGGTTGAATAGTCATTTGAAATTTTAAGAGACTTTACGACGCTTTATATACTTGCTGTCTGGCCTTGGCAGCAGGGGGATTACAGCCCCAATCTACCTCCAACTGTGCTTTACATTCTCTATAAACTAGACTCTACTTTACATTTATCTTGGACTAAGATGATACTCTTATTCGTCTCTAACTTAGATTATACTTAAGTTTATCTTCAAACATAGCAATATCTACTTTGTCTGAACCTAGATAGTACTTACATTCGTCTTTTATTTGGCCTATACTCACATTTGTTTCTACCTGTAATAGTATCTACGTTCGTCCCTCAACGTAACAGAGTAATAAGTCTGGCTAGCTTAGTCTTACGCCGTTTCATAGATCTAAGAGAGTTCTAACTCAACGGTCTTCTTAGATTCAAAATGGTACGACGTCATAGGCGTAAATATCAATGGTAATGTTCATAAGAAACTTTATAATGTACAATTGTATAATATTGTGAATAGATATAGACATATATACAATTGGGACAGCACATGCTCTTTATAAGGTATATAGAACCTTGTTCCTATGCTATCCCATTCTTCAGTTTATCGCTAAGTACTCTCTTAATATAAAATCTTATTAAATTATCGAAGTAGGTGACGTTGGTACAGAAGAGGAGTATAAGATTTACTATAACTATTAACACATCTACGGTTAGTAGCACTAGTCTATCGAGAGAGATGAGTTACGGAGACTTGGTTTGCAGTTCTATCTTACTCGTTATCCCTTCTATGAGGATATGTAGGTGTCTTCATAGTAGCTTCTTGTTGTGATGTTAATCATTGCATAAAACTAACATCGTTATAGGTTTTGAAGTTCGGCAAGTCACCATTTACGAATCGCAGAAGAGCCAGTCCGCTCTCTTTGACGATGTAGGTCACTCCACCTACTGCTCTCGGTCAACATATGTCGTCAATATACAGACCTCATTCCGGTGCGAGTATATGAAAGTGAAGGATTTTCACTTCCATTAATTACCGGATTAGGCAACACCGCACCGCCACATAGTATTTAGATAGCTCCCTTCCTCCTTCCATCAATTCAGTACCCAACTTCACTGCCAGCCAACATCGTGACACTATATTCATAATTCTAGTATTGCATTGCACGAGGCAATTACATGTATGTCAATGAGTAAGGTTCGCCATCTGAGATAGATGCGATAATAAAAATTTGAAGCTTGCTTGGATTAGACGCAGCCGACACCAACTGCGAGTCCCACCAGCACATTGTATTATTTCCGACGTATGGAAGAGGCTACAATCTTCAGTTGAAGTTTATAGCTATGTTCGATGGAAGTCTGCAACTCGGTCGGCGTGCACGTTGCCGCCAGCAAAAGGCCGGTGGCACGGACGATTCAACGAATTCCCGAGGCTGAATGACCAGTTGGCATTATTCCAGGTTATGTAGTAAGCTGGAGGAGAAGGACTTTAATGGCTTTGCGGACTTTATAACCTTGTATCGAAGTGCTGATTCTCCCCTCTCTCTGTCTGTCTCTCTCTCTCACCTTTCTCTTAACAAGTTGCGTTGCCGCTTGTCTTGGCAAGCGATAAAATTAATGTTTCATCATACCGGGGCGGTTGTAATACTCTTTTAGCGTAGTTGAATTTCAACTCGTATTCCACCTGTATTCACTTGTGTTGGACTGTAAACTCTATAGCTCAGTATTCTAGTAGTCATCCTAGTAATTGTACCTGCATTCTTCGATTTCCACTCTCTCCCACATGCTCTCTCTACTCTCTCCTACTCTCTCCTACTCTCTTCTGTACGCTCTCCTACCCTTTCTCTCACGCTCTTCTCTACTCCCTGACCTGTAACGGTCCGTATTCAACTCGCTTCCTCCCGCCCCCTCTCCTGTAGCCCTTCCCATAATGATTCGCGATTTCTTTGGCTCTTCCCTGTCTTCTAACCCATAACGCTCCGCAATCCCATAAAACCCGGGTTCTAAGGTTTCCGGTCCGCATCATATACGTAGCGCTGTTGGCACTTTCCAGGACTCACGCACTATATCACAACAACTCTACCTAATATCTCTTCGTGCCTCGACGGTGCTGGACCCTCTCTCACCGGACTAGTTTTTAACTCGTAACTAGGATAGAGGGTAACAAGTCTACCAGTAACCCTTTTGCTTCCTATACCTTTCTAACTCAGACATCCTAACCGTTTACTAAGTCTGGTCACATTTAACATCGACGAACTTAGGAGCATAAATGATCCTCTTCGTTATATCAACTCTTTTCTTCCTAAGTATCGAAGACTTTTCTTATTTCTCTTTAATACTGCGATTAAGTAGAGCACGGACAATTTTCATAGGTCTTAAAACCTAGTATAAAACATCCTAGTAGGAAGAAGGATTTATAACAGGACTAGCAATAAAAGCCCCTGCAAGCATACAATAGGGTTGCACCAGTCATTTTTTTAATAATTATATCGATAGTAGAGGCGGAGCGGTGATTGGTGAGGGCGGCCGTAGTCCTTCCCTATATTGAAGCCTCTAATTAGTGCCATTTCCCCAAAGATGTGCAACCAATTATTTCGACTTTTCCGTACCGTAAGATTATTCTACAGTCTTGTATAGACATAGATCTCCAGATAACAATAACTACAGTCGAGTCTAGGCTTAGATGGGCTTATAAGTATTCGCATAAATAAGAAAAGGAATAGAAAAAAGAACAACACAAAAGAACGATTACTAACAAGGACTCTATTAAAAAGCAAGGTAAATGAGTTTACCGTATAGAACAATTCCTCTCCTATTATGCTACGCACAACAAGGTACATCATATAGAATCTGAAGACAGCCCCAGTGTCTTCAATTGGAAGATATACTTATCCGTAATGGTCAGTAATCTCAGGCGGTAAGTGACTTTCTGCCACGTGCAGGGAAATCTACCCCAAAAAAATTAGGTAAACCACAAAGTATCGCAACCATCACTTCAAATAAAGAGGATTTGCGAACACGCCACTAAACTCTCACAACATCTCGGATCAAGCACGAAGATGGACATCTTCAAATTGCTATCGCGATCGACGAAGTCCACCCAAAAACCTGGAGCTCCGAAGAATGCTCCATCAACATCATTGCCTTCCGCTGGCAGCACAGCGAACCCACAACTTTACCATGATGTAGTCCCCGGCGCGAACATAGGAAAGAAGAGAAAGAGAGGCGGCGACAAGGTAGAGACTGCGGATGATGTAGACGATACCCAAGTGGATTTCTTCGCAGCCAAGACTCCGGCGCGCAAGGCTGCGAAAACGAAGGCAAGACAAGAGGATGAGGTCAATGAATTCAAAACAGCTATTCCAGCAACATCGAAGGAAACCGCACTACTTGAAGAAGGAGAGTGCAAACAGATTCTGAAGTCACATCGGTTGAAGGTCACACTGTTACCTGCACCGCAAGTTGAGAAGAAGAAGTCGAAGAAGAAAAAGAAGGTCGAGGAGCCAACCAAGGAAGAATACAAGCAATTATACCCACAACCACTTACAACATTCGAAGAATTACGTTCCACGTATGGAATATCTGGGAGGCTGGCGGAGAATTTGGCTGCACAAGGATTCAAAATCCCTACAGAGGTGCAGATGGGAAGTTTGCCATTGATGCTCAATACAAAAATTGCGCTCAAGGCTTCCGAGGAGGAGCTGGATATCGACAATGTGGATCTTTTGGCTGTAGCTCCAACTGGTAGTGGTAAGACGTTGGCCTTCTTGATTCCAGTCATCAATGCTATTACGCAAAAGAGAAGGACGGATAAGAGTCACGGGTTACAGGCCATTATTGTTGCTCCAACGAAGGAACTTGCCAGTCAAATTGTGAACGAGGGGAAGAAATTGACTGTGGGAACTGGACTCAGGGTTGTAGGGATGAAAAAGGGTATGCGGGTGGCTAACGAAGAGGTAGCTGAGCAAAAGGATCTTTTGGACGAAGAGGAAGAGGAGGACAAAGAGGATGAAGATGACGACGAATCTGAGGATGAGGGTGCTCCGAAGTCAAAGCAGCCATTGGTCAAGGCAGAGATTCTAGTGACAACACCTCTGGTTTTGCTGAACGCCCTATCCGACGGCGACAAAAAATTCCAGCTTCCTACAGTCCAACATCTTGTCCTCGACGAGGCCGATGTCCTCCTTGACCCTCTATTCAGGGATCAAACCCTTGGTATCTGGGAGGCCTGCACCAGTCCCCAACTCCGTGCCCTGTTGTACTCTGCAACAATGGGCTCAAACATCGAGGCCCTCGCCTCTTCCACCATTCACTCTCGACGAGAACGTCTTTCCCTTCCCAACGACTCTCGAATCCTTCGTTTGGTGGTCGGTCTCAAAGATTCTGCTATTCCAAACATCACACACAAACTTGTCTATGCAGCTACCGAGCCTGGAAAGTTGCTTGCACTCCGCCAACTCCTCCACCCAACAGCTAAAACCGTCGACAATGTCTCCTCCCTTCGCCCACCATTCCTTGTCTTCACCCAGACAATTCCAAGGGCAGTCGCTCTCCACTCCGAATTGCGCTATGACATCCCTGCTGAAGCAGGCGGATCCTCTCGAATTGCCGTTCTCCACTCTGATCTCTCAGATGCTCTCCGCGACCAAGTCATGACTCGCTTCCGCAACGGTGAGATCTGGGTCCTCATCACCACCGACATCCTCTCCCGCGGTGTTGATTTCCGCGGCGTCAACGGTGTGGTAAACTACGATGTACCCAACTCCGGCGCAGCCTACATCCATCGTGTGGGTCGTACCGGACGTGCAGGTCGTGATGGTGGAGTTGCAGTCACTTTCTACACAAAGGAAGATATCCCATATGTCAAGAACGTAGCGAACATCATTGCTGCGAGCGAGAAGCAGGCTGGTAAGGAGGGCCAGGGTGTGGAGAAGTGGCTGCTTGATGCCCTCCCCAAGCCTAGCAAGAAGGAGAAGAAGGATCTTAAGTTGCATGGTGTTGAGGCGAGGAGGAATCTTACGGGTAAGGGTAGAAGTAAGATGCAGATTAGTACTAAGAGCGGATTTGAGAGAAGACTGGAGAACAAGAAGAGAGGCGCTATTGAGGGTAGTAAGAGGAGAGAGAAAATTGATAGAGAGGATGGTGGCCGTGAAGCTCAGGAGCAGACTGAGGGAGAATGGGGTGGCATTGATGAGGCTTGATTCTTATCTAAATGATACCATTCACCTACAAAATTTCATTGCACAAATCGAGAGAAGTCCTCGAATTCGATATATCATCATTCTTAACTGTTGACCATGTCACACAATTGTATCCGTCCGCTCCTTTTAACGCTCTCGTGCCCGACGAATCATTATTAACGTACCACCATCTCTAGTCAAGTGATTTGACACATAGCAAAGATTCTACAGTGCGCC
Organism: Allantophomopsis cytisporea; assembly: GCA_024752435.1. Taxonomy (NCBI): domain Eukaryota; kingdom Fungi; phylum Ascomycota; class Leotiomycetes; order Phacidiales; family Phacidiaceae; genus Allantophomopsis; species Allantophomopsis cytisporea. Next base: position 706,075 of record CP103036.1, read on the forward strand.
GCATACTTAAAAACATGGGCATTAACAAAAGAGTGCGAAGTGTGTTGAGCCAAATCAGTTGGCCAGAGACAGTATACATGGTATATAGACTGCGTCACTCAACGAAGCGGGTAGGGAGCAAAAACTGCCCTCTACCATTTGAAATAATCTTAACAACTAAATTTTAGAGAAGTTGTAAAATCGAGAAAGAGCTTAGCTCGAACAATTCATAGTTCTCCGGATCATGGGGAGCACCAGCTTACTAACCCCGATGCTTTTCACAATACGCACATGTGAATTCTCTACATTCTGAGATCACAGCCGTATATAGATATCTGAACGTATCTTTTGACGGTTGTTCTGAGGCTACAGCCGTATAATAAGGATCTGAACATACCTTTCAACCTCGATACTTTCACACTGGGTAAGTTGGCTTTCTTTAAACTTAGCTGGCAACACCCGAAATCACATATCAACATGTCTACATGGAGCATGATTCGTGGGTAGGTATCAAGCTGGGCTTGTATTGAAGGGTGCGCAATCGTGTCACTGCGGCGCTTATTTTTATTCTAGAGGCCTTTCAACGGTGACCGGTCCATTGCGTATCTAAGTCATTGTTCGCCACTAAAAAGCTTCAGGGTGCTTTATCGGGAGTTCAATAACAACAGAGGCTTTTGTAGGTGTTCTCGTTGATACACTGGCAATTCATGAAGCTAAACGTAATATAATCGAAATTGATGAAAAATAACACTATGAATGGTAATTGACATAAGCAAAATTACAATTCTAGACAGAATAAGCTGACTGCTATTCCAGATCTCGAAGGACGCGGGATTTCTACTGATACATCAATCAATATTATTTTTGGGATAATCGGTAGCATCCTCGCCTTCCTCTCCGTGATGATAGGATGGCTCACTTTCCGTCGCCCTTGGCCAATTCCAAACATAGGTACATCCACCGTCACCATCTGAGTTAAAGATATAAAACATTCGCTAATTCTTCTCGCATCTGGAGACTCGATTCGACGTGCCGAGGTATACGGAATGAACAGCTTGACGAGTGATCTTGAATCCGGTCTTGAAGGTATGTATGCTCATTAATATACTTGTCCATGGTGTCCACTTGGAACACATTCTGACGAAGAGATATCATAGATACATTCGAGCAACCGGTACAATTAAGCCACAAGAATGGAGAAGCTGACAGCGAAGATGAGTTGGATAAGTCTGCAAAGTGATATTCGTATCTGCGAATGAGGAGCTTTGAAGTGAGTGGCGGAATGATGTATGGTAGGGTTTGAGCTAGATACTGGAATGCTTGAAATGTATTTATGACTGAGGAATAATGAACTTACGTTTATAGAACGAAATAGGTACACGAACAATACCATGACGTACCTATTCTGGGAAGAAAGGCCAAGCATGGAGTTGTGTTCAACTTTTCAAGTCATAAATAATCAAGGGCGAATAGTGAAGCCAACATGTGATATCGCAGCCAACGCAAAAGATAAAAATGAGAATGTACATCGGCAGGTCTTATATAACGGAACCTATGAGGAAATTTTTGCTTTTCATTCAACACATCAACGCTCAACTCCGCAGCATAATCTCATGAGAAATTGCATGCCTGTTGCCTACCCCAACACTGTCCACAAATGGTCCGAACACCATAATCACCAACTCCTTCCTTTCGGTACTCGAGTTTTGTTGTACATCAAATCTGGGAGCTTAGATGTCCTTCTTTGGGGCACCAGCTGGGTTCTGGGCGCCGTACTCGTCACCGACACGGTTGTACTCTCTGCTCAATCCCTCGGCTTGCTTCTTGAGAGTCTCGATATCACGATCCTTCTCGGCCAACTCCTTGCGCAGGCGACCGATCTCACCAGCATTGCCGGCGTTAGCGAGCTTCTCACTTTCCTTACCGGAGGCCTTTGGGTTACCCTCGTACTTCTTGACCTTCTCCTCGAGGCGGAGAACATCAAGGATCATGATGTAAGTACGGTTAAGGATGAGGGAGAGGAAAAGTGTGAATCCACAAAGGTACATGTTGCGTTGAGAGCTGTATTGGTTAGCTTAGTCCCAATCGTCTACGTCAGTGGATCACTTACTAGAACTTTCTTGCTTGGACTTCCATGCGTTCGTGGCCCATGACAGCAGCTCTACTGGACCTGATTAGCCTTGTTCTAGGAAACAGAGATTGCGGAGTGCGTACCCATTGCTGTTGTTGTCAGTGGCAGCGGCGAGCTCGACCTGAACTCGGTAGACGCGATTTACGCTGTCAATGAAGAGGATGAGGATGAAGATAAAAGTTATCTTCATCCCATATTGTAATTTCGCTATGAGAGGCGATTCGGAAATGAAGGTAAACAACTTCCTGCGGAAGGTGAATGGCAGAGGGACGATCAATGCCATGAAGATGGCCATCTCCGTCACCAGGAGGAGGAAAACCTGTATGATGTCAGCTATGTGTCCAAACCTCACAGAGCCTTACAATAACAATTGCTTGAGCTTCTCAGCTCTAGCTGGAGCTGGAGCTGTAGCTGAGCTGAAAGTGGGAGAGAGAGAACTCACAAGACTGTAGTATAGAGTCATGGTTGCTCTTTGTGCTTTTTGTGCTGTTCAATTGTGATCGAGTATAACTGTCTATGATGGTGGCCTGTTAATGGTTGTTCGCAAGTTTCCTGCCTACCAAAACTATTGTTTAGACACGAGACAAGCTGTAGAGAACTTACAATTAAGAGAACAGAAATTTCAGATGCGGTTGTATGGAAGGTGAATGAGGTTGTAGGAAGGAAGGTTTCTAAGACGTAAAGATGTGTTGTTGTCTCGTGCAACCTGGAACGGAAATGTGATGTTTAGGATCCTGAGGCATTAAAATGACGCAGCTCTTTTCCTGCTCTGGGTGCCTTGGCAGTAGCTCTTGTGGCTTGCGGTGGCTCAGAAACTAGGCACGTGCTAGACGTTCAGCGGAACGGCAGGATCGTCACAGGCATTCCAGGCCCATCCTGCGCGGGGATAGATTCGATGCGCGACGTCGTCATTATATAATTGGACGAATGAAACAAATAGATAGTCCTCTGCTCCAGTGCCTAACAATCTTTTAATAGTAATTGTGGGTTTAGGCACGTGATGTTCAATTGGCTCGATTCGCAGAAGATAGGTAGCTGTGACGGTCTACTCAAAAATGTCTAGATCTCAGTAATTGTATAACCAAACGCACAACCATGGAAATCCTCGTGGGCTCCGAGACTCGTATATTTTTAATAAGTATATGATCCTCAATGAATATATACATATTCTAAGATTCTGGCCGTCACTATTCTGGATAATCCAAGAGATTTTTGCACTGATGATTTTGAGTCAAAGTCGTCGAGCATTTGTCCACAGTGCTCGGATCGCTTAGTATGTCATAGATGATTTGGGCGTGCAATATGCTCAGAATGATCCAGGCACTGAGTCCTTTTGTTGAATTATCAATGCTATGATGCTAGTATGTGTTGATGTCTATTCCCTTTCTATCAATATGCATTTATGAGAAAATTTTGATGCATCCTAACCCTCGGCCTCAATTTCATAACTGTTCGACTTGTGCTTTGGCTGGAATTGGAAGTCCTTATGAGCAGGACCCAAGAACATTTCACTGTTGAGAGTTAGTCACTGTTCTCAAATTACACTTACAGCCGTAACATACCTGATCTTGATCCAATCCTTGTAGTTGTCACTTGCCAACAAAGTCTCCAAATCATCTCTACCTTTGTAGGAAGGAGGTCTATCCTGTAAGTTTGGTGGTAAGTACTCTAGGAGGCCAACGGGCACGTAGCGATGCGCAAAACTGAGCCACTCCAGCAAGAATCGTCTGGTCTGGCCAACACCAATTTCATCGGATCCCCAAGCTTCCAAACCATATCTGCAGAACTTCTCCACGTATGTAAGACGCTCCGTGGAAGACTTATCAAGATACTGGCCCTGCTCAATCTCTTCGAACAGCCATGGCTTCACGAGTGCTCCTCTAGCACACATGACGGAGTCAACACCAGCGTTGTTGATGTGGTCGTAATAATCGACATGCGAATAACAGTCGCCATTGCCAATGAAATATAGCTTGCCATCCTTGCCGTTTGGCAATGTACGAGCATCTGGCTCATTGGCGGTATCGGACAAAGCATCTCTCTTTGCGTTGTAATCCTTAATCAAAGTAGCACATTCTGCAATGTAACTCCAATCGGCGTTCTTTGTGTATCGTTGTTGCTTACTGCGACCATGGAGAGTAATTGCAGCGCAACCAGGAGCACCAAGACGATCTCTTACTTCGGCACCACCGAAAGCAAGTCTCTCAATGACCTTTGGTGCGTTTGGCTTCGCGTCTCTAGTACCCATTCTGATCTTTGCCGTGATAGGTACTTCTCCGGAAACAGCATTCATGCCTCGGATAAGCTTCTCAAGCTTTGCTGGAGCGTCTAAAAGCTGAGAACCAGCACCTTGTCGGCATACAAGCTCAATTGGGCAACCACAGTTCAAATCAATAACACGAAGATGCGGGAGCATGGTGCTCAAAACTTCTGCACCTTTCATCGCTACCCAGGGCTTGTTTGCTGAGATCTGAGCTCCGAACTTGAGATCCTTTGAATTGTCATAGTTCTGGACTATTCCCTTAGGCGTGTATCGTGGTGGCGAAATTTCTGACTCGTGTGCTTTCATTAATGCCCATTCTGACTTCTGACCCTGGATTATAGGCAAGGACATAGCCATTTCAGAGTATGTGAGTTGTGCTCCGAGCTCTACGCAAAGACGTCGGTATGGTAGGTTGCCCTGGGTTGTAAGTGGTGCAAGAACTGGAGTTTCAGCACCAAAGTATATACGCCGCTTTTCGGAAGGTAGAAACGGTGGCTCAGTATACATGGCTCTGTTATCTTCTTTGTTCTCGGAATTTTCTCCCTTCTTCTTGTTGTGTACCCGATCGATGTCCTGAGCATCCTTATCCATCCATTTTGAGTAGGCCTCAGATTTCTCAGTCTTAACCTTCTTCTTCGCAAGTTGTAACTTTTGTGCCGTGGAGACCACATTGAAAACACCCTTTCGTATTTCATCATCTTGCTCTGCTCCCGGAGAAACCCTGGTCTCATCCTCTATCAAAACGAGTTCTTTTCTCCCATCCTCATGTTCTACCTCCTTAGAATGACTTCCCACGAATCTGCATTTCCATCCAGCGTGACATCGTCCATTTGCTTCCCAAACAGGGCACTTCGAGTTGAAAGTCGTCAGATCCTCCCGCTTTCCTTCCTTTAAGTAGCGTCGAATATCGTGCTCCATATTGCAACGTTCTCCAAAGGAACATTCGCGTGGTGAAAATTCAGGGTATGTGGCGCGACTGTTGCAAAGCTTAATGGCATCTTTGGACGATCCGAAGTGTCGTGCTGTATTTTGACCCTTTGACTTTGGTTTCTTGCCACCGGGAATATCACGATCATCGACCTTTCTTCCCTCTGCAGCATCATCATCTGCCACCTCAGACTTTCTTGATCCATTGGAGCCTGGAGGATAGATGAGGTACTCCTTCTTAATGCTTGCCATTCCCTTAATTCTACCATTTTGCTCTACTGGCTTGGTGACTTCAGGTACGGAATCCACCTTTACTCTCTTAGTTGCTGGCTCAGAGTCTCCGACAGATTCTTTAACCTCGGTTGCGCCATTGCGTTCGACCTTCTCGGCTTTGGTGACGGCAGAATCCTCGGCGAGAATTGGTTGTGGAGGATGAGCTTCTTCGGTTTGTTCGTTTTCGAGAGGCCTCTTCAGTGACTGAGAAGGCTCAACTGGGTTCGGATTGTCTGCCATAGTTTCAATTGGATGTCTGGTACTGGGTAAGGTTGAGCAGACGGAGCGAGAAGGCTGGCATTGGAAATGTTTATCGAATTATTTTTATCGCAGTCGTTATCTAAGCGTCGGCGCCTTGCGTGCCAGGCCAACACATTCAGTCCACCTTATATCCTTTGATACCTAAAAATCCTATTTAAATTATGTCTAACATCTTGTTGTATCTCACAATGAACGTAGGGGTATAATGTATATGGCTCGAATGCTTGCAGGTCCCATTTGATGCTTTCAAAATCTAAGATGGATAACGACTTCACGAAGATTGCAATCGCTAAGTGACCTCATTCATTGTTGGCATCACAGTACAGGTATTAGTAGAAGAAACCCATGAAATGCATTGCTTTATACGAGAAGTGTCCTTTAGCAGTCGGATATAACGGGAATCTGCATCAAAGCTCCGTCTATATCAAAATGAAAGAATACCAATCACTGACCATGTGTGGAAACCATACGCCTTTCACGTTTCCAAATCCACTCAGCAAACTGTAATAGGTCGTAACGACTAAGAACATTGTTAAAATCATATGAGATTCGTAATGGTGCTTTCTCCCCTAATAAACAGGGCTATGACCTGTGCTAGCCTCTTTCTAGAGACTTGAAAGAATAGATACTGGTGCAAGGTATACATATCAGCTTGAGAAAAGAGACGCTGGCATGAAGGAAGTACTCACGTATTTGAGGAGCCTGGCCATTGTGTGTTCCGTTTTAGGCTTAGCCATCACTCAATTCCCCAAATTTGGGTTCTGAGGGTTGCTGATCCTCCATATCGATTGACTCCTCTCGTTCACCATCATTTTCATCATCTAGCGTGATCAGAACCTTCTTTGTGGATCCATGAGCGGCCATATGCAATGCTTCAGCGCGTCGCTGTTTCTTGCGGTCTTGTCCCTCTTGCTTCACTACCACTCTCTTCCTCTTCACACGGCCCTCAATTCGCTGTAAGATAGAATCAGTCACAAGTTTTTCATTTTGGGATTATGCAACTTACTTGAATTTCTGCCTTCGCACGCCTCAAATTTTCCTGATCTTCTGGGCTGAGCTCATCACCTTCAACATATGGTTCTGGATCCGGAGAGTTCGGACGGGAGCTTGGGATGATCCCAAGCTTCTGTAAGCCGTCTATCGAATGAGCAAATGGAAACCTCTTACAAGAAACTGATGACTTACCTTTAGAACAGTATTTGAAATGAAAAATAACAAGGGGTTGATCTTCGCCATCAGAGTACTTGTCGTGGAAGACCTTTACCCCATTACGACTTGCCTCCTTCTCGACGCCGTAGCTTCTTAAAGTCAGTCACATCTCTGGATTCAATGCAATGGGACTTACACGGTCCTATGAGACTTTATCTTTCCCTTAAGTAATCTCTCAGATACTTCGGAGATAGTCGATTTGTGGCCTGGTCCTCTTTTGGCAGCCTTGAGCTTACTAGCCATATGCCGATAGACACTCAGGGTGATAGCTCCAACAGCTTGAGCCTTCTCGCGCTTTGTCTGGTAAGTTGGTGAATCCGATTCCGGGTTTTTATCAGCTGAAAACGATTAATATAGTTTGAAGGAATTTGAAGAAGCATCACTTACTGATTTTGAGATCCTTGAAGCAGAATGGTTTGCAGAATTTCTTCTTGCCTTCGTAGGTCTCGGAGCCATCGATACAATAGGACCAGGAGTTTTCTGGCCCAAACTTGCTGTTCTTCTTCCACTCTGGACGTTCACAGAATACATCCGCTACTTTTTGACCATCAACATTGAGTATAAATCGAAGCTTTGCCGCCTCTCGAGATTTCCATGTTTCATCTACCTCGAGGAGAACCTTATATGGAAGACTGTGAGCCTCCACATAAACACTTGTAGCACACTCAGCTGAGTTTTGTGGCATTCCAGCTTTGACGAGAGCTTCTACTGTGGATTCCTCATCTGGGTACTCCTTCAGGTTGATATCATCGACTACCAAGTTGGCGCCGATGCCCCTGGCGATACGTCGGTCTTGTACCATCTTGCTAGATATTGAAGACAGATCGAAGTAAAAATGTGGTTAGAATTGATCTAGAGGCTAGCAAACAGAAAGTCTGTCAGTAACTCAAGGTAATTGATTAGATGAAAAATCAGGTGAGCTGAATAGTGGATATTACGTCGCGATGTTTCAGACGCAGTCAGATCTGTGGATTAAGCAGTTTAATCTTAGCGCTCCGACCCCACAAAAGCCCTTGAAGATTGACGCATGTACCTCTGTATTCAAACCTGGTATAGAAACTCACTTTCGGAGTGTGGGCCAAAGCTATACGATGCCGTTGGAGAGGTGAGGTGAATGTCAGAGGGCGAGGTGAAAGATCAAGAGATGTGAAGAATGTCAAGTGGTGACTAGGCTCAAGAGAAGTGAAAAGCTCTGAGTAAGGTTATCATAAGAAAGATTTTGGAATGAAGAGTCAATGAAGTGAGAAGCGAGGTGTGAGAGCTGATAGGATGTGGAAGAGATGTATGAATGCGACAATCGGAATAGTAATGGCCGCAATACAGTAGCAGGTTGACTTACCTTTTAGCTCCGAGGAATGCACAAACTTGGTACATCAACGTATTGATTCCTGAATGAACTTTTGGTTTCTAGGGAATGGAAAATCGTCGCAGGAGACTGTGTGGCACGTAGAGGAAATATGTGAAGCAGCGAACAGTTGGCTACTGTCTTATAGTTGATGGGTGTAGTGGAAGTGTAGTTGAAGAGAAAGAGGATATGTAAGTGATATTATCAGATTGACTTGTAGAGTATGTATAGCAAGGTGCCGCTGAGAATGATATGATCAAGGTAGTTCCGCGGAAGGTTATTGTCTCGGTATCAACTGGTAGCCTCTTTGAAGTCGTCAATGAGTATTTGTCAGTATAGTATGAACATAAAGGTGACGATGATGATTGTGACAACGACGGTGCCTCTTGAAGAAGCTTTGGAAAGATAGTGAGAACTATGAAGCTTCGCGCGTGTGAATGTTCCGATATTAGTGGTTGGTGTTGGGGAGAAGAAGGATGTGATAGACAGAAGAGCCTTTTGTACTTGCCTTAATCGCACAATCAAGCTGCAAGATTATTTGAATATAGGCCATAAGACAGAAAGAATGACTTGCATTCGAAGATGTTGGTTGCACTTGCGGGTGGCTATCTGCTGTCAAGTGTTTCAGTGATCCACAATAGCACTGAAAGTGAAGTACATCATACGCTCCGAATATAATAGCCAAGGTTCACTTATCACTAGAATGTCCTTTCACTGAATACATGAAGACAGTGATAATACCTTGAAAACATATATCTGCATTGCAGTTAATTGACTTCGTGGTTTATCTCCATTCACATGGGCGATTTCCACTTACTGTCACTGACTCAGGATTTGCTTGTATTCTAGTACAGTCATATATGGAGATCTTCAGCGTGCGAATAGCATAGCTTTTTTGTACACTTTCTGAAGTCGTTGCATCGACATGCAGAATACCATAACTGCAGTTCATAGGGAGAGACTTGAGAGAAGCTATCACCTACAACGATTCAAGAAATGCCACAACACGTATTGGCAGCTATTACTATACTACCAGTATCACCCTGAATTCATATCGTTTTTCTCAGTAAATGTCAAATGTATTAATGATTAATCTACTGGCAGTCCTTACGATAAAACTGAAGAGACTTCTTAATTACTAGGCTATCAATGTCACCTATCATTTAGCTCTAATGCTGTAAACTTTTCAAGAATTTCTAGTCGCACCGCTCTTTCGAAAGTTTTTAAAATGTAAAATTCTCTATAAAGCCTCAGTATATAATGAGGTGCAGAAAGGCACCAGCCTTTTTTTATTTATAACTACATAGTATAACAAAATGATATCTCTGTGTTGGTCCTTGAGTCGGAGATTTCTTAAGATAAGGAACTAGCAGAAGTACTAAAAACCTCAAGCCGCAAGGAACCGAATCACAACTAGTATTGAACATTCAAGATTTTAAGGCGAAGCAAAATGCTAATATGCACATTAGATGCCTTCCACTCCTACCATGAAGATCTTCATATAATCTACACATCAATCCCCAATCTCACAGCACCTCAAATTCCTCAAGAAAGCACAATAAAAATCCTCATATAATTCTCAAAGCACTAATGTAGAATCACCACATATCATTTTCCCATCCCAGCAATCCATAAACACTCAGTCTACTCAGTAGAAACCAGCGTGCCCTCCTCTACAGCCTCAGCATCAGGATCAGGTCCATCACCATTAACGACCTCATCAGTATTCTCTCCACTCTCTTTCTCCTCTTCCTCCTCCTCTGGCGCATCAGGTACTTCTTGGTCCTCGACATCGATCAATGTGCCGCTACCACCCTCGCTCTCAAGACGGAGGTACTCCTCCCACTCGGGGAAGAGCTCATCATCCTCACCTGGGACACCGATTGTGCGCGATACTCTACCCTTCTTGTTGGCCTCTAGGCTTTCCTTCCAATGTGCGACGGCCTTGGGCGCTGCGGATGGCTTGTAGGTCTGTGCGAAGAGGACGGCCTCAGCTGCACGGCCAGTCTTAGTGAGAAGGTCAATGCAGCCATCGATGTCGCTGAGTTGCCACAAGCATGTGAATGACACATTGTGTGCACCAGCGGCTGAGGCTTGGGTGGCGAGTGCCTGGAGACCCTCACGGTCACCGGTCGAGGAGTGAAGGAGGAGGAGCGAGCCGAGATCCTTGGCGTTGGTGAAGCACTCGGCTGCAAGCGCAACATCCCATCCGTTAAGGGCAGCGTCACCGACAGTCTTCCACTTGTGCTCGACGTCAGCTTCACGAGCAAGCTCGAGAGCCACTGGAAGTTGGCCGAGGGCGAGGGCAAGGTCAAACTTGTGCTCTGGGTCGGTAGCAACTTCGAGAGCGAGCTCCTTGTGGCCTTGACCTTCGAGGAAGCGGGCGATCTTGTTGAGCTCGGAGGTAGGGATGGATGGAAGGAGCTCAGCAGCAGATTCCATATCATCTCGAAGGACCAAAGTTTGGTACTCGACTACCGAGAGAGATAGGGCAAAGGAAGTGACGGAGACATCCTTGTCGCAAAGGTAGATCCGGGAATCGCGTTGAATGTAGCCGAGGAGGTACATAGGCTGATCGAAGTGGGAGATGGTGTATGTTTGGTCACCAACAAGGTAGTTGAGGCGGTTTGTGCTGTTAGTGTAGATGAAGCAATCACCAACCCATTCACCAGTTCGTACGCTGTAGACAAGTTAGTAATACACTACATAGAAAACAACCAGCATTCCTTACCTCTCATTGATATCAGTGATAACTTCGAAAGCAGCCTCAACACCATCCTCCTCAACTTCACCATTTTGTACAGCAGCAATGTAAGCATCGCGGGAGAATCGGAGGACATAGAAGGTATCTTCGCAAGCGAGACAGACAAGCTCTCCGCTCTCAGACCAGTAGACCTATCATTCATGATCAGTATACAAACGCACATATCTTCTCAAAATGAGCTTACCTCTATCGGGTCAACCTCAATCCGTCGCACAAGTCCACCAGTTTGCCAATCAAAGAGACCAATCCCACCTTGCCCCTTGACACCAAGCAAGACACCACCAGCAAGACCCTCGGCCTGGAAGCCGACATCGAGACCGCCAGCCTTCTCGACAAAGTTCTTGTATATCCGTACGCTAGTAGCAGATTCTCTGATAGCGTAGTCGTTGTTGTTCTCTTTCGAAGCCCAGACGAAGTCCAAAGCTGAACCAAAGGCCTTGTTTCTCCATGCGAGGGCAGTGTAGATGATGTATTCTCCGTCACCGCAAACCGAAACGAATCGGCCATTAGGCGAATGAAGGAGGGTTTGTGGGTAGACTTCGCATGTTCCGAGATCCTTTGTTGGGAGGGAGATTGGGGTATTGTCCTTCAACGAAGCATCTCCACCCTTAATAATAGACGACACAACCTCGCTGTGTCTTGCCCAAATAAGCTTTCCAGAGTTGTCCATAGATACTGCTGGTTCCTCTCTTCCCATCTTCACCACAACAGCTCCATCATCGAAGCCGACCGCTACACCCTGCTTACCACGTTGGTAGCTCACACACCATGCTCTCTCCAAACCATAGTTAAGAGACTGCTCTAGTCTGTATGTGTTTGCGTGCCAGATCTTGACAGTGCCATCTTCGGAACCGGAGATGATAACTGGGAGTTCTGGGTGGTAGCATGCGAATGATACATTGCTGGTGTGTCCTTCGAGAGTCGCAATTAAGGACTTGGTTGTGTAATCCCAGATCTTGACCGTTCTGTCATCGGAAGTTGTGAGAAGGTATGGTTTATCGGATTGTGGGTAGTAGTCAACGTGGTTCACACCCTTAGTATCGTGAGCTTCCAAGGTGAAATTAGCCGTTGAAGAACCCAAGTTCCAGATCTTGACTGTTCTGTCCAAACACGCTGACGCAAAGGTGTTGGTATCCTTCGGGTTGATGGCCAGTCCCATCACATAGTGGCTGTGTCCCTCAAAGATCTGCATGCACTTCCATCCCTTATCCCAATCCCAGAGCTTAATGGTCATGTCATCGGAGGCAGTTAAAACGAAAGGTAGTGTAGGGTGAACAACGATAGCTCGAATGTAATCTGGGTGTGCCTCGAAGGAGGTGATCTTTTCTGAGGTGTTGTAGTTGTATACTCGAAGCTGGAAATCATCGGAGCCGCATACAATCCAGTTCTTGCGCGCAATGAATCGTCCGGCTCGTACAGGTACATCTGTCAACTCGAACGTCTTGACAATTGCCTAATGACCTGTCAGTACAATTGTGTTGAAGCACTCGGTTTTCTTACCTGTGTCTCATACGACCAAATGTACACATGTCCTATGGCATCTTCATCAGCACAATTCCACCCCAGACTTCCCCTTCAAAACATACCACTGTACAGAGTAGTCAAGATCCATGGCTCGACAGGGTGAAAGTCGATGCCCTTAACTCTCTCACTCCTCGCAAAAAGCTGTCTCTGAATTTGGTATTTCGAATTAGTTCTCTGCGCCATAATGGGAGGAGAGCCGATGATGACAGTCTCTCTTAATTGTAGACTCTTGTTCTTCCGATGTGATGATGTGGGCAGTTCTCCCAGTTCAAGCAATTGTTCCTCTGCAACCATATGCGCCATGTTGAAGGATGAGAGGGAGAGGTACAACGAACCTTCACGTCTAAACGCATGTTGCCGGTCCCTGTTGTTGCGGGTTGGTATGAGAAGGTAAGGGAGGGCGAATGTGCAGGGGAGATGTGGCTTTCCGCAGCCTATGGATTCCTCGCCGTCGACAGCAGCGAATTTAGTGTTGATGATGTTTATATAAACTGCAGGATTATGCGCTCGTGGATATTATGAGCGTGCGAGGAATCTGTATTGTAAAGATCGTGGAGAATGGTCTGTGGGGTTGGAGATATTCCCATTGAGCTTCTGATGTTCGTGGCTCTTTGGCAGCTCTGTCGCCGTGCGCCGTGATTCCTACCAACCAATCATAGTTAGACAACTTTCTGCACAGGCCAGCAGAAACATGGCCTTTAGACACCTTATGTTGTCAACTTTACATCCCGACATATGGATTGATCACATAGCCTTTATAGTTTATCACTTTTACATCACAAAACAACACATCAATTCTTGGACCATGAAACCAGACATTTCGTTTCATTTCGTTTCAGTTCGTTTCAAGAAGTCGCATTTAGCTCTGGTATTTGGCCAGGAAAATGATCCAAAAAAAAAAAGACATGATCCTACATTCCTTCCAAAGTAACAAAGGAGAATATAGAAGCACATATGAACCATTTCATGACCCAGCTCAAAAATCAACGCCAGAACAGGTATCCTAATCCCAAATCCCAAATCATTAAATGCGACTTCTTAGGAGTCATGTGGTAGTCTGTACCTTCTCGATGACCTCCACAATCAACGGGTAAAGTTTATGCTCCGAATCCAGGCCACAGACCTTCTCAGCAACCTCGTATGGAGAGTGCTTCTTCATGATACTTGCCAATTCCTTGCTCTCTTCGTCGTCCTCGACATTTTGGAAGCGGAAGGCCAATTCAGCAGCGAAGAGGAGCCCGGAGCAATCATGGCCCTGTTCCGCCAGCTCAGCGGCCGGGCCAATGAAACGCTCCTTGCGGCTCAGCTTGCGCAACGGCGCACGACCAACTCTCTCGACAGCATCCTCAAGATGAGGGTTGCCAATTCTTGTGATGATCTTTTCCACATAATCCTTTTGTTCTTGGGCCTCGATGCCGTGCTTTCCAACGATAAGTGAGCTCGTCTCGGCTAGGGCCTTGCGCACCTCAGCGACGATTTCTTTGTCCTGCAGCGCGTCATAAACGGTTTTGCAGCCCTTGTTGTAACCGTAGTAGGCTGCTGCGGCATGACCAGTGTTGACTGTGTATAGCTTTCGCTCAATGTATGGGATCAGGTCATCTACCCACTTGATGCCCTTGATATCTGGCACATCATGGTCATGGAAGGGTGTTCTGTCGACGACCCATTCATAGAATTTCTCCAGCTTGACATCCAAGCCTGCATCGGGGTCTTGAGCGGGCACGATACGGTCGATAGCTGAGTTGGCATAGCGTGCTCTCTCATGGTGATCATGTAGACGGTGATCAGGGGTGTGATCGTCTTTGATGTAGTTGGCGAGAGTGTCAGTTGCACCAATGGCATTCTCACAAGCAATGACTGCTAGAGGTGTAGCTTCATTTGGTCTGGCATCGACTCCCTTTGCGATGACAGGAGCGATCCATTTCAGAATATTTGGACCAACTGAGCAAGTTACGACATCAGCGGTGATGATTTCGTTGATGACATCTGCTTCGTGGGTTTTGGAATTGATGGCTCGGTAATTTGTGATTTCTGACACGGAGTTGCCCTCTGCGCCAACTTGAATGACTTTGTAGCTTTTCGTGTTCTGTAATTGCTCAATGACACTCTCCATCACATCAACGAAAACCACCTCATAGCCGGATTTGTGCAAGAACCTAGAATTCCCGTCAGTATACCATCCAGACTTCTTATTGGCTTGTCTCGGAAATGTTTGTGACTTACTCGGCAACGAATCCTCTACCCTGGAAACCAACAACCGTCAGCAAGTGTTCTTGTGATCATATATGTTGCCCGCCATCAGAATGATGCCTGAGGAGTTCCCGACTCGCAGAGTGGAAACTCCCCGCCACCAATTCACTTTCATGGGCACAATTGAACATCAGAGGCTACTCACAATGTTACCACCTCCAAAATGAACGGCCTTCTTTCCCATGATTGCAGATATGTCGGTGCTCAGCGTCTTTGTATGGTTTGGAATTCTGGCCGGAATATTGTGGGGTATGGAGAAAGTGCGGAGGGTAGTGCGGAGGAAATGTGGAGTAGAGAATTATGTGGGGAAGACAAGTATGTCGAGGAAGATGATTTATTCAAGAGCGGTCAAAGGATGCTGAATATATATGCAGAGAATGGGGGCGGTGATCAAATGGACTGCAGTAGTGGGATTGTGGTCATCTAAGATTTGATGAAGGATGAGAGTAGGAGTTCATTAAGTTGAAGATGATCACGTAGGTGGTGCATACTACTGATACTTATACTGCGCAGTAGTGACCTTGGGACAGGCAGAGAAGAGACGGACGTGACACCACACGATATCAGATGCATCATACTGTAGGAACAGGAATTGTCTAAAGGGATCCCGCCAGTCCCGACCAAGACAAGAGCAGGACATGGGCAAAGAACTGCTGGCTGTGATTGGATGAACGTTCTTGTAAAACAACAAATAGTGGCAGCGGGAATGTCGTTAGATTACCCACTACATACTCTCTGTACTCTAATAATGAGTGGCTCATCTATTTACTCCCTGCACGAAATGCACGGAGAAGGGGCCATAAAAGAGAGGAAGAGAGGAAGAGAGGAAGAGAGAGAGAGACAGAGGACAGTTGGACCCTCATCATCTTCATCATCCGCAGTACTGGCGGCAATATTCTTATTGGTCGTATTTGTTTATCCTATGAATTATTGGTTGGGTTACTTTCCCTCAGCACATCGTACCATGTGGTAAACTGGCGGTAGGACGATCGGCTTATTACTTCGACCAAGAGAGTGTATTAGATCGATTGCAGAATCGACGGCCAGGAACTCTAAGGTACTGTGGACTTGAACTTATCCGCGTCACTTGAGCCGTGATCAACATGCAATAGAGAATAGCATAACATATCCATACTCCGATGTGAATGGAAAGTATCAATGATAACAATTTCCTTGACCTCTATCTAGCTATCCTCTCAACACATCCTCTGGGCGTACCTCTCACCGTATACCTCTTCTGCTCTATCTTTGTTCTCTTCTTTTCGAGCCAGACGTTTGTTCAGCCCTGGACCCCCCTTTGCGCCATGGCTTGGGGGATGGTCTCGATGGGGTGCGTTGGTGCGGGGCATTTGCATCGTGAAAGCGTAGAGCACAAGCCAAGCAGGGCGCAGTATGACGCACCTTTCCTCATTCCCCCGCCATAACGAGTAAGTCAGAACAAACTCCGTACCTACAGCGCCCATACCCCAGGTGGTTCGTGTCTGGCATAGACAATAGTATCGCCGGCGCCGAAGCAGAGGTAAAACGTAAAGTGAGCACAATGGTAGAATAAAAATCAATTTCAACGCATAATCAAAGTTGAGTTTGGAGAGATGAACTCTCACAACTGACTTTGAGTATAGATAGATACATGTTAGATGTAGATAGATATTGGACATGTCCCTCTGCTTCGTCCCATGCTCTCCTCCTCTCCATAAGGTAACTCCGACAACACAGACCCAACACGAGCTCAAGGCTCCATAATAATTGCACCTCCATAGCGATCACGATCGAAAATATTTCATCACAATCGTGAGATGTGCCAACTCGCCTGCAATCCCTCTACAGTCTTATCTCGGTCCTTTGGAATCTCACGATGTATGACGGAGCAGCTCGGTCCTATTTCCCCCACAGCGCCGACAAGACACCACGCCATGGCCATCACCATCGTGAGCTTCATTGTCATCGAGTCGCTCGGACCAGTCGCGGTGTCTTGTTGAGATACTTTTTAGCCTGAAACCTACCGGTGGAATACGTATCATTTCACAAAAGATTATATGTAGGGTATACAGATGTACAGGATGTTATATGAACATACATACAGATGTACACCGACCGGCGCAACGCAGCACATCTTGTAATACCAAAGCTATCGTGAAGCAGCCATCTAACGCTTAAATGCCTCAAATGCAACATCCAATAATGCATCCCCTTGTGAAAATTTCTGCGCTTGGCAGCTCTGCTACGTTACCTGGGTGCTGTGAGCTGCCTATCGAGCCAACCAACATGGAAAATAATCCGATGATACAAGATCGAAGATGGAATCCTTCTCTCGTCGTCGAATACATTTCGTCGAGGCGAACACATGCTTTGCATCAGTCTACAGTATTGGTACCTTATGAAGTTTCCCGGTGGCTCATCTGTTTCAATACATCCATTAGGCATTGTCGGGCCGTCACGGCTTAGGTGCGATGTGAAGGATGAACTTTCGGAAGAGCAGTGTGCCAACCTTCTTTTTCACAAATACCCCAACAGCGACATACTGGGTATTCATACACAAATCTCTAGTACTTACATGCAGCGACATAAGAGAAACCCTCCCATTAATAAACATGAGGCAAACCACTCCATCAATTCAAGTATTTCAGAACAAGAACAACTGATGAAACTTCGCCACGGTGAAGTGAACATCGAAAGACGAATAACAGATTTTGAGGGTTTGAAGAAGGATCTCGGCAACACATACAACACATACCCCCTACTAAATCATCACGCATATCATCTCACGCATCGTGGCATCCTTCCCATCCTAACGGACCGAGGGAACCATTGCTCTACTGTATCCGATTCCGCCTTTATCCGCTCCCTGCGACCGTGTAGTCGGGTACGGGAATCACGTGGATTTATGTCATGACTGACTCGAGACATGCACAGAACGTGAAGGGCTTCCGGGGACATCCATCCGAACTATCGTCATTTTTTGTGGGGGTCGAAGAATAGCAGCTGTGAGGGATATTGAGTGAGGCTCCAAGTGTTTTGATGGCAAGTCAAGCGAGGCTATTCTCTTGTGCTTGTAATCAGTTTAGAAAATATATCTCGAGAGGTGCAAGGTCATGTCGCCTTTATCATTTTCTCATGTCGCGATTTGTATACGACTTCAGATTTGATATAAATCAAAAATTGGAATGTTTGAGGCAAGTCTGGTTTACGGCAGAAGCGGAATCAAACTTGAAGGTTAAGGCTACTTTGATAAGAAAAAGTACAGTTATTTATTCTACGAAGCAGTTATAAATTTGTTATTACATATTTTTCACAGGACCTTTCATATCCGTCAAAGGTCACCACTAGCATTTCTCTGTTTTGATACATAGATACTGAGTTTTTGGTACGATTATAAATCGAAGCAAATTGTCCTTCGCGATTTAGTTTTGGCTTACGGAAATCTCATATAGTAAGGTGATGCACTTATACAGCTATTCTTTTCTTCTCAAGTTCAACACCGTATACAACATACTCTTCAGTTCTGATTTTTTAGTTCTGTTCGAAGTTTCGCATGGTGGTGTCTATTAATAAAGGTACTCGCCCCTTCAGTACTGAGCTGATCTGCTTAACCGCGATTGTGAAAAGTACATTTTGGAAGGTACATTCATGTCAAAGCAGCCACTCTCCTTTCGTAATATCAATTCACTGCCTCTCTCATATTTGGTGTCTATCTTGCTTCATCAAACTATTCTCGTGTGAACATCCTGATTCTATGAGTTTTTCCTATTCTTGTCACTCGCTACCATAATACGATGATTTATTATACTCTTGCTCAGAACTTTGCTTGCCGCTTGATGTATATAAAATCCAGTCTGCTAGAAGATCCCAGGATTTTGTCTTTTATGTATCTCTCCTACATTGATCAATATTTATACAAGTTGACACTATCCAGTTGCAACCTATTCTCTATCCTTACACATAGTCGACGATCATTTCTCAAACTACGTCTTTTATGAATTTCTCTTTTGGAGTAGGAAAATAACGAACTCCCCAACCCTTCAAACCTATCATGGCTCTCGGCACAATAGCCTTGAGAGGTGCTTTCTCGTCGCAATTCGAGGCACCTGCGGCACCATGCCTTGCCCCAAGTGCTCGTTGGAAGCGAAAGCAAGCTCACAAGAGCTCTAAAATGCCAGCACAATCACTTGAGTTCACCAGACCAGCTGCGACTCGCTTCTCAATCAGCAGCGACAATGAACCGCAGCCCATTTCAAGAGCAGCATCAGTTGCCTCAACATTCAGCCCGAGCCCAGAAAATGATGATGTCGGCCCCATTGACTGGTCCAACGCAAGCACCATGGCTCTACACACCACATCATCTTCCTCTGCCTCTTACCATTCATCCGTGACCAGCACTGAACGAGAGCCCAGCTCATCTGCATCCAGGCTCACTGCTATGCTGCCACCAGCAACACTGCCGCCAGTAATCCTCAATAATCCGATTCTGGAAGAGGAGCCCCACGACAATCAAGTCTATAGGACAACCGATAATCTTGGCATGCATAGAGGTTCCAGATTCCACGAACATCTCGATGGAACCCACTCCTCAAACCAGTCCGCACCCATATGGAACGCGCCTGAACCCTCAGGGACAACCTCCCCGTCAACTATGGCCTCAGATGTTGAGGACAACGAGACAGCTCCATTGCTTCCCATGCTTCCTAGGGGTCGAAAGCTTTCCAAGAAAGAAGCTATTGCTGAGTATAGCAATATAGAGATGGGCGCTAAGGAGACAAAGGAGAGGATTCTGGATGGGCATTTGGATGTGATTTTCGGGGCGGGAAAGAAAAACGAGAAGGAAGAAAAGAAGTATGGGAAGGTTGGACATTTGTGGAGAAATGTGAAAGGAGCCTTCAAGAAGCGCCTTAGGAAGAGTGTTCAGATGTGAGCGAGGAGTTTGTCTTCATTTTGAGTTGTCATTTGCATGAGTTCAGGAGTTTGCAGGCATGGAAAGGAGTTTGGAGACGTGGATATTACCGCATGTTCCGTCATTATCAGATATGCTTCCAAATTCACAAGCAAGGATAAGAAGCCCGCTTTCAAGATATCATAAGTCCAGTTCAAAAATCATCAGCAACACATCGTTAGAGATCGGGTTACATCTTTAGTCATAAAGCGCACATTACATTATAATAGTACAATGGTTGCCATAACAAGGCCCTTCTGATGCTTCTAATCCAGTCTCTTCCCCGTACTAATCCCCCACCCATTTCCGACTCCATTTCCATACCCCAAAGGTGTCGCACCACCCAGTCCCCTTCCCCTAACACGCTTCGGCAGCACAACCCCCCAGAAGTAGACCGTCACAACACTGGCTCCAGCGCCAAAACTGACAATGCAATAGAATAGCGTTGACGCATAAACATGACCACCCATGCCAGACCACTCATACTTTCCATTCGTCGTCGGAAGCGCTGGCGTCGGAAACCATCTAACGCTGAATCTCAGCGGCAGCGCATCGCCAATAACAAGCTTATGAGCGTTCGTTTCGTGAGACAACGGACTCGTGCTGTAAGCGGCGCCACTATCAATGACGCCAGAATCGTGCTTGTGGATATGGTGCTTTGGCGTCGAGTGCAGCAGAATGTTCATGTGGCTCGAGATATGCAAATGCGAGAGCTGAAGGGTCCCGGCCAGAGCAAAGATCAGTGGCACGTATTCTGGATCAATGCGCTCTTCTGGCAGTGTTGCGACAGTTTGCGGAGGCCGCGCGGGCAGGCGACAGGTCAGGGGAGCATCATTGTGGATGTAGAATTCGAGGAGGTGGAAGAAGGGATCTGAGACGAAGGGGATTGTGCAATTGATCTCGCCGTCAACGCCGTATTGCAACTCCAGTGGCTTGTTGGTTTCGTTGCAGATAGGGAAAGGGATGTATTGGAGACCGCCCTTAGAGTCCTGGATATGCTCGCCTGTTTCTCTGTGGACCTGTTAGCTCTGCTTTGTCCTACGTTTACAGACACATTCGCTAGGTGTAACTGTAGAGAATGCGTGAAGGAACAGATGAGTCCTACATTGTGCGGTTTAGACATTCGACGGGGATGTGGGCGCCATAATGATACGAGGGTTTTGGAATCGCGGGGGACGTCTCAGCGAGTACTGAACACGCGAGCGTGATTGCAGCCACGAGCGTTGACAACATTCCTTGGGAGCGCAGCCGATCTATCGCCAGTGCGAGTCTATGATCAGTGGAGAATCAGCGCTGGACGTTATGGTGACATTGGACGTTGTGCCAAACAGCGTCCGGATTGTGATGGAGATGACAACTTGGGCTTCATCTGCTATCACTTAAGCGAGTCCGGGGAAGTTTATGAACTTAACCAAGATTTCCTTGAAAGACTTTCCTTGGGAATTTCTGGAAATTATCTTTGTACTTTTGCAACAATATGAATAAGTCTTCTATATTCACACTTTATTCACATTGACATCTGTTAATGGAATGGAACATAAAGGATTTTAATCTACGCAGCGTTCACAATAATTTGTATACAGAGGGGACCATCGGTAGATTTGTCTATCATCAATTATATTTCAATACTATTGCCCTTGAATCTCCAAATGCATTATGTCCTAGACATCAAGATAATGGTCACCTTGTAACATTCAAGAGACATCCAATAAAAGTCCCGCCCAAAAAAGCACTGTCATTTATGACTTGAACAAGGAACAATGCTAACGGTGTAAATTCATTAAATTCCCTTGGATATCATTCATCCAAGTCGCAAGACACCAAAAGATCCGATGTCAGCTTCCCCTTTCGACTGTATTCCTCAACATACTTATCACCCCACTCGCCAACAGTATTATCATAGATTGTTTCGGGCTTCGTTCGACAAAAGAAGCACATGACTTCCTTCAGTTCCTTCATGAGACCCAATCTGGGCAGCACCTTCACAACCTTTTCATATTCCTGTCTAGTAAGCAATCCATTAGGAACTCTATCTGACCCCTGAAAGTCTGCCCAAATACCATAAGAGCAAGCCTGTACCTCTGCTTCCTTATGGAAGACAATACTGCCAATAGTATGCAATGCAATGGCGTCCCATACCAGCTGTAATTTGTGTTCATCCCACTCTGGTGCTTCTCTTCGAAGAAAGTCGCGAGCGGCATCGGCGCCATCGACTTCGAAGCGTTTATCAGCGGAGATCAATTCGCCTGTGGGATCCCATCCGATGTCATGTAAAATAGCGGATATAGCGTGAATTTTGAGATCTCGATCACGAATTGAGGGGATTTTGTCTGAGATAATTGTGCCTAAGAGCCATGATCTTTGAATGTGATTATAGGCTGCATCTGAGGAATGTAGACGAGCGTATTCGAGTGCTTTAGCGATGAGAGGGGTATCTGGAACGTTTACGCCGCCAAGCACTCGTGTAGGGAGCGACAAAGTCATTATTTGCTTGTTACCTGTACAAAGAGTGACAGGCGAGATGAAGGCTATATTATATCGCAAAGGATCATGTATTCAAAGTATTCCGTGTAAATGAAGTAGCTATCTGAAGGTCCACTAAAATCAATTGTGAGTGCTGCAAGAAAATTGGTAATCGGACCTCTTATGTCATATTTACGGATAATTATTCGTATGGATTACTTCATGTGCATGCTTTGTAATTGCGTAGAAACTGATTGGGTATGATAAAAACATATAGTGTACCTGATTGATCCATGAAGCTGTGGGGTCCAAACGCGCGTGATTATCAGACCAAGGTGTTTTGTCCTGGAAAATGAATGTGAAGACGAACTAGAATTCTTAACTTTGAGATGTTACTCGGAAATAAATTCTGGCTAGAAACATATGGCTATAGTATTTCAGAGAAATATTATGGCAGCCTGTCTTTTTTGTTATGTTATCTGATCCGATTCAGATGATTTATGTTTGACATGGGAAACATATCAAGAGTCACATGAATACTTGTGAATAAGTTTGCAGAATTCATATACAGTATAGTAAAATGAGCACAAACATACAATAGTACGAGGCAAATCAGCAGGGCTCAGCAGTTCAAATGACGATGATAGGAGATAAACAAGCTGCGCCCCCTTGATTCAAATATTTATGATACCACTGGACAGCCAGCAGCATTCTTAATCACTTCTTTCTACTAGATACTGCACATCCAAAGTTTGACTTTCACAAACTACTAAGGGAGAGATCTGTTACTCATTCCTCAGAAATTCTCATAAAGAGTGTGTTTAACCCACCGTTCACTGCCAACTACCAATTCCCTGGCACACCTGTGAAGTTGCGGAGTATCATTCTAATATTTGGTACCTTGTGTGCTTCAAATTTGTGATAAATCCACCACAAATCGGACAACATAGATTCTCACAAAATGGCAACTGGACAAAAGGTTGAGTCTATGGAAACCATGTTATGAAGTGCTGTAGCTAATATAGACTCAGACATTAGAGAGTTCCGTCACACCTGTCACTATTGGCAACAAGTCTTATTCCATCGATCCCATCAAAATACCGTACTTTCAGGCTTTCATTGACTTCCAATCCAAGTCAGGTCAAGAATTTGTTCATAAAGAAATACCGTACTTCGACGCAGTGCTGGCAGGAGTTGAAAACGGCTTCCGTCACTGCTTTCGCCACTTGCCAACTGAACTGGATGCATACCACTCGCTCTGCGATACAATCGAGTATCTTGACATTAAGCCTCTACAGGGAAAGTCTCTGGATGAGATAATTGCTCAACTGAAAGCCGGTAAAAACGATTACGAGCGGGAGTATAAGCGTGTTACTCTCATTACAGGGGATAAAGCAGGAGCTCGCGATGCAGCATTTGGACTGCTATATCAAATCCTGAAAGG
This sequence comes from Allantophomopsis cytisporea, assembly GCA_024752435.1. Classification (NCBI taxonomy): domain Eukaryota; kingdom Fungi; phylum Ascomycota; class Leotiomycetes; order Phacidiales; family Phacidiaceae; genus Allantophomopsis; species Allantophomopsis cytisporea. The sequence continues at coordinate 729,835 of CP103036.1, forward strand.
AACTTTTCTTGATGAAGTCAAGGACCGTGCAAAGGTGTATAATTCAGTTTATTATGTTGTCTCCCATCGTGCAGTCTTCAAGTACAACACTCGTGCAGTTATTCGATCTGCGTTTGAAGAAAGATTTCAGATATCGGCAAAGCAGCTTGTCAGGTTGGACCAGTGGCCTGTTGAACTGAAGACACAGAGTATGTTTTTCACTGATGAGGAGGGCACTACTGAGGAATCAGACTCGTCCGCGGAGTACTGGGATAGTGATTTCGACTAGAGCAAGGGAGAATATTATGAGACTGGCAGAAAATTTAACAGGAAGTACTTGCAACACCAAATGTTTTATATTGTATTTTGCTTTGGTCGAAACAGACAATAATGCTGCCATATCAGATACGCTCATGATTTGCGAGCTGCAAAAAATGGTATGAAAGCGAGATATATATCAATGAGGCTGCAGATCAAGATTTGTTTGCGAAGACTTGAATCTTGTCAACTCACCATACTCAGTGAGTGACTGTATATTGATAGACAATCATGACCAAATTTTAAGACTCAGTCTATATACCTAGGATTATAACTTGCTTGGGACCCAGTTTGGCTTTCGCTTCTCCACAAACGCTTTGACACCCTCGATCATGTTCTCTCCTTTGTCCATTCTCTTGTACCAGTTCTGCGCCAGGAGTCTTGTCCCTTCCTCCGCCCCTACACCTTCCCAGCCAAGCTTAACTCCTTCCCTACTCACAATGACACTATCCGGACTGTTTTCCGCAATCTCCTCAGCAATTTTGATTGCCTCCTGCACAACCTCACTACTATCGCCTTCGCCTCCAGATCCAACAACTTTGTTCACAAACCCCCAGCTCTGCGCCTCCTTAGCACTCAATGTCCTCCCGGTCAACGCCATCTCCATAGCTCTTTGCTTTCCCACTGTCCTTGTAAGTCTAGTCAATGCACCGGCTATCGCAATAACGCCTCTTTTAACCTCTGGCAACGCAAACAAAGCCTTATCACTAGCGACCACGATATCCGTATTAATGACGATCTCACAGCCGCCACCGAAGCAAATTCCGTTGACGGCAGCAATCAGCGGCTTCTTGCCATTACGTCGGCTCATACCACCAAATCCAGATGACGGCATCTCCCTAGGCTCCTTGGACGCGTTCTGCCCGTCCCATTCTTTGAGATCTGCGCCAGCGCAGAAGGCGCGTCCTGTGCCTGTCACAATGCCGCATCGCAGTGATGGCTCGGCGTCCATCCACTCAAACAGCGCATGCAACTCATGGTGACCTGCGCTGTTGATGCAGTTCAGTGACCTAGGGCGGTTAAGGCGGACGAGAAGAATGGATGGTCTTGGGAAAGATATCACGGCGTGCTCCACATTAGGAGGTGGTGAGGTGAGATTTGGTGAAGACATCTGGTAAGTCCCTTTTGACAGACCAAAATGGTGATTTGTAAATGAAAACAATATAAGTAGGAAGATTGAAAGCTGATAGAAGCTCCAATGGCTGCTTGTTGCTACATTGCAAATATATGGCTTGATTATTTTTGAATAGACGTTGAAAATGCGGGGGTGGAGTACACCTCGGCTCGGCTTTGTGGAACCAAATCGATTTGTCAAAGCAACATTTTTTCGAAAGTAACGCCCTACTTTATCACAAGTTGATCAAAATAAATATTCAGAATACATTGTAAATTATTCCGTATTTCTCGATTATAGCTACATTAATATTTCTAGTTATGTTCGTTTTGTGCAAACCCGTATTAGTCCCGACCTAGGAAATGCACTGGGATAGGAACATCCCCATTAGACGAATTCATTTCCACATAGTGTTCTGAATAACCTGGAGGCGGCGTCGTCGACCTTGGGATCTGTTCAGCAAATTGATTGCGACTTGGTGGCTGCGACGTCCCGTCAGCAGATGATGAGGATGCTCTACGATGTTGGCAATATCGACATGCAATTCGGTCGGGACTGCGTAGGCCAGAATCGTGCGAGTGTCTTTCTGAGACGATTGATTCTACAAGATGCCGGCATCCGGCCTGTCTATTTTGAGTATTCGATCTTAGGGTGACATATTGGAACAAAAATTCTTGGTTGGTTTGGATTCTTGGTGTGGCTGCAGCTGCTGGCTGTCGTAGCAATGGCGGTAACACCGAGGCTCTGCTGGCGCCCGCCCGGTCTGCTCTCAAAGGGACGTCTTCTCTTTCTGTGCTTGATCGTGCATAAACGTTGGTACGGGCATGAGGGTTGTCATCCATGTCACGCTGACCCAGTTCTATATCTTGAAGATTCTCTGGATGCTTCCTTTTCAATCCACAGCGGCGGCAGCAAATGTAAAGTAGTGGCAATGCAAAGATGATAAGTAACGCAATACCAACTACTTTCATCGTATGGTCCGATATCTTTCGTTCTGAGAGCGTCGAAGCAAGCGTTGATGCTCCGGCAAGTGCTACCACTTCCTGATCGAAGCCAATGTCAGATGATTCATGGGATGATGAAGAACCAAAGTAAATCCTTTCTAAATCTCAGAAAAGTGTGACTTACGACAACTACCATGGTGGGCTATCGAGTATTTGGTGGAACTGAGAAAGTGCCAGATGTAATAGATTGCCAAGTCAAAGTCGTAGAAATGTAGATGGGATCAGACATACTTGTAATAAATATGAAGGAGGGGATTTCAGAGCATCGATTAAGTACCTTCATGTGTGTTCTTAGGGTGCGAGACCTGTACAGTTTCCATGAATGTCAGCTTTTGGATGTTGCGCCATAAATATTCCGTGAGTATTTTCAATGAGTTCATGTTGTTGAGACGATATAGTCTGACCGTTGTTGATAGTCCGTGGTTGTGTTGAGCTGGTCTTGATATTTCCCGGGATGCAACATCAGGTTAGCTGCTTTCGATAATAGACGACACTTGCTTCGGATACAGATATTGTGCTATAATGCACAAAAGCGACATAAGTTACAACACCTAACCGCTTCCAGCAGATATACCAAATGAGTTTTTTTGAAGCCATATTGTGATTGATGCCATCAACATCGCTAAAGGTATGTCTGGCATTCGTAGCCCTTCGTTGCCGTGTAGATTTGATATTCAGTGTCATATCAGTCCTAACACTTTAATGTCCAACCTGACAAATCTTGAATCGAGAAATACGTAAAGAAGTTGGTAATTCGATACGTTTGCTTATCCTGTCTGTAATCCTGCGGAATCTAAGTGCGAGTACTTTACCATGCCAAAAGTTGCTTCAAAGAAAAGACCAATGGTCTCCTCACATCCAGTATCCATCCTTCCAGAGATCTTTTGCATATGATTCTGTCAACCTCTCATCCTCACCATATTTCTCCTGCCATCCAACGAACCCTCTATCAAGGACATAGACCTTCTGCTCTTTCTTCTCTTCTACATCCTCCCACTCACCATCATCCTTCTTTTTCTCAGCTGCAGACTTCTTCAAGGCCTCACCCACACCACTGGAGCTTGGTTTTGAGCCTAGCAGTCTTTCGCGTTCACGAAGGTATCTTAGTGCTGCTGAAGGTCCTCGTTGCTGTGATAATGCGCAATGGAAGACCACCGTATCTTTGTTCTCAAGCTTGCGCACTAGTTCGGGGATTTTGTGATCGAGTGACTGGGATGGGCAATGCGTGGATCCCTTGATATGACCGCCGATATGATCTATGATGATTGGATTAGTGCTATATCTAAGATATTGGGTAAGGTGAGCATTACCATCATCTCGCACATCAATGATAGCAACGGTCGGATTTGCGGACGAGGTTTGAGAGAGGATTATCTCTGATAAAGCGGCAGAGGAAAGACGAGGTAGAGTAGCTACGGTAGTCATCTTGACATTCGATGATGTACTGAATCGACGAAATGTGTGTCGCGAGGTATTTTGTATGTGGAAGTTGAGGAACATGGCTGCATCCCACCAAACATCGTCATCGCTAGCTACCTTAAAATCTGGGGTTAAAAGCGGATCCTTGCTACGCTCGGTCCACCAGATGTGTAGCTTCCGATCTTAAATTCTTAACTACATACTTTACACTTCACTTCTCAACACGCGAAATGAAACTCCATACGTTGACGTTTGAAATCGAATAAGCAGTTTGATCTCGCTTCTGTAGGTTTAACACGCCGGCGAAGCCAAAGACAAGAGAAGAAGAAGAAGAAGACACAGCAATAAAATACACGTCGACGAAAGCAGTAAAGATTCACTGCCCAGATCGACTTGGTGAAGTCTCCGGGTGGGTTCCAGCCTACTTCCTGAGATACTTTGTATGCCATATGAGCAGATATCTGACAAAGTCACGTTCCGGGATTATTGTTCAAGGATAAAAGGGATGCTCCCTACATAAGTCTATGCTAATATCCTTAAGCTCTCTCAAGATGCGAAGAAGAATCACTTAAAATGGAAAGCGTCTATATGTGGAATGCTATTTATCTCTTATCTTCAAGCTACAGAGGAAGATTGCTCATCACGGACAATATTAGTTGTTGTTGCAAGCCAGCTTAATAACCAATGACTAATGAATAGATAGCGATTTTCATTTTATATCGTGAGCAAAAAGAAATGAAAAGAATGACAAACGTGATTGTTACTAATCTTGACGGCCGACGCCTATCTGATAGTAGTTACAGAGTGGTAATATTATCAAGTGCTGAACCGGCCCTCGTGTATTCATAAAGCCATATATATGCTGACACACATGATATATAACATTTTCAAGTATAAAGGCAGTGTGCCAATCCTTCACAATGTTGTAATCACTCACTTGACATGGACAACACATAAATGATGAAGTCGATAATGAATTGCAGTTCCGTACACCCCAACTCACGGAGAACATGTTGTGATTGTTTCCTTGCAATTTACAACTTAAAGGGTTGGTGACTCTGCTCCTATAATATCTGCAGCATATTCAACGTTGACCTCTACTGTAAGCTGCTTCACTGATTACTGCCATTAAGGAGGATACGCCATTCGATAGCCCGCAAAGACAAATATATAACTCGGCATATTAATCGACAGTCATTGTTACCCACCACAGATAATATACTGCCATGACTTTTGCTTCGTCTATCCGTTCATTTTCTTTATTGAGGATTTGTAAATAGCACTTTACAGTGAGAATTAGTACTGCGCTGCCACTATGGAAATAGAGTTATGAGGAAGAGAAAAGGGATCTATCTACTCAATATTTTGAGCACGTAAGGCTGTTTGTCATCGGCATTGAATTTGCTTTAGCTTCTTACTGCCTTCGTACTTAGATATCTTGACGCCTCTTTCCAAGTAAATATAATCTACATGGAGATATTTCACGAGTAGTTTAGGAATATCATAAACCAGAAGTCTTGTGTACAAAGCGACTGTAGGCCTCACCGTTAATAACTAACGTTCCATCGTGTCTCCATACTTTATCAGGAATCACTTCGAGACTGGCGTTGATATGCGTGTAACGTTGAGTCTTCTCTGTTCTTGCCTAAAAAGAACACTAGTTACCCCAGTATTTGAGTTATTTTGAATCGCTGATAAATTCAATATTTCCAATTATACCTTAACAACAAAAAGGACAGTGGGTTGTCTTCAGTTATTCCTAGAGATTATCGAAGGTTCGTGAAGCAATCTTTGGGCAAGACAATACATTGCGAGATTTCTCATGCATAAGCGTACATGCAGAATCATGCAAACATTTCTAATTCAAAAAACAACAACAACATCCGTATTATCCCTCAGAGATTTGGTATCGTAGCAACCAGGAATTCAATCAACTTCGTATCTAGAGAAGGAGAAAAGAATATCGGATGGTAGATGATGAGAATGCTCAAGCAAACCCATCAGAAGACCACATGATGCAAGGAGTGATAGCAGCCACTTGTATATTCCGCACCGGCAACTAATAATAGAAACGAGCCCGTCCACATTGTTTTCCGAGACGTGCTACCAGGGTCAATAGATACGGAGATGTGACGATTGTTTGCATGAGGATGCAATACGAGGTAGGTCGTGTCGAGAAGCCGTGATGCATGTGTGCTGCACACCTAGATTGTAGGTTTGTACGCAGTACAAGAAAGATACGGGAGCGAAACTCAAAGCACAACAAGCGTTGAGATGCTTGCGCATGCGGTATATGTGTACGCAATGGCACGTCAATGAAACATGAAGAGTCGTATTGCAATCAACATTTCCAAAACCCATATTTATTTGTACGCCCTGAAAGAGAATTTAAACTAACATGTATACATTAAGTATTTGTAGTTCCATCAATATGCAGAGGAAAAGTAGCACGAGAAGCCTAAATCTAACCTAATCCTCCAGCATCTCTCCAAATTGACTTTTCCGATTCGTAGATGCCGATGCCTTCGGTGTGCTCAAGTAGTCACTTGCCTCACGCCCGCCAACTGGCGTCGGCGGACTGACCGCCCGCGAACTCTCTGCTGCGGGTGGCGAAATAGCTCTAGAATTTCCTGCTGAAGAGTGCGAATCGACGCTTCCGACGTCACTCACTTGTCGGCCATGGCTGTGTGTAAAAGATGAAACGTCCGAGGCGACGTGAGACTCGGGGATCGCACCGCCCAGAGAGGGAGATTCAGGTCGCGGCGTACCTTCTCGCTGGAAGGCGGAAAATATGGGCCGTCGTGAGCCACTGCTATTTCCACTGATGCGACTTACGCCACTTGCGTCAGACGGGTGAGATTTGAGAGCGCGGCGGCTAGGAATCTCGGACATTCCTGTTGCTTGGAGTTCTTGAGGTCGTGAAGTATCTAGAAAGCGTTAGAGAAATAGATGTACGCAAGGTTTTATGAGGCCTTACCCATTAGTTCGTGAATTTGTGACTCTGGCAGTTCTTGCACTGGTGTCACAAATCCCATTGGAGGAGTATTTGGTTCTGGACTTGCTGGGCCCGGTCCAGTATCCTCAGTTGATACAGTTGGGGCTTTTTGATCTATGGGTGTGCCTTTGATCCAGCTCATAATACGGTAATTGCTAGAGAACGTGCCGGACTCACTGCCATGGGTCTTGAGATACTTGCGGCGACGCCAGAGGATAAAACAGAGGATGAAGATCCCAACTGCTGCAAGACCAAGAAGAACTCCGACAAGGGGGCCAAAGTAACTTGGCAGGCCATTTGAGTGATCCTTGGGGGCGTTTGGCCGAGTTGAATTCGTCGAATTTGTCAGTGGGTAAGGGTACCAGCTCTTGATTGTCCCTGAATACTCTGCACCAAAGACAGTACTTAGACTGTCGTTGGCCCATGAAGAAGGACTTATCTCGGTCGCACCCCCGTTTCCATTGCCACCGATCATTGCACTGATCACGTCTGGAACCTGATAGCCTGTCCATTCTGTCGGATTATAAGATTTCATCCACTCAGCACTGCTCAGATTGTAGATTTGTAAAATACCTCCTTCGACACAAATTGGTGTAGTTCCGCTCTGCGAACTGTATCCGCCAATAACGAGCATCTGATCTGGATATGGCCTCACGCATTTATGGCCCGCTCTTCCATGTGTTTTTGTACCATTTGAAGCCTTCGCCCACTTGAAGGAAGGTACCGATAAGATCCACACATCATCAGAGAAGACCTCTGTCTGGTCAATCCCATCAAACCCCCCGTACCAGTAGATGTTGTGACTCGATCCATCTGTTGCAGATGCCACTACTGTGCAGCCTTGGGTGAGCTGTCCAGGAGGGGTCCCACTTGTGTCTTGCATGTACCATTCTTGCTTATCTATATCATAAACCGCAACAGTTTTCATGAAGTCAGGGCTCTCAGCTTGCTATATAACCGTAAGTACAACCAATATAAAGTACTGCGTGGAGCTCTTACGCTCTGGGCTGCCTCTGTATCATTCAAACTCTGATCTGCATTGTCATATACAGGGTTAACAACACCACCAATTGCAATCAGTACACCGGATGTAGAAACTGGTATCCAAACCAGCTCAGGATTAGCACGGCCAGGAACTATGGATGGAAGCGTAGTATTCTGCCATTTTTCACTCCCTTGGACGCTCATGTCCACCGATATGAGGGTATTGGAAAGAACGTCAGCATTAACAGTCTCATTACCAGTGGGATAGTATATTGGTCCATAATCTGCCGCCCTTAGCCCTCCAAAATAAAACCCTTGGTTCTGCGATGGAATACTGACGGCCCCACCATCAGTCACGTACCGGGTCATATTCGTTGGTAGATTTTCGGTCAAGAATCCTTGAAAAAATCGTTTAGATGCGCCATATCCATAGAGTTCATAACCCAAGACCAGATCTGCTGGCGGAGTTGTGTAGCTGTCTGTGATACTTAGGAGACCCCCATAAGTGAACCATTCACCATCATTAGCGAACATCGCTCCGTCATAGTATTGCGGTCCGATGTTGTTCGCAGCTCCATTATTGGGGGCTTTTGAGATGGTCGTTAGTACATCGCTAGAATTCTGCGAGGTGTTAAATGGGGTGCTGTAATTGAGCAGGTAGACCAAGCCAAGAGGATTTCCTGAGATTTTGATCAGATATATACATATTATGAGAGTGAGGTATGCCAATCACCATCTTGAGTAGGTGGACCATATGTGCCATCGGAAAGGCCAGGCTCCCAAAACAAATATCCTCCATCGATGAAAACTGTATCTCGGATCACAGCGGCTATAATGAAGAATCAGTCTGTATATCCATCTATCGGGCGAAGTGGCTTCTGTTATATCTTGGGTTCACTTTACCTCGCGGCGCGAACCATTCACACATAGTAGCATTGACTTGGTTTGGAGCCCATCCTGACTCTTGGCCATAGCAGATACCAAGAAGAAGAGCGAGGCCAAAACCGAGAAGAAGATGATGAAACATTCCCACAAAGTCTTAAGCAAAAATTCGGAGTCTCATCATAGATTTCGTAGGCAAAGCGAATTGATGCAAAAATTGATTGAAGTTTTGATATCGATAAATTATGCAAGATCCGCTTGGTCAAAATGGGGCCAATTACATGACAATAGCTTCTAGAATATTGCCATAGACCGGATGAACGCACGAAGCAGAATCATCGAGTCAGGTGCTGATTCATTCCAAAGAAACAAATTTAGTGCCTTTTCATGTTCTTTGATCGAGCCAGGATATTTTCCGCATCAACATATTGCATGCTGACAATTATACACTAGATTTTATGGTGTGTTGCAAAGCTGCACAAACAAAGGTCCGGATAGAGCTCGAACAAGGATAGTCAACCCCAAAGTCAAACATGCCTGCACCCGCATATCGTGGCCGATGAAAGAAGGTGCTCACTTTTTCTCAGCCTTGTATGTCTCCCCATCACCATACCTGACGAAAGGCTGGATTGGATTCGAGAATAAAAGGGTGGGAATCAGAAAATATCAATGCAGAACAAGTATTGAAAATGAGTGTTTGAATAATTCCGACGAAGATACAGAACCATACAAAGTATGAGCAGGGAAAGAATAATGTTGAATATCTAGGTACTCGTACTTACATGAGATACCAAAGCCAGAGTGGGCCGACTTACCGTTGTGGTGACCTTTTGTCTGACCAGATGAGTAGCCATTCAAGAGGCAACACAACTCGAGCGAGAACAGGACGATGGAAGAATCGGTGGATGCAGGCACTGACAACTGTACAGCCGGGCAACGAATGATATCGTAGATATATTTGGAGAGACATGGTGAGTGGCCACAGAGTTGCGGGAGACAGCATGAGAAAAGCTCATACGAAGGTTAATAGAGTGCTAGCAACATCGGTGCGTAGGATGAAATGGGTGAGAAGAGGACTGAGGTACAGAAAGAAAATGACGAGTGAGAGTGAGAGTGAGAGTGAGAGTGAGAGGGAGAGGGAGAGTAGAAGTCATATCAGGCACACACACGTCGAGTAAGAGAGAGAGCCGGATGCTAAGAGAAAGAAAAGGTTGACCGACCAGTTCGTGTGTATCTTCCTTTTCTTGCAGGGAAGCACAACGCAGCTGCACACCCTTGTTCGTTCCCGCATTCAGCTAGAGCGGGGTAGCAGCATGTCGACGACTACACACCTTCAACTCTACCACTGCCCATCATGATCCAATCAAACAACCACAGCATATTATTCCGTCTGCGCCCTTTGGATTCCGATGAATGAGATCTCGACTTGATGGCAATATATGCATAAGCTGCATATGTGTAATATCTGCATACTGCCAAAAATCATGGACCTTGACTCAATCAAGTCAATCAAATCGTTCATCATGCTTAATGTCATGTACCGTGTTCGTGTTAACACGACAAATATCTCGAGTGACCTAAGCAGCGGTCTGGTGTAAGCATATAGCCAAATCCTGGACTAGAATACCAGCACACGGCTTTCACTTACCGTTGTGCTTTCTACTGTCTGTCAACATGACGCCCACCCCTAGGCATCGTGATGCCGAGCCTTGCAGATTGTCACCTATCAACCTGTCAGTGGCGCTTCTTTCTTATCCCTCTCATCAGCTTTGCCAGGATTCGCGGATTCTTCTCAGGAGCCTCGCCACGGGTGAAGAGTGGCTTTGTGGCGTCGTATATGCGATGTTTCTCGTCTTTCTATGTGGAGGTTAGAGGCTCTGCGGTCCTGTTTCTGCTCTTGGGACCTGTTACCGGGATGCGGGTCGGCTTGAAGACAACATGACTGCTACCAAGTCCACTTCTCGACGTGAGACTTGCATAATAGCGTGACAGCCATCGTTGTACGCCGTAAATGTGGAGTAGATTTCCCTGCTGCTCTGCTCTTTAGGGCGGAGAAACTCCATTGGTATGTCCGAATGCCGGGAAAGCATGATAGGCTATGCCAGGTATGAACCATACCTCTCATGTCGTATTTTATGTAAGTTGAGGCATCCATCGTGGATTCTCAAGCCTTCAGATTTTCCGGGCTCTACTTGCGTCCTCATGGATATAAGGCCTGTTGCAACATGCCCATTCTCTGCACGTTCTTTCGTTCGGGTTGATATGTGGTAAAGTCTTTTGCCCATTGGCTCATAACCGTCGTCATCTCAACTGATCCTTGAGAAAATCAGGAAATTCCCAGTCGTTACATCAGAGCATTATTATCACTGAGTGGCCTGGTATGGCATTGTAACAATCTAGATAGGCAGCTATCCATACCGTTCTCAACACTTCCGCACGGTTTGTAGCATCGCCATTGTTGTAACAAACCACTCACTCTTTTCCTGCGAGGCTCGAAATTCCTTCGAGATCGTTTTCAGTATGGGCAAGTTGAGTGATATGTGGGTGATCGCTCTCTTGATCGCCATGGCTAGCGCCAGCGGCAATGTCAACAATCATAATAGAAGACGTTGGAATCCAACGACGACGACAAGCAATGGTTATAGCAATTCAACCACCACCACCGAGGCATCCACTTGCCAACCAACTACGATCTTTTCGACTGAGACTTGCTGGGAAACAACTACCAAAATAGAGACATGTTATGTTACAGTGACTACAGATCATGACATCTGGAAAACAATCACTCAGAAGTATGCCAGTTTTGTATTATATATATTTGGATATGTTACTGACTAAATATTAGCTACACAACAACTCAATGGTATGGATACCAGAATTCAGCAGAATATTTCAGAAATTGAAAACATACAGGTCTCCAACGACAATAACGAAAACTCTCGAGATCAATTTTACTATCACTTCTAATATTTGGAACACTGTTACGGATACGGTGGGGGCCACACGTATTGTTGGAGATCGCGGTCATGCTAATGGTTTCAGGTCACTTCTGAAATATGGAATAATGAGACAATTACAAGCACAGATGTCGAAACTTCAACGGTAAATTATCTCTACAACAATCAATCGTATATATTTTGATACTGATGGATCGCCCAGACAGTCAGCACGGATCTTGAATATAGCACAATTATCTCTCAAACGAACTACACAGCTACAGATACAGTAAGTTGAAGTCCTTTGAATTATTTGGGGATTTTTATTGAAGGCATCTAGGTCACTAGTGATGTGTATAGCACCGCAACCGATACGTACGTATGTTTCATAATCTGGTGTTCATTTCCTTTGTTCATTCCAATAATCATATCCGGTAGCTCAAGGAGCATGGTGACTATGATGCCGGAGAATAATAATGACTATACTTAACAAAGAAAACATTGAGAGATAATGATCAAAGAGATAGAACAATTTATTCCAATACTAACACATACCCTTATAGCATCATTTCCACCAAGGTAGAGGAGGTTACTTGCACGGAATACATCACGACGGTAAGTCAGCATAGTTTACTTTAATTTATTCTACCAATACTGATTCCGCGAATAGTCATATCCAATTACCACAACGGTGACAACGGCCACTGGGTATAATCCCTCAAAAGATTTATTTGGATAAGCACACATACTGATAATATTCAAAGCTACCCAGTCACTACTACGTACTGGACGACCTTCACAAGTCCGACAACATTTATATCATACTCTACAGTGACTGATGAGACTACAACTACAAGCCCAACAACCATTTTGTCGTACTTCACAGTGACTGAGACCGATACGGTAACAACGACAGTCTTGAACGGTACAACGGTAAGACTCCATTGCTAATCACTACTACTTGAAGACCAATCTATAGGGTTTTGTCATTAGATGTGGACACAAGCAGAGTGGTCTATATAAAGCAAGTTATAAGCTGACAATTCGCAAAAGATCTGGAAGACAATCACAATAGATCACTATACCACCACGACAGATATCTCAACCGAGTATTCCGTGTCCACCACCACCGACTATACTACGAGCATTATCAAAACGGAGATCTACAGTACGGAATACGATATCTCGACAAAATACTCAACAATCATATCAGATATCTACATCACGGACACTGAGACCGAGACCGAGTATTCTGCTACCACGAAGGACTTTTACAACACCCTTACGGACACTGTCACGGTTACGTCGGATATCTATAGCACAGAGGTTGACACTGTCACCATCATCTCAGACATCTACAGTACAGAGACAGATACTGAGACTGTCACCTCGGACTTCTATAGCACGGAGACTGATACCGCGACTATCACCTCGGACTTCTATAGCACGGAGACTGATACCGCAACTGTTACTTCGGATTTCTATAGCACAGAGACCAAGACGGACACTAAGACGGACACTGCGACTGTCACATCTGATATCTACAGGACGGAGACTGACACTGCCACCATCACATCAGATATCTACAGTACAGAAACAGATACGGTTATCGATTATTCTCCAACCACTGTTCATGAGATATCTGTGACCACAACTGATATCTACGTTACACATACGGCAACTATAACCGATTACTCTACAACCACTAGCTATAGCATTTCTGTGTATACTTCGAGCTATCCGGTCACCACCACGATGCATTCAACGACGACTATTACCAAGCCTGGCGGTTATTTCTATTCCACCGTGACTAAAACTCTTACAGTCTGGCTCCCAACCACGCTCACTGAGACCTACACAACGACAAGTGTAACGGCTATTCCATCCACAATAATTATTACGTCAACTCAACCGGGAAGCACAGGCACAATGACGACGACAGAAAGCCTCCCTGGAAGTACTGGAACCACCACCACGACAGAAATCCTCCCTGGAAGCACTGGGACTACCACGAAAACAGAAAGACTTCCCGGAAGCACTGGAACTACCACCACGACAGAAAGCCTCCCTGGAAGCACTGGAACCACGACGACGACAGAAAGTCTCCCTGGAAGCACTGGGACCATCACGACAACAGAAAGCCTCCCTGGAAGCACTGGGACTGTCACAACGACCACAACAGATATCTCAACTTCTGTGTTATCGATTCTTGAAACTATCTCTGCAACTATAACAGACACGCTCGTTGATACAATTACGTTATCTGGCTCGACTTATACAACTACTCTATCTGGGTATTCAACTACGGTCATACTTCCTCCGGTGACTATCACCACTACATACTCGTCAATTTCCACGGAACTCCCTGCCACTGTAACCAGCACCTACTCGACTATATCTACCGCAACGCCTGCTACCTACACTTACCCAGTCTCAATATCTACACTCGAGATTCCATTACCCACTACTATCCTTGTAACGTGTAAGTGGTTCATAACTTCCAAATCATACAAATTATATTGATCATACATACAGTGCAAGGTTCGACGTATACGGTTTCTGAGTCAGGATCTTTAACAACGGTTACCCAGAGTGGTTCAACAGCAAGCATCACACTACCAGTGCAGACGGTAACGGCTCCAGGAACAACTGTGGAAATCTCTGGCTCAACGGTCACGGAATCTGGGACAACAGTCATTGTCCCAGCTGTAACGCTCACTGTTTCTGGAGAAACAATCGTAGGTCCTGGATTGACAGCAACAACCACCGTGATATCATCTGTGACCGGAGGGTCTCAAATTATAACTGTGCCAGCTTCTGGAACCACGGTCACAACCACTCAATATGTGTCTCTTTCATCTATAGTAGTCTGTCCAACCTTGATAGTCAATCCAACTTACACAGCGCCAACACCATTGCCCACTGATTATACTTGGGGTTGTGCTCCTGGATTTCTTTGTACTCCGCCAAAGCCTGACGGCTGCAATATTCAAGCTGGGCCACCTGCGGATAGCTACTATTGTCAACCATCGGAATGTAAACCCGTAACTCCATTCACGAAGCCAGACAATTGGGGAGCTGATATTACATCTAACATCACCTCTTACTACCCCCTGGAAGATGATTATTTCAACCTGGCACCTCCAGAATTTGGCCTTAGTTACGATATATTTGCTGAAGAATTGGTGACTGTGAGTTTCATTGCATCTAATGGAGATGTAGGAATCAGCAGCTATTATACTGGGGACTGGTCTTCACAGGCATCTATTACCGAATACCCTCCTCCAAGCTCTGCACAGTCAACTCCTAGCAGTGTTAGTCTTCCTCCAGCTAGCAGTTCAGGGTGGTCATCTTGGTCTCGACGGGCTATCTTACGCAGAGATTCTACTATTCCATCTATGTGCTACAACGAATGCAACAACTGTATGCTCGAGGCAGAAAACACTGGGAAGACCCCGCAACTATGTGAAAGTGGATCTGCCTTCCAAACGGATCTCACAGGTTGTAAGAAGTGCATAATAGCTCACTCATCCCAGAAAAGCACATCGAGGGTTAGTCAGCCACCACAGTTTCAGCAGTTCATCAATTACTGCACTGGTAGTGCTGCGGTTTCTCCACCTTCTGGTGGCTCTTCTCTGGCAAGTGAAATAGCTTCATCCACTGCCGCTTCTAGCTCGACGGCTGTGCCGGAGGCTTCACAAGCATCTGCGAACCCGGGCACTTCAGCAGTAACTTCAGCAAATGCTCCAAGTTCTTCGACGGCATCCACCACAAGCGTTTCTGAGCCAGCTTCATCCAGCGCCACCGCGACTTCTTCCGTGCAAAAGAGCGCTACCAGTACTTCCAGCGCTGCCAGTACTTCCAGCGCTACCAGAACCTCCAGCACTAGTAACACAGGCAGTTCCGTATCCTCAAATCCATCTTCACGCACATCAGTTACTTCGACAACTTCACACTCTTCCCTATCGTCGTCATCTGAAAAATCGTCAACTAGCTCAAAAATCACATCTACAAGTGGAACTACCGCATCCTCTACAGTGTCATCGACGTCGAGCCTGGGCGATAAGCTCGTCCCAAGATCTTTCTCATTGTTAGCCCTTATTTGGGCATTAATATGGCTTGCATAATAAGTAACAGGGAGGAGGGATAATAAGCATAAATATGTTGGGGCGTTTGTGTGGCTTTTAATTTTGATTTGTTTTCGGCAAGAATATAGTATAGTGTAAAGCAATAATATAATTGTACACTTGATTTGTAAAATATAGTACGAGGTCGTAACATATAGTCGTAACATATATAAGTGGTGGTGATATTAAATTTATGTATGGGAAATAGCCTTGATGCATTGTTCTTGATTGATCGAAGGTGTATAGAATGTTTCGTGAGATCCGGCAGATATCGGTCATAAATTATTATTCATCGTTGTTACAAAGAAGTTTTGTGATTGTCTTAACTTCACGACTTCTCTGTCCAGCTCAAGGCGTTGATTGATGTTTCCGGGCACATATCAGTGGGTGTAACTGTGGATGTTGTAGAATTCACGACTGTCGACGAGATAACGAATGACGATGAGGGTCGCAAGTGATGAAAGATCAGGAAACCTTCCAAACCTACTTGTAAGATCAACGCCCATGAAAGTATATGTTGCCCAGAAGTTCGTATTTGCAAATCAATATTCTTGTGACTTTTCACCCTCTTATAAATTATTGGCGAGTATGTAGATGTTCTGATGCAACTCCCAATTACACATGTCATATTTATTTTAACACTGATGCTCCAACAAGATAGGAGGTTCAGCGATGAAAGTATTCTTGACACTGCATTAACTTCTCGCCCATCTTATCCTTATTTATCTTCCTCATTTTCGAAGGATTCTACTGGTAACTATGTGGCGTGGGAATCCCATATACAGCGATCGCCAGTTGAAGCCTTCTGGTACAGCCCATTATAAACTCATTGAAGTCTGTACGAATCAGACTGGACAGCATCTAGCATAAGGGCTTCTATTTATGGTTTTTTTTGAGACCGTTACCTCCAACACAAGCATTTTGACATAATGACATTAGTATAGATGTGGTATCTGGTTTCTATCACACGATGACTGAAATAATGATAGCACCAACTGAATTTGCGGTGCAGTACGGGTCAAAGAGACTCATAGATGGGAAATTGGAAAAAATCTATACATATTCCTTTGTTCAAATTTGATCGCTATGCTTCTTAGGTTGAGTTTGAGGTTGATGTATTTGTGAAAGATTATCTACTACACGATACTCAAGCCTAAGAATGAACTTTGTAAAGTGTTTGGATTGTTATTTGTCTCCTTATTATCAGTGAGCCAGATTCTTGAAAGGAAATTAATAAAATCTCAAGGTGGCACTAACAGCGAAGATCAATGTCGAAGATAGGCTGGTAGAAAAACCCAAGAGTTCTCCACAGCAGCGATGGTTCTGTGTTTCATGGGATCCTCATTGTGAATTTTGGTTATTTTCATTCCACCAAAGCTCACTTTTCAGACTTATATTGCCTCTTCTCGCGACTTGTTGGGTCTTGAGATCCACAAGTCGTAGTTTGTATCCCGTTGATTGAAGAACAGATAGGAGCCCTCATAATATGACTGCGAGTATTATGATAAATGGTGATGCATGTTTCCAGAGCTTGCACTTTCTAAGTGTGAACTGCTCACTTCGAAACTAATAGCCACATCGATTCATTTCCACTATCTCGGGGTTTTGACCTTATTCACTGGTGCATGCATTCCACAGCTCTTCGCCAATGCCGATACTGATTGATTTCATTAGTAAGTAATGAGACTAGAGATTGTTATTTCCACTTAAGGTCTTATCCTGTGCGAATCCTGAGTCACGGATGCATTGAAAAGATGATAATGCAGAGTAGTTACCTGGTAGAACTATAAATTTAATTAGATCGGAAATAGCACGCAGATATGACTGGACTTACCAGGCCTATTTTTTTCATCATACATAACAAAAGTTTGTTAATATTACTAATTACGTTGGTTAACGTCTCAAGCTTTCGTTGACTCACATATTTCGAGTCATAGTTAGTGCTCACCGCGGGGACCCTTATCGGCGATAAGCATCTATGCCGGCGTAGCTCGAGCATTTAACAACGTCACGAACGCTTCAACCGTTGACACTCACCAAGAGTCCATCATACTGATGCCAAAAAAGCGCCATACAAATCAGTATACTAAACCGCCAAGTACCCCTCATGCATCTCTATCCACTTCTGGCGGTAGCGCAAGCAAGTCTCGTAAGTGTTTACTCCCGTAGTCGGAAGCAGCCGCAACAAATCATACCTTTTACATACCCACATTGCATGAGATCAAGCTGACAAGCCTGCAATAGGTAATGAGGCTCCATCATCAGTGAATGACCTGCTGGCAGGGTTGCGACGGGCACATATATCATCAGAACCACGAGATGTGGCTACAACCAATGCCGCTCCTACATTGCCACCGACTATACGCAACCTCCTCAATATTCCTGACACTCCAGCTCCCCAACCGCGAAGGCGACAGCGTGTAGATGCTACTGGTAGACGTTTACCTGCCGGTCCAGCACCGCCCAGGAGTTGGCTAGAAGAGTCCATATATGCACCTCAGGTGGGGAGAAGTCAGGATGGTAGCGAACGGGGTGGGAGAAATGGTAGGCTATTTCCTGAGTCGGTCGACCATCTACCAGGCATCACGAAAGTTCCCAAATTGGTGGAAGTATGTCTGAGACAACTGGCGACCAACTGGGAGTTTCATAAAGTTTATGATCAGTACTACCTCTCTTTTTTGCCCACGCCTTTAAGGTCTGCATTACTATCCTATCTCGCTGTCTATGGCCCAGAAGAAGGAATCGGACAACAAGGAATGAAGAATCTTCTGGTCCCACCAGAGGAACAGGAGATGGCATCAGAATTGGTCGGAAACGACGATTTTTATAGACTGGATTTATCGGGTTCCATTGGTCGCTCGGTCACCTTTAAACAACTGCAAAGCATACTCACACAACCCGCGGGCTCAGAAGAAGCCGCAGTAGAAGACTCTTGGGAAGAAGCAATCCCGACTATGAGGTCATCACTATCGTTCATGATACCAAACCTTACCATTCTATCTCTGTCTCATCCTCCACAATCCATATCTTGGACAAAACTACTCTCACTAGCCAAACACATACCAACTCTTACCCATCTATCACTAGCCCACTGGCCAACTCCTTGCCTCACACCGAACTCGACGACTGCTACAGTCAAATCGAATGTCGCTCCTACAGTTTCCTTCGGAGGCACAAACTTCTACTCTCATTCATTAGATAACGACTGGTCCGAAGCCGTCTCCATCCTGCGTCGACTCTCACAGTCCCTATATGGCCTAACATACCTAGATCTTGATGGCTGTACGTCCTGGGCGCCAGCACTACGCTTCAATAGGTCCGATACACTGGGCATTGACTGGGTGAAGAATTGGGGCAAAGTGCGCGAGATTCAGCTTCGCAGCAAGTATGAGTTCGATGAGGAAAGGATAACGAGTCGCGATCAGTTAGCATGGAAGCGAGCCATACTCGAGGCTCTAGAGACTGAAAAGTGGATCAGGAGAAGGAGAGGATGGATAGTTGTCAAGAGCGATGACTGGGAGCGATGGGATTCTCACCCTCACCTTCCAGCCATGCCAGAGAAAACGTTCTGGGATCAGAGGAGGGATAACGCGAGGACGGGGTGGAGTTGGACCGAGGGAGAACAAGAGACAGTGCCTATGGTTCCAATGATGACGGCTTGGGAATAGAATCCTGCACATAAATAGATAGGAATAACTGTATTCTAGAGTTCTGATGATGATAATTGCAAGTGAATACTTGAGAACCCATATTACTCCATAAATCATCGCACATCCTCGAATACCCACAGGCAGTCGCGGCGTAAGACGGATAATTCGATCGACAGCGATCTTCGGCCTGGCCCATCTCACGTCATCCACGCCGCGAAGATCTTGCTGTGCATATGCGGCGCAAGAAAGCAACTCGTTTGATGCCAGCAGCAGTGACGACTTCTGCTCGTATGTCCCTCCCGTCAGCAATCATTTCAGCCCTACCTGTCCACTGCCCTGGCATTGATGACATTTCCCCTTTTGCTCGCTTATCTCAGATACACCACACCATACACATCGATACTTTCTTTTACTATGAGCATGATTGGTCTAAAATCGGTAGCTTTTATATTGTCGTGGCATGTGTGGGGGTAAGTTTCTTGAAGAGTCATCTAGTGTGTTGATTATGTTGGATTTGTAGAGGGTTGTGTTTGCTAATCGCGGTAGATATCGCGCTCTTGAAATGCAAACAATTCTAGTATAGTCACTGTTTGCTTGGCTTTATCGATTGTGCATAGATTCTTGATATTACTTTGATGCGTGAAATACTTACAGGACTTGACCATAGCTGAGACTATGTTTGGAACTCCGCAAGGAGCGGATGATTACAGTGACTGGATATATGGATCGACGGCCCGGTAGCAATAGGTCTGATGTGCTAAGTCTCCTTTACAATATCGAAGTCAGTGTTGCATCGTTAACCTCGTTCCCTACCTACATATGTTAGACAGGAAATTTATGACTATATTGTAGCGAATCCCAAGAAGATTAATCAGCCACCGACCAACAGATTCACCTAGACTTTGGTGACTAAGCTCCCTCTCCTTCTTCCTCCCTTTCTGAAGAAAACGCATGTTACATGTATTCAAAAATTGTCTCCACCAAGTAGTATCAGATCATTATCACAACACAGTTCACGCCTTTTCAACCCTCGTTGTGGAAGTTAATACAAGCTGAAGCTGTCATCACCATAGTCCTGCCCGCCTTTAAAGTCTATTCTTACGATATCGCTCAGCCGCAACCCGTATCAATAGCGACCAGGCCAAGTCTAACTTTACAACACAACTTATCACCAGCCTGATTCGCAAGTGTGAACTCAGAGGACTTTTTTGACAAATAAGGCACTCAAATATACCAGACACTTATTTGTTAGTGGCAGTAGTTTTAATGGGCGAAGCTTCTTACAGTTCAATGTATGGGCGAAATATTCACGGCACGAATATACAGCTTCCAACACAATAACCACAGCGGTTTCAAATCCAGCCTGAAAAAAGGTGAGGTAGGTACTGAAGCTTACTGGTGTACTACCTACCTTGCAAGATACCGACCGCGAGGAAGAATAGGGCCGAAGAGTGCGAAATACTCCGCATCACCCATGTCATGTCCAGCGTCGCAGCGCGACTCCAACCCTCCACCAGCGCCTCCCAAACCCCCAGCCGTAGACGCTCCCGCACTCGATACACTGCGAGAAGTAGCCAAAAAGCTATCTTGCAGCGTCTACTCCATACAAGCCCTCTCGCCCTCTCGCCCTCCCCTGCCTTCTTCATCCTACCTCCCCCTCTGTCTCCACCAACTCGGTGATGTGACTCGCTCAAAGACCTGTCTAGACACAATCCTGGACATTGTGCACCGTACGGCTCAGTTCTCAGGACTTTAGGCTTACATTTTGCACTTCACAAGCTCGCCATCCCCCCCTACGCCTCCTACCTTGCCATCCCTCGACTTGGAGATTGTTGTTGCAGCTCACACCCTTGCCCGACATTCCCAATACCATGGTCACCCGCTGCTCATATGCATGCAGGCATGCTTAGTCGGAGGCCTGGCTGAACGCCGAAGTCCCTGGAGCTCGATCTGCGGGGATCGGGAGGAGGATGCAGAATGGTGCATTTATTCATTCAGTCATGCACCAAATGGACGGTCTGTGATAGGCGATGGGGCGGTGATGAGGCAGAACCAGAGGCAGTGGAGAGGCAGAAAGGCAGACTCGTATGGAATACATGTTTTGCTTGCCTCGGGAGGAGTAGGTACAGTGAGGGGAGTGCAAGAGGGAGATTGGGGCGGGCTGGTGATGGGGATAGGGGATGACTTTCGGAGGGTTACTAACCATTCTGTGAAGGGGGTTTACCTTCGCCCATGGTTGCCAAGCAAGCAAGCAGCATTTGTTATTGTGATCTACTGCGGCATTATTTCTATCCAAGCACATGGTAAAATACATGGTGTGCTTGTGTTTCGCGGGTGAATGAATGAACAAGTGAATGGAAAAGACCCAGGCCGAGACCGGGAACAAGATCGAGGGCGAGTTCGAGGCCAGCGAAATAAGTCATCTGTCATCCACGAGTCATTGGTTACAGTTTGAAGATCAAGTGTTTGTGTAGCTATGGGCTGCCACTACGAGTAACAACTCAAATCTTTCTCTGGAGGCAGATCTATTTCCAGAATATTCGTCATGGAGGCTTGCCGTGGCTGGTGATGACTGGGTGAGCTCAGACTGTTGTACACAACAGCAGCGTCCCTGGAACACTACAGAGCAGCCAGATACAGGTAATGTAGGTAATTTGGACAGGAAGATGGATACATCACCTCCTCCCTCACCTTAGTACAGCACATGAGTTCTAGGCTGGTGGTTAGGTACCTGTCCTATCCTGTCCTGTCCTGTTCTGTGTGCTACACGACGCTACCGTCACTAATAGGGCTTCAGAGCCGGGCACACAACGTGGCACGAGGGGGCCGGAGGTCCATGGATTAGGCTTGTTACTCGTCGAACTAGGGCCTGTGGATAAAGGATGTATGTACTTGGGGCTTGTAAACGCTGTACAGACCGATGGACTACCCAACCAGTTATCTATCTGATGATACTTTTGTTATTTTCATTCGTGTTAAGCCAATACTTACTAACATCTACTTACCACACTGCTAATGATCAGGTAGACGAATAGCCGTCGGCCGTGTTATCTTCCACTGCTGTCACCGCCTTACACTGAGCAAGAGTCTGCCGGTCTCACCGAGTACATACTTTGAGCTACCTCTTACGAAAGCCGTTCGTTGTGCCGCTGTCGCTATGGATAGAATGGCTGTAAGGTTGAGAAGCAGCTTCTTACCAGTCAAAGGTGACGAATAAAGATATGTGTGTATAAACGGACATATATCCATGGCATGTAGACTGCAGTATACGCATAGTATGCACTGTAGATAGAGTGAATACAGGCTTGACTTATGAATCTCAGCAGAAGCAGAAGCACTGATATTGAGGGGCACTGGACGACAACAGGGTTAGAATTGGAGGGCGCATGATGCGCGGCTATCTACTTTTCTTCGCTCTCCACCCGTCTCCCCATTTGCTTTTGCGTTTGCTTTTGCTTTTTGTGCTTGCATACGGGGCCCTGCCCTGCTCCAGTGAGAGTAAAAATAAAGTCAAGCGGAAAGTCTGCTGCTCTGCATGTCAATCTCGCCGCACACGAGTACACGAGCTTTGGTCTTTGACTTTATGTGCAGTGCAACCAACGACTTATTCCCCTGAGAGTTTTGAGGAGCCTTTCAAACAAAGTGTAAATGGGCTTCTTACTGTATGGAGGTAACGCACAGTTGAGTCTCATAGTTTTAAGGTATGTAAGTATGTATGTATGTATGTATGTATGAAGGGAAACGTTACAGTACTGTATGGTAAACGTAAAGTTCGCCAGGGCGAAGAAGGTTTCTGTACGGCGGCTTGAGCATCCCCCGATCGGCGTCTACAGTGTTCAGTGCCATTACCCTTCCAGCATTCGCAACCGAAGCATCTGCACTGGCATAGGCCGTGCGCAAAAAGCTCCAGCATAAAAAGGTAAATGAAGGAATGGAAATCGAGGTGCGGAGGATCTCTCCTTGAACTCTAAATGCGAAGAGGGAGAAAATGAACTCAAAATCCCTAGGAGTGATAATGAGGTAGATGGAGATGGAGATTTATAAAAGTCAATTCGACAAACAACCTCGAAGTTAAATGCAAAGGCGTAAGTTGTGGAATTATGCGGATCGAAGCATATTTCTATCATATAGAATACTCCTTACTGTGAATCAATATGTGAATCTTCGATTTTGAGATTGAGCTTGAAAAGGACAGACGGATTTTGTGACTGCGTATTATCGCTCACTCCTGCGTTTCCTAGAATATTGTCTGCGGAATCCGCAATTAATGTGCCGTCTCTTTCTCATTCCCATGCCCTTGGGTACGCGTCTCTACCAACATATCGGTGGGTAGAGACGAGAAGGCGCAATTAGAGAGAGGTTGGAAAGGAGGCCATGAGATGGATGGCTAGCACAGTATATGGTTCAGATCCGTCATGGCAGACGGGAAGCCGGGTAGGCACATATACTGCGATTATGGAAAGATCCATTGACCTGGCTTTGCTCGAGGGTATTGATGACAATTAATCACCTTACCTTCTGCTGATTAACGCTAGGATGCTGAGGAATTCGCATTGTCTTTGCGTGTAGATGTTGATGTTGATGTTGGTATTGCTATATGCACGGATGCATGAGCATGCGGTTGCCAGTAAATTGGTTTTCTCCAGCCTACCCTTCAGGGTCTTCGGTGGATTTATTGGACGGGGCTTGACTTGATTGCTGGTACATGCTTAGTTTTCTCGGAATGAACGCCGAGATGAGACAGCAGTAACCATCGATCTCTACTATAATAGGACTGGTAAGAAAATATTGCTTTCATTGCTCTGGCTTCCTAGCTGCAGGAAGAGACGGCAACAAATGACGCTCTCTACCAGAAAATATGCTGTCAAAAGGAGGTGAAGGTCAGGGAGGAAATTGATCAGTTGATTGATAAGTTGAGGGAGGCGAAGAGCTGTTAGCTACTCTCTCGCATGTTCATACATTGATCCAACAGCTCACATGGATGCCGTCAGGGGTGTTGAACAACATACAGGTAGGTATTCATTAGAAATCCGTGGGGAATATCATGACCACATTGGCTCTCCGCATATTACCTTCAATGAAGTATCAGCACTCTACGATTTCTACCTGAACTTACCCAAGTACCTCCATGTAAATACATACCTACTAATCTTTTCCACAACCCCCTCCACACGAAGTGCTGCATAATGAGTTTCGCACACGAAACAGCCATCTAAGGGATGGGGATTCGGACACGACTATCCCTTGTAGGTTGTATGCCAGTGAGCAAGTGATTCGCCCGCGCCTCATCGATACTTGAGCTTGTTGCAACCTCGTCTTTCTCCTTTACCTTCTCAGCGCCTTTGCGATTCTTCTCACCCGGATAATGCCAGAATTCCAGCCTAGTGGTGTACACTTTCATAGTCGACCACGAGAGTCCTTACGAGCCAGGTCTCGGTATTGAAGCCGGGTTGTTGGCGCTTTGCCTCTACAGGAAGAGCTCATATGCACAGCTGGTATGGTAGATGCTGGTAGATAGATACTAGACTGTGCAAATTGATCGTCCTCTATTTTTGTGTTCCCCTATGTGATAGTCAATGTGGCATCACCTGCCTACGCCACATTTGTTCTGCTGTATCCTGGATGCATCAAAAGAACTATGGGCAGGTTGGGCTTCGTATGAACTGAACAAAAGATAAGGGTTATCATTTTTTGAGAAAGGCTTCTCTTGATGACGAATGAGAACAAACAAGGTGCTTTTCCGATATCTCTTTGATTCGTATTGTATGTGCATGTCTATGCATAGCTTTCAAGCTGGTGTTTTGTGGTTGCGGCAGATATAGCAGTCTTACGATGTAGACGGACGATCTCGTGTGGGAATGAGTGAGCTCGCGAAGGGACGTTGTTGGAGCCGTTCAGAATCTCGGAGTCGGGCAGGTTACCGGGTATTTGTACTCGGCCGTGTTACTACTCTAACTCCTCCAAAGCTAATTGGCACAGAAAAGGTATTCATCGATGCCAGGTGGTTGCGGTGGTAACGTCTGCAATGTAAGGCAAGGTAATTTGTATGCAATCTGGGCCGCCGGCTTGGTATGGTAAAGCAGGTTTGCCTTTTAGTCTTGAAGCTTTTGCATTAGACTCGCTCTTCATCCTCCTTTCGCTCATACCTTTCGCTCTTGCATTTACGCATCTCAATTCTATCTCATGTTCCATACTTCATCCACCATCTACCATGTACATGTACCTTGTATCGTATCATCCTTTCCGTTCCTTTTTCACCAGAAGCAACGTATACAGTTGGAAGGGACAGCGATGGCGCGCTCTTCATCCCTGGCTCTCGGGAAATGTTGTGTTGACAGATCACATGGGACAAGATCGTCAGGCACAGCAGCTATTTATCAAGAGCAACACTAGCTAGCTACATCAGTGCACATCTGTATGAAGGGTACCTTCTGTTGGAGGCACGGAAGGCTGGCTGTGCACATACATACAGTACAGTACATACGCACATATACATAGGTAGTCATATATGTATGAAGGGAATTGATGTTTTCGGGGTCATTCGCCGCACAGTGCCGTGGAATGACTGGCGAATCGGAAAGCCAGGAACCGAAGAATATGGGGGATTAGCGGGGGCGAAAAGGCGTTGTGGGATGATGAGCGTTTCTTGCAACCGATTTACTCGACCATCCGCTGTGCACGTATTGTGTGTGAGTGGCTCAATATCCTGTCCAGGCATTCGAGGAACAATGAGATGATGAAGTAAAATGATTACTGAACATGTACTGTAAGTTTTCAAGGTACTCCGAGTACTCTGGAGAGTATCAAAATAGTCGTGATCCGTGGATCGTCCACCTGCCTATGAGTGCTTATGTGTATGTAGACAATATGTACCTCATTCTGTTCTGGTCAATGATATTCTCGCTCCCTTACTTAGACCTGTTTCCAGCGGTCCGGCCCGCTCTGTTTGTTTCCACTCGAGAAAAAGTTTCCCATCTGAAGAGCCCACGCACATATGAAACTATATGAGTGTGCTCTATAGCATCGTCTTCAATATTTGACTATGTATTTCTTCTCAATGACCTACATTATGCGGTGAGCGGAGTTCTTGTCCGTCGTACAGCGTGCAATGAGTGTAATGAGCTGCGGAGCACTGCTTAAAAGTCACGGATCGGATCTTATTCAGAGCTAACAACGTCTCGACGCAGTATACCTCGCATTCCAGAGCAAAGGCTAGATAATAGCCGCCACAAAAGTCAATCTGGGCGGAGATAACATAACTCAGAAATAAACTTGCAGAGATGAGAAGATGGAACACACGCTATGCCATGTCACGCCACGGCGCAGGCGGAGGATAACCGCTCATGACTTGAGTTTTCTCAACCTCCCAGTGACAGAATTCTTCACGTGGCCTGCCTCGTGTGGGTTATCCTCCGTACTGTTAGATTCGGATATGTGGAAGCAGGCAATGGCCGTCTCGCCTTCTCTCGGCTTGTTGCAGATACAGATATCGACATCTACTTAGCAAGCCGGACTCAGCACTTGCGTGACAGACAAGTTTGACGCACGAAGCTGATGATCCAAGGGCTAAGTTGAGGGGTACATGGGACAAGAAGGGTGGATGTATAGTAGATGTGGGATAACGTTGATGTGGTTGAGGGAGTGGCTGTGGGGATAGAGTAGGGGGGATGTGGAGGAGTGAGGAGGAGTAGTAAGGAGGGGTGGGGAGAAGTGAAGAGCATGTTGCTCTACTCGCCACTACTTGTTGCTTGACGGCGTATGAAGATTTCTGCATGCAGGGTTTCCTGATGATAATGCAAGTAATTCATCCACATCCCTGATCCTTCATCCCTTGTCAATTTATCAATATCATCAATTTCATCAATTCATCAATTCATCAATTCATCAATTGGCAGTGTATCAGGCGCTGCAGGGAAGCGTCAGCGGCGTAGCTTCTGCGTAGTGAACAGTGCTTATATTGGCTATCTACGAGGCAGACAGTGCAATGTGATCAGTGCGCACTCACTGGACCATTGGCATTGGCGTTGGTTGTGGAGTGTTGGTGTTGGCATTTGCATTGACATGCAGACACGCATCCGCATAACTGATATCCTCATAACCTCACATCCGCATGTCCAGACATCCAATATCTAATATTGAACAAATCGAAATCCTCACTCACGCACATCTTTCCTAGTCGCTCATTCTGTCACGGCGTCCAATTCGCTGATCCTCTGGTTTTGTCCCTCACTTCACCTGCACGCATCTGGCCAAGTTTGAGGTAGGCGTGCCCGCCGTGCTCACATCGCCCATCTCTCCTCGTACGTGGTCCATTCCCTCTTCGATTCAGTGTCCGTCATGTACCTGAACGGCTGACTTGCAAAGTATTTGAGATACCTTAGCTCTCATCTATGAGATGAAACGACCAAGCAACTTGTCATAAGTCCATTGTACAGGTACTTACACTACACACATAGAGCTAAAATAGCTTTTGTCACGGCTGGATTGATGTCCGTCCATGATGTGGGGTCTAAGCAAAATATGAGTAAGCTTGGCTAGCAAGGTCTCTAGAGAGAGGCGTGGGGAGCTGAATCGCTGTCACGCAAACGACCGGCACCTGGCTCTGGCACCGAATAAGTTTAAGGTTCTTCGCACTCCAGATACTTAGCAAACAAAGAAGGTAAGCTTCACACCACTGAGATGATCACTACCAATGCAGGAGCTCGACATATATCATCGCGCTTGTAGAGGACGCTTGGATGGGTGATGAGAAACTCTATTCGACCAACGAGGCACATGAGGATGAATGGGTGTTTGGTTGTGTCTCTAACTCAGGAAATATGAATACGACATGAACTTCGATCAACTGTCTGTTTCTGTGGCCAGAACAAAATCCTCCGTCTAATTGGTCGAAGTTAGGGGGCATGCACACTGAGTTCTGATGGGTGGGCAAGGCGTGGTGGAAAGCAAGCTAATATTATTCCTCTGTCTGTGCAAAAGACCGGGTGTGGTACAATATCAGTACATACATACATGACAACCTTCAGATCCATGACTTTGCATGCTCGAATCCCTTCCAGACGTCCTTATGGTAAAGGCAATATTTGACATGACGAACAGGCAAGTTGCAAATCTCACTGATAGCCTAATTAGCATCATGGTCTGTCTCAGTGTCACCAAGCAAATCATAGAAGTCCAAAGAACAAAAATATGAAAAGACTCCAGTGACTAACTAGGAGCAGGCACGTCTTTATTCCAAATTCATCAATCGGATGCCGTCGATAACATACTAGCACTTCTGTTCCGTACACTTCTTTCCATCATTCCGAATTGATGACGGGCAAATTCTGGTGGACTAAGGCGCTTCATAGGCCAAGGGGACTAACAACATAGGTAGGTACATATGTACATATGCATATGTTTATTCTAGTTTGACATTGACAGCATTGTACATATGCTAGGTGCATTTGGAACTTAGAGTTCAGGCTTGTAAGACAATCCATGCCCATTAAGAGAGCGTGGAACACTTATCATGTCAATGCACTCGGCCTGTTCCGGACTTGCGATGTGCATTTTATCAACGGTTCAGTAAGGAATCCTCAGGGGTGCGCTTTGGTGGAGAATTTCTTATGTCAGTATATCTAACTGCACTCGAGAGATCTTGGACCCCTGAGGTGATTCACAGATTGTGCTCACAGATGGTGTCACCCAATAGGCAAGTTGCCGCAGAATATGGATATTCTTATTGCAAAGATCTCCCCTGCTTACCACACGTATCTTCTCTGATCTTATGTGGCGGGTCTGGGTCGATGGAGTGAGTAGAAAGAAAGACGGCTTAACATAGAGTGAGAGAGAAAAAGAACTTATGAAGATTGTTTGAGGCGCTTGTCAGTAGGCACTACTACAAGTCAATGCAACCAGCTTGGTTACTTGGTTGCTTGCTTCGTTAGAAGATTCATGTAGTTTTTTGCCTGGCACCTGGAAAGACAAAAGTGACTTGTCACTCTTGTCAGTATGGCTCCAGATCCTGTTGCATTCACATCATTGCGTTCCTGCGTCGTCGAGCATCTGCCATTTGCCAAATAGCTGCGGTTGGTAACGGTCTCTTGCTTGAACCACTCAATCAATGCCTCGTGCTCAACAGTCGATCTACCTCTACTTACGAGATCTGGTACGCCCAATTCCTGGTACTCACTTCGAGAAATACGTTAAAGCCTTTACAATGCTCAAGTGCTATCTATCGGGCTGCTGGAGTAAGAAAATCGATCCTGTTCAATTCATCTCAATCTCTATTCTTGTGCCTGTGTATCTTGCGCTTGCGTTTCTTTAGTTCTATCCCGAATACCAGAAACCTCATAGATATTCTTGCACAACGTGTGTTTTGCTGTGCCGGCTCGGGCACATTCTTTACCCTTTAGTACGTGTACTCGGGCTCTCCGACCCTTGGCTGCGCTCGCACTTCACAGCACGCCTCGTCTCTCTTATGATACACCAAACCGCCATGGACATCACGAGAATATGAGGCAGTGAATTGGGTCATTATAATATGCAAAGTGTATGCCCAAATATCCCTGGCACTAGTTTTCCTGCCTGGTTATCTAATTCTTGGAGCTCAGAGACAACGATCTACATAATACGCCCTCTCCTCCCTGCTGCAATCTGGGGTATCAAATATTCCAGCACTTTGCATAAGCTACGCAGATATATCTCTGAACCAGAACAAAGAGTTGCATTCAACAACCTTGGAGGATATTTCCTCCCAACAACTGCGACTGTGATTGCAACTGCAGAGATAGAAACGCCATTCCCTGTACCGCTTGTATTTGCTTTACGGCCTCTTTTGACGGCCGAGGGAGGCATTTTTGCAATCGAATAAACCAATCCCGTCGCATCTGGCGAGCTACCTCATTTTCACCCGCAATCCTCGACCGTCGAGGCTGGAATTCTTTCTTTTCAAGGATCGAAGCGAAGATAACGTGGGAGCAAGAGAAGCAATCATTAGACTAAACACCAAACCTTCGGACTCGGACACTGGCAACGGCTTGAAAAGTCCCCCCTCGCCTTGCAGCATACAGTTTCCTCCGTGATTAATATAATCACCGTGGTCTCCTGATCAAATCGAATCTGGGACAAACAAGACTTCAAGGTCTCGCCTTTCTATCTTTCCCTCCATACAAACATCCCAACATACAAGGCAGCCTTCTCGGAGAAAATCCAAGAACGGAATAAGCTCGGGCTGAAGCTATACGAGAGTTTATTAGGATCTGAGAAGCACTATCATTTTCCCGTAATCATTGGGAAAAGCCCACACAGCCGGACACGAGCCGCCAGAAAAAAGACAAATTCATCTGAAAACAGCAGGCTCTGGAGATTCCATTCCAAACACTGCCTTTCTCATCACCCCCGAAAATCTCTCATTACGACATCAAAACCAGGCAGCTTGACCTTTTCATCCTGGTGGCGGAAAATAGTCCCGAACAGCGGTTACCAACCTAAAAGACTGCTCGATTATCCTGCGTGCTGACGACCAAGGGACCCTAGAGCTGGGCCTACAAAGTCTCCTGGACGCATCTCACGCGCACCAAAGAACCCTGCGACGGTTGACTTTTTTGTCCCTAGTTAGCGGGTGCGGCAGCTAACTCGGGCGGCCAAACATTCGATAACGGACCCCGGAGGGCGTGGAACTCAATCATAATTAGTGAGTAGCCAGTGGTCGCTTGGTGGTCTTTTAGTGGACGTTTAGTGTTCATATACGCCATTTTAGAGAGGGGTGGCCTGTGCATCCCGCTGTCGCCGAACGCCAATTCGCCCCAGCCTCGAAGCATAAATATATGCCAAATAGCATACCCCATTGGCCTACAGCCTACTACTGCGCATAAGGTCTGTTCATACACACAGACTCCGCACGGACAACCCCCAAGATCTACAGGATCTCGTTCCGCTTGCCTCATCTCAGGCTTGCGCTTGCTTGGCCTTACGGTCGTCGCCTTCACTTATCGTCATCAAGCTCTTGACGGCCATCCTAGCCTATCACTGGAATTCGAAAGGACTTTCAGTGTTGAGGAAAGACAGGACCAAGAGATATAAAGCAAAGAAGAATTACATACACAGTGAGATAATAGAGAGGGATCAAAACAACAGCAGAGCGAGAATCAAGTCAGGCCTTTGCATGCGTCTGAGTTAACGAGGCAATTTATCATTGATCCCGACAACGTTCCTTGTCGCCTCTCCCGCTCGTACCCATCAATCCTCCTGCAGGACTTCTTCTCCGCACGGTGCCTGCACTCGCTGCATCACGCATCCGCTGGGTGAACGAGGCAATTTGGAGTACTTTGGCTTGTCCCAAGAACATATCCTTACGTCGGCCGTTCTTCGATATCGGGATACAAGGCGCTGTCGCTATTTCGGATCGTTGACCAAATGATAGACCGTAAGTTAATGTCGCTGTTGTTATTGTTGTCTGTCATATGCTGCACTGCTTCCTCTTGTAACATCAAAGCTGCACTGGTCAGTAGTACCCAACTTGGCGCTGTTGTATGACTGTCTGCTATTGCTGTTGTTGATACTACAGTTGTTTGCGAAACACCTCAACCTCGTCATGCCCTTATAAGCCGTATGATGTCGCCCTCACCCTCTTTTCCTTGTCACTACCTATATTTGCAGATTTACGGCTATTCCCTCAAGCTTGCGAGCTATCACGCCGTGCGACCATATGCATCCCGGCATGAGGGAACACCATCGCAACTCTCTGCACACCTTCATGTACTGGCCTGCCCCCAATCACCCGTATCACACCCAAGACATTCATGATTGGAGCACAATGATTTGCTTTGCTTCTCGTTGGCACACTTCTGCACCTTCTCCACGCATTCTTACTTTCTCAATAAGCCATTATTCAAACCCACTATGACCGCACAAGCTGACAGAGTTGTTCTTCTTCAGTACTTACGCCGTCGCCTTCGCCCTGTCATTCATCCATGGGCTCGCAAGATAACGGCTTACAGGATCTCAGCACGTATTCTGGTCGAGCAGCTTTTGTTGTTGGCTCGGGCAATAACTCAACCAATCCTGATACTCCGCCGCGACACGATTACTTACAGTCTTCATCTCTCACCTCAGAGATGGGCTTGCGATACATGATAAACCCGACCATAGATGATGTACAGTAAGTCCCACTCTTTTCTCCACAGATCATTCAGCGATCGTTCTTTACACTCCCCCCTCCACCCACCCCACGCAGAAAGCTTGGGCATTTTCGCAAGCGCCCTGTTTTGCTTTTCTGTTCAAGCGAATGATTTGTGCTTGTCATACTCGATTTCTACTTAATTCGTGTCAATTCAATTGACTGCCACGACCTTTCATTTCGTCATTCCGCCGGTACTGTACGGTTGCACTGCTTCCAGTTTGAAAGCACTTGATCCGAGCACTACCGCAGGAGTTCGCATCACGCGACTGATATCCGCTGCTCGTGCTACACATGGTGCTGGCAGTGCTATCTATGCAGCCTGACTGGGCTCACTTAAGCGTGGGCAGTGGGCGATAGAATATCGATCAACCCTATCTATCTTATCCCAGTTGCAAAAGCGGTCCTACGAGAAGTGCATCGCGATTGCTAAAATTGATACATCAGATTCTCTTCGGAAGCCGGTACCTCTTCTAGCCCTGGATACTCAATCGAATCGTCTTTACCAAGCAGTACCTCGCCTTCAGTGGCCTTCTCACCCTTCACAAATGTCTTTCAGCCGCAGTTAAATTCCGCCACCGCATATACCAACAGTGGCTGGCAATCTTACTCGTCCAGCTCGCCTTTCTCCATGTCAGATATTAAGCCACGTTTGAGCACAATGTAAGTAGGAGGTTATGCCGCTCTTCTGTATTGCACCATGTCGGACATAGAGACTCATTTAATGTCCTTCTATAGAAATGCCCCACCGGGCATGGCCCCGCAAAATCGATCACCAGCACTGCCACATCCAGCTTCGCCAATCAGTGCGCGAGAGATCTATACTACCTCGACACCTCATCTGAGACGAAGCGGGGACCTCATCTCAAGCTCTCAAGCGTACTCTGGAGGGATTCATTCTCGTGGCGCTCCACCATTATCACCACTGACAAGTCCAGGTTATGGGAGTCCGAACAGCATGGAGACTCAAGGTGCCACCCCGCCACTTGGACTGACAGAACACCTCTGCGAACTGCGCAGCAGTGATGGTCAAAGAATTACAGCAGAAGTGATAGGAAAGATTGAGAAGGGTTTTTTCCTAGCTGAAGGCGATTGGACTTGTTATCGTCGCAACTACTTCTCGCTCTCTTGCTCTTATACCCTCTCGCCAAGCTGTCAACCCGGATCCATTCATGTCATTCGAGCAGGAAATTCCTGCCAAGTGTACGCTTTTGCTATGTCAATTTCAGCAGTCGTTGATGAGAGAGACGGCAAACCCATCGAGTTGGTTCAACATACTCCGAAACGCGACAAAGGACCACTAGCTACGCCTGATCGAGTTGTGCTAGCTCCAAGACCTGAGTCATCGTCGATTTATGGATCGCCGGGAAATGGTATACCGTCGGGTCAGTCGTTGTTTGAGCCACGAGGTTTTGGGCATACAGCGCAACAGCAGCCACCGACAGAGTACACCTTTGATCGTATACAGTTCAAGCAAGCTACAGCAAACAATGGCAAGAGAAGGGCAGCACAACAGTACTACCATCTTCTCGTGGAGCTTTATGCTGATACAGGCGTACAAATGGGAGATCAACGATGGTTAAAAGTTGCGGTCCGAATGTCTGCGCCAATGGTTGTACGTGGCCGTTCTCCAGGGCATTACCATTCTGAGCGCCGCGGAAGCACTTCATCTAATGGTCCCAGTGGCGATGCTGGCGGTGGTGGCGGCGGCGGTGGATATGTCACTGGTAACACTTCAAGTCGCGCTGATCATTTGTCGCTCTCAAGTTCCGCTCCTATGAATCATAGCAGCCTGAGCGGCTACTCTGGTGCTTACGATAGAGCTAATCACAACATGTACACGCCAGTCTCGACACTTCCTGGCTCGCCAGCCCCGTTGGGAGCAGCGTCACCGCAAGTGCCAATAAGCACCGAAGATCATCGGGGTATCTGGGATACCGGCAATTTCAACTTTTTCAATCCCAGTTGCTTCGATAATACCAAGAACATCCAAAAAGCAAGAACAAACCCTGCAGGTTCATTATCTAGCTACTCATGTCGCGACTCCTCAGTCGAGAGGGACTACAAGGCTGAGAGTGGTAGTGGAAGCTACACCACTCAGCCTTTTACGAGACCAAAGAACGATTACTCTTACAAGAGCACTTTCTCTTTACCGGGTGTTGATAGCCTCTCTAACTCAGACCTAAGATTGAAGGAGAGAAGTTATCGCTGGACGCCTTACTCCGACACGAATACTGCGACACCATTCCATAATTTGGTGCATAGCACGGAAATCGATACTTAGATAATCCTCTCGATCTCGCCAAAGCGATGTGCTATGGGAATTATAGCGCAGTCAAGAGACACTGCATTTTGTTTCCTTACAGTAAATCTTAAGGAAATAGCACCCAGTTTCGTTCATTATCCATCAGAGCAATGGCCCACTGCTGCCGCTTCACCAACACTTTTGATACCATTTCGCTTTTTATTACTTCATCATTCCTCTGATGTTTCTTTATTTTTCTATCTTCCACATTTGGTCTCCTGTGTTATTAGGTATCTGTACTGAAATTAAGGTTAGGAAAGGGATTGCACTAGGCAGCGGGAACGGGACGGCACGGCAAGGTTTATGTGGGCAACTTGAAGGAGTTTGGATTAAAAGGGGGGGAAAAATATGGATTCAGGTTTCGTCGAACTTATCATCTTCTGCCAAACAATTTGTTTCAGAATACTCTACGGATTGTTTTATCTATGGAAGCTTGGAAGGCTTCCAAAGTCGCAACAGTCATTGCAGCCCACTCGTTCATCATGGCAAAGAACTCAATCGCTGGGGTGTGGCATTGATGGTGTCTTGCTTCGATAGCTTCATTTTCTGTTAGCTGTGTTTACTAGCTTATTTGCCTGTTCTGTATTGTTTTGCGTCGGATTTCTACTATTCTCATGGATATCGCTATCCAAGCATCGGGTATTTGTATTTTCTAAGAAAGAGCTGTGGGATACAGCAAACTGGCGAATCATGGCATGTTATGAAAAGGATATGAATCCTATCTCCTTTGTGCTTTTCATCCTTCTCTTGCCCCGGTTCGATCATCGGGGCTGGCATCACGAACTTCGAGACGGGAATCCACATGATTTGGCACATCCTTCCATCTTAGCTGTTTACCCTATCGGGGAGGGGTGCTCATGGCTTTATGTAGGGCGATTCCTTGATTTGCCAATTATTTTGTTTTCCTACTTGTTCTCGACTCCTGCAATGTTGCGACAAGTAGTTGTCGCTTCGACTAGTTATGTAGCTTATGTTGGGGTGGCATACTCGAATATATTGACGACTAAACCTTTGCGACGTTTTTCTTTGCATGATCAATATCTTTACGTGACTGCTCACTTGAAAGTACATATAGGATTTCTGTCAATATTCCACCGGTGATATTATCTCTGTCGTCCCAAAGAGCTCCAGAATCTCAAAGTCTGCCTCAGTACCTAACCCTATAGCCCCGGCATCGCCGGACGATCTCGGTGTCAACTCCTCCCTTACTACCAACATTGCTTCACAAAACAAATACAATATCAAAATGTCGACCACAAGCCCCCTCCCTCACCCAACCGCCTCTCCAACCGATGTGCGCACCTTTTTCGCCAACCTCCTCACAACTCACCACGGCCTCTCCGACGTCGCTGCACGTGATCTCGTCTCGCCCTGGACGCTGGGCAGGGGCGCCGAGATGCAGTATTACAGCCTCGACACTTACCGCGCAATGTTTGGCGCTGAAGCGGGTGATTTACTGTTTGGCTATGCGAGAGGGCGGGTTAGGGGTGATGTTAGGGGCGTTGGGGGGAAGGTTGGTAGTGTGGGGTCTGTAAAGGAGGAGAAGGATGGGGAGGAGGTGGATTTGTTTGGAGCGAAACCTAAAGGTGCGTATCTTTTTTTCTCTTGTTTTTCTGCATTTGAATTCATCTTGGTTGTTTGGTGGTTGATTTCATTCAATATCAATTGGGGTTGATTGGGATGGTTGAAGATGGGGATTGAGGTTGAGATTGAGAGCATCAGTGTGAACGTTTACTGATTCTTCCTGTGTAGATACGCTGCTCATCATTCTCGGCGGTGTCACGATTTTGCTAGGTATTTGGGCTAAGACTTGTGAGTCTAAGGGCATGGGTGTTGCCACATCGATTTTTGCGGTGTTTTCCTTCTTGGGATTCTTGATCGCGTATTGTTTGATTTACTTTAAGTGAATGGGAGTACATAAGATCTTGAGTTGTTATCGGTAGATGGATTCATTGACGGGGTCCACGGTGCATCAGAAAGATGTATAGTTTTGGTATGGGCGGCAACAAGATTTCCCCTTCATCCGGGAAATTGGAAAAGGGGTAATTAGTCGTTTCTGAATAGCTGCTTGTATAGGCTGTCCAACTTTGCTTTTGTATCAGGGCTATAAATGGATAATCAATGTTAAATGGCTATCTAAAGGATTGATTTGAATAAATATAACATAAAATAAAATAAAGAGGGATTTTGTAGTTGAGTTCAATTCACGCAACTTGAACAGGCAACTTGAAAGTAATATTATGACAAGGTCCAATAGAACATCGTAGGAAAACCTAGTGTTAGGGAAATTGCATAATTTGGCATTGCTGGTTGAGGGCCCAGACTTGGTGTAGTAAATATCAAATTACAAAAATATATATTAGAACTCGCATCCCCAATTCCTTCACAACCTGTTAGTTCCTTCCTTCCACGTTTTCTATCTAGTACAATGCAATTGCGCTGAACGCTTGAAATGAAGTGCGGATATGTCTTAAGTTCATGATACTTACGCCTCACAGGTATCGTCATCGGCGGTGGTAGGTGTGGCAACTGGGGCTGAGAATATATGGCTTGGACGCCCAGTTGGGTAAGTTGGACGTCTCTGTGTGTTCAAAGTGCTCGGAGTTGCAATAGTAGACGATGCAGCTAGCGAAGTAGAAATCGGGGCAACAGAAGAAAGCGCTGTGGATGATACGGCCACTGAAGAGGATTCAGCCGATGTTGATACACTTGGAGTTACAGCAGCAGGAGATGGTTCGACTGGTGCTGATGAGGATATCGCTGAAGATATCGTTGGGACAGAGGATGCAAGGGATGATGATGCAGCAGTTATTGAAGGGCCGGCAGAA
This sequence comes from Allantophomopsis cytisporea, assembly GCA_024752435.1. Lineage (NCBI taxonomy): Eukaryota > Fungi > Ascomycota > Leotiomycetes > Phacidiales > Phacidiaceae > Allantophomopsis > Allantophomopsis cytisporea. The sequence continues at coordinate 767,538 of CP103036.1, forward strand.
GAAGAGACAACTGGAGCCGATGACGATATTAGTACAGAGGATACCGTAGCCAAGGAAGAGGCTGGAGCAGCTGAAGAGATTGCCGAGGTGCTGATAGCTGCGACGGTTGATGCAGCAGAGCTGATAGACTCTGCAACAATTGTAGATACTGGAGTCGATGCAACAGCTGAAGTGGAAGCCATAACTGCAGCGGAAGAAGTAGTGGTATCAGTTCCGAGATCGATTTGGAGTGCTAAAGTAGCGTTCATGACGGCAGTGCCGTAGAAGAATTCAGTTCTTTGAAGGTTAGCAAGATCGCCATATGTTATACAAGAGTCACATACCCAGCATTTCCGACATTGACATAGGTCGTATCGGAGAACTTTCCAAGATTGGCGAGAGCAAGGAGCCAGTCCTTGAGGTCACCAGTGAAGGAACCATCGAACTGAGTAGTTGGCAACAGACTGCTGACAGTGATACCAGTATCGTCATTGACACCCTCATAAAGATCCCAAGTTGTACCGAACAAGTCGACGGTAGCCACCGATCCGCCAGTCCAACCAATTGGGAGTTGTCCTCCCTCATATTCCAACCACAGCATGAGTTCGTGCGAGTCGCTAGAGGTAGAGTCACCTTTGACATCGTTGGTCATGAAATCAAAACACACATTGCCTTTGAAGGCAGTGGTGTTAGTACGAGTCCACTCATAGGTCGTTGGGATAGATCCGATGTCTGAGAGTCTGGTCTCAAGGTTCTGTGTTAGGCCTACGAATGAGTAACCCTTGGGCACATTGTTTGTGCTCTCGACATAGGTGATGTCAGTTTCACTGTTCCAAAGAACCTCAGCTGTTCCACTGGAAGAGGTCGACATGGAATCGTAATAGGTGCATTGAGAGCCGACAATTTCATCGGCATTGTATAGCATGTTGTAAACTATCCATGGCGAGCTATCAAGAATGATGTAGTCGTAATCACCACAAAGGTTCGTAGAAGCCTGAGCAGATCTGGCAACATTATTGCGGGATGATGGCGATGCAAGCACAGCAGCAAAGGAAGAATAAGCTGCCAGGGCAAAGATTCCCTTGGATTTGGGGAACATATTGAAGTTTTAAAAGAAGGTATGTAGTTGGATGAGATCGGAAAAGAGTGACTGAAGAACAAACAGGATAAGATGGACAAGCAAAGCAGTTTAAGAACCGCACGTTGTACGTTGCGAAATTAAAGAAATCAAACCTACTTGTTGGACAACATATTGAATCGTGCATTTTGCTGGTGAGAAATATCCATCTACAAAGTGAGGCCGGTTCTAGATGAGGAAGGGCGTTTGTTCGTATTGGATAGCGCGGTATGGGGATTTGTATGAAACTCTGGGTTCAACGGCAGAAGAGTGTGCCGTGATGTACAAAATAAGGTTATGCATTGAATTAGATGTCGTGGACCATAAAGGCTTGGCGGATCGCACGACTAGGTACTAGCAAGCTTGTTTTATGTTGATGAAAACCAAATGAGACTTCTGATCGAACGTCAGCCTCGCAACTTAATGCGTCCATACAAAATCCCTACACAATCAATCACTCCTCTCAGAAACGCCTTTCATTAATTCGATCATATCAACCCGCTCTGTGTTCACGTTTTATGCAAACCACAAACGGACAAGACACCACTCTGTAAAAGGAGACAAAGGAAACTAGTAAAGATGGAGTGGAAAACATGCTAATTACATTGCCTGGGAGTCTAGCTCACTTGTTTGTAATTCTCAGGTCTATCCTCTAAGACATAATATGTAAAGCTAGTATTCGGGTTTAGGTATGGTAATACGTTATCAGCTACAGTCGAGGTCTTAAAACTATGAAAATATGAGCTTCTACCATGATATCTACTTTAACATCAACAAAGCAGCTTGAATATAAGATCTGTTCCCTAGAATATAGAAAACTCTTCTAACTGGTGGTAGGCTAAGAGGTGTATTGTAATTTTAAATGACTTGATCAATAGGACTACAACAGATAATTCAATTGAGTTGATAAGGAAGATACTTGAGATAGATTGAAGGATGAGATATCATAACATTCATCTGTTAAGTCTTATAGTCTTCTGTCTGCTAGATCTTGTACTACTATAAAATGAAATCTACCGTCATTCTAACTAAGGACCCAAGATATATAAAAGTGTGAAAGGAAAGGAAAGGGAAATCTGGATCACATCGTTTGCTCTCAATTGAATTGTTTCAATGCAACGCGCAGATTTGGCTTTTCCCAGAGGGTATACCCCTTACTATCTCTCTCCCAATCCACCTCATCAGAATTGAACCAGGTCAGATCGTATTTCCAGAACATCTTAGCAAGAACCATACGCATCTCCAGGTAGGCAAGACTGCGTCAACACATATTAGTAAGAGCCACATACGGAGGAGACTATTGAGAACACTGTACATACTTCCGACCAAGACAGCCTCTGGGGCCGTAAGAAAATGGCAAGCTTGTCTCAAGACGATCACCTCTCTGGCCAAGCTTACCACTCTTTATCCATCGCTCGGGGATGAAATCATCTGGATTAGTGAAATTCCGCGGATCACGAAGAACAGACCATTGGTGGACCGAGACTCGAGTCTGAAAGAACCATCTCTGTATTAGCAAAATGTCCCTCTCTATTGATTTCCTGAAGGTCGAAACTTACCCCTTCCGGTATCCACTCTCCGCCGATCTCGCAACCGCCAGCTGGGACGATCCGAGATAGATGGCCTGCACCAGCGGGTGGGTAGATTCTCAAGCCTTCTTCGACAACGGCGTTCAAATATTCGCATTGGAGCAGCTCTCGCGAGTTTATTTCTTCCAAACTACTAAAGCGCGTACGAACTTCCTGCTGTAGACGAGCTAATGCGGTTGTGTTGTGCCCGAGATAGTAAGTCACACCAGCGAGGAAATTTGCAGTCGTCACGGCGCCCGCCATCATGATAACATTGAAGTGTGAAGCGATTTCGAGGTTTGTTGCACGAGGACCTTTGGAGGTTAGGATGTGGTGCATGAAGTCTTTCCTATCAGTCGCGTTTTGCAGACGGCTATACAACCTTTTAGTAACTTGCATACTCTTGGTTGGGATTGGTAACTTGCGCTTCAGTATGTTCTGTTGCATATTGAGCATGACGGTATAGCGTCTTCTTCATATGCTCTGTTTTCCGCCATTGCAAGAATGAAAATAAACCAGGAATCACGCACACAGCTCGCATTACATCATTCATGTAGGTTGTATTAACAATCACATCGGCCCAATGGTAGCGGTGCTCTGAGGTGGTTTCAGCTACTGAAGCTGATATTGTATTGACAAGGACTTACCAGACTGTTCTCCGAGTCTTGCCTCGAAAGATTCTCCAAAGGACATCTCACCTGATTTGAAGTATTAGCTTCGCAAAAGTTGAAAGACCGATGATCGATTACTTACCCATAATATTGAAAGTAACATAGTTGAACTGCTTGACGATATCGAATCCCTGTTTTCCATCTTTGCCGTCAATTTCCAACAATTTCTTTACAAACTCGTCTGTTCGCTTAATGAGAATATCCTCATTCTCAAGAAGATTTGAGTTACTGAACGCAAAGCTCAGCATTCGCCGCATGCGAGAGTGTTCTTCTCGGTCAGTTTCATTGATAATGTTCATGGAATCGTCGACTTCAGGTGTAAAAAATATCGGATCCTTCACCATGGATGGGACTTTTCGGGTCCCAAAACCATAGATGACTTTCTGTGCTTCGTGCGAGTTAAAACTTAGATGATTGGGTGCTATGCGTACAACAGGGCCTTTTTCGTGTAAGTATTTGAACTCATATTCCAGTGAAAATTGGGATGAGTAGCAAAACCAATCAACATACCCCACTTCTCATGCCAATTCTTGTTCTTCCATGGCCCTCTTCCAGCAAGAATTGTATGATACCAAAACCCCTATTACTCTTAGCACTGTAGAGACGTGAGGGGTGGTACTTACGTTGGAAAGTGGAGCTAAAACAGGTCCTGGAAATCGAGCAAGAGGATGAAGAATGTAAACGTATAGCATCTTGAGTGATGCAACACCCAGAACCTAGAATCATATAAGATTAGAAACGTTTGACAAGACATGAGGATGCTTACGCTCAAGGCAATTGCTAGCATCAAATGCTGCCATCGTATGACGAAAACATCAGCCAGCCAAACTCTGACAGTTGTTAATGGTGGAATATGATATCCTTCGATCAGTGTTAACGACATTATCAAGAGTTTCGTATTACAAATGATTTCTCAAGTAAATTAATCTTCAAGTAAATAATTTCTCAAGTAAGGAAAATTAAATCATGTGAATACATCAAGTTTAAATGTTAAATTTTCTGTATCAAATCCTTCAACCTCTATCTTCATTATCTATCTGATCAGACTTAATGGTCTACTACAAGGAAATCAATCTACTTTTGGAATGTATTAGGGGTCCTAAAAGCAACCTTGGGGCTATGGAATCAGCCTAGAGGTCTATTGCGAGGTTTAGACATATAATTCCAACCCCTCCTGCAGCAAGACCTCGATAATGAACTTCTCTAGTGTGCTTTTCACGGTCATTTACACCATATTTGTGTAATATTATTGGGGTTTCTAGACAAGCGACAGGGACCCTTGAAGCGCCTCAGGGGGCCGAAACAAGATAATATTCCAAATCAGGAGACCACCTCGTCAAAAACTGTATGGTTATGTTGCACGTGATTACTTGCTTGATGCGATGTTCATCGCATTAAGTTAGGCGCGTCATGAGTCGGGATGTGAATTGAGGATTAAAGTGTTGTAGAGCTGAGCGCTCTATAGGTGTAGACAAATAATGACTGATTGCCATGAATTCCAATATTTGTCTTTTCAATTGGTGTCTTTCGTGGTTTATTGTGATGATTCCAAGTGATTCTGATGATCGTTCAATAGTCAGATCTGGTAGTCTTGACTTCCAAGCTAACTCTTGCGTAGACTTACTTCGAATCCTACATAAAGTATCGTCGAACTTGTCCAGAAATGGAACGTGATCCGATTTTTCTGGAACTGGAGAAGATCCCTCTTGATCCCATTGCTCTAGAAACTCCTCACTAGGGGAATTCTTATACTGCGGTTATAAGTAGATGATATAATAGTTTATCTTACATTGACTGAGAAAATTTATGGAGATGAGATATAAAAATTTACCGATCCATCGTTAATATATTTTATGATAGAAATATGATGAAATTGTTTTCCTCAATACCCCCGAAAGTAATTTATATCCCCTATTCTTTTTTATCAAGTATAAGAGAGTATTGTTACCTACAACGTTATATATCAAGCTTAATTTCTTACGTATAGGTAATCCTTGTTGTAGTGCTTGCCTTTTAAGTTTAGTGGCTCCTTAATTGAAGAAATTGTAGCTATAGCCTGACAAATGACGTATAAAAATCTACTTACATTCCCTACCATAGAGTTGACCCAATACCTTCACAAATATCAAACCCGCACGACCTGGGGAGTAAAATATGTACAATAAGGTTTGACATTGCCGGAATTCTTGAAAATCAAAAGATTGTTGGTTGTCCCTTAGCAGCCTTTTCAAACCGTCTCGCCCTACAGATTGATATACCACCTCACTTTTCTGTTCTTCGTTCAGCATAAAATGTCCACCCGTCAAGCAGCAAAAAGACGTTAAATTCGACCATCAAAATACTATTTCAACTAGACACGCTAGACGATAATGTAATTCAGATCTATCCATGGTATCCAGAGGAGGTTTCAATACCTACCTCATCACAACAGGAACTTTGAATTATACATGGGTGGTAGATCAGTTACTCTACTGAAGTATCCCTATATTCATGGACAGCCAAGAGCCCTCCGTGTTGAACGACGAATCTACACAGCCCTATGAGCCCATACCCACAACATCAAACCTAAAGGCGAGTATACTGATATCATTCTGCTCAAGTGGGCATAAGCCGGCTCTGTAGCTGAATACCTCCAACATGCTGAACATTCGCAACCAACAATAAAGCAGAAGCTCAGATGATCTTAGCAATGCGCGGGGGCTGCCTTTCACGCTTATTTGAGACATATCATTCATCGTGATATCAAGATCCAGAATCCCCTTGACAAGAACTTGCATATTCTGTTATGTGACTTCCAAGGACTGCTGAAAAAAAGTTGATGGCACTGTTCAACTCGATGGCAGCTCAGCAAAAGATACGATGTGTTTTATGCTACGCCAGAATACTTCTGATGTGAACGAACAGATCGACAATTTTGTATTGAGAACCACTATCTTCTATATCACGAGGTCACATCCCCCTTTCCAGAGCCGGATCCTTTCTATGACGAAATGTAGATCCCAAAACGTTAACAGTACGGCTTTTATGCTGTTCTTGATGCTAACTTGGGAAGCAACATCATTCATAAATGTTGAGCAGCGAGAGATACATTTCAGCTGAAGAGGTTACCCAAGATGTAACTGGACAACTAAGTTGAGTTCGATTTCATACATCAGTCTGAGAAAGTGTACTGCATTTGCAAGATATCGGAGTTTCTCCTACACAAGCTTCCCCACAACAGGACGAACCTTTAATTACCCACAATCCCCCACTCCTTCCCTCCAGGATAAATAGAGCTACAAAGCTCAACTACCCTTCACAACGATCCGCGAAATCATAAAACCATCCAAATGCTCAGTCTCCGGTATACACAAAGCCTTCGCAAGACAGAAATGCCGTTCCGAACAGCAAAGTCTCTTTAGCGAAACAAACCACCAATAGCTATCAAGCCTCCCGAACGAGCACTAGTACATCACCCGACCAACGACATCAAGTCGAGGCACAGAGCAAAGAGAACAGCAACACCCTTGAACCCCAATCGACCAAGCCAAAACCAGGCACAAGGAAACTTGCTGCGAGCTGGCCGAAGCACATAGCAAGTCGCGGCAAAGACCGACGAGAAACATGTTTGAATGGACAACATACCGTCATAAAAAAGTCCTCAAAGCGAATTCAATGAGGCCGGAGTTGTAGAGAATGACAAGCAGAGAGCCTATGCTGAAACCTAGTGAGTCATCGGAGACTTGAAAGAAATCTCTCGTTGTGGTTGAAATGGGGAAGCCCACACGAGATCTTGAGATTTGGGCGATAATTCAAAAAGTCCCGCTTTCAGAAGCTATATGAAGCATATTCACTAAATGATGCCGATACATTGTAAGTTTTGAAGATGGCAATAATACCCACTGCTGAGATTCAGAACTAATGAACAGTTCCTCACTCCCAATCGCAGCCACTTCCTTCTGGCTATTGGGATCACTAGGCACTCATCATCACGAGCACATCATCACGTGCGGACCAAGTACATATAACGGGGTAGAATAGAATATACTACAAAACATAAACATCAGATCTGATCCACACAAAAAAGAACCCCTCCCACACATCTCCTTTTTATCCCTTGCAAATCCAAGGCGAAGAATCCGGGAATCATCCAATCACACCCCCCTTCACTCCCCTCCTGAAAAAACAGCAAAACGCAAAACCGCATATGCACACCGGTCCATGCAAGAATCCTATGCCAAAGCGCACACGCACGCGCGCCATGTATCAAACACAAAACAAAGTAAAAGAATCTCTTAAGAATTGGTTGAGTATTGATCCTCCTCCATCGATTAAGCTAGCGCTTAAGCGAAGAAGGCGATGACGGCACCAAGACCAGCAAGGACGAGGGAGCCGGACATGGCAGAGGCACCACCAGTGGAGTACTGGATACCAGTGCTGGATGGGGTGGAGGAGGAGCCGACGGAGGAAGAGGCCTTGGAGATGGATGGGGTGGCAACGGTGGTACCGTTGGTACCGGATGGGGATGGGAGACCAGCGGAACCGGTACCGACAACTGGAGCGGTGGTGGCGATCTTGGTGGCTGGGGTGGTGGTTGGGGCGCATCCCTCGACGGTCACGTAGACAGTTGATGGGCCGGAGGCTGGAGCGGAGACAGCTGGGACGGAGGCAACTGGAACGGTACCGTTGCCAGATGGGACAGCGGCGACGCTGGAGGTGGCGTGGGCCGCAACGCTAGAGACAGAGGAGGCGGATGCGACAGAGGCAGAGGACTGAGCTGCGGAGATGGAGGATTTGGCCTCAGCGACTGGGCAGACAGTGGTGTAGACTGTTTGGATGTTAGGATTTGTTTTATGGGGTCAATTGCAAGGAAGAATACTCACTTGGAACCTCAACAGTGGTGACACCCTGGCCGGAGACGGTGGAAACGGAGGTGCTGTAGGCAGTGTAGGTGGTCATCTCAACCAAAGTGGAGGTGGAGGTGATGTCAGCTGAAGAGGAAGAGCCGGTCTCAGCGGAGACATCGCTGGTGGTGGTAGCTGGGAAAGAGGTGGTGGAGGTGACGGTGGAGCGTGCTGGGCAGTTGGTGATGGAGGCAGCGCAGGAGGTGATGGTGATTTCCTGGGTCTGGTAGACGGTGACCTCGGCCATGGCGCCGGCGGCGAGGAGAGTGGCAGCAACGGTGAAACGCATGATGACTGATTTGTAGTATTAAGTTTTGTTTGTAAAAACGGGTGTTGTAGTTGGTATTTTAGAGATCGTAAAAGGACGTAAAGTCGGGAGGATTGGTTGTTTGTTTGCGGTGGGGGGGGTTGCTGAAGAGCAGGTGAATTAGTTTGTTGGGTTGAATGAAAGGACGACCGAAGTCAGGTTGAGTTTGGGATTGAAAGTGTGGTTGGTTGATGAACTGGGGAAGAAGAAGAAAAGAAAAGAGTGTTTATGAGGCGCGGGGACGTGTGATATAAGTTGTTGTGCGAGATTAAGTGAGGATGATGGACAAGGCCGTGCTTTGGGTGTGTCCTCGGGGATGATGGTACTAGGTGTGGAGTGGGGGAGAAGGATGTGGATGGGCTACGATGATGCCTGTCAGTTGATGCTGGTTCATGATGCTGGTCAAGATGCTGGTTAGACCAAAGCCACACGAGCGAATAGACGATCAAGGTTTCACTGTGAAAAGAGAGGCTAAGCCCACATATTTTGGTTTCTGTTTCTGTTTCTGTCCGTGATGTTTCTGATTGCTTCGCTATGTTCTGAGGCCTGAATTCTGTTCTCTTCCACCGAAGGGAAATTGTACAGCGCAGTGGTGGAAGGTAGAGAGAGCTGCAACAGCCGGGGGTTGTTAAGTCGGGGGGTTATTAGTCGGGGTATTTCTGGATTGTGATTGGTCGAAAGGAGGGGAGTCCGACAGACCAAGTCTAGAAAAGGAGATTTGACTGGATTCAAGCATAGACCAAGCCAAGCGTATGGGCCCTGCGTGGAAAGAAAGTCACTCACGAGGTGCTAAAGACAACCAATGACGCTCTTTCGTAACAGCAGACCGTCACAGGCGGAGGTAGCTGTTTGTGCCCTTTCTGTTCATCCTACCGTGCAGTTTTTGTCGGACGTTTCATCACTTGGCTGTGTTTCCTCATGTACTGGGGATTGCCCTGTTGTGGTTGGTCATATGTGACGATGATCTGTATACACAAGTGTACACTCCATGCATAGATAGGTACGTTAAGGGTTGATCACGATCATAGCCCCAAATGTGGTTGTTATGCGATGTGGATGTCATGTACGATGGCGGTAGATAGATTGAGATGGAGATGGAGATGGAGATGGCGAAGTATGGAAGTATGGAAGTATGGAAGTATCGTTGTATCTGTGTGAGTGCGCGTACAAAGGAGTAGAGGATGCAATACAATACACACCCAACCGTGAGATTAAGGAAATGCCATAAACGCAGTAGTGCTACAGCCTAAGGACGGGAAGAGATTAAACATTGCGCCCAATAGACCTTCACTTGTCCCTGACGCTAATGCAGGAACAGGAACAGGAACAAGAACAAGAACGGCGCTGAGCCATAAGCCTAAAACTCCTAAACACTATTTTGATCCTTCTATCATGGGCAAGAGAACAAGAGGCATTGTGGATGTACCGTGTACTGTGTACTTCCAGGAAATGAGAGAGGAGAGATGACCCTGCTTTACCACGAAGAAGAATACCAGAAACAATCAATATCCATATAGAGCATTGATCATGGACTGATCACAACGCATCCAATCCTTCCTATCGCGAACAATCCCACGAACAAAAGAAAGGATACAATACGGAGTGAGTTTGGAAGAGCCCGTATTCCTCATGTTCCCCCTCAATCATCTCGTCCAAGCTCTCAACGCACGAGGAACAGGATACATCAGATTCTTCCCCGACCCGGTGAACTCACAGCTTTACCCAATCAAGTCAAGCAGCACCAACCCTTCCGCTCACAGCACAGCACAGCACAGTACAGTACAAACTGCATAACAAACACCTCCACTTGCTCTCTACCTCGACTCCTCACTCCTCTCCTCGTACTCTCATACACAATTTACACAGCTACTTTCGTTTCCAGCGCAGAAAAGACTCGTCTACGCTGATCGGCGTCGACGATGCGATGGGCCCGGCCGCGTTAGGAGCAGAGCAGTAATTGCGACCGGCGATGGGACATAGGGATAAACGTGAGCTAGTGCTGCAATAACGGCATTTCTTCGCCGTGGGTCTCGATGACTGGCTACAAGCCAGCCCTGACAGCTTACCTACGCGCTCTTCTATGGAGTCTATGGAGACAGCGAATAATGGATGGTTGAATGACAGACGCGATGGATTGACAGCGAAGATAGATGTCGGGTGTGCTGTGACTGGTTGTGACATGATTTTGATGATGTATGTTTGCATTCCATTCTTCTTTTTTGATGGCGGGCGTGCGTGCATACATACATAGGCGCGGATGTTGTGCAGATCATGCGCTCATTGAAGTGTATTCGTTGGTAGGTAATGATGAGTCTCAGCTACGAAGTATGCATATATTTCTGTATACCAAATATGTAACTGTGCCGACTACATATCTATATGAATTGCTCAGCGCATACATGCTCATACATACATACTCATACATACATACCCCTCGAAATAAGCGCCCTCCCCCTCTATCCCAATACAATCTTCTACATTAATCTAGTATATTGCGATACGAGCAAGCAATCCAAGCCATTCGCCCATTATGACAAACATTCCATGACAAGACCCTTCTCATTGTCATTCGTCCGAATTCCTACTCTACTACCACTACTCCTACTACTCGTGTCTCTCTCCCAACCCATGCCACAATTCTCCGTATTCCAAAATTGTGCCCATTACCAACGACTCACAAGTCAGACCCATCGCCTCCACTATAACCCCACCCGCCGGGACGGCTAGGGCACGCGGGTGGGATAAGCATTGCGCCTCAATCTTCTTCACTAGTAGAGTAGCAGGTACCTGTATGTGTGTAGGTACATTCTTTACCTCATTCATACTCCTCCTCCTCCTCCTCCTCCTCCTCCTCCTCCTCCTCCTCCATATCACGCATTTGAACGGAGTTACGCAGTACACACTCCATGAGATTCGAATATGTACTTGTGTCTTCCTCTTTCGAGCTGTACGATGAAACTGTCTATACAGTCTATACTCCGTATCTCAAGCCACAATATTCACGTGCTATATATTCAAGATTTAAGGTACGGTACGCAGTGAGGTAATTAAGTCATTTACCCTCACGACCAACCTCTCTAGAACTACCTACTTACCTACCTACCTACCTACCTACCTACCTACCTACCTACCTACCTACCTACTCATTTCACCTATTCCTGTATTTCTTTTACACCGTCGCAACCAATCGCTCTCCAAGAAAGGGACACCAGACTCATAACCCCGATGCCTTGAGATCGCCCTGAACTGTAACTGGGGTTCACACTCTTTTTCCGTGAGCGCAACCAAAGCCCGCATACCACCAGCCAAAACTGTCTCGCATAACCCACAAAATGCTGCTGCTCTCAATATTGCTGCGTGGTGCGTGCAGCGCTGTGCAGTGGCCGAAGCGATGGCTGTGAACTTCCAGACACGTTCCTTTTGGGAGCATGAGGGATTTGGATGCACGACCAGAGGAGTGAGAGGAGGAGGAATACGAGCCTGTGGTTGAGGAGAGGTGAGGTTGTAAACTCGTGATATTGAACGCGGTGAGGAAAGGGATGTATGAAGGGGTAAGCCTTCCAACAATCCTCAAATCGCCGAATTGATTTCCTTCTTCTTCTTCTTCTTCTTCTTCTTCTTCTTCTTCTTGTTCTTTGCCGCCTCCAGCTCAAGCCTCTAGTGACCCATCTAATTGAGTCCGTCTTCACTGCACATACCTACTATCCTGATTTCCTTACCCCTCCACAGAAATAGCAACGCTTCCTCCCTCAACGCCCCAAACGCCCGCTACCGGGCGCCCATCATCCACCGCATCGCATCCCAATCTCCCAGTTCCTATTCCTGTCAACGCCAAAGAGACCATCTCGCTCATCTTCGCCCATCTTCATCCCCGCAACGAAAGGGGAATTTCTCCTTCTATGCTTTCCAGGATTGAGATGCAAATGGAATGTTCCCACGCAGATACGCGAAATGGATGGTCTCTCCATAGATGATTTGATATATGAATTTTTTATTTTTGGTCTTTGCGCCATCGAAGTGCAATTTGTATTAGGATCAATTTCTGACCGTGACCCAGTGCCTCGTGGTGAGTTCATTAGTCGATACGGTGTGCGACCCTCGTGTGGAGCGGTTTATCTGTGAGTGATATTGTCAATGATATTGGACTCGATGCTGAAGATGGAGACAATTTCTTACACCCTCATCCCTTCCCCTCTACTCTTCCCCATCTGTTCTTCGTAGTTTTTTTAGTTTTTTTTTGTTTTATCTTGCTCTGACCATCCGTTGGCCATGCCGAATGTCTCCTCACCGTTCAACACAACAACATCGTCCTTATCCATTCAGCAATCCGCAAAGACATCTCGATATGTCCGCTCGCCCTCAGCGCTTTCGAATACAGATGACGCCCACAGCTTACAGGTTCCCAAAGTTCTAGATGGCTATTATGCGGGATGACTAGGTGAGGATGGACGGCGTGCTTGTACATCAAATTCAATCTCAGCCTTTGGATGCGCAGACACAGTTTGGGATCAAAGCGTTGAATGGAACGAACAAAACGTGGGGTTTGTGACTCCTCACAACGAATGCATATCACAGGAGTCAAGGCAAACGGTGATACTGCGTTCACGTTCACAAGCAGCAAATCTGTCTGGAACCACAGCCAAGACGCTTTGCTTGATACCTCACAGTCATTCCGGAGATAACGCCCAGGCATTTTCGAGCGAACGGCGAGTGCCATCCACATCATCAACCCTCACAAAGCAGTCACCCGACTCCATAAATCAGTGCCATCTCTCACGACGGCCGTAGATCTTCCATGGCGCAAGACAGTCGTCAAAGCGGCTTCTCAAATCTGTGATTTGGAGCTTTCGCCCTCGTCTTCCGTCCGCACTTTTCCCCCGAATATCAACGGCGTTACCTTCTATCAGTTGCGACACGCCGAACTACCTTGTATTCACCATATTGGACGCCGGCTCGGACTCTGCTTAATCGACTGTGCGAGGACGAAGCCTTTCTCGGTTTGCGTACCGCGAGATGCAAATATTTGCCAGCTTAATACTCTTCCGTACCCTTGGATTCTTTCATATCAGGTTACTCAGACTCCGTCTGACATCTTTGCTTCATCTCATTTGTATTCAATAACCCCTCTTTGGATCGGCCTGCTACTGGATTCCCACTCCAAGGAGAATGTCGGTAAGCTCACGCTATGATAGCAAGGTATTATTCAGTTCATATTATTCTACAAGTCTGTTAAGTACGTCAAGTATTTAGCTTCATATTTAAAAAGGACTTCCCTATATCCCAAATGTGTTCTTTCTTTATACCATTTCCTAATACTTGATGATATAGTATATATCAACGGAATCTTTAGCATGTTTACAGTATCATGTAAAGACTTCCCGGGGCAAATTTGAGGCAAGATACTCTCTTAATTCAGATCCTATGTTCAGACAGATATTTTCACATATAACTCCATCCATACAACAGCTATAGCCGCACAAGATTTCTATTTCTAGCCTATCTCACGCACCATTCCACACCCTCAAACATCTAACCCTCTCCCCAACGCCAGCAACGAAAAATGCCCGCCAACAACCGGTCTCGCGATAAAGTAAACATCCGGATCTTGCGGATACCCGCCGGTTCCATCGGTAACATACAAGTCCGAAAACGCCCTATCAGTACTCGTCTGGTTGATCCAATACGCCAAACTCGTAACGAAGAGCTTCCGCGTGGAAGGCGCACACGTAGCCGCCGCCCACATCTCCCAATCGCTCTTGGTGTACGGATGCCGGTTATCGAGGGGCACGCCAAAGACCTGGGAGACCGTTGGGTACCAGTCCGACTGCATGGCGTAGATAGCTGGCGGGATGATGGACAGATTGAGTAGGAGGTCGGGGTACGTGTTATACAGCAAACCATAACTGCTGCGCCACTGGTATGATAGGAGCGTGTGGGTGCCGGATGGGTCGATAGCGAAGGTCTTCCACTGCGCAATATACTCGTCCGCGATATTTGCGAAACGTGCCGTGTCATTCACTGTGCCGACAACGCGGGATATTTCGCGCATGGCTGCTATACCGACAATGCCTTTGATGGCCAAGTTCGTCTGGTTGACAAGCTGGCCTGCGAAGTCGTCGGTGGAGAGCTGTACGCCGGGTGTGAGGGAGTAGTCTATAAGGTACTGGCTCCACTGGAGGAGGATGGCATAGTGAGCGGACAGGAAGGCTGCGTCGTGAGTGGTGAAGTAGTAGGCATATATCATGATGATCATGTTGCCACTCTCCTCAACTGGCATATACTCGTCATCGCCTTCGACATGTCCTGTTGCATTCGGGAAGTGCGCGCCTAGGTCGTGCATGCTGTAGTCATTGGGATAGAAGCCAGCTTCTTGGTTAGCGAGCAGCGGGAGCAGGTTGTAACGGAGAAGTTGGGGGTTGGCGTATAGGAAGAAGGGCATGGCTGGATCTGCAGGCTGTTAACAAAGAGACTAAACTTGGATTATTCTAAACTCACACATCACGTCAACCGTATTTACGTTCCCGTCGCTTGAAGTTTCTTTCTGGAATATCAGAGGTTCTGAGGCATCTGAACTGCCGTTTGGAGGCACAGTTAATACATAGCTGCCCATGATCTGTCTTGCAGATAAAGCCACAATGCTATAGTAGGCTTCATCTTCTTCGATATCAGGGACGGCAATACCAGTGAAATGATTAGCATCCAAAAACCCATATCCATTTGCAGAATCGAAAATATATTCTTCATCGAAGGGGTCTACGGCACTGCCATTTGGGAAAGCATATGGCACCGAGGGGGTACCATTACTGTAGACTGGCGAATCACCAGCATAGAAAGTGTCAATATCACTTTTGAGTTGCGACTCCCATTGTGCAGCAAGCACTTGAGAATCCGCCAAGTCCTGATAATGATACTGGATTACGGAAAATATATCGCCGTAGCATTTCGTCCACCACGGCTGCAGAGGAACAACGCCATTTGTAGTCAAGTACCGCATGATAGGCTGATGCACCGCACCAAGCGTATACGTGACAGGTGTAGAGCCAGCAGATCCCACATTGCCAAGAGCGTGAGAGAATGCAAAAACCGGTTCCATCTGGGCCCATCCTCGGAAATCGGCATCGACGTAGTCATCCAGGGTGTGCTTGCTGATATACTTGTATCGAAGGTTGGTGGAGCTGCCCGAGCCGTAGGTGAATTTCTGGGCCGGGCCTTGGGAACTGCTGAAAGTGAAGTTGCCCCATTGTGAGAAATCGCTCTCTTCTCCGAACTCGTAGGCCTGCTCCAACTCGTAGATCCAACTGTAAATGGAGGCCGTGGTATTAGCTGTGGAGTTGCTAGATCCATTTATGCTTGTGGATCCCTGATATATGGCCCAGTTGAGAGTTGCGTTAGACTCATAAGCAATCCAAGCACCATTAATATCATTGTAGAGTTGAACATCGTGTGTGGTATCATCCGTAGACTTGGTAGATATGGTAAGATACGACAAAGGTATACTTGTCCTGCAGAGATCCTTGGGTATGACAGGCGAGAGAAAGTTGGCTGTTAACTCGACCGGCCCAGCAGCGAAGGTAAAATTCGAGTACTGAGAGTCATAGGAGACTGTAAGTGGCACTGCAGTCTTGAAATTGTCCAACGTTGGCAGATTCTGAGATCCGGTTCCAAGCCACTCGTATGAAATCCCATCAACGGTAATAATACCTTCAAGACCTAAACTCGTTCCAGTCCAGAATTCAACACCATTCGTATTCAATGTGCCATTACCGGCTGTAGATGACCAAGCATTTGTGTATGGTCCCCGAACAGCTAGCGGTATTGCTGGAGGTCGAGCTGGAGAATATGCTGGTATGGTATGGCCGTTGGCATCGACGGCTGTGGTGTATGGGTCTTGTGCGGTCACAATGGCAGCGATTGCAGCAAGAAAAACAGTGGTTAAGAGCATAGTGTCTGGCTGAGAAACCCAACTTGTCAAGGAATAAAGAGTACGGGATAATAATTTAAGATGGTCGATTAAACTGTGAGAATATAGAGAACTTAATAGGAAAGATTGAACTTGCGAGAACACGAGATACACTTACATATCAGATTTTCTCGACAAAGGAAAGAGCATGTATGCTTACCTTGGCTACATATGGTTTATCATCTTAGTGCCAATTATATGCACAATAAGAATGGGATTTCACACATATCTTGGAAGAGCTATGCATCTTTGTGAAAAACGTCGAGGGTCATCATCCGGTCTCTTACTAACATGTCATTCTTTGTATGCCGATTGACTTTTCCTTTGCGTGGTGGCCTTGCAGGATGCGGGGAAATGCATCAGCTACGAGTGAGAATACAGCATTTGACTGTGCAAATCACGGTTAACTCAATTGACTCCCGGTAGCTGCATGGCAATGTTGTAAGCTACATAAAGATCGGTGAAGATCGCTGGTGTACTAACCCATCGTATATAGGAAAACTGAGATAATGAAATGGATGAAAGTTATCCCACTCATGGTTGATTCGGTACAACTTTACAAATGTGCCGAGCTTCGAGTAAATACGCCCGGAAAACTTGGCTTAAGGTTCAGATGTAAAAACCTTTCGAATAGAAACTGGTCTTCATGAGCTCATCACAACCAGTGCTGTTCGCAAAAGGCCTTGTAATGATGTGGTGAATGAAAATGCGCGGAAGTACCCCGCGCCTGCTTGCATAAACAATCCAATTGACATCTGCATGTGTGTCGACACGTCAGAGCAACATTGCATAACCAACGTGCTTGGCAAGGTTCTTACTTTGAAGACACCTTTGCTGCGCAGACCATAACATTTACTATTTACACAAACTCAGGTAGATGCCTTTGTGATTAGCTCAGTGTCTGAAGGCTCTAACCTCTCTCCTCCACCATCCAACGAAATCCTGTGTGTGGACGTCGATGCCGATATCCTTCAGAGCCTTGGTGGAGAGATGGCAATCATAAGGTCTCTGAACACTCGCATTTGGATCGTTGCCTTGTGTATTCGCTTTCATGCCGTCCAAAGAGTAACCCATGATCTCGGCGAAGAGCTCACAGATTTCGTACTTGGTATACTTATCTTCGGATGAGAATTGTAATATGGTAGGGAGGCTCGACCTGTCATCGGTGGCGAGGTACTTTGTAGCCACATCTATATCACAGTCAGCTTGGGAAACAAATTCTGTAGACCATGAGTAAAGAGCTCGTACCACTAAGGACTCTACCAATGTCCTCAGTATTTGTGGGATATCTGATAGCCCAATGATCCATACTGATATTTGCATTCTTATCCTGGTGGCATTTGGCAACCACATCCATGAGCACGTTAACAGCGCTCTCGCTGTGCTTCTCAGCTTGTCCGTAAAGTACCGGCACTCTTAACACAACACCAAGACCCTTCTTTCCGGCGTTCTCGTATTCATCGAGCACAGCCTTCTCACCATCGAGCTTTGTCTGGCCGTAGAGGTTTGGTGGAGACGGCTTTGCATCAGCTTCGTATGGCGCATCGCCTTCGGTACCTGGGAATACATAGTCGGTGGAGATGTAAATCAGGAGAATAGATCGAGTAGAAGCCGCTTTTGCAAGGGCTCGTGAAGCTTCGATATTAAGAGCTTTTGTACCTTCGGGGTCAGAGTCGCATTTATCTGGAAAGCGGTTTGCCGCGCCTAGTAGATGTTCAGTGTTGGGTTATAGATAGATAACGAATGGATATCTCACAGTGCACAACTACATCTGGTCTTCACAAGTGCCATAGAGTTAGAATGGTTACTTCGTAAGCAAAGATTGGAGATTAGCTTACTTTACATCTTCCAAGGCCTTCACAACTTCGGCATCGTTGCCCAAATCAACTTTCAGGATAGCTGGAGGAGAAGCACGAGTGAAGCCAGTTCCAACGACGTTCCAGTCGGCGTACTCGAATGCTTTAGCGACCTGTCGGCCCAACAAACCTGTAGCACCTGTAATGAGAGCTGTCTTGGCCATTTATGATTGTAGGTTATGTATAGAGAATATGTGCAATTGTTTTCGGGAAAGACGTCGCTGATGTGGGGCGGCTTGTGTTATAGGATCGAAATGACGAATATAGCTTGAGCTCAAAGCTTTATGTAAACAAGCGGAACAAGCTCTCCCACCAAGGTTATCCCTCGACGGAAAACGCCTCAAAGGCCAGACAGAATTATCATGGTGTTGCAAGGTTACATCGATGTTCACATCCGAACCGGTCACATAAATACACGAGTCATCAAGAACTTTCTTCACATTCTTCTTCACAACCATCGACAAGCGATGTCTGCAATGAAAAAAAGTATCGCAAAGCGATGATGTGTTCCAAAGATTCCTTCCCAGTCCGCAGACAAAAGAAGAGTGGTCATGGTTATAGTTTTCAACTGAATACAAGTTAGTAGATGTCCGATATATATAATAGGTGGTGTGTGTTCTTACCTAGCAAAAACGCGACATCAGATAAACTCTTCACTTGTACGCGTAAAACCCATGCACTAAGATGAGGAGAGAAGAAGGGCGTGGGATGGGGGGAATATTTATACTCGTGGCTGCGGGTCAATTTTTCGGTAAGCGAAGGTGCAAACAGGACAAACAGGACAAACATGGCCCAAGATTGTTCCTGAAGCAGCCTTACAGCAGGCAGCCATGCAGCCTTCCCAGCTTCATGATTCAATATATGAGTACGTACCTAAGCTACCTTGGGTATTCTGCTTGTCCATATGTCAGTCATCTCACTTCACCTCTTTACGCCCTCACCAGATGATGGCGGTCTACTTTGCGATTGTGATGAAGAAGTGAAAATATCACCTCACGTAAATAACAATTACATTTACAAGCAGCCAATATCATAAGTGCATGTCTTGAATGGTTACCATTTCTACAACATGCAGCGAGAACTAATCTTACAACCAATGTCGCCAACAATGCGACTGCCCATGATGGCATGACGATGATGCAAACAAACCGATCCCCAGATCCCCCACGAACACCGATGCTATAATGCAGCAGATATTTTTGATAAGCATAAATCTCACTCCAATCAACGAATCACTTCATGACCACGTCACCACCTTCACCGTTCGATGACTCAGTATGCTGCCTCTTGGCTCCCCGCTCAGCAGCCTCGCCTTCTGGAAGACGCTTCTTCTCTTTCTCTCTAGCGGCTTCTTTTTGCTGTGCCTTTCGTGCATCTCTGTCCTTTTTCTCGTTCTCCCTACGAAGAGCTTTTGACTCGAACTCATGCCAATCACCTTCCAGGAACTGAAGACTAGTGTATGTTAGCATGTAAGAATTCATCAGGGGCAATAGAATACATACTCGGTAGCAGGTTTTGCGGCTGGTTCCTCAGTCGTGAAGTAAGGATGTTCGAGAACGTCAGATGCGGACGGGCGCTTGGTAGGGTCGTATTGGAACATCGCTTCCAATAGCTCAAAAGCAGCCGGTGTGACTCGTGGCTTGTATTTTTCAGCGAAGATATTTGGTCTTTTAGCAGTAGGACGAAGAAGCTCAAACCAGGCCATGTCGACTAGACCGGGCCAATCGACCTTGTTTGGTGTACCAAGAATAGCATATATTTTCTCCAGTTGACTGATCTCTCCACCATCTCCAGGGAATATCGCATGCCGAGTGAAAATCTCCACAAGAACGCAAGCAGCACTCCAGATATCTACGGCAGCGCCGTACTGTGTTTCACCCAGGAGCAGTTCAGGTGATCTGTACCAGATAGTGATGACACGGTTGGTGTAATCAAGTTGTCGACGCTTAGCATAAAAGCGAGCGAGACCAAAGTCTGCAAGTTTTAGCTGACCTTCGTTACTGACAAGGATGTTTGCAGCCTTGATATCTCGATGCAAGACTCCACGTCTATGCAAATAATCAAGTCCTTCGAACATCTGCTTTGCTAAGTCCTTCTTGTGACCAGGCTCAAGTTTAAAGGACGGATGGTTGAGCAACCCGGTCAAATCGTGGGACAAATATTCGAAGACCATGAAACAATCATTCTTCTCAACCATGACCTCTTGCAGATCAACAATATTCGGATGCCTCAAAGACTGGAGTAGCTTGATCTCTCGAACCGCTGTAACAGGGAAGCCATCACGCTCACCTTCCATGCGAATCTTCTTGAGCGCGACCAAGCTCTTAGTATACACATGAATAGCTTTGAAGACTTTACCATATGTACCAGATCCAACGACAGATTCATTACCAGGCTTTCTGAAGTAAACTGAATCGGATGTGGAAAACTCTGTGGGTAATGTGGGACGTTGCTTTTGTCTCCTCATAGTCTTCTTGACTATTATTGTCCGTGGCGGAGATGGTTCACGAGGCGGCGGTCTATTGGCTTGTCTTCTCGATGAAGATGGCTCAGTTGGAACATGTTTGGAAAGCTCCCTCCTCTGTCGATCCCGGTCCCGCTCTCTCTCCCTTTCACGCTCTCTCTCCCTCTCTCTTTCCCGCTCTCTATTGCGGTCCCTGTCTCGCTCTCGCTCTCGTTCTCTTTCGCGTTCTCGCTCTCGATCGCGGCTTCGATCGCGGTCGTAGTTCGTGAATACTTCGCGCCTTTGTGGTGCAGCATCAAGCTTTTGGGAAATATCTGGTTTAGGAGCTGTTGGAGGTTGCTTCTGGGCGCCCTTGAAAGCAAAGCTAAATTTGGATGATTGTGGACCTGTAGGGGTAGGTCTGCTAGGAGGAGGCATTTGCTTGTCTTTTTCGGTATCCTTTTTGGAGGTATCCGTATCCTCAACCTGAAGGTCCTTCGAAGGCCTGAAGGGATTGTCATCTTCATCCTCCTCATCAGTAGTTGGTTGCTGTGGAGAGGCATGGTTTGAAGCGGGCTGAGCACTGAACGGCTGTTGCGGCTGCTGCTGCTGCTGCTGTGGGACATGTTGAGGGGTTCCATTACCAGTTGGAGCATGCTGACCTCTGCCAGCAGGTGACTGATTGTTATTCCACTGCCCTGATTGATACTGACCTCCTCGCCCTCCACGATATCCACCTCTTGAATTGTAGCCAGGCTGGTAATTGCGTTGGTTCCCGCGGTAGTTCTGGGGCGGGTATCCATGCGGTGAATGACCGCGAGAAGGATAAGGGGGAGAGTGGCTATGATTTGGAGGGTAATGACCCTGCGGAGCACTTGGAGGATAGCTACTTTGTTGATAATTTGGAGGATATTGGCTGTTGATATGTTAGTATCATCTTGGCATTAATTAGACAATTAACTTACTGCGGTGGCGAGTACTGAGGTTGGGGTTGAGGTTGAGGTTGCTGACCCGACCATCCACCTCTACCAGCAGGATATGGTGATTGTGGCTGGGGTGAGCCGTGATAAGAAGAATTCGGTGTTATGTGCTGCGGTGACTGAGAGTAACTTGGTTGTCTTTGCCCCTGATATTGTGGTTTCAATGGAAATGCCGCTTGCATTTGCTGATTTTGGTGGTTGTAGCCAGGCTGTCCTCCATAGTTTCCCCTCGAGTTCATATTGACTTCGATGGAATTCGGGCCAGATGCAGCAGGTGCCCGTGATGATCTTGAATGCTCCTGTCGTCGATTCTCCCTAGAACGTCGACGTTGGGGTGACCTACGAGACGCACGAGGGCCTCTGGGTGGGGATACAGGTCTCGATTGTCTCTCGTGAGGATCAGCACTTGGGGAGTATCTTCTGGGGCCACCGTCTCCACTATTTCGGGACGGGGCCGGTGAGAACCTATTGACTGCCTGGAATCGCTCTGGACTATGTCTTGATACTCTGCTATGTCGGCTTGGTGATGAGGTGCGGCCCCGTGAATCAGGCCGACCACGTCTTGGAGAAGGCGAGTGGCGGCGATGGTGACTTAATTCAGCGGCAGGCCGGTCCCTAGTATGTTCGTCCCTGATACGCTCAACTCTCTCACGATCTTCTCTTGGACGATCTCGGGGTCGTGATGGTGAGTGTCGTCGAGTCTCGGAATGTCTTCGTGAAGGTGAAAGATCTCGTGAGCGACGATCGGAGGAGCGAGAAAATCCCTTGGAACTTGAATCTATCTTGACAGGACTCTTGCTTGAGGCTCTTCGGGATTTCTTATGGTGACTTCGACTGCGTGATGGGCTCCGACTCTTTCGACGTTTGGTTGACGAAGGCGATTCGCGTCTATGCTTGTGTCTATCCGATCCTCGTGTGTCAAGCAGCTCTCGACCTCGATTCTTCTCACGCACCTCCTCTCGCCCACTCCGCACACTTGCTGCAGGCGAGTGGCTTCGTGATCTTCGCCTCTCCCTGCTTGTCTCCCTATGTCTGTGGGTGTGTCGCGAAGTTGGCGCAGATCTCCCAGCACTTCGATCTCTGTGCTTATGCTCCCGTTCACTATCAGGCCGACGACGGGTGGGCGAGCGCGAACGCGATCTTCGGTCTGATGTAACTCCTCGGTCAAATCTTCCTCGATCTCTGCGCTCTTCACCGTGGCTCCAGCTTTCTTTCATTGCAACATCTCGCGCCGAGGCCAAAGGTGTTGTAGAATAAGGCATGGCTATGCGTCAATGGATGGATTTTGGTTCTCGCTAAAGGCGGAGCCGCCGCTTGTTCAAAGAGCGGCGCGCACACCCTTCACGAGAGCGGACAACGTCGGATGTTATCTGATGGTCGAGTCCGCCGTGTGTATTCAAAGAAAATTGAACTGTTTGGTAAGTTACTTACCGTCAGTATGTTGCAAAAGTTTGATCCATATCAATGTTCTTTCAAATCTTCGAATGAGCCGCAGCGATTCGTGGATTTGTTTTCAATTCGCTGCCGACCGGCGAATAGGCGAACAATCCGACTGCTGGAAGCCGTTTGGGGGCCAGAATATCAAGCACGACCAATATCACGCAAGGACAAAATATATCTACGAGTGCACAGCTCCAGCCTCTCCTCCAGAGAAAAAGGCTCGAAGCAGCTCCTAGCTTCTGCTTCGAACAGCCATCCCAAAGCAATTAACCCCACGATTCTTAAGATGGAGTCAATACTCCACTCATGATTACCGCCTCAGCAGATGCTTCCCTTTCATTTCTGGGAAACGTCGTGAACACCAATGCTCAAAGCACGCGATGTATGGAAAGTCGTGCCTCCACAGACCTGACATTCTGATCCTTCGTCTCATTCCCATATGAATATTTCATAATCATCATCATCATCATGATCGCCAATACGGTCCAATCGTAGACTGTCGAATCTGTCGCAAAGCCGCCCACAGCAAAAATTGTAGGCCAATATGCGCATTCAGCCCAGTGATGTGAAGCTGGGCGTAGATATGGCCCTGAAGGGCCTGAGCAATCAACTCAATTATTTGTGACATCCAGTTAGTAAAATGCTATCTCCTTTACACTCTGGTGAACCGCACATGGCCCACAATCGGTTGTGTTGATAAGCATAAAGTAATATTCCTGCTCGCAAAGTCACTGACACGTAGTGAATTAGAGACCAAATCCAATACTGCAGTTTCAACCTTGAATAATCCAATAACACCATGTAGATCCCATGTAAGCACGAGTTACACGGTATATTAAGACTGCTGCAAATAGTTGTCCGGTCTGTTTGGATCTGCCCTACGCACATATACCAAGTTTCGATATCTCAAAGTAGGGCACAGCGTTTGGCGTCATCGTGGTCGGTCTCAGAAACATAGGGCTGTGGAGAAAGAGAACCAGCAGAGTATGCATTGGCCGACGTCTACGCTTGTAGCTGCTGACGATCGACAGCGGACCTGCACCGGAGGCATGATGGTGACAGATAAGGAAACTGCTTTGGTGTTTTAATAGGGGCCTCTTAGGAACTATGCGTTGCTTTCTATACATCGCGAGCATGGTTTGCTTGGTGGGGTCGTCGTGAAGTGCAATCGATCACCGCCTATTTCGAGTTCGATGATCCAGCACCGCTGCATGGCAGCGATGCGTCATATCGTGAGGAATATCATGCTCCGCAACATCCGACAAAGTAAACATACTCGGTTCCAAAGCCATGGCGTTGATGCGACTGTCCTGCGATGCTATATCCTGGTGATATTGGATTTGTGGTTGTGTCAGACGAAGGTTGCAGTCAAGGAGACTGACATTCAAGAAGCGAAGCACGGAGAGTCCCACATCTAATTATGCCTTAGGCATGGACATTAAGACCCAAAATTGGTTGAGCTACAGTATATAGCCAAACAAGCATCAAATGAATGATAAATCATTATTGGCTGCAGTAAGTATAAAGCAAATATACTGCAGTATTAGAATTGGAATACACAACACCTTTTGTTTGAATCGTCTTGTATTTTAAGGTCACTCAGACAATCAATGACGAAAGTCAGTGACTTTGCAAATGGTACACTAATACGATCCAATCCAAGACTGTGCAGACTATCTAACACTCTCCAATCCTAAGACTGCTGAGTTTGAGGTTGTACTGGCATAGTTGGTGCTCCCCTACCTCTTCCGCCTCTACCACGACCTCCACGACCACGGCCACGTCCTCCTCGGGGGTCCAAGCTGGCCGGTGGTGGCATGTTGTTGTAAGCTTGTTGAGGAGCAACAAAGCCACCCCTTCCACCTCTTGGCATGCCTCCGCGTCCTCTGCCTCCTCCATTAGTGTGTGGATATCCATTACCATTGACATTAGCGGGTCTAGATGGCATCTGTGTACTGCTATGAACTGCTGCTGCATGATCCGGACCAGAAGCACCACCTCTTCCACGCCCACGGAAGTTTCCATTCTGACCAGCGACAGCTCCTCTAAAGGATCCGCGAATTGGCGGTGGTGCACCAGCATCACGGTACTGGCCTCCTCCACCAGGACCAGCAGGCGCTCCGTAACCATTTACCGTCAAAGGTTGAATGCTCGAGGCAGGTCGTTTTTCTGCACCAGCTTTTGTGCCTACCATTACTTGTTTATCGGTCAAGTTGAGCACTGATGTGAAAGGAACAGTCGAACCGCGGAATGGCGAGCAGCGGTCTCCAAGAGATGTACCAGACATGAAGGTGACATCAAAGACAACGTCAAGAAGAGTGGTACGAGAGGTGCGGCTAATACCTACAACGGTACCCCGAGTAGCAATTGGAACACGTCCAGAATCTTGAACATAAACTACACGGTCACCAAGGTTGAACTTCTGGTTGCCCAATCGATGCTCAGCATCAGAAGGCTTCATGAGTGCATTTCTTGGCACCTTATTCATCTTCTTGCCCTCAACCGCACTTTGTACGAGCTTATCAGCGGCTTCTTCGATAGCCATCACAGCATCGCTGTCGAGTTGAGCGGCATCCAAAGGAACCTTCTCAAAGTTCTTTGACTCAATGCTCTTGAGCCAGCTTGAGATTTCCTTCATCTTTTCGGTAGCGACCTCTTTTGGATAGAAATCTTCCGGCAAGAAATCGTTACCCTGTGGTTTACGTTGAATTCCAGCAATGAACTCAGGGAAGCGCGTCATGTACTGAACAAGAAGATCGATTGCTTTGTTGCTAAACTCCCAGCCATTATCGCTACGCCTGGAGTAGCCCAACACCTTGAGCTTCTTGGCCTCGAATTTGAGATTGAGGCCAAGGTTCATACGCATACCAGTAATCATTACAGTGAATGACGAAGTAATTTTGCTCAGAACGAGAGGGTGGAGATTAAGCATCTTTGCAACAGCATATGAGGGTGTGTACGGGGTTGCACGCTCAGCCTGTGCAATGATCTGTCGTCCGAACTCTGGTTCCTTGCCTTTTAACATAGAGAGCCAGATCTCGGCACGTCCATCAGAATGACCAGTAACTTCTAATGGACGGCCATAGTTGAACTCGCCCAAGAAGAATGCACGTGCGCCTTCTGGGAATTCTTCTTCGATTGGAAGGGCAGCCTTTTCAATGAAGCGTTGGTCCTCACTGATGACCTCATCCACAACAACCTGAGAAGCAAAATCGGTCTCCATACCAGGAACATATGCATACTCCTTGACAGTAGAGCCATCATCCATCTTCTTCAAGCCCTTGAGCATCTCAACATGAACCAAAGACTCAACAGAGCCAATGATAATTCCAAGTCGTTTGCTGTAGAAATTCTCGAATCTCTCAGCCTTTTTGTGCCAATCATCAATCTCTCTTGGGCCGTGTGGCGTTGGTACGACATGTTCTGAACCATCCTCAGGAAGTACATAGTCGAAGAGCTCATCAGAAACTCGAACTACTTTTGCTTCCTGCAAGAAAGGATATCCAACGTGGACTCGCTGACCAAGCTTTGTCTTGGCAGACTCGACCTTTGTGCGCATTTCAGCGTCTGATAGAGTGACAACCATGCTCTCGTTGCGGCTGTCCTGTTGGAAAACGTTGACACCATGGAAGCCTAATGTTGCATTATAAGGCAAAGTGGCCAAACTTGGGAAACCAGCGAGTGCTGCATTCCCAAGCTTAACACCTTCAACAAGACCAGTATGATACTCGAGACCCTCCACAGTCGGTAGATCAAAGATGTTTTCCACACAATGACAGTGTGGGATATCTGGGAAGATACCAACCAGAGAGGAGGGATATACGAAGTCGTACTGAGGAGCATGGGTGAATTTCAGAGTTACTCCGAACTCGTTTCGAGCCGCTTGTTCTGGGCTCAGCAATTTGTTTTTAGGGGCCATGGCATCCAGCAAGCGCTTTTCGTCGATGAATGGGATCTTGACGACAGCCTCCCACTCCATTTTCTTGCCATTCATGTCCAACTCGAAGTCTCTGGGATAGAAATCGATAATTGGCGACTTTGGATCGGTCATGAGTTCATGGTACACAGACGGTACAATCTTCTTACTTCTGTCCGGAAGCACACCCATTAACTGCTCGTATGGGTGGAATGGCTGGCCAAGCTTAAAGTTGACGTCTGCTTTAAGTCCCTTTATAACATCTGCAAGACTGTCAGTTTTTTGTTGTGCGAATCATCAAATAGACGTACCAGAAATCATAGGAGAGTAATGGTATGCGTAGTACCATGGCCATGAAACCACGCCACGATAGTAGTAATACAAGACCCACTGCAGTCCCTGGACATAGTTCTCACAGAGCTTCGTAAGCTCTGTCTCGTTCTTGCGGTCCCATTCAAACTTTCCGCTGTAGTACTTATCTTTCCACTCCTGAAACTTCTCTTCGTACTTCTCATCCGCCTCCGCCTGAGCTTGTTCTGCGGTAATATCAACAACTTGTGCCTTGTCATATTGCTTGACGATCCGAAGCACCGCAAGTTGGGACTCTTCATCTTCGTCGTCGCTCTCCTCGTCCATCTCTGGCTTTTCTGGGAACGAGAGTTGGAGGTGTCTCTCGCCATCTTCAGACTCTACCGTCTTCCAGGTGAGTCTGAGACTATCGGCGAGATCCTCAACAAACTTTCGATCAGCAGCTGGCAATGTCGAAGGCAGATCAAGTGGCTCAGATGACCGACTGGACACGTAGTTCTTGACCTGCTTCCAAATGTCCTTCTGTTGTGTGGTCATGACCAACTTTCCCTTACCTTTCCCCTTCTCCATAACATCGACCTTGCCCATTTGCTTTCCTTTGAACCACTTGGCATCTGAGTTCTCTGACTCAAAAAAGCGATACTCGACATGCGAAAGTTCTTCAAGAAGAATTGCAAGTCTATCCATGTTGATGACTCCTCCCTCATTAATGTAGCCACCACCCTTTGGCAGCACAGTCTTGTAGATCTTGAACATCAAAGCCAAAGCTCCTTCATTGATATGCAAGTTTGGTAAATTCGGAAGAAAATCGTTTCCAACGAAAAACGCCATGAGAATGAAATCGTCAATAACTCGCTCCAAATCAAATTCAAACTCGAGAGCTCCAGGCTCTTTCAACTCCTGAAATTCCAATTCCAAATATTCTCGGACAATGCAAAGATGCATCAGAT
This sequence comes from Allantophomopsis cytisporea, assembly GCA_024752435.1. Classification (NCBI taxonomy): domain Eukaryota; kingdom Fungi; phylum Ascomycota; class Leotiomycetes; order Phacidiales; family Phacidiaceae; genus Allantophomopsis; species Allantophomopsis cytisporea. The sequence goes on from CP103036.1 coordinate 795,917, forward strand.
AGAAGTTCTGATGCTCTAGCTCCTTTGACTTGCTCTTACTTTGTCGTCCAAATGTAACCTCTTCTCTGAGAAGGCAGAAATGAGGGTCATGACTCAAAAGCCCCAACATAATCAAATCTGCATCAAGACCATAGAGACAATGGCGTACATTCGCATCGTAGTCCGGTTGAGCCTTGGCTAAGCGAATATACTCCATGATCTTGTGTTCGCCTTCTCCTGGGACCTCGTGTCCGGACAGTACGATTTCCACACCCTGCCAGTCTACATCCTCTGAGACCTTCTTGTTAACAAAGTACTTCAGTTGTTGTGTCAACTTCGCCATGAACTCGGTTCCTGGTGTAATACAATTACTGTCGAATGCCTCTTCGACTGGCATCTCCTTTCCTTCTTTGATTGCCTTTTCTCTGGCAACTTCAACATCCAATGCGGTTCTAAATCGTCTAGCACGCTGTTGGTTCATCTTGGCTCGTGGAGCAACACCATCAATAGCCATGAAAAAGAGCTGTTTTGGCTTGATCTTGCCGAAGAGATGCTCTATGTAGTTGAAAATCGCTATGAACATCTGCTCTTCCGTCATACGGAAGGTCGCATCGTCCGAGTCTTTGTGTGTGCAATTATGAATAATACCATTCATATCCAACTATAGACAAAATCCATTAGATATCTTTCTTATAGCAGCAGTGCAGGGCGACGTAAGGTCTGAACATACATATAGACAATCGAACTCTGGTATTCTGTTCTCGGCAATCAATTGCGAGATCGCCGGATACCTCTCGCTCATCCATCTGAAGAATTTTGGAACTCCCATTATGAATTTGTTTCGAGGTGGTCGTGATGTTTGTTGTAGGGACGCTTGCTGTTACCGCAAGTGCGTTGCTTGTGTCGAGGTGAAATCGTAATGAACGTGATTCGGGACTGTATGTACTCGAATCGTGAAAAAGACAACCTCCGCCTCTTTATCCTATCTCTTCTCCGCTTCGTCGTGGCTAAAGAGCCTGGGCTTTGTGAATGACTGATATTTTGTTGTAGTTGTAATTTCGAAGGAGTCATCACAACGTGAAAGTAGGTCTCTTCTACGTAAGGTCATGAATCGCCACTAAGGCCTTTCGGGCCCGTGCATTACCTTTACCTTTGCCTTTCGTGCCTTTATGACTTCTGGCTCATTTGTGCTGCACTAGCGCCAACCAACACTTAACGCGACTGAAGCTCTCGGAACACCAGAACGCGTCCGTTTTGCTTTGCGACAGCTCGCATCTACAACTCACCTGCCAGATCAACTTCATACCAATACATATACCCTAAACTCAACAGCACAATCACAATTGTGTGCCAATAGTTTTCTTTTCCAAGGCATCTCTCAACTCTTATTATCAAAAGGCTATCAAAATGGCACCTGGCTCGGCGGATGTCCCAGACGATGGAGATAGTACGTATTTGCTTCTGAATTATGCATCACAAACTGCATATTTGCGAGAATCACTCAAATGCATGTGGCTTTATCTTGCTAACATGGTGAAGTTAGCATCGATCCAGTAGATGACGCAAATGTCGACGCCAAGATCATCAACGAAGGTACCGCGAGAACAAAGTCGATGCTTTAATTTTACCCTACTAACGGGCTCGCTCTCAGAATACAAGACCTGGAAAAAGAACAGCCCTTTTCTCTATGACATGATCTTAAGGTACAATGCCCAACACGGAAGACATTGTGCCCTTGGCTGACTTTGAAAGTACTGCCCTCGAATGGCCTACATTGACAACGCAATGGTTTCCAGACGTCAAATCGTATGTCCCAATATTCACGCAGATACAGCATGACCTAATGGCCTTAGACACCCTGACAAGAACTTCACCACTCACCGATTGCTCATTGGCACACATACATCCAATGACCATCCAAACTACCTGCAGATCGCAAATGTCGAACTACCAAAGAATATGACCGCAAGCGAAAGAGACTATGAGGACGACCGAGGTGAGATTGGAGGGCACGGTGGCTCGAAGGATGCTCCTTCTGTGAAGCTCATTGTTGAGCAGAAGATTGATCATGAAGGAGAGGTCAACAAGGCTAGGTACCAGCCACAAAATCCAAACGTCATCGCCACCATGTCTGCTGAAGCAGATGTCTTGGTCTTTGATCGAACTAAGCATGCCAGTATTCCAGACGGTGTTTGCAACCCACAAGCACGCCTTAAAGGTCACAAGCTGGAAGGATATGGACTCAACTGGAACCCTCACCGGGCTGGGCACCTTGCTACTGGTAGTGATGACAAAACAGTCCGTTTATGGTAAGTTTACTAGATTGATCATATATATGCAGTATTAACCGTTGTAGGGACCTTACTACGATGACATCCAGCAGCAAAATTGTACAGGCATCGAGAGTATTTACTCATCACTCAGCAATCGTGAATGATGTTCAATATCATCCAATGCATACATCGTTGATTGGTACGGTATCTGACGACTTGACTCTTCAAATTCTTGATGTACGTCAGGAATCCAACAGCACCTCTGCAGTTACTAGCACCGGACACAGCGAATCCGTCAACTCAATTGCTTTCAATCCAGCTTCTGATTTCGTTCTGGCTACTGGCTCTTCTGACAAGACTATTGGTATATGGGACATGAGGAACTTGAAGGAAACTCTACATGTTCTTGAGGGACACCACGAGGCAGTAACCTCGCTATCATGGCATCCAACTGAGGAGGCCATCCTTGGTAGTGGAAGTTATGATCGTAGAGTCATCTTCTGGGATCTTAGTAGATGTGGGGAGGAGCAACTACCAGATGATGTGGAAGATGGACCACCAGAACTGTAAGTCCAATTCTCATGCGCATAGTATTGCAACTAACGAAACATAGCCTCTTTATGCATGGCGGTCATACCAACCGTGTTGCTGACTTCAGCTGGAATCCAAATGAGCCATGGGTTGTTTGTAGTGCTGCTGAGGATAATCTTATTCAAGTCTGGAAGGTTGCGGATGCTATTGTGGGAAAGGACCTGGATGATGTTCCGGTAGAGGAGCTCGAAAGATAAGATATAGGTTTATTTCATTGGAAGTCTCCGAGCATCCGATACCAGATGAGAAACTTTGCTTTGAGGCGTGGGATACAATGGAGTTGAATTTGCATATAATGAGGTATGGCGTCAAGATGGTGAGCAAAAGACAAAATGTCAATGTTCTTTTAGTTCAGGTTGCAGAGTTATATCAAAGAAGCTTCTTGCATTCCTGAGGTCCATCGATTCTGTGTACCTTCTTGAGCTGTTTTATTCATTTTCATAAGATACTGTGACGTAAAAATGATTGCTCAGCTTTTGTCAGTGTCTATTCATTTTATTCAAACGAGTCCCACCTATTGTGCAAGCCTATTGTAGCTCTACTTCATATTGTGCGGGTTTTATTGTTGCTATTTCATATTTTACTTTCAGGTTATTCACTTTAATCGACCTGGTTATTTCACTTACACATAACAACACTTCCATCAATTTGTTCAGACTCGCACTTGTATCTTTAAGATTACTACCACTGGTGATCATCGATTTTCACGTTGGTTTACATTCCTGAAAAATCCTTCAACGTCGCAACTAACGATCAGAAGTGAGCAAGCCTGATTTTGAATCGCATCATCATGGACCCCAACATATCAGAACCTCCAGGTGGTTCATCTGCACCAGTAGATGGACTGCTACTACTCTTAGCTGCTGCCGAAGAATTAGATAGGCGTGAAGCTCTTGCACGCGCTAATAATCATAGGACCGATAATCCATCTTCATCACAGCAGTCAGCCTCTCAGGTTTCAGCAGAAGAATCAAGAGTACCAACCATCACCACTACCACCACATCAACTATCGAAACCTCATCTTTGCAACTACCTCATACATTCCAAGCACCTCAACTTGGTGAAGAATCACGCAAGACTCAAAAGAGAAATGCAGATGATGACCCTGATTTAGCACCTCCAAACAAGCATCAGAAAACCCAAGATTCAACAAACACCGAAACAAATTTACTTCAGCACGCTGCACTCGATGATCGTCATATGCTCGCAATATCCAGATGCCAATCGCAGCCAGCCACTTCGCAGGGTAGGTGACTTGTGTCCCCTAGTGACAGAGGAATATCTAATATCAAGAGCAGGACATGGACATTGTCACGACAATCACAATGCAACTTCTCAAAATACAGATTATCATGCAGTAGATCTTCCACCAGCGACGGCTGGAGTCTCACTTTATTCGTCTCCTGGCTCCTCTGGCTGTACATCTGTGGCACAACCTTCAGAAGAGCACGCGCAGAAAAGTCAAAAGAGAGTACTGGATGATCCTAACTCGACACGCCCCACCAAGAAGCCAAGAATCAAGTTTGTCGCCAAGACTGTTACCTTTGAATTTCCAGACGAAGAGGAGGATAATTCTATCAATAACGCCGCTGCTTCACCAACGCCTCAACCATCACCAACGCGCGTACATTGGCCGAATCAGGACTCCCCAACTCTCACTCCTTCCAAGGAGGAGCCAGAAAATTCAAGATCCGCAGCAGGCACAACTACCATTGGAAGAGCTTTGCCAGAAAGCAATCCATTTGAAACCATAATCACAGAAGTTGCAAAGGAGCCTCCATATGGATTCGAGCACCATCTCACCGATCACGAGCTTAAAAGCCTTGGTATCGAGCCCAATGAGCATGAACTCATTGCCGCTCTGAAGGAAGAGTCCAATCCCGAACTTGAAAACCTCTGGCGCCGCAGCCCTTCACCACCAGCATCTGCCAAGCACGATTTCTTTGGCCTTTTGGGTCAGCACATTGAACTCAACTTCGTACTAGCTACTCATCTCGATGCCCAAGATTTCATTACCTTATACTCTATCTCCAAGGACTTTCATTCTACAATAAATGGGCACCTGACACACGCTATGAAAGCCTGCGCTGCAGTTCGTGCATCCGAATCTGGCAAGATCTTCGATTGGCGCCTGTATCAGAGTCTTTGTATCCGAGATCCAGTTGGCCGCACCATCACAAATGCAGATGGCGATGAGGAGGTGCGTCATGCCCCGAGCCTACGTTGGTTGCAGATGGTGTATTACCGGGAGCGCATCGTCCGTGACATCTTGGCTATGATGGCGAGACAGGGTATGAGAATGCCAAAGGGCATGAGTCTGACAGTCAAGAAGATATGGATGTTAATGGATATCTCGACGAGCTTGAGACGGGTTCAGTTCATGCATAATGAGGAGTATTGGACAGACCAGGACCTCTACAATGCGCAGACATTTTTCGTCAAATTGGATATGTACTTCAATGATCCTATCCATGGTCCAGGAGATGATGGCACGAGGAAGTTGATGCTCGGTCAGAGGAGCTTGTCAACTTTGTTGCGTCTTATGAAACGTGAGATCATGACCTCTCGCATTGAGGTGTTGCAATACGCCGTCAGATACTGCTATAATACTTCGTTCGTCAACAGAACCTACAGTGTCTTTGGAGTACCACCGTATGAGCTTGGTCGCGGTCACAGGGAAGGCTGGGGTGCCGGCAGAATTCATCTTTACAGGCCAGATGAGCTGGTCATGAGAGAGGCTGTAAGGAGAAATCTTGATTTTGAGGGGCAGGTGATGTTTATGATGTTGTGGGGGTATGTAGACCCAGTCACAAAGAAAAACATCCCAGTCACTGATGAGGAAATTTATATGTCGGATGAAGAGGAGGATACAATAGCAGAGGAGTTGCCTGAGATGATTATGCGTAGGAACCAAGAAATCGAAGAAATGGCCGCGTCGGAAGAAGACTGGGTTGAATGGTACAAGGTCAACAAGAATGGCAACGAGGCTGGAGATGGTGGTGGTTTTGACGAGCAGGAGTTTAATGCTGCATTGTATCAGGAAGAGAGCAATGTTGGAAGTACGCATCCAGAGGGTACTCATAATGAGACTGACGGTTCGGAATGCAATGCTGATCAGATGGATTTGGATTGAAGTATCGAAGGTTACAGTTGCCTGTCTCTCTGCGGCTCAGGATACTGCCGCCAGTTATGATGCTGGTTAAATTTTGCATTTCAGATCACCAAGTCTGACAGTCTATAAGATTTTAGATTAAGAAAATAGTAAATGGCCTTTGTTTTCTTCTATTTTGCTCCTGAAAAATTGTACGGATTTATAATCACTTTTGGATTGACACAAGATACGTATTCCACAATTACTTGATTCTAAAGCTTCTTCTCCTCTTTCTTCTTCAGAGGCGGTAAAGAAAAAGCCTTACTCACACCGCCCTTCATCAGTTTCCAATAACCAAGTTCAATCTCAGGCTTCCAAGTCAAGATACCCACCCATGGCTGCACATTGTAATGCACATGTAACGTAACGTTCTCCGTCTCTGCGAGCTTACCATCAATAGACGTTATCTGATACTTCGGCTTCTGGTTCTTGAGAGAGATGATGCCCCTATAGAACATTAGCATCAGGCTCAAAATCATTATGACTTTCACGCCCAGTATTCACATCATATACGTACCGACTAGGATCGACAGCTGTGCCCTTCTCTTTTCTCTCCTTCAACGCTTTTTTCATAGCCAGCGGACTCAAATTAGCCAAATGATCTGCCGAAGGGCTAGTGATGATAGTATCCCAAATAATCGCCTCGTTCATGCCCACCCCGTTCTCGAGAGCTGTGGTATTCTGGTTCGGCCAGACAGCGCTAACCCACACAAAGACCTGCTTGGTGTTCCAAGTAAAGAGGGAGGAGAGATCGGCGTCGAGATTGAATTTGATGTGGGCGTATTCTTCTTTCTTCGTGCTGTAGTAATGAGGTCTTCCTCGTACACTGTGAAGCTAATAAGCTGGGCTGTCCAAAGGCAATGGCCGCCATGTGAATTGGCTCGTCGCGGGGACTCACACTTGAAGATTCCTGACGCTGACTGTTGCGCTGGGTGTTCGAGGAGAGATAATATCGGAAAAGGCAATCAGAGCCCCAATGGCGAAAGCCACCGTGGTGAAGAAGCCGAAGACATTCTGGGCGCGGACGAGGGTATAGTGCATATCTGCGATTGTAGGACGGCCGTCCGGAAATTATGTATGTATTATTCGACGGTGCTTCGGAGCTTCGAGGGCCTAGACTTTCGCGCACAGTGAGAGGGTAGTAGAATTTGCGATAGACTGCTCTCTGGCGTGAACGTTTGATTTGACGGTTGCTCTTTGCGATTTGCGAGCTGGCTCGTAAAGAATTCCCTGGTGCTGCTGTCGCAGTTCGTTTCGAAGTACCTGAGTTATCGCTGGGGACAGATCTCGGAGCTGTGTCGCGTAGCGAGTCTGGGTTCCACGGAATGCGGGGGTTAGCTTACTGAGCTTCTTGATACTCAAGATACCTTCCTTGTCTACCTTTGCGCAGTATATCTGAATATCAGTGGTTTTAAGTACACTTACAGGCAAATGCAGCAAACAACGAAGTTTTTCGTAGTCTCTAAAATGACCATGAGGCAAGTATCTAGTCAGTACACAGTATCTCATGAAATCGATCCCTATTTTCAGAAGTCCGGCTCTCATTTTCACGAATTAAGATATACTTATTCTCATAGTGAGAATCGTATTTGAAAGTCTTTGTCACTGAAGAACTGCTCGATTCGTAAACAGAATACCCGTGGATTTCAACGTAAGGTATCCATATATTTGAGTTCCAACAAAATTTGTCGTTATTCGGAAAACTTAGGATGATCCTCAACTCTACTATTTGAGAATTTCTATTGGATGAGGAGTTCTTCTCAAGCGCAGAGTAGTTAGTTTTTATCTAAAGTTAGTTACTAATTAAATCAAATTAATGCCCTAAACTGTATCTATGTGTAGAAACATTCATGCATAGTTTGATGATCAGGCCATTTTCATCATGCTCCCTCTAGCCGCTTTGTCAGAAATCTCATCTCACCGCTATTTTCAAAACAAATGGAACATCAGAGTAGTAGAGATACGCAGGATATAATCACTTCCTTAAAGTCCGGTTGAGGAAGATGCAAGTAATAGTAGGCACAAAGGATATCAGTCAAATCCCTACAACTTCATTCATATACTCATTGTATTCAAGTCATAAAAGCATAACCAGCAACCTTACGCCTCACAAACTAATATCCACCGCCAAACATAACACTTCCCTCCAGTCGTCCCCATCCGCGTATCCTCTGAATCACGCATAGATTTACTGCACAGGGCCTGGCTGAGCAATAGTGCCATAGCCACCGCCACCGGTCTGAACGCGCTCTGAGTAAACACCTGGCGCGCGGCCAGCAGTGAATCTGCCCTCTCTAGCCTGCTCGCGGCGGTCATAGTAGACGTACTCGAGGTAGAAGGCATGAATATGGCCTGGGATGTAACTGTGCAAACGTCAGTAAATCTTGTCATGTATAGAAGCATGTCATTTCTGCGTGAGGGTAATGGAGAGAATCAAAACTGAGAGGAACATACCCAAGAAGAGTCAAGGCAATATTGATCAAGAGATCAGCTCCGCAGCCAGCAACGACGTAGACTCCGACCGGAGGAACTATGATGCGTCAGTGAGGCTCAATTCATACGACTGCGATGAGATCGACATACCCAAGATGGTGATCAAAACCAAGAAGACAGCAGCAACGGCGCCCATGATGAATGATTTCTTTGTTCGTGATAAAGTGATGAGAGATGATGAGTTATTTTGCGTGTTTGTTGATGAGCGCTTTCAGTTCTGGGAGGGGAATGATGTCGGGGAGATTGCGAGGACAAGGCGCGTATCTTATGCTGTTCGTGGGTTGCATGGGGAGCTATGCTGTGCCATGGAACAGCCACTCTCCTCTTGCTGCGACATGGTCCCCCTAGCGAATCTGTGATGTCATTGGAAGAGCGTCATGCAGCAGGAAATGAGGAAATTATTCTTGGATGAGCGTCTAATTCGTCCGAGTATTTGCTTTCTCTTTGCAATGGAGTAACGAGGAGTCATTGATTATATTTGACTTTAGATGTATCTCGTTCATACATACGTTTGATTGGCTTTGCATATGACCCTTGGCAAATGGCGAACTGTGGGGAGGGTTGCATATCTCATCAGTGTGTCCACTGTCAAAATAGTGAGCCGGCTGCCGAGCTACAAGACATTGGCGCCTTATGATCGGATGGATCCGAATACATAATTATCTACCATACGACATTATTGATAAACATCATGCTCCTCGCAATAGCAGACTTGCTCGCAGTTTCTTATGACTTTGAGAATTATTCAAGTGTTGGAAAATCCAGCAAGTATGATGAAGCAAGCTGGTGAGCCATAAAATAGCATTGCGATAGCTAAATAAGCACAAGAATTCGTAAAGTCATGAACCATATCTCATCTCGAGACCCTATCTTTGAATACACAAACAAATCCACCACACCCTGGTATTGTCATCCCCAAACGCCACAAATGCCATGCAACCAAAGCCAACCGTGAAACCCATGCCTATAATACATTTTTGCGGACTGTCCCCCTTGTATCCCCCCTCTCGCTCCTCAATAGTCTTGGATATCCGAACGATTCCAAGAGTAAGACTATTCAAGAAGAGGTATATTATTCTCAGTTGAGTCTACCATCAAAGTAGTCCGGGTCATCGAAATCGTCAAGACATCCGTCGTCTTCGATCTCAATCTTAGAGCCTAAAGCCTCTTTACCCTCTCTTATCATGGCCTTAAGCTGCTTATCAAGTCTCTTGATACTCTCTTCTGCCTCACGATCGTCTTTTCTCTTCTTCGCTGCCCACTTCTGCGCCTCCTTACTAACGGGTGTTCTTGTCGGGGATTCTCTACCCTTAGAGGTAGTAGGTGATCGGGTAGGTGCGAATGATGCCATATTATTCATAGGTAAAGCTGGTGAGCCAGCATGTGAAATTGAGGCACGTGAGATGTGGTTGACAGACCGGCGAGCTACATGACCGCGGTGCGCACTTCGCCCTGCAACACTCGCTGTAGATCGTCTGCGGATGGGCTCATTCGTGGTGAATCCGTGTTTACTCGAAGCTCGAGATGGACTCTGCGGTGGTGTATCTGGAGCAACCATAATCCAGCTATTTCCTAGATCGGTGGTCTCAACATGTCGTCGCTTTGAAGCTCTTGGTGGAGTAGGTGTTTGCTCTCGAGTTTGCAACATATAGTCTTCGATGATTTCGTCTTCTGGGAAACAGCCTGGTAATGGAGTCGAATGTCTTCCTGTGCTATACACAGTGATCTTCTCAGTTTCTCCTTTGCGCCAGTAACCATTAACTTCTAACAGTCGAGGTTGAGTAATATCGTACCCTTTCCCACCGCCAGCATAGAAGCCACGGAAGGGTAAGGACTTGCAAAAATCCAGGACCTTCCCAACGACACCGCCCATGATGTTAAAGGTCGCCTTGCTCCAATTGTCGGAGGATCCTGACTGTGTACTTCAAGACAATTAGTTTTGAACATCAACTAAAAGATCTCAACCTACCTGGGCTGAGCATATGGACGTGAAGTAATTTCAGCATCACCAAATCCTCGTCGAAATCCCGTATCAAAATATTCTCTTTCTTCGATTTCACGGCGTGTCTCAGCATAGGCACTGGGGGTATCCAGACCACCCGCCAGCTCGTACCTCGTACTAACAAAGGGCGCAGGGCTCTCTAAATCAAGGGACGTCTCCATGACGTCGGAGGTGTTTAGACCAGTGGACCATCCGTGCGTTTTGGCAATAGGTGTTGCGCAGCTCTCGTTCGTATACTCGGCGCGAGAGCGCTTTCGATTTGTAGTATTGGATCGGTCGGATTCGATGGAATACAGAGATGCGACTGAGCGACCAAGTCGGTTTGATGAGGAAATTGATGGGGTACGTGGTGGTTGAAAGATGTGAGCTTTCGCGCCGGCCGGAGCATTGTTTAGATGTGAGGGATGATGGTGAGATGATGTTTGATAATTGTTGTCAAATGCGCCTGACGCCCTACCGCGGGCGCCTGCTTGTGACATGGTCGATATGTTGATGTGATTGATACTGGACTGCACCGAAAGAAATTCAACGACAAATGCTAGTTGTGGTGATAAGAGTTACTATCATGAGGTGTCAGGGAATTGATAATGGCTGATCACGATTGTCTAAACTGAGCGGGGAAGCAGGCTGCTACGCTCTATCAAGTCCGGCCACACCCTCGTAGAGCTGGTGTGAGAACGATTACCATCACATAAGCCCCCGATGACACGTGAATACACAATTCTTAAGAAGAGTGTGTTGGTAAGACGCGCGTATTCGTAAAAGTATGCGAGGCAAGAGAATACGAAAACCATCACCATGTATTGAAATGATATGTAAAATTGGCTGGGGGAATTATTGCCGTTGATTGCAAGGATAAACAGAGGTGCCGTTGCTATGGCAAATGATGTGGCGTCATTATCAAGCTTCCATCTTCAATGATTTACATAGCAACGGATCGCGAACAATTACTGACGAGACCGCTAAATCATTTCCAGCACAAAATCAAGGCGGTTTTTTCTTTCTTTCGGATATGCATACATTCGTGAGATCTTCTCACTTTTACCAGAACAATATGATTTTATCACACAGTATGGTGAATTGAATGAGCATTGAGGCTCCCCTAGCCAATCCATTTTAACAGTCATAATCAAGTAGCTATCTATATTCATGAATCGTTAAAACATTGTCTATCATTTATCTCTCCATCCTCCCCAATGGACTACTCAGCTCAATACTATCCCCGTCATCCCATTTGACAGGACTTATCGAAGGGCTCAGCGCGATCTTTGGTCTACTCTTAAAAGCACTTTCATAATCTACTTCATGGCTGCCCTCAATAAGAGCATCTCTGTCAAACTTGTTATCAAGCTCCACCTCATCTTCGTCAGGTGACTGAAATGGTGGTGGGAAATTGCCTACGGCCCTTTCATTCTTTTTTGCAGACCTTAGAGATTGTCGTCTATCAAGCTGGGCTTTCTTCTGAGCAGCAGCAAAACCGGACATAGATTGCTGAGTACGTGCAATCAGGTCTGCATGTGGGTCAAGCTGACGATTGTCCCGAGTTGGAGATGCGATGGGTCGAAGAGCTAGAGCTGGAAAGTCGTGTGGCTCATCTAGATCCTCGGATAGTGATATACTTGTTCGGGACATTGATAGTTGAGTACGCTCGGCCAGTGATAGCTTGTGTCGTGACCGCTTGACGGGTGAAGGTGATGCAGCTGCCATAAAATTAAGAATACGATCGGCTTCTGATTCCTCCACCATTGCTGGTTGAGGCGATGGCGATGCCTGTGTTGAATGCTCTCTATGTGTGCGATTCTCTGCTTCTGGCTCGGGAGTTTCTTGCAAACGAGGTGCGATAGCTGAGAACGTGCTTTCAATGTCGGACTCGGGTTCAGACTCAGACTCGGATTCGATCTCGATACTTGGAATTGCTGCATTGGAACTGCTGGGCGCTGGTCTCTGCTTCTTTGTTTCCACCAACTCTTCATTTTCTTCTTCGGCCTCCTCATCCTCATTTTGTGACTGCCACTCAGCATCCGAATCATGCTGTAGATTTGATTCTTGCCTCTCTGAGTTTTCGGCTAAACTCTCAGAGCTAGAATTTCGCTGTATATTTTCCATTGAAGTGTCAAAATCCTCATCTGGTTGTAGTTGTCTTCCTCGTCTGCCAGTTACTTTCGGTTTGTGTTTCCCAACGCTTTCCAGCTCCGCCTTCAGTTTGCAGAGAAGCTCCCCATAATTCTCCGATAATGCAGGTGTTGTGCCCTCAGAGACCGTAGCATTCTCTGTGCAGAGATTTATTTTTTGATGAGCTGTGAATCCAAGATCTATACCACACTGGTCTGATGGAGCCTCCTCTGAAGCGGGTCGAGGCTTGGGCGTCCCAGGCTTGTTGAGGGATTGCTCAAACCTCCGCCATTTTTCCAATCGATGTTGCTGCTCCTGGACCCGTGCATCTAGCTGCTCCAGTAGCCCCTTTGGCTTCTTGTTCTCAGCCTCACTGAGAGTGCCATTCACAACTTGCTTCCAGGTCTCTTCGTATGGCCTCGCCATCAGTCCATCTCTCTCGAAACGACCATCCCCATGGCATATAGTATCAAGCCACTCATTGCTCCCAGCCCAATTCTTTTGTACTCGATCATACAGACGATCTATATGGTCCTGAGGCATAGAGCTAACTTTTTCTTGACTTGCGAGGTTCTGCTTTAGTAGATCATGTCGTTTCAGAAATTGACCTTGTTTCTCACTCAGTAAAGCGGCAAATTCTCGATACCTTATTCTAGCCTTCTCCTTTTCCCGTAAACCCTTTGATAGGGAACCCTTATGAGCCAGGACGAGTGCCGTGAGCGTCGATCGTTCCCCGAAGTAAGAGAAATTCTCCATAGCTAGTTGCAGCGCAATCGCATCCATATTTGTAGTCTCTACCACCACTTTCTTCAGGACTACAGTCGAAAAGACCGCAAGCACCTCCTCAAGACGCTCCCCCTTGCACTCATCCAGCATTGTTTTTCGAAGAACGGCATCTCTACCAAGCACTCCATTCTTCTTCGCATGATCGAGGCATCTGAATAAGGCGGCCCGCAAGTTCAGAGACTGTAGCGGTTCGAGTGGAGGGAAGAAAGTTTGCAACTTCTGCAAATAAATAAAAGATTAGTATGGCCTCAAATCTTGAAAACTGGCGTGTTGAAGCTCACGTCTTTTGTCTCGGCTGGATCCCAGATGGCAAAGAGCTGGAATAAAGCCCACTCAACGCACTGCACCCTACTTTTCTGGTTCTGCTGTGTATTCTTTGTCGAGAATGTTGCAGTTGTAATTCCTGGCCAATCCTCTCGACAATCCAGGTCCAGCAGCCTTAGATTCGTGAGGAAAAGCGCCACGTTTGAGGGACCTGTATGTTTAGGCCCAGAAGCTGCGGAGGCAGGGATACGAGCAGCGGTCTTGCTGCTGGCAAGCTCCAGTCTGGCCGTTAAGGTTGTCATTTTGGAGAAGTCTCCCCAGGAATTAAATTTATGATAAAGGCAGATGTTGTAATAGTCGTTCATGCATAATTGAATATAGCTGGGCAAAACACAAAGGATCTCACGTTTACAGAAGCGCAATGTTTTGAAAGCGGTCAGGACTTTAGGCATGGCAACTCCCGCCGCACCTCTTGCACATAACACACAACACACAAAGCACCACCAGCATAGCACAGACTCAGATTCGAACATGACCCCTGACAGCGGCCGCAGAGGCGCTACTGAGACCGTGCGTCAAACGCTACCGTCACGCTGTGTTTGTTAATTACTGCCATGTGAGAACGACAAGCTACACTGCATACTGTGCGACGACAAAGCTTGTCAACGTCTGCTCCTTCTCCAACAGTTATATCTGCCAGACTTCTGGCGCTCCACTGGGCAAGTCAAGCTCCTCTCAACACCTCGTCTTCTGCCACCAGAATATATCAACATGGCTGCAGACGCTCCCAACGAGGCTTCTGGTAAGCTCCCAAAGTGTACTGAGATAGCTGAGCAAGTATTGACTTACGAAGCCCCAGCTCAGGAAGCATGGTCTGTTGAGAAGGTGATTTCGGGACTCCCAGGCCCAGTCCCAGTCGCAAACACAGAATCGCCCGTACCTTTCTTCCACATGCTCCAGCGTCTGAAGACCACCAAGCGGGAAGGATGGAGAAGATTTGGCATTGACAGGTTCGAATGAATGGTGCCTCTTTGAACAAGGCACGGTGGCTGATTTAAGTAGGGGAGAGTCAATATCTGACCACATGTATCGAATGTCTCTCATCACCATGTTCGCGCCTCCAGCTCTCGCGGCGAAGATCAACATCCCCCATTGCACTAAGATGGCGCTGGTACACGATATGGCGGAGGCTTTGGTGGGCGATATAACACCCGTTGATGGAGTATCCAAGAGCGAGAAGTCAAGACGCGAGAGTACGACTATGGACTACTTAACCAAGAGTCTACTTGGGCGAGTCAATGGCGGCATGACAGGAAAGGAGCTTCAGGATATCTGGCAGGAGTATGAAGACTCCGAGACTCTGGAAAGCAAGTACGTACATGATATCGACAAGTTCGAGTTGATTCTTCAGATGTTTGAGTACGAGAAGGAGAAGGAGGGCAAGCTCGACCTCGGCGAGTTCTCATATGTGGCGACTCGCATTCACTTACCAGAGATCAAGGAGTGGTGCGAGGATGTGATGAAGGAGAGAGAGGCTTTTTGGGCACAGAATAGCGAAGAGCATACAACATACAAGGTTGAGCACAGACCGGAGGCAAAGCTCCTTGCGGCGCAGGACGAGTATTACAATAAGGCATAGAAGGATGGATATCCGCGGATACACATCTGTAAGCTATGGAGTGGCGAGTTATTTTTGCGTGGGGCTAGTCGTGTTTCATGCTTGATACTCAATGCTGCAGGTCTGGTGCATATCCCCTATTCCGTACCCTCATAGCCTTCATTGATAGCAATGCAAGCCACTCAAGAAAGCAGAAAAACTCAGCTGACTGCCCGAAGATAGCCCGCTGCTACTGCGTGTCGGAGTATTTGCATTATTTCTTTCTTCAATTGTATTACCAGAGAACGACGTCGATCTTATCAGATTAGCAGCTGTCCACAAGAACTATATGGTCCGGTGAGACTTTCCGTAGTCTGTGTCAGGTATACGTTGTGCAGAGCTGTATTCTTCCTCCACCAAAATATGGGGAAACGGGCAAGTGCATTACATCAAAGCCATCCCAAACGTTTCTATTCCACGCGTGCCCGCAACTTCGAGCGGACTGAGGTCTCTCACTTCCAGAGGGGTAGTGGCAAAATTGACTAACGTCAACGACGTCTAGCATTGAAGGGTATCTTCTGCTAATGCATGCCAACCACGAAGCATAACGTCACAAGACATATGGGACAATCTACATACATGACCTCAATGATAGACAAGGTGCTGGAAAAGTGAAGAATAAAAACTGGGCCCCGAACATGCAGTTTTCCCTGAATGCCCTCACTAAACGCGTGGATGAATGATGGCATTTTGTAGTTGATGAACTAGTGAATTCCATCGCGGGCACTAGCTACATACTTTCTTTCTGCACATCGGGTAGTGAATGACGTCCCGCACACAGCCTCCCATCCGCACACTTCACTGAATGTTTAATATTCTCTCAGCTCATTGATGCAACAACGCTCTAGGCATAACGAAATCGAGGACAGCAATATATGTGTGTACATCGACTAGAACGGGGAGGCGGACAGCTACCGGGTCCAAGAATGAGGTAAGACATTGGAGAATATGTGAAGTGAGGTAGGAAGTGGCTCTCCCGATCTTACACTGCTGCGAGAGAGAATTGACTTCATGTACACATAGCAGGATGACCTGCAACCAGTATCAAAATGCATATGATACATGACCGGGTCCATTCCGCCGGGTCTCGAATACGGAATGAGAAATGAGGAGACAGAGAAACAGAGAGAGCGGCTATGCTAAGTCTTCGAGTCCAGTATCCACAAATTTGATTCCGTCATATCGAAACGCCATGGTTCGCAATCGACGATAATTTGCCACGCTGGCGCGGAGGTGTGCCCGACTGCTGAATGATTAGCATCCGTTCATTGATTCAGCCTACCGACTTCGTCATATCATATCGATCTGGGCTGTGAATACTATGCAGGAAAGTACAGGGGAGGAAGGGACCGAAAGACCCTCTGTCCGCAAGGCGGAGAGCTTCTCCGTTCACACATAATTCAACGACAAGGATCTAGAGAAATGATATAAATATGTAGTCTGCACGTCCTAGACAGGAAACACGGGAAGCCAATGCCTTTAGTCTTGATATGGCTGCGAAATTCAATCATATTGGTCGGATACGGAGCCATCTCCGCAAGACTATGCATTTGCAACAATCAATACATCGAGATTCGGAACGCCAGGGATATTAACATTGGCTTGATAGTACTCTAGACGCGGGGGGATATTTGCCACAGTTGAAATTAGACTTGTGGGCGGACAAGCATCGACGGAAGATTCGTGCCCATAGCATGGGAGCAAAGGACATCCATCACATCTAGCCCCTGTCGTCAATATTCTTGGTTGCCAGCATATGTACATGATGGAACTCTACATAATCTATCTGACCCCAGATGTACCTATCACTAACATTATAATTAGCTCGGAGCGGCATATTGGTATCGACTTTACGGTTATTCTACTGTATGACACTATGATATTGGTCGAGTGACTTGTCGGAGATATTTGTCCATCCCTACCGTACTGGATTGAAGCTGCAAACTCTATTCAATTATTATATTAATTTTAATAAAACCTTAGCTGCTCACTTGAGCTTACTTGTCATGCTTAAAGCGCGGATTTCTGCTCAAGAGTAGTCTCTGAGGACCTGGCAGACAAATGCGACCAAGTCGATAGGTCAATGGACATTCATATCGAGAAACCCTCCTCTGCGTCAATATCATATTTACCTGACTGGAGGGCATCATGTTTGATTCCTAATAGGCAGTAAATTTCCTCTAGAGACTTAGGATAATCTCCCCATTCCTGTCTCCGCACTCTAAAATGAGTTATTCATACCCTGGAATTTAATATGCCGGTTTTGTCTTTACCTAAGTTATCAAGAGCTTTTCCAAGAGCAAGGTCAGAACAAAAAATACATACACTGACATCAGTCGTGCTGTTACAGCATGAGTGCCGTGTGAGCTCATGCGCAGGTACACGGCTCCACAAAAGTGGAGCATGTCCATTGATGTATGTAGAGAAGTAACGTGAATCTTGTGTTGGGGCACGTATCAATATCTGCCACGGATAGAGGATGGTGATATTATGTCATTGTTGTCTGAAAATGACGGAGAACGTTGAATTTGAGCGACAGTCTCGGTGACACGCACGCAATGCTGTCATTGCGTTAAATCTGCTTAGACCCCTACTCGGAAAGCCTTGCTGAATGTCAGGAAAACCTCTGGTAACGACAATACTAGCGCCACAATCCTTCAGTGAAAAGTCTAATAGAGACAAGCCACCCCTGAAGACCTGAGGACATGCCGGTTAGCGATGAGAGTATCGCATAGTGGGATGGAGTAGCAAGAGTCGAAGGGAGTCAGATGATCCAATTGACATGGCTCCGTAAGCTATTCTACCATACTTAAGGTGTGCTGACCGGATGGAACACATTGACCCCATGAATATTCATTCATTCCCATGGACATGCACAGGGCAGTTGTCTGCGAAACCATCTTCTCTGTAGATGAAGGTGATGAAAGCGATTGGGCAATCATCCCCAGGTTTTTTTTGTTTTGGTCATGCAATTTGTCGGGGGTTGCGGCTTCGAGGCTTGGCGAATACGAATGATGGGTATTACAAAACAGCGCGGAGATGTTTTCCACTCATCATTATTCATGTCCATCGAATTTGAAAAGAGCATCTATCCTTGTGTACAAGCTTGATATTGTGGGGGCCAATCACAATGCTTAGCAGACTGTTCGGTGAGCAGAGCTAACATGTTTTTCACTAACACTGATCTTGGGATTCATTTTACGGATTCAAAGGTCGCGCAGTCCATTCTGGCGACATAGATAAAGCTTAGGCAGTATGGTAGTAGAGTCGCGCGCGTATGAGAATAGACTCTCTCTCTCTCTCTCTCCTTAGAGTTTGGATTCCTGGGTATAATGTAGACAACTAACTCCTGGCATATGACAGTCCCTACTGATACCGTAGAAGACAATACAACCCCATTCCATGTGGGAGCAGACTCGACCAGGTTCACGCATCAAAGACTGGTCTGGATCTTTCAACGTCGTCAGAGACACGGAACGGCCGAGTGCAGGGCATGAAAAAGTAATATGAATGTCAAATATAGAGTACGCAGTAGCTTCACCAAGACACGCGCGCGGCTGACACTACCAAGGAAACTGCTTAATCTACAATGTATGGATGATGGCTTTTGGAAGTGCTTTCTGCAATCAGAGAATCCTCGTCCATCATGTGCGTCGACCGAATCAAATGCGAATGGTGAGGTGATACTGGGAAGGGTCATTGAGCTGAGCTGTTGTCGAAAATAAAATAAAATGTTCTATATAACAAGTAAATGGGGAAAAAAGAGAGGCTTGAAGATGAACAGAACAGGGTTGGATGGTCGACGTTAACGTTGATGCTGACTGACGTAATTTTGCAGCTGTGGATACGCTTACCGATACCCAAGGAGGGCGTACCCGCCCACATCGTCACAAGTGTGACAAGGTCATGGCATTAGGGCAATGTGTGATGGTATTGTTAGGTCCATAACCACATAGTCTGATCTGGATAGACGACGGGCGGCAACAGTATGAGTAGTGTAGGACGGTGGGACAATATCATTATCTGATATTCTATGCCCCGACAGAGTGTTCAGACTGCTACGATCCGATTATGGAGCTTGGAAAGCTGAGAAGGAAGAGAAAGGTAATCATAATCAAACTGGGTGGAAGAGGCATTCTGTCAATCAGGATTGGGGTGTACTATGCACGAAGTAGTGGAGTCCTGAAGATATTATGCGTGGATGGTCCCTTGAAAATGACGTTGGCCATAGAACATGTCATGACCATTGTAGAAGGACCCTGAACCGATTGCGGCCTTGCTTATGCTGCACCCATGTTTCAACATGTCCGTTCCCTTTTGTCCTGAAGCGAAGTAGAGGGAGAGGCAGAATCAGAAGAGATTGTCACCACGACTCTGACTCCTCGAATGCGCTCCCTGAACACGAGAGGGAGCCGTGCATGAAAATATGGGACTCGCACGACAAACAGAAGTACAGTGAATCTAAACCAGATGAAAGAAGAAGCTCATGCATGTCTCTAGCCTGTTCGTGCGCGTCCATGATGCTTCATTCTACTGACCGCATACTTGAGCGCGGCTAGGCTGGGCAGAAGGACTCCTCGGAGTTGGTTTACAACTTGTGATGATAAATTATCAACATATACGTATGTATGCATGTATGTATGTATTTTTGTACAATACCTCTACATATCGACATGTTGTATTCGGCTTCGGTGCAAGTCGTCACCGAGCTTCCAATTGCTATAACGCAGTAGAAGTATTCGGCGACCTTTGCCATATGCGGATTGCGATTTAAAGAATTGCTGGTAGGAGGATATTCCTAACCAGAGTATCCAATACCGATGTGCTATGAAGACATTCGCACTTGAAACTCATCATGAACTCTCGCCGATCACTAACGAATGCGATTGGCTTTGAGTATCTGCTTTGCCACGTGGGGACCTTTACTGTGGCATCTTGCATCTTGGATTGAGGAGGACGGAAGGGAATTAAGGTACGGAAAAGTTGAACGATTGGGCATCTATCAAGACAGAGAACAGCGAACGCCTCTTTCCAAATTCATAAACCAAGCATGCGCGATAAAGAGAAATAAGATACGTCCGGGCATATCTGATATGCATGAGGAGGTGCCGTGGGTGGAACTGGCATGCAGAGGCGAGGTTGATGGCAAGTACTTTGACTGTCCTGTGATTTCGATGAAAGTCGATGATGGAGCGTGGCGATGTTTGCTGAAATCGCGATGCTGGAGTTCATCAACCCCATCCAACGACATCGTATTCTACGTATGCCCTTTTAGAGTTCATGCAAGATGCACAGCCTGCCTCTGATCAGGGGTTTCTTGCACCCTTTGACTTTTACTCTTCCCTTTTAAACCTCTCTCTTGAAGTCTCCAGGGAAAAGGGTGGGATGGGAAGGGAAAAGTTGTACGCCTTACAGTAAATCTATACTCATACTCGCACGCCACGCATTTTGTGAGGCGTTGCCACAGAAGCCACCCCCATTTGCGATTGTGGAAAGGCACGGCACCCGTCATGCGTTAAGAGGCCACGGCTCCATCTTGAATCGTTGACAATGCAGCTCATCGGCCGATCGGTCGTTTATTAAACAAACCGGGGTCTGGATTCGAGACCCTGAATTGGTGATTTGAAAGATTAAGATCAAGCGTACGATTTCGGAAGAACAATACTGCAGAATCGGCAGTGAAGAGGAACATCGAGAAAAGGAAAGGTGAGAGGAGGAGGCGAAGTGTGAGGTGAGGTGAGAATGTGTAGAATTTCCACCAAAAATGCCACCACACTGTTGGGCATGGCCTAACCCGGTGACCAGCATACGAATAATAATAGTTGGAGCTTCTACCATTGCAGGTCATGGCACAAGTCAAGCACATCGAACTTTTCCAGCGCAGATCGTGAAAAAGCTAGTGCTGTATGCTGAGACATCTCTATGGATATTTTGTATACATATCGATATCTTGAGTACATATCTTTGTTTTGATCGTACATATTCATCTTCATGCCTGCAGTCACCAACCAAGCTACGCAAGTACATCATTATATTCCCTGCTAGATAGATGCTCTTGCTCTTGCTGGGCCTTGAAATGAGGAATAACTTGTTAATAAATTCGACCATTATTATTTTCATTATTTTCATTACTTTTATTACTTTATTACTTTATTACTTTATTACTTTATTACTTTATTACTTTATTACTTTATTGTTTTTATTATTTTTATTATTATTATTGTTATCATTTTCCTTCCTATTATTTCCTCGCTCGAAAATCAACCACCCAAATATAAAGTATTCTCAATCATTCTTCGTCAAGTTCTGTTCTCAAGGCATGCCGGTCCAGACCCGTCTTTCGGAAGTATGGCCTATCCTGTAGGTGCATGAATATGCATGTCCTATTCATACGTATAATAATTCACCCTGAGCTTTCTCCGCCAGCAACCCGCGAACGTTCAATATGTTGCTCGCATTGAAGACAAACGATGATGAACTCCTTCGATTTGAAAACATGTTGGCAATGATAGTGTAACGAAGTAATTGCTCTCCGCCAATCCCTGCCACCACCACACCATCCAGATCTCTCCTTCAATCTGCCACATGTGGCATTACTCACAGTAGAGTAGAGTAGAGTAGAGTAGAGTAGAGTAGAGTAGATAGATTATACTCCATTGTAGCTTGAAAGAAGTGCCACTCGGCTGATCCGTCAACTGCCATCACTAACTTCCACTCCACATCAAGCTTCAGCCCTTTCACGTTGACGTTGACCCTAATTACTGCACCGGTGGAGAGCTATGGACCCTGTCTCCATCGCCGTACATATTCTACATGCTGACGCTCGTTCCAGATGTAAGTACCACGACTACAATAACTCCACAAGTGTCAGAGTGCCACAAAAATGACATATACCTATCCTATCGTGATCCTGCCTCTCTCACTCCGACTCTATCTTCCCTACAATGTGCACCACCGAACCTGCGAGCAATGGCAGATAATAGCTGTTGGGATGCCCCGCCATATGCCCCCCCTCCTCAGACCCCTGTCGACGGAGAAAGAAAGTCAACGGGAGAAGGCAGAAGAAACGCTCAACAGTATAAACTAAGTTACTACTTGCAGGTTCACAGAGGAACCGAAATTTATTAGTACGTAGATCTCCAATTAGGGGACCCAGTAAGTAAAGTGAGTACCTTACCTGTACACCGATCAGCGCTCCCAAAGGCCCCTGCTGACAGTGCGGAATGTATGTGTGTAGAGTATGTATGTAGAGTGCCTTATGTGAGTGCAAGTATCTCTTCTGACTGCCTTACCAGCCCGGTTCTTGCAACCGCACCATTCAGTTATCGTCTTCCTCGCTTTCATTTGCCATAGGTAACGAAGGTTCTCTCTCTCCACGATTCGTTTAACGTCTTCAATTTTTTGAGAGCAGACGGAATTCCATTCCCTACTGCATGTAATACCCTACTCTATATTTCCATTGAAAAGTTTCTGTAGACTGAAGCCGTAAGTAGTTGCAGGCGCACCAATCACTCAAGTATCTTGTATCAATGGGTGCGGAAAAGAGAGGCGTGTATCGTACCAATACCACTCTCATGGACTATGATACTGTGATTCTTGCACTGTCCACGATACTTGCGGAGCACTCCGAATAGTGAACTAACTCACTCTACTCTACTCTACTCATAGTTTATCATGTGCCATCTCATGCCACTTCGCAGGGCTTGCTATCTTCAACAGAGAATTGATTGCTCCAAAATGTACTAAGTATGAATCTGCATGCTTGAAATGTCTATGCTATTACTTGCATATATGGAACGATGAGAAAAGCAGATGACGACGAAGAATCATATGGAAAGAAAGTCGAACCAAAAAAACAAAAACACAAAAAGAAAACCAAATGGTGAGGACTAGGCATAGAAGCGTATGTCTCAGGAGAAAGGCCTACCTACCGATGATAGAAATACTATACGAATGCATTTTCCATCGAGGTACGCGCAACAGTATCAAATGGAATCAATCCATGAGCGAAAAGAAGCACAAGAAATCGTAGAATTGTCCCAATACCGTAGATCTCTCTGCAAGGCCCAGTAACCTCTTCCAGTATGTATTGAGGTACTAGAAGACAACTAGCAGTAGAGTATTGAGGACCTAGTACGTAGTACTTTGTATCAAGCTAAGGCGGAACCTATGAAATACAGTCCCTATCCTCTATGATACTTGGTACTGTACGGATGGGGAGCAGATACATAAGGTACGACGAACATACATTTCATTATCCACACGCCCCTTCAAACAGAACCTCAGCTTTGTTTGTTAACCAATACAACAGATAGCCCGATGCTACCGCGAACAAGGGCCACTTTTAGATCCCCCACGTTGAATACTCGAGAGTATTCTATGTCCTTAGTCGGTATATATGCCACTCAAATCATGAACAGCTAGAAATGTGCAAATCAAATAATGAAGTCAATTCCGGTGGTCATAGCAGTAGCTGATGGCGATGAAGAGATGTTCTTCCAAGAACCTGGGACCCTTGAAGCTCTGTTAACATGCCATATGGTATGAATGCCCAATTCAACTCACTTTTTCCTCGTCTATAGGCTGGCTGTGTAAGTACATGCATGCATACATAGATAGATAGATAGATAGATAGATATATATATATATACATACATATACATGAGGCTTTTCATCTTCATACACCCCTCTCCATGCATACCATAGCTCCCAAGAGTTAGATGGAATACTGTAAGATTGTACAAGACAAGACAAGCAACGTTTTAATGGATCCTCCAGCAGTTTAGGTTGTTTTGCTTTTAAGTAGAGTAGAGTAGAGTAGAGTAGAGTAGCAATCACACACATCATCTGGTGCATAATCTCCTCACATCGCCTTGTCAGTGCCTCACATCGTGAAGGGTAAAAGTATAAAATGTGTGGGAAGCGTGAATGGTGAAGGGGGAGGAGTTTTGTTTGTATGGATACCTTGGTGAATCTGTGAGTTTGGGAGTTTTTCCCTACCGTGCGGCGTGCTTACCGTAGTCTACCGTATGTATGTACCAAGATGTTCGGAGGCGGGATTACCTCCGTGTCCCCGATTGCTGGCGCATGCCGTCCCAGGCGCATCTTACCGTAGGTTGTGCATCGGTGATGGTCCCAAGTGGAGAGGTCCCTTAAATGGCTTAATGGATGCTCCATGTCCTGATGAGAGAAAGAATGAGAGAAAGAGAGAGGGGGAAAGAGAGAGGAAGAGTGAGTGAGTGAGTGAGAGAGGTATAGACGGAGACGGAGAGATGTCCTCATGTCCTCATGTGCTCATGTCCTCATGTCCCTTATGTCCTATGCCCCCCTCAATACTCGGCTCTCACGCTCATGCTCATGGCTCTCTCTCTCTCTCTCTCTCTCTCTCTCTCTCTCTCCTCTCATATCTTCCTGTCCTATCCTCATACCTACCCAACTTACCTACCCGTGCTAACCCTTCCAATTACTTGAAACTAGTCCGAGTTTGTCTATCCCCGACTATTTTCATATACATATTGGGCAACTGGACTGCAGCTTATGAGCCCATCTCTAATTATCCAATTATGCAATTCGACCAATCATCATCCCTCAAAATTACAAGACAAGGAAACCCAGTGTAAAAAAAAAATACTCCAAAAGAAAAAAAAATACCCCCCATGTAACCCAAAAACCCCAGAAAGTCAGAAAAAGATCAAATAAATAAATAGAATAAAATAGAATATAAAATAAGATAATAAAGAAGACCGAGACAGATAGAGAGAACGAGAGAAGAACGGGTAAGCCCCTCCATCCCTCCCTCCCTCTTACCCTCCAAAACAGCAAAAGAGGGTTTAGGAGAATAAAAATTATCCACGGAACAGCATAGCACAGCGATGCACTACCTACGTATTACCAGCCAAAAAACCATTCAATTGCCATGTAGCTCGTACAACTTTGCCGCATCGCAAATCCATATCTTACCTTATCCATGCTGAATGGCGTTCCCGTCCTCCGTATCATAAACCCCCATCGTGATTATATTTTGTTGTTCCTATTCAAATGGGAGCTTGGCCCACTTGATATTTACTTACTTTTGGTGCTTCTCACGACTACGACTACATTCTCTCCACAATCTACCATTCGGCAAAAAGCAGCTGCCTCAAAAACCAAAACAACCCACCGCACGACTTCAGTCGGCAAGAGCAGCAGCAGAAAGTACGCCAAAGGGCATGAGAGAACTCATGGCCTCACGTTACTGCTAGAATATATAATGGCATTCCGTCGAATCACTGTCCGTCCGCACGAACCCAACGGTGACGCTTCGACCAACAGGACTCATGGGCTCCTAGAGCAACACTCATCCTCGTCCGCCTCCGCTGATTATGAATCCAGACCTCCACGCGACGGCAAAGCCGTTGAGAATGGAGATTTTGCCCCTCCTACAGGCGCCATTGTAACAAAGCGTAGACGCGTTGGTGAAAACATCACCAAGAATGCCTGCAAGGGCTGTAAGAAAGCGCGCTCAAAGGTATATTACCAAGCTCACCCACTCCCCCTTCTCTCCTACTTGCCTGCCTTCATCAGCCATCCTGCGCGGAGAAAGCGATCTGAAGGTAGGAAAGGCACATGGCAGCTTACTGACAGACTGGTTCCGTGGGAACCTCTTAGTGTGATGGCAAGTTACCGTGTTCAAGATGTGCCCAGCGAACAGAACAGTGTACATACGAGGTCCATGTCAAGCATGCAAAGGAGGAACTCGTAAAGAAGGTCAAAGACTTGACCGACGAGAACTACGTCCTTAATCAGATTGTGAGCGCCATCGCTGCTGACGAGCAGACCTCTGAAATCATGCGCCGATTGCGTAGTGGAGAATCCCACGAGAGCATTGTAAGTTTCTTGGGCCGAAGTGCGGTGGACGAGTACAGCGGTCTCTCACCCACCTCTGGTCTCGAGACTTCTGATCATGAACAGAACGCTCCAGCGAGCTTTCGACACCCCCACCAATTCTGGACGATCGTCTCGATTGACGAAGCTGCTATGGACCACCTTTTTCAACTGTATTTCGCATGGGTCCACCCAGTGCATACTTTATTCCATGAGGGATTCTTCGTAAAAAACTATAAAAGACATCAACAACAGTACTGCTCTTCGACTCTGGTCAATGCCATCTGTGCAATGGCATGTCACCTCAATTCCGACTCAAATAGCAACCAGACAGAAACGGATATCCTAGGAAGCAGATTCGCCGACGCGGCCAGGGCAGAGATTGACCCAACTGACCGAAACATTACTACCGTGCAAGCACTGGCTGTACTGTTCTTGTTTGACGCCGCTCGAGGTCATGGCTTGAAAGCAACACAGTACCTCACGAACGCCTGCAATGGACTTTCTAAACTCACTCTTCATCAAGATGACGAAGGCTTCGCAGATGTCTTCAGTGCAACATGCCGTGGTATTCGAGTTCTCAGCGTGTAAGTAACGAGTGCAAATTTCTGCCCAGGTGCTGACTTGAATCAGTGAGTGGGCTCAAATGACGGCACAAGTGCCAATAATCTCCAGCATCCTACCTCCCGAAACACCCAGCGACATCTACAACAGCGATCTAGATGCGGCCCAATGGTTTGCCTATACCCATTCCGATTCCGAGTTACGAGGGCGGGCAAGTCTTCTAGCGACAACGAATCGAGAGAAGGCGAAGCTAGCAGAAATAATCAGCGAAGTGGTCACCATGTTTTATGGAACAGCCGCAGCTATTATTTCGCCAATACAGATCATGATGCAGTATGATCGTTTTGTTACGTGGAAGGCGCAACTCCCCCAAGCAATCAGCGAATTGGAAACGGAAAACGATAAGGCTATGCCGCATGTCGTATGCCTTCTGTAAGCAAAAAGAATTGGTTCAGGAACAACAAACAGATGGGCCAAATGGAACTAACTCGCACAGGGTATTGTATTCAACATCCATATCTCTTTTGTTGAGACCAATGATGGACTTCGAAGGCTTCCCCCATACTATAATCCATGAAAAGATGTGGCGGGACATACAAAAGGGGCTGCTCTTGATGCATTTGTACTACACGAGTAGCTACACTTGTCGCTACATGCCAGTATTGCAAATGTTTAATATGCTGCATTTGTGTGATGCTGCCGCGCGATTCTTCCCAGCGAAAGTCGATGGTTTTGGCTTGGATGGAGTTGAAGCTATGGGCTTAGGCGTGAATATCCTTACGCAGTGCTGCCAGGGCTTCCCGGTTGCGAGAACTTGTCAAGAAATGCTCCGTCGAACCTCAATTGAAATTGGTATCGAAATATCCAACAATCCTCTGGAACCCACTGCACTCAAACGCAGATGCTCGACCGACGAGATCTTGGACGCCTGCACTCGATTCAACTACACTCTCCCAGTCGACCACATACAAAGAAAATTCGGGGCTGATTTCTCACGAGAATGGATGCTTGAGGGTCCACGGTATGGATTCACACCGCCTGATAATCTGGCGACATCCAGAGTGCCGGTGACAGAAGAGGAGACAGGTGCACGGAACCTGATGCATATTCGCAACCTCCTGAATGAGAACTGACGAAACGAAATGACCATTATGAAGAACTATATACATTCTCTTGCAAAGTTTGAAGTTTTGAGCGTCGCGGGCGCAACGGCATAGACAAGGAATGAAAATGGAGACGAACGGGTTTAATGGAAGGACTGTAGCCTCGTTGTTAGGACTTGGGGAAACTACTTGGAGCGTTGAGCGCAAGCTGGCGGACTTGCTCATGAGATTCTAGGGAGTCATCGTACCAGAAATCCAGAATTCTCACAAAGAGTTCCATCACATAACAGACGTACTGCTATTCGGGTGCACGTAAAACGTGTAGCTTCTCCCTCCGCGTAACCGATTTTCGTGACATGATTTTGCCATTCCAAAGGGGTCTCTCTAACTCATGCTGGAGCTCAAATCGAGAATAGTAAATTTCTGGGTCGAAAAGTCCCAGGGCGTAGTGTAGATGTGCTTATCGTGAATTCATCGTGGATTTGGTCCTCAACTTGAGCGTGGGAGGCAGTACCGGGAAGTCTTTGTCGATGCTGGCTCGCAAATCCAGATCCTCGTGCATGAGAAGTTTCCAAATATCCAAAAGCGCGTAGGTGTTAGGCTTCAGTCGTCAAGTCGACTCTCTTTCGCATTTGTAACAAACATGCAGAAATTCGATAAAATTTGCACGTTTTCGACGGCCGAGGCTGGCATTCTCTGTACAGAGACGCAATGCAAGAGCAGAACTGCGCACACACATCGCACAAACAAGCGGTAGTTGTTACTGCATCGCGGCCAAACACGCGAGCACTTGCTCAGCGCCCAGCCTGCTGCAGAACATCTCGAAAGTCAGTTACGAACCTTGGTCGCGCGATGAGTATTTTTTTGTATTGGGTTTGAAGGTCGATGGCGTGTTGTGCAGGCGCAGTGCAGTATGGAGCTGACCGTAATGGGATTTCGAAATATCCATGCGCGCGCGGACATACCTCCGGCAAATACAGCTCACGACCCTATCATGTTCGCAGCAGGCTCCTCCCACAACGCTAGGGTCAGGTGTGGACAACAGACTCCCAACTCGACTGGTTGCATTAAGGTGTTTAGATCCTCTACCTATCCCTGGTTTCTGCGGGGTTGCCGTCAAATATGCTGAATTATGAACTATTTGAATAACCTTGTGCAAGAATCAGGAGCAGATGCTCCGGACATCCATGCAAGCATTCATTTTTGCAATGATACTTTTGACTGTCTTGTTCAAGCGTCGAAAGTCGACCTCTTCGACCGCTTCTTACTTAACAGGAAATTTGGTGGAATATAAACCGCTGCTGGCCAATTGCTTTGCCGATTCTGACTCGAGAAAAATCTCTCGTCACCTCGCCCTCGCTCTCCTTGCAAGGTGAAATACAAAATACAAGACGCCTGGGTATCATCATCATACTTATCTTTGGCTTTGCGCGCCCAAACACAAGTAACAAAGCGAAGCAAAATGCGGAACATTGGCAGAGATTCTGTCGTTGTTTCTGTCCAAGGAACTGCTGTCGTGAGTAAGATGTTCCTTTTACTTCATGAAACCCTATCGGTCCACATTTTGATGTATGTCATTACAATATTGACAAGGCATCTCAGATAAGGTTCGTTACATATATCAGCCGAAAATTGACAACACTTAAACCAGGCTGGCCCTTCTAAGGTAGGGGCCAAACAATGTGCATATTACATAGGCGCTTGAAAGAAGTTGTGCAAACTAAGAAGCTCCACTTCCGTTTGAGACTTCACACCTAGTTGGTTGAAGGCCATAGCTTCATTAATGCTCCATGCAGAACGTAAATAGGTACTGTCAACGTTCTCGCTCACACCAGTCAACACCCCCTACAGACAGATCCAACAACATTGTTGCCTGTGTGCTATCAAGCACCCTTAAAAACTCCTTCCGGCTCCCATCAAACGGCTTGTCCATCCATTCTATACTCGGTCAAATCAAGCCGAAAAAGAAAAAGAAAAAATGCAGAAAAATCAACGCCATATTCACAATCGTTATGCTTCCAAATTATTTACGCCTTTCCAATCCACCCATGGCCCACAAAGAAGTCGAAGACTCTGCCACCCTTTTGAGAATCGAGCTTGCAAATCTCCTTGATCTGTTTCTTTTTTAATGAGCCATTGCCTTTCAACGCCTCCTTCATAATCTGCTCCTTTATCACAAGATATGGCTTCGGATGCAGACGAAGTACACGGCAAAATTCAGCTTCATCCTTAGTTAGAAGATGAACATCGGCAGCATTCTCTTCCTTCAGCGTCAATGGTGTGACTCCAGTGAGAGGTAATATTGGTTGCTTTGGCCTTGATGATAGTGGTGTGAGATTGCCATTCACATGACCATTCGAAAGTGGTTTTTCTGTATGGCCATTCGGTGGTTGTCCAGGGGTCTGTTGTAAATGTGCTGGAAGTTCGGGGGCAACGAGCACTGCCGCGCCTGATACAACCTCAGCCGCAGCAGCTTTACTCTTAGGATTGCTAGCCAATCGTTCTTTGTCCATTGAGCCCAAATGTTGTGCCCTCTGGGCCCGTTGCAGCTTCTCTTGCTCATACTTTTCTCCTCCTTTGAGATCGCCAATACCAAGTGTTCGCCATTCTTGCAATTGCGCGATAGCTAAACGTAAATTGTGCTCCTCAACTATCCCTTTTGAAAATTCTTCATAATCCACTCGATTCATGATTCGCGCAAAGGGTTTTGTCTTGTTCAAGAGATCACGTTCCTCTTTTGTACGTTTCTTGTCAAGTGCGGCGTTCTTTCGATACTCTAAGAGATTGTGTTCGAAGATGACCTTCTTCCGATTGGCTCGTTGAGTCAAGCGGGAGTTATAAATATCCATGACTGTCATCTTAAGCTCCATCTCTGGTTCAAGCTCACCCGTACGAGGATTGATACCATCCCCAGGTTCGAATTGCATATGCTGTACTGCCTCCTCTGCTTCATTGGCATATTCTGTCTCGAATTCAAGGCGACCCGGCATATATCCTTGAACTTCGTGGCACGCGGGGACACTAGCTGTTGGCTTTGCTTTGGGCGTTGCAGGGGGCGCATCCTTAGCCGCTTGTTTCCGCTCCTCAATACGTTTCTTCTTCCGTGCCTGGAACTCCTCTCTTGGATTCTCTTCTAAGAGTGTCATATCCTCGGGATCGGCCCTCGCTGGCAGAGGAAAGTTTGGACTCTCGATATAAACTTTCTTGTAGTGAAGATCAACTTCTTCTTTGGTACGATAACCACCGATGTGGTCTGCGATATCTGCCCATGATCCCAACCCATAGGTCTCAGCACCTTCAAGGAGTAGCAGTTCCTCATCCGCTCCCCAGTTCTTATCATATATCGGCACTGAATTCTGTTCGATAACGCGGAAAGAGTGTGTAGCAGGTTGGTGGTTATGTGATGATTCTCCATTACCGAAACAGGGGACACATAGATCGTACTCTGTGCAGGCGGGGTGAGCGCATCGGATGCGTACCTGTGTTCTATCAGTCCGCAGCCTTTATCAACAAGTGGACATAGCCACGTCAACTCACAGTTGAAGTAATATCTGTTGAGCAAACATCGCAAACATATTTAACACCTCCTTCGCCGCCGCGAGTGGCAGTCTTCTTGCGGATAACGCCCATGGTTGGCGAGCCGGGGTTCGAGCTTTGCTCCGAGCGCGGTAGCATGCGCGATCCTGCGCGCGAATATTGCCGGGCGAGTAAAAGAATGCAAGATCAACACGTATTATACCCGTGATTAACTACGAGCACGACGTGTGGGATCAGGAAACGGTGCGGTGTTTGGGATCCGTTGGGATATGCATTCGATGATGCTTAAGCTATGTTGCGTATGGCGAGGCTCAGTTTACGGCGATTAAAGATGCTGGTGACGACGGAAGAACCTCGCTTAAACAAGGCATCGCGCTAATACGACAGGCGACCTGGTTCTCCATGGTCCGGTCTCCATAATCTCAATACGAGCATCCATAGGGCTACATTTCACATCTCTCTCGAACTGCCGTAACAATAATTCTATGTTCTCCCATTTCTAGACTGTGAACGCTTATTATACTCTTGAGTAGAGTATCTCAATAAACCTAGCTAGGTAAACGGATTGTGCTTGTGCTTTGCATGAGCAAGTGAAATGGGACTTGGATGGCAATGATAATAATAGCATTATTCCATATTGGGGCGATGCCTGATTTATGCTGTATTGAGGATTGCTAAGTAAGCCAAGCTCAGCACCTCCTGAATCATCATATGTACACAACTGTTCACGAGCAACGACTATGACACTCTAGGTACAACAAAAGTAGATGTTCTGCAATGAGAAGAGTGTGTAGGAGCCAAGGTCCATGAGCACACACAATAATCCAGCTGGATCTATTAACAGACAGTTGAATGAGAGTGACTCTGACATAAGCCTCGTGAAAGTCGATCTATCTACAAATACCGTTCACTGGATTGATTATCTCCGTCGCTGCTCTCCTGTGAACTATAGATACTAGATCTACTCTGGACATGCTGCATCGCCATCTTGCTTCTTTCTTCTCCTTTCCAGTTAAAGCATCCCCGTGGTCCCTGGAGATCGAAGAATTGTTACACTTGATATAGAAGGACAAGTGCTCGCCGTTAAGTCGACAGCTAGCGTTCCGTATAAGGTCCTCTCTGTTCGTGTGTGTCTCGTCTGGACAAGGTGATCTGAGCCACACCAGAGAGAGCACCAACACCAAATTCCACACCACACTACCAACCACCACTCACACTCCCACCACCTATTACCAACTCCTCCCTCGCAACAACCCCCAATATACTTCATACTCGCCTCCTCAATTCCCCGTATCGTCTTCTGCTGATTGATACATAACTCGACCATACAACCTTCTACTCCTCCTCCTAAAACATCTCTCCTATCGAATTCCCACACAATCGCCTAGACTTTACCCGTATCGCATTCTCCTCTCTGCCCGCCCTGTCGGTGCAGCATATCAGCATCATCGACCTCTCACAACTTTGGCGGGGCAGATCTAGTTCGGAACCTTGTTCACATCTCACCGCACCTCGACCGGTCTCTCTAGATCCTCGAAAAGCTGCTCACGCACCAATCCACGACTTCAACTGTTCACCAACATCTTCAGTGGTTGAACTTCCAGTATGTCTTGGAAACTTACGAAGAGTACGTGTTCAAACCGGCGTCCGAAGGCCTCGAACTCCTGCGACATCCTCTAGTCCAATCAAGGAGAAGCACCATCACATCGCATCCGGAGTTCTGGCTGGTCTACCTTTGCAATATTTTTGACAACATTATATTTGCTACATCGTTGCTAACATTTCCTTTAGAGCTTAAGGACACTCATCTGGGTCCTCTTGCAAACACCTTTTCCCGATCACCATCATCGAACACACTCACGGATTCTTCGAAAGATGAGAAGAGCAATACACCTAGTGGTGCATCGACACCTGGCGACAATGGTATCGGTGCGTATTCCAGTTGGTCTTGGCTGTCTAGTCAATACTGACATGAATTTCTAGCGGCTTCAGAGGCTATAGCTGCCCAACCTGCGGCGGACCCAAAGCCAGGAATCCTCATTGTCACGTTGCATGAAGGAGCTGGCTTCTCACTTCCTGAGCAATACCAACAATCATTCAATTCTCACCACCAGAACTCACTCTCACAAGGAAACGGGTTTGGTGTAGCAGGGTCAGTTCGAGATTCATCAAACCAGACTGGATCATACGTAAATGGGGGTGCTCGACCACAAACATCAGGAGGTGGATTCAGTGCTGTTCCTACTAACCACGGTCGTTACTCCTCCAAATACTTACCGTATGCGCTTCTGGATTTCGATAAAGTGCAAGTTTTTGTCAATGCAGTCTCTGGAACCCCGGAAAATCCATTGTGGGCGGGCGATAACACCTCATACAAATTCGATGTTTCTCGTGTCACCGAATTGGCCGTTCATTTGTATTTGCGGAACCCGAATGCTACGCCAGGCGCTGGACGTAGTCAAGATATCTTTTTGGGAGTCACTCGTATCAACCCGCGATTCGAAGAGGCCCATCCATATGTTGAGGATCCGAAAGCGAGCAAAAAGGATAGAGAGAAGGCGGCGGCAGAGCATGCTACAAGAGAGCGATCATTGGGACAGAGTGGTGCACAATGGCTCGACGTTACATACGGTACTGGAAAACTCCGTATCGGTGTTGAATACGTCGAGATTCGTCAGAGAACTTTGAAGATCGAGGACTTCGAGTTGTTGAAGGTTGTTGGAAAGGGCAGTTTCGGAAAAGTCATGCAAGTGAAGAAGAAAGATACCCACCGTATCTATGCTCTAAAGACGATTCGCAAGGCTCACATCATTTCCCGTTCGGAAGTAGCACATACCCTGGCAGAACGCTCGGTCCTTTCACAGATCAACAATCCTTTCATTGTCCCTCTCAAGTTCTCCTTCCAGTCTCCTGAGAAGCTCTACTTTGTCCTAGCTTTCGTTAATGGTGGAGAGCTCTTTCACCATCTCCAAAAAGAGCAACGCTTCGATATCAATCGTTCGCGGTTCTACACTGCTGAGCTTTTATGCGCACTTGAGTGTCTTCATGGCTTTAACGTGATCTACAGAGATCTAAAGCCCGAAAATATCCTCCTGGATTACTCGGGCCATATTGCATTGTGTGACTTCGGCCTCTGCAAGTTGGATATGAAGGATGAAGATAGAACGAACACCTTTTGTGGAACCCCTGAATATCTGGCTCCAGAACTTCTGCTCGGCCAAGGTTACACAAAGACTGTCGATTGGTGGACTTTGGGTGTCTTGCTCTACGAGATGTTGACAGGCCTACCGCCTTTCTATGACGAGAACACCAACGAGATGTATCGCAAGATTTTGTCCGAGCCACTGCACTTCCCTGGACCAGAGATTGTTCCACCTGCTGCTAAGGATCTTCTTACCAAATTGCTTGAGCGTAAGCCTGAGAAGAGATTGGGTGTTAATGGAGCTTCCGAGATCAAAGCACATGTCTTCTTCCATAGCATTGACTGGCGCAAGCTCCTCCAGCGTAAATATGAACCAGCTTTCAAGCCTAATGTGGTATGTATTGTCCTTCTGAACAATGGCTTGGCTATCCACTAACACAACAATTAGGTTGATGCTATGGATACGGCAAACTTTGACCGGGAATTTACAGCTGAAGCTCCCCAAGACTCTTATGTCGAAGGTCCTGTTCTTTCTCAAACCATGCAGCAACAGTTCACTGGATGGTCCTACAATCGCCCTGTAGCAGGTCTCGGTGATGCTGGTGGCAGTGTCAAGGACCCGTCCTTTGTGGGAAGTGTACAGGATAGGTAAAGGGATACTCACTGGCCGTGGGTAAGTAGTGCAAGGGTGTTGGGTGAAGATTTCTCGGAAAAGAGGTGATTTGATGCATGTGCAGGAATGGTTGATTTTGTTCTTCAAGACTCCATGAATACCTAGTTGCATTGTGTTTTGGGATCTGCAGGGAAGTGACCTTTTTCACTATCAGATCTGTTTCTATAGCGGTTTGAGGCGTTTCGTGAAGGGAAAGTGGTCGGTGGTTGTTCAGGACGGGCAGCATCATGACCACAAAATAGATACGTAGAGATCATTGCGAAAGAAAGCGTCTCATACATGATCGAAGAAATCCCACTGCTCTTTCTTATTCTATGGAAAATTCTATGAAGTTCTCCATCGTGAACTTCTGGGACTTAAAGTTCCGTATATGACATCTACAATGTGAGAAGGATTGGTCTATCTTTGGATCCCTAACCGGTGTATCCGCAATGATGAGTTCCTCAGGATTAGAATGGTGCAATCTGCCAGGCTATCTAATTCATAAGAATCTGCATGCATCGCGATGTTTGACGATTAAGGCATTGAAATTCATTGTCACATTCTGACACATTCGCCACGGCGCTCTAATTCCCTTTGTAAGCAGAGTGCAGCACATCACGCACCTACATTGATTCTTCAGAAGAAACAAATCTCTGTCCTGTGCTGGTGATGCTGAGGTAATGTGCGGTTCTCGACTTTCCATCAATCAGCCAATATCGGAGCTCAGTGGCCCGCAAACAATTCTTCGGTCACTGGATAGATTGGCACTGACCGGCATGACTGGGGTTCTGCTGGACTTCAGACAGTCATGAGCGTACGCTAAGCATGGTTAAGCTCGGTTGAGGGCCCATTGGTGGATTGTGTCGACGTGGTGGGGGTTGATGGCTGTCTTGTG
Source organism: Allantophomopsis cytisporea (assembly GCA_024752435.1). Lineage (NCBI taxonomy): Eukaryota > Fungi > Ascomycota > Leotiomycetes > Phacidiales > Phacidiaceae > Allantophomopsis > Allantophomopsis cytisporea. The sequence continues at coordinate 831,985 of CP103036.1, forward strand.
TCTCTGTGAGCTTCGCTGCCCCTCCCCAACCCCAACCCAATGCTTTCCGATGCCGTCACTCTAAGAGAGACAACATGCGCAAGGCCACACTAAGAGAACATCCGAACATTATCAACTCGTGAAGATCGGCCTCTTTCTTTTCACCTCGACGCTGACTTTCTTCAAACAAATAAATATATAGCCACTCTAAATCTCCTCGGGTTATATTCTCGCATTCCACTATAACCATTCTCATCAATCTTTTGCCAATATAATGTAAGTTCTATGCAATCAATGCAGTTCAACTGCCTCGACTCGTCTATCGTAGCTACCCATTTCCCCCGATCTCACCGCCCTGTACGGTCGGCAACGAGGGGGAGGGTTGCTTGCTATGATGCTACATCTTAATCTCCCATCCACAGAACGCTGACCATCTCCTCCTCACATCAGTCCCAACAACTCCCTTCAATACCGCTTCATTCTATATCCCACATTCAATTGGTATGTGACCACAGTTCTAAGGAGCTACGAAGCCCAATGTCACTAATCGTTTTATCTACAGATACCCAACACACATCTTCAAAATGGTTCTCGTCACAGAATCTTCTGCGTGGAAGGAGGTGCAGGAGCAGCACAACACCATTGGCAAGTCTTTCGTCTTGAAGAAGGAGTTTGAGAGCGATCCAGAGCGATTCAACAAGTTCTCCCACACCTTCAGCAATGCCGCCGACAACTCCGAGATCCTCTTCGACTTCTCCAAGAACTTTATCAACGAGAAGATCCTCGCTTCCTTGGTCAAGGTGGCTAAGGAGCAGGGCTTGGAGCAACTCAGAGATGACATGTTTGCTGGTAAGAAGATCAACTTCACTGAGGGCCGTGCTGTATACCACGCTGCTCTTCGTAATGTTTCCAATGAGAAGATGGAGGTTGACGGCAAGAGCGTTGTCGAGGATGTCAACGCCGTTCTTGACCACATGAAGGTCTTCAGTGAGCAGATTCGCAGTGGAGAATGGAAGGGATACACTGGTAAGCCATTGACCAACATCGTCAACATTGGTATTGGTGGTTCCGATCTGTAAGTTCCATCCCCCCATCATATCACCAAAAACATATAGCTGATACAATTCTATAGCGGTCCAGTTATGGTCACCGAGGCTCTTAAGCCATACGGAAAGGAGGGTTTGACTCTTCATTTCGTCTCAAACATCGATGGTACACACATCAAGGAGGCCCTCAAGCACTCCGACCCAGAGACTACCCTCTTCCTCATCGCATCCAAGACTTTCACCACCGCCGAGACTACCACCAACGCCAATACCGCTAAGAAGTGGTTCCTTGAGAGCGGAGCTGATCAAGCTGCTATTGCTAAGCACTTCGTTGCCCTATCCACCAACGAGGAGAAGGTTGTTGAGTTCGGTATCGACAAGGAGAACATGTTCGGTTTCAGCGACTGGGTTGGTGGACGTTACAGTGTCTGGTCTGCCATTGGTCTCAGTGTTGCCCTTTACATTGGCTATGACAACTTCCACCAGTTCCTTGCTGGTGCACACTCTATGGACAAGCATTTCAGAGAAACTCCTCTTGAGAAGAACATTCCAGTCATTGGTGGATTATTGAGTGTCTGGTACTCCGACTTCTACGGAGCTCAAACTCACTTGGTCTCTCCGTAAGTTCACTATTTGCCGATCTCGTTCATACAGTTGCTAATATATTTCAGATTCGACCAATACCTCCACCGCTTCCCAGCTTACCTCCAACAACTGTCTATGGAGTCTAACGGAAAGGCCATCAATCGTCAAGGACAAATGGTCAACTACACCACTGGACCAGTCCTTTTCGGAGAGCCAGCCACCAACGCTCAGCACTCCTTCTACCAATTGCTCCACCAGGGCACCAAGCTTATCCCAACCGACTTTATCCTCGCTGCCGAGTCGCACAACCCAACTGACAACAACAGGCACCAAATTATGCTTGCATCCAACTACTTCGCACAGGCTGAGGCTCTTATGGTCGGTAAGACTCCAGATGAGCTCAAGGCTGAGAGCACTCCAGACGAGCTTGTCCCACACAAGACCTTCCTTGGTAACAGACCTACCACCTCTATTCTCGCACAGAAGATTACCCCAGGTACTCTTGGTGCTTTGATCGTTTACTACGAGCACCTTACCTTCACTGAGGGTGCTGTTTGGGGTATCAACTCCTTCGACCAATGGGGTGTTGAGCTCGGCAAGAGCCTTGCTAAGAAGATCGAGGCAGAGCTCGAGACCAAGGGTGAGACCGATAAGCACGACAGCTCTACTCGTGGTCTGATCAACGCTTTCAAGAAGAAGGCTGGACTTTAAATGTCATTTCACGTCCAGATGAATGAGTCTTTGAAACTTTAGCCTTCAGCACAGATGTGATACCTGTGTGGAGTTGTAATTAGTGGGTATAGATCAAGAAATATGAGAAATGAATCATGCTACATCACAAGATTTCATTAAATCATTTGCATTTCGTACAAGTGTCTCGATAAAAAGATACATGCATCAAGCCAATTTAATTCCCTCCAGTCCATCAGTCAGTCCCACGTACATTCCCATACTCGTCTCTTCCATGTGCCGAATACGCAACAACCCGCCATCCCCAGCATTATCCCCCGCCTTCTTCAACGTCCTATCCTCCAGTCCATGGAATAACAAAGGAAGACTATTCAATTTCCAGGGCCTAACACCCATCTGCCGACTCTTCCACATCGCAACGCCCAACAACGCGCTCCCCAGTAGACTCAGACCAATGGGAAATATGTACAGCCACCAGTCCACCAGGATGAATGTTTCAAATGTCCATGTCGTGCCCATTGTGAACTGCGAATTCACCGCCCCATTGTTCCGTACCGCATTCGTCATGCTGCGCGCCAGGTAGTCCATCGTTGCACTGATGTTTGTAGAGCTGTGCAGCGCACGCATGAAGTCCGACGACGCGAGCACTTGCCCACGAGTCGTCTCTGCAGTGTCACCTTCGATCAGCACATACTGCTGTTGCGGCGTACCGGATTCATCATTGCCCGCCGTCACCGGGACGGTGTTGGGCGCCAGTGACAAGAAGAACGCCTGTAGTGTGTTGATGCTTGTCTGCGTGATGTTGAAGGTCGAATCTGGCGGTAGATGTGCTGCCTCTGCCTGCTCCGTCGACGGGAGCAATGCTAGGTCGGTGCGGTTGTACCACATGCTGTGCCACAGCGGGTTCCAGGAGCTATTGCCTAGGTCTGGGTCGCTGCCGTCGACGACGGATACACTCGACGGCTGCGATGAGGCGGGTCGCAACTGCCAGGAATCGGCTACTTTGGTGGAGGATGACGAGAGGATTGTTTCGTTCAGTACGCCGCCTGTGATGCTGCTGTTGTAGATGTTTATGCATAGTGAGAGAGCGCATTCCATGGCTTCGATGTGGGTTTCCTCCCATGCTGTTACATTTTGTGTGTAGCTGTTGTTTGCTCGTAGGTAAGTCATTGACATTACCATTAGCTCGTTGGCTGTGTTGGCGATTGTCTCGTTCGGCAGCGCTGTTACTCGTGCTACTAGCACTTCGCCACCGATTTTGTCCCATGGGAAGTGGCCTCTGAGATTGTTCATGGATACTAGTTTTTGCGGTAGGAGGTCGTACTGTACTAGGTCTTCCTCGTAGGTGTCTGAGCCGATGAGGGTTGACCAGCCGTCCGGCAGTTGATTGTACAGCAGACTTTGATTTAGGTTCATGGAAACGTCGGTGCATTTGTTGCAGACACCTATAGTAGCATAGGTTGGGAAAGTACAGTTGCCTGAGTGACAAGAGAATGCAGCATTCTGCTGAAGGGAAGAATTGCTGTTGGAAAGAAGTCCACTATATATCGCGGCGATCATGGAAAAATCTAAGGCTTGACTGGTAGGTGATGGGGCAACATTTCCGTACGAGTTTACGTTGCCTAGTATCTCTCAATCTCGTGTATGCTTGAAAGGCCCAGGAGACTTACGGGAACTATGGGTGCCAAGAGTTTCTGAGCCAATATCCAATCTCTGTGATGAGGCCATTGTCGATGAGAGATGTAGAGGCACTGCTTGTCCCTCATATGATATTACTTGTTGATATACTGGGCCAACAAACAAGGCCGCAATAGTAATGAAAACGCCAAGTGATATGAAGTTCCTAATCTCGTCAGAGAAATTGTACTACTTATGACAACATCAAAACCTACTTCGGTCTTAACCTCCAAAAGCATAACACACTTCCAACAACTCCCTGACTTGCCGCTTCGATTGTCTCGAAATCAAAGAGTGCTCGGCGTTTCATGAACCAAATCCATTTCCCTTGACTGATACTGGCCGATACAGCATAGAGCAATGATGTCTTGGCAATGGTACCGAGGAAAGAGATGAGAGTGTTAAGGGAAAGCCAGAAAGTCCACACAGAGAGCGGTCTATTCTGATAGACGGTTAGGAGGGTAGCCATGGTCGTAATGGTAAGGATATTGATAGTCATGGAGGCAACCTCCAAGAGCCACCAATCATCCTTGTAGTCTTGAAAACACGTTCTGGGGGGATCAACCTCTTCTCTGAGAGTAGTAGAACTGAACCGGGAACTCGTAGCGCTGGTTGCAGTGAGGTTCGTTTTCGAGTAATCTAACATAGGTCCATTTTCTCGTTCCATTTGGATATCCTCGAAGGGAGGCGGATTTTTTAGGCGCAGAAGAGGTATGTCAGGGTCTTCGACCATTCTATCATATTTGGGCTTCGCCATGATAATGGTATTTTATTGTTCTTACAAATTCACGGATAGTAATAAGGAATCGAGGACATATAACCATCTGAGGAGTGTAGTCAGGATGTACTCAATTGGCTTATCTAGATTCCTGGAGGTGCGCTTGTACGTAGCAATAATGATACTTTACGGCTTCCCCGCAGTCCTCCGAGTGGTGAGATAGTGGCTCATTCAGCTGCGCTTTATGCTTGCCTAAAGCCTCGTACCGAAGTCTAAATAGTGCGCTCTTATCACCTAGTTCGGAAAAGAAAAACTTCTCTAATATAGGATGTTAGTATTCGAGGATCTAGACAGAAATAACAACAATAATTTAAGATATAAGTTTTAAGAACATAGGTGGATTGTGAAGGAGGGGCTTCTATTGTACACTTCCCGGTGAAAAGAGACTGTGATACCAATGATAAAATGCGGGGCGAATAATATGTCTCCACGCACATTCATCAACCCACCCGGCATCATGCTTCAAGACTGGTTATGAACAATACATATAATATTTTTAATCAGTAGTTTGAACTTCAATATTTATATCAGGTCGATTTCCTTTCTTTCGACCTTTCTTCCATCCTTGACATTTAGGTGCCTTAATGCGTTCTCCCCAGAGCTCTGTTTCTCGTGCTTGTTCGCAGTCACATATTGGGCGAGGCGGCTTCTTACCCTCAGTGACCGTCTCTGTTATCTCGCTCAAGGCCCGACAACTCTGGCAGCATCTTGGATCTCCAGAGTCGCAGTCTGGACAAAGAACTAGGACGAGATGGCAGCCATTAGAATGGCATTTACTCAAAGTATCCGAGGGCTTGGAGCACACATGGCAGTTTGAAATGGGTTCTGTCGCAGTGCTGAGCCCTATGGAACCTCTTGCATCGAACACATAGTTGCGGCCTTTAAAGAGAGAATCTTCGGCGGTCTTGCGACCATGCTTGATCTCTTCATCCATCCACATCAAGTAAGCAGCGATCCCTCCATGAAGAGTGTAGACTTTTTCTCCTTTCTGTAAGTCCATATTTTCCTCCATCCAACGTACTCCCTTTTCACACCTGATACCTCCAGTGCAATATGTTAGGATTTGCTTATGGTCCCTACGCTGCAATTCCTGCCCATGCTGCTTAACATACTGCGGCCATTGCGAGAATCGCCTTACAGGTGGCCGTATAGCTGGCTCTCCGGTTTGTGGGCATATGAAGTATCCAATCTTGGATTCGTAATGGTTTCTTACGTCCAGTAATAAGCTCTTTTCTTCGTGACACTTGATATGAAATTTCTCCGGCGAGAGAGATTCAATTCTATTCCAAGAGGCAGGCAAGTATCCTTCGATGCCCATAGGAGTAGCTTCAGCAGTGATCCGTATGTTCGCTGTCCCCATTCCGAAGACGCAAGCACATCCTTCGGTGGGCTTAAAGAACACCTGCCGATCCTCCTCGGTATCCAAGTGCAATCCCTGGAAACTCCAATGCATGCGACATTGGTCGATATACTCGTTACATTGTGCTTTTGTGCCTGCCACAGTAACGTTGAAGCCTTCTCTTGCAATGCGTACTTTTCCTCCGAGTTTCAATCTCTCAGTCTGTTCTGCATGGAACGCTGCAAGCTCATTGACATTGTCAGCTTTGTGCTGGAACCCTTCTGGCAGCATGGGACGGTTACTCCAATATCTGTAGAAGAGGAGAACTACACCGCCCTCTGTTCTGGCAGGACAAGTGCATGAATATGACACTGGATCAGATTGACCTCTTTGCAACCACGGTTCCTTCATGCTATTGATTGTGTTGGGAAGTGATGCACCAGATATATCACGACACGTGATTCGATATCGTTGACAATGCCGGGGGAAGAAACACGAGGCAGAACAAGGCAGAATTGTTTCTTGGGGCTAGAAAGCCACACAAAGCTCAGCTGCTGCAATAAAAGTGCCGTTTCGGCCCCCAGTGCACACTCTGGTGAATCCACCTTGTTTCCTTATTTCCTTATTTCCTTATTTCCTTCTCTTGCATGATATTCACAACATCAAGCCCAAAGCATCCAGATCGATATCGCATATGGAAATTACTCAACGTTACAATCGGGGGATTTGTGAATTAGTCGCCCAATGCTCCAGCCGCCCAGTCTAATCATCTCCACTCTTCTAGTTTGTGCCGCCGCCGTGCACTTACAGCAGATTCGCGTGGAGTATACGAACACTCAATGCACGGAGTGGCTGCTGAGCTTAATCATCCCTTTTCTCCTCTTTGACGTAAAGGGTGCGAGCTCATGGATCACGGCACCACGGCTGCCCAACTCTTGTCGATGGGCCTATTACAGTTGCGGTTTTATTATTTGAGGCTACCTTACCTAATTCATCTCGGCGTACTGGTGTGTAGGTATGTACCTGATGTAGGTCACCTACCAACTGCACAGCCTCGGGAAAACTTCACCAACACCTGCCCAGCCTCACGCGGCTTCACCATAGCTGCCACTACCTTACTCTTCGATATGACATAGGGTGCTTGCACTCTTTATAACTACGCCATATTCTAATATAATATCAAACTTCTTAATCTCTTCTTCTCTGCTGTTGTCAAAAGTCTCTACTGTCATTTGGTTACAGCTTATCATCAGCATCTTTCTTCGAGATTGCCATACCTTCATCTCCCGACCTCACCTTATTCTATCATCTCGTTTTCTAATCATCCGAGTTAATCATGTCGGTCCAAAGCCGCATCATCTCTTCTGCGAATGAAAACAGTGAGCTCTTGTCTACCCTTTCACAAACAGACTATGCTCCTTCGGCCATTCAACAAAACAATAACTATATGAATTCTTTAAAAGAGGAGATCAGAGACCTGGAGAAAGCCATCAAGCGCCTACAAGTACGCACAGCCTTTGAGAAGGCAGATCATGAGAAATATCGCGACTCGACCATGCGCCGTCTAGCCTACAAGATAGGTGGACAAAAAGAGAAATTCGAGAGCAGAGCGGAAAAGGAAGAGAAAGAATACTTTGAAGCACTCCAAAACGAACTAAAATCTAAGCGCAACCTTGAGCTCCTGAAGCACAACCTCCAAGAAGCGGAGCAGTTAAACAATGAGCTCCAATCCATAGTCAATGAGCATCATGATGCTCAAACCCGTTTGGACTCACTCTATGACTCAATCTTCGAGGGCCCAACCCCGGAGTTCCCGGATGAAGATGCCAAGGAAGCTCCAAGGCTGCAAGCGCAGCAGAGATTCAACGCGCTACAGCTCCACCTCTCGGCGGAGGCGCAGGCCCTCGCCATCCTTAACGACGCCAACAAGTTCCTGTCCCGAGCTGTCGGCGATATGAACGAGGCCCTCAATGCTTCTGAGATGGACGTTTGGGGTGTAGGTGGTAGTTTCGCAGACATGGCAGAACGATCTGCGCTGTCACGCGCACAGTCGCACGCGTCGCAGGTCGAGATGCTGTATGAGCAGGCCCGCCGCATCCAACCTGTTATCGCGCCACTGCCGCATATGGAGGTCGCGATGGGGAATATGATGAGCGATGTGTTGTTTGATAACATCTTCTCCGACTTAAGCTTCCATCGTAAAATCGAAGCGTCATTCCGTCAGATGGTTGAAGGGAAGAAGATTCTTGATGGCCAGATTGCTGCGGCTAGGGATCGTGTTGCAAATGCCCAGAGTGAGGTTGATGGTATCAAAAGGACTTTAGAGTCCTTGAGGACTGAATTGCAGGCCGTCAGGGCAGCGGCATTTGAGAAGATTGCTGGTGGACCACCGCCGTCTTATCAACCTCCTCCTTACCAGGCATGATCAATGACTTAGGGATCTGGGGAGAGTGATGGATTTGATGTCTTTTAATAATAGCTTACGTATACCCATGATGAATTATATCCTTTCTACGTTCAAGGATGATTATTGTAGGATGAAATGACTTTATGGGGATTAGTTCAGGGCGGTTGCAATGACGCTAAGTAGGTTGTTGAGATTCTGACTTTCTCTCTAGATTTTGATGTATCAGATTAGATTAGATTGTTAATACAGTATTATCAAAGTCTTCACAAACGCTTCTTGTACACAGATGCAGGATCAGCAGCTAGAAAACTCGCGATGCTCTCCTCACTCCTCTCAGATCTACCCTCAATTCTCGCGCTCAAGCGTCCAAACATATCCATTCCCATAAATACAGCTACAAATTGTCAACTCTCATTCTCCACTCTTGAGAGCTCTTCGGGACAAGCACTTACCTAAAGCCAAATATGGCACATACAAAGCACCTAATTGCATCTTGACGTCCACACTCACCGTTTCCCAACTCATGTAATCCGCGATACACGTGGCGGTAGTGACAGCCGTCTGCGTAGCATAAATGAGTAGCACGAGAGGTACTTTAGGATCATCTGTTCTCATAAGTATATGTTTAACCCACAAGATGCCGCAGGTATCTGGTATGTCCAGAAGAGAGCTGGTCAGATGGGAAGACTTACTTCTCCTCAAGGCACCAATAGCCCATACGCTGATAGGGAGGTGGACAAGCGCCTCCATCCAGATGAAAAGCCCGAACCATGCAGGAGGCGAGACGAAGAATTGGTCTTGGTAGGTAGTGATGTACCACTCTCGAATTGTGGTGAGAAGTTGGGGCTTAATGGAGGCTGGGTACAGGGGGTTCAAATCCACAACTTGGGGGCGTCAGCTGATGTTATGGTGTTGAGTGACGTGCATAGACTTACGAAACATCACAGGGATGTGAATTATGAAGAAGGTCAGGTATATCAGATCCCGTTTACGGGAGAATATTGATGTTGCCATGGTGCTGCGATTGAGTTGTTTACCCGTAGTGTTGTTGCTTTGTACAAGACGTGTAGTTCATAGGACGAGGATGAGGATGTCGAGATATGTCTGTTCGCTTAATGGGGTTGTCATCACTCGTCAAGGAACATATTCTAAAGCTTGGTACATTGTCAATCGGCTCTAAAGCGTGTTGATTTTTGTATGCGGAAGCATTCTGATGTGAAAGAGAAGTTGTATTGTTAATGTGCAGTCTGGTAAAAATAAAAAATAAAATCTTTTTAAACTTCAGTATATTTCATATTGTCCTCTACATCCCCCGATCCGATCTTTGGGAGATCTTGCGACGAACACACAAGTTCTCACATTCAGAACATCTCCATTAAGATACAGTCCATTTTCTATCCGATTTCCGCTTTGTTAAATTCTTTCTTAAAATTTCAATGTTGATCCCCTCACATCTGCGCCTCATTCCCTCGCGTATAAAACTACGTCATTGAAGCCTTTCCAAAGCTAAACAAAACAAAACAAACCCCACCATATGACACCACCTAACAACGAAATCAAGCCACCGCACAGCATGGCCGCACCACAAATCCCTAATCTACTATCTGGTCTAGGTCGTGGTCGCGGCAGAGGAGGCCATCGCGGCGGAAGAGGAGGAGGCCTACGCAGTGACAGGTCTCAAGCACCATCGCCGCCATCGCACGCCGGCATGCAGGCACCCAGCCGTGCAGACCTGCTCGTACAAGGTACTGACACAGACGCAAGTGTGTCACGCATGAGTGCTGTCTACATAGGCTACCTGACAGATCCCTTCGCAGAGGCCATGATGCCGCGGGAGACGACGCTGGCCAATGTGCGACGATTCCCAATCATCAATCGCGGTAAGCGCCTTCACGTCTACGGGGAAACCAGAAGCTCCTGTAGAGAACTTTGCAGAGGGATTCTTAAAGAATACGGTAGAGAACATAGCTAATTGGGCTTGTCACAGGAACCTATGTCCGAACTACAGCAATCGACCGCCTTGTCGCCGCCTTCCTCGCCACCAACCCTACCACTCAAAAGCAAATCATATCTCTAGGCGCTGGCCATGACACACGCTATTTCCGGGTGCAAGAAGGGCAGCGAAAAGCACGAGCAGAGCTGGACTCGCGGGAGGCGAGACGCAAAGCAGATGTCGAGGCGCGAGGCGAGGTATATACAGCACAGGCCACGAGCGTACCACCGGTCATCTACCACGAGCTCGATTTCCCCGAGGTGGCAAAGGCCAAGATGGCGAGAATTGCTGCGTCGCCGAAGCTGAGCGGACCCGGAAGCCCATTCTGGCGGTATGCGCATACGGGTGATGGACGAGTGAATACGAGCACCTATAACCTGCATCCGGTTGATTTGAGGGCTATGCCTGAGACGCTGCCGAATTTGAACACGTGCCCGACTCTGCTTATCTCTGAATGCTGTTTGTGCTATATGACACCTGCGGAGGCAGAAAGCGTAGTGGAATGGTTTGAGAGGAGGATTAAAACGCTGGGAATTGTGGTTTATGAGCCGCAGAGGCCGGATTCACAATTTGGACAGACTATGACAAGTAATCTTGCAGCAAGAGGGATCACGATGCCGACTGTACACAAGTACAAGAGTTTGGGGATGCAGATGGAGAGACTGGAGACCGCAGGATTCAAGATTCAAGATGGTGCTGATGTGGATTGGTTATGGGATAATTGGATCACTCAGGATGAAAAGGCTAGAGTGAGCAGGTTGGAGATGCTGGACGAAGTTGAAGAATGGAAGTTGCTGGGACAGCATTATCTCGTATTCTGGGGTTGGCGGGAGGCAGAGACGCCCGAGGGACGTGGAACCTTTAAAAAGTGGCAGGCGGCTTGTAAGGGCCAGAATACTTCATTAAAAGGGGAGAGAGATGATCAGAGTGGAAGCGAGACTGAATGAGGTGAGTGAGGCAGGGGCAAAAGTACAAATGGTACATAGTATATATGCTCATGATATGGCATGGCGTCATAGAAAGGAAGACATCACATTCATTGTCACTATGGAGCTTCATTGAGTGTACTTATTTCATTACTGCGTTAAACCCATTTTCCCTACCGTGCCGATGCTATAGCTTACTGCAAGTCGTCAGGTCGTGTCGTCGATATGGTACGGAAACCTTTACTGTACCATTCTGCTACTCGATCTCCAAGTCTCGATCTCCTGCTGAGTGAGTTCCCTCAGCTTGTTAACTGCCGGCGCCTTTCCGGTGACAACACCCTGTGCCATCTCAACTGCTCTACCAACGGCGTTCTTGCGAACAATTGCGTAGGTAGCAGTCGCAGCCTTGACCTTGAGAATTCCAATGCGAGGATCTTCTGGGCCACCGTCGTGCTTTCCGTCGCCGAGGTCACCGAGCCATGCCTTGAGTGCTGGTGAGTAGTGCTTCTTGACAGTCTCGCGGTCTGTCAGGATCTCAGTGGTGCCGGATATGGAAGCCCATTCGCCTGAGGAGTTAAGGAAGGAGATGTTGACGTGGGGGTCGGATTGGATGTCGTCAGTCTTGCCTGACTCAGTGTTGGTGTGGAAGATCAGGTCCACGCCGCCATTCTCCTAATTCTATGTTAGTGGTGATCGTCAATTGCTCAGTTGGAACTTTGTATTCGTACCTTTCCTGCAAGCGCCATACATCTTGATACGAGAGCTCCATTTGAGCCATCTCTGGTTGTCATCATGCCGAACTTGCAGGCCGTGATGAACTCGCTCAGGTCCTCGACCTTCTCCTTGATAGAGGTCTCATCCTTGTTCTTGGCAGTGTATGGATCTGCTTGCTTGTCGCCAGTGTTTGCGTTGGAGAAGGAAGACATTTTGCGTGTAGAAATGGTAAAGGTTCTTGGTGATGATTGATAATTGGAAGTTGTGTTTCTATAGAGCAGTGGTGTTAGTGGTCGGGTTGAAGTGCGAGATATGGTAGTGATTCGAAGAGGACGAAGTGCTTGAGTGACTTTCATATTGATAGATGAGGAGGTGTATACTTACAGGTTTAGATGTATGTTGATAAAAACACTTGTTGTAGAATGGTATTTATTGAATTCCAAGCTTGATCATAGCATCATCGAGCATCATTACACTCCACCTTTCACTTTCAATCGTCATGTAAATGTGGGGTCCCCTACTTTGGAGTAGTGACGTCAGGTCTGCAGAGGAGGAGAATGCGGTCACGTGTGGCCGTGATCCAAGAACCTCGAACTCGAGGTCTACTTATGTATCGTATGGTGTAGTTAGCTGGAAGATCTCACACTCACGTAAAGCACATTATTACTTCATAAGATACTAGATGATCAACGTCTTCAAACCAAACAGCATGCTGTGCTCCTGTATAAAGAACTGGATATATCGGTTCCCCGTTTCTTGTTTCTTGTTTCTTCTCGAATCGACTTCTTGGGTATGACCGTTCACAGAGAAATTAAGAGAAGTTCCCACGTGCGAAGGACTTAAAGTCTTGTCATCGCTTGGTCATCCTGTATGAGATGTGGCGATATAAGAAGTAGTGCGTTGCCGGATTTTGTTTTCAGCTGCGAATAGCTAGCTGGAGCCCGTAGCGTTTTCATCCCATAGACCCCAGATACCTAGCTCGAAATAGCCTCAACGGACAAAGGAAAGAGAAATGATGAGGAAAACACAAAATGAAGGATATCGCCAATTAAACATATCTTATAACATTGCTTAAAATAGTTGGGTATATTCTTATGGTGCCTATCCTTATGATTTACAGCTGTACTCGTGTAGATTATATACATGTACATACGCGCATACATATCTTTGCGAGTAGAGTATGAAACTTTTTAAATGCTCAGGATAAAGTGAATAAATTCACTGTATAATTACTTGCATAAAGTACAATCGATCCGGATTTACACAGCTTATTATGATAAAATACTTGGACATCGGCGGAGCAAAAGAGATTGAGAGGTTGAAAAGCCGATAAGTACGCTGTTTGGAAAGTACAGGGCAAAATGCACATTCAAGCGGATCGAGGAACCCCTGATATCGTGACGCACGGTAACTTTTTGTGATCCAGATCGGGAGTGAATCCGCGCGATATCGTCAAGAAAGTGTCAGAGCTGGAATGATCATCGGAATGTCTCCACGGAACGTGCTTGGATAGTAGAGTATGTAGATTCTCCCTAATAGTCAAACATTGCCAGTTCTCAGCTCGGGCACAAAGTGTATCTGTCACGGATCTCATACGCGTCTTGGTATCTTTTGATGTCTTACTCAAAATCAGTAGTGCTTCAACTGACTCGATATTAGAATCCATAGTGAGTACGACTACAGTTGGGAGTATGGGGTAGACGTGCATACGTACTAACTAGTCACATCGATTGAAGCTATGCTGCGTACATATGTACCATCAAGCATAGAGTGATAAATGACATTGATATGACTGTTGTCTGTATCGTGAAGCATCAGTACCATGTACGATCGACTACCCGGACAAGATCTTGCGTTTTCTTCATTCCTGAAATGCAATCCATGTACCAGCACGTGCAGATCTTAAGCACGCAAGCAAGCAATAAATATGCATGTATATAATGTAGTATGGACTTGACTTGAGCATGCCTGAGCTGCAACATTTGTTCTATGCGAGAAATCCTTGTAGATAGATAACATTCAGTCCACTCTCCGAGATACTACAAGCTTCATCCCCATGTCGATGTCTGATCAAAGCCTTGAGCATGCCTACAATGTACGTACTCTTCCCTGTACAATTGGAAGCGTTAATGTTTTATGATACAAGATCATCTCAATCCTTCTGAATACATAGGCAAAATTACAAACCTCACAGAGTAGGACCGACTCAATTATGCTTCTTTACGCGCAATGTTCCTTGGGTCAACACCCAGCCTTTCCTGTCCTTTCCTTTCCCTTCATTTCATTTCATGCCCCTCACTCTTCCTGGGTATCGAGCGAAGATGGGATGTCGAACATCCGCAACTCACCACCAATGGCCTGCTTGCTTTTTCACAAAAGATCTGGGGCCATCAAGGATAGTGCCTCCCTTGGTGAGATCTATGCCGGAGAATCCACCAAGAACGGTCCACCAGTCCTTCCGCGCAATAGCGTCGGTTCATGGCAAACGCCTGTTGAACAATGGCACCGGCTTTGGCACAGAGCTGCATTCGGCTCATATACACAGATCCGATCGTAATCCACTGTTGATACTCTACGCCAATACGCCTTCATTGTAGGTCATTTAGCCAATCTCTTTCCCAACCATCCCTTCTCTTTCTTTTTCCCCTTCTTCTTTTTTTCCTTCATATCATTCTTGCATCTTAAACGTTACTCCCTGAAAGTCAACTTTCTTTTTGTTTAATTTTGTCGTTACAATCAGTTGCTTAGCATCCAGGATGGACTCCTCAATCGACCAAGTCGTACAACACTCGCGAGAGAGCAACCACGAACTCTCATTCTCGAGGCCTCGTGCGAACACCCAAGATACCAGCTACACTCCTCTTAGTTCATCCACAAGCAGCGAACGCAACAGTCTGGGTCAAATTGGAGCCGGAGAGCTTACACCAGCGCCGTCCAGAGAAAAAGAGAGGCCTCAAAATTCTACTTATGCTGAGCGACGACAGACCATCAGCGAAGGTCAAGATGAAAATCTTCCTGGTGTGATGGGGAGAGATGGCCATGCAGATTTCTTCAACCCCGAGATCTTCCAGATCGTTCTTAACAATCCAACTACGGCTCATCGATTCTTACGCTTTTGCCAATCTAGGGCATGTGGGGAGAATATGGAGTTCTTGGAAAAGGTATGTGCTTGCATGGATCCCCTGTCTCGAGAATCGATGGTGGCATTCTGTTCGAAACATCCACACTTTCCTTTTGCCGAAGCTATGATACTTCTGGGTTCGATTGTACGGAAGTGTGGATGATAGTGCTTGGAGTGGAGAGTTGTGCAGTAAAGATGAGTATTAACCACTTTCTTAGGTTAACCAATATCACCTAATGCTGGAAGATTTGACCAGATTGATGTCTGATATATACACCACCTATACCGCCATTGATGCTCCAAGACAAATCAATATACCTTGTCAGGTGACTAAACGCATTGCAAAAGATATTAACCACAGTAAACAAATTGTGGTCCCTGGCATGGAAGATATTTTCTTGAATGCTCAAGACCATATTGAAGCACTTCTCCGCTCCGAAATTTATCCTCGATTTGTAAAGCATCAGATCACAGCTTCGGCGGCACATGCTTTCAGTGATGACACTAAAAGATACGCAGGGTTGGGAGACTGCTTTTGTTTGACAGATCCAGCGTATGTTCCACTCATATAGTCACTTCAAATTCTAGAAAGAAAAAAATTGACTTTTTCGAAGTCGCGCAGATAACCCTATTGTATATGCCTCTGATGGGTTTGTTTCAGTTACTGGTTATAGCAGAACAGACATTATTCCTCGCAATTGTCGATTCCTCCAAGGCTCGCAGACAGACAGACAAGCTGTGGTACGCCTAGCGAAAAGCATATACTACGGCGATGAAACCGTCGAGCTCTTGCTCAACTATCGCAAGACCGGCGAACCATTCTGGAACCTACTATACTGCGCACCTCTATACGATGTCAATGGCGATATCTCCTTCTTCCTCGGTGGACAAGTTAATTGTAGCACCACCATCCACAGCTGCACTGATATTCTCAAGATCCTTAGTCTGAATGACGACGAGGATCGTGATGGCCTCTTGACATCCCAAAGTCTCTCAAGACCAGAGAGCATGAAAAGCAAGAGCTCTTCTGGCAACTTCAGCCAATCACATTCTACGAACAGCAAGACACGAAGCAATTTTTTCAAGGCCTTCACACGAGAGAAGCGAAACAAGGCGATGATGAAGATGAGGGATGAGGCGGGTATGGAGAACGAGTTGTTGGAGAAAGTGGGCCATATGAGTTTCAAGAACCAGATTGAGGCTTTCTACACGACTTACTCCAAAGTAAGTTCCCAAGAACAAGCCCACATTCGGAATAGGATGCTAATATTATCAGTATATCGTAGCTTCGTACTCCCCTACCAATGGCGACATGGTGATCAAACACTATTCCGGTGGCATCACAGATATGTTATGCACCAGGCCCGACGGCACCATCATCCCCATCTACAACAAGGACATATTTCGCGTATTGGCCGATCACACCAACAACTCACCATCTGCAACGCCCTCCTTCTTCCCCGGCAAGAGAACTGGTCCTGGCGTTCTTCCTAAGGGTTACAAGAGTGTTGTGCGGGAGAAGTTGAAAATCGGTGATGCGGTTAGTGTAGAGCTTAATTTGATTACGGCTCTGGATACAGGTGAGGAAGGTGAGGTGGTTGGTAGGGGCGAGCAGAGATATACTACGCATTGGACGCCGTTGAAGGATGAGAGGTCAAGGGTTGGATTGGTTGTCCTTACTATTGCACCGAAATGGTGAGCTGTTTTGGCGCTTATTGGAGATTAGCTTGCCTTTCGGGAGTTGGTATGATACCCAGTCATTCGCATTTGTATATGATCTAGATGTACCGTTATGCGTTATCTATATGATCTGAATTTCAAGAATTACTACCCTTTGCATTGCTAGTAACCGTTTCTGTGAGAACCTGAGATTGCACGAAAAATCATTGGCGGTACCCTCCTTACTAAATCGAAAGTGACGAGATATGATATGTAGAGCTTACCCTATATAGAGGTCTATGTCATTCATGCTCAATACCATACTTTCCTTGCGCCTTAACTGAGAGATGTCACCCAATATGCCAACCCTCAAGTCTCAGTTCAAGATAGCTGAGTAACGAATGTACTTCTATCGCCATCACTGCACTTGAACTAAGCCACACCCGTCACCACGGATACCTCACCCCTTCCCAGGTCCAAAAGCTGGCTTCCTTTTCCTTCCCAATACCATCCCGCCCCTTCTCCGCAATCACACTCAGCATACACTTCACACTCTCCGCAGCGCCTATCACATTCGGCACCTCCCAGGCTACCTCAATATTCGCCATATCAGTACTCACCTCACCCGGGTGTAGCGCAAGCACACTTGGAGCATTCGCACCTTTGAGACGCGACTGTTCCGCGTCGAGGTGCTGGGTATGTTAGTTTTGGCTTTTTGCGGAGACTGAGGGATGATGGGTGAAGATAATGTAACGAGAGAACAGTCTAAGTGGAAGAGAACCGGGTTTCCAGGAACATAAAAATCACTAAATGACAGAGTGAATCAAGGATTACTCACTCGAAGCCCTTGGTTTAAGGCTGCCTTGGAAGCTGCATACGCGCCGAACCCGTCTTCGTGCGGCATGAAGCGTGCTGTAGAGCCCGAGTCGCTGGAAATGAAGACGAGGGTTTTGATGGCAATATGGCGGAGAAGAGTAGCTGCCGTTACCAGCGGCCCTATAGTGTTCGTGTGGAGGTGATGCGCGAAAGCTGAAAAGGATCTGGAAGGGAGTTAGATATATCTGGTGAGTAGTATGGACTGAGACATTAGGGTTAGATTCAGTAGCAGACGTATAATAACCAGAAACAGGATATCCAATGACATGACCAAAATGCCATTCAAGCACATTAATCGTAGAAAGATAGAGTCATACTATCAGCATCAAGAGATATAGGAAATGAGCTGCACATACATTTCACTAATCCGATTCGGATACTCTAGCACCCCCGCATTAACCACTACATAATCCACAGCCTCAACACCAGTGTCCCGCAATTCCTGCACAAGCCGCTCGATGCTATGTTCGTCCGCAACATCACACTGCAGTGTCGTCAGCCGCTCATGATTCGCTTCTAAAGCTTCGAGCTCGCTGCCTGCGCGTCGGTAGGTCGCTGTCACGTGGTACCCTGCCGCCAGCAGCTGCAATGTGAATTCCAGGCCGATGCCTCGGGTGGCGCCAATGATCAGCCAGGTTTGTGGGGTCATCATCTTGCGAGGGGGGTTGGTGGTGGTGATGGTGATGGTGATGGTGATGATACTATGATATGTAGCGGTGGTGAGGGATGAATGGTGTGGGCGAGCTAGGAGTGGGGTGGTTTGAGATGGAGGAATGCTAGGGACATCACAACACTTCAACTTTTCGGTTTGCTCTTCGCCATGTCAGATTGGTGGTGGGCTTGAGCTTTGAAACGGCGGTAAATTGAGGTTGGAAGTGTAAAAAATGAGGAATCATTCGTCGTTTCAAAGCTGAGGAGTTGGCTTAAGAACTCGGTTCTGGAAACTGTGAAGTATGTGAATCTTTCATGCCTCTGCACCACAAAATTCCATCTGGAATGTTAAAAGTGTTTCTGGATATGATAGGCGATATGATTAATGAGTCCAGCATTGGTATTTTCAATCGTCATCATTTGTTGTACGCTACCTTACCTTTAGACTTGACGACCTCATCCGCGTCGATGGTTCCTAACGGCTAAAATCTTGAAACTGGACGAGACTCACGGGAAAGATATCAAATTGTAGCTATCTCTTTATTTTTTGTCTATGTATTACTTCAAGCAAGCTTAGGTAAGATGATCTAAAACATGACGAAAAGGGCGATATTGTAGGATATCGTCCACTTGTAGATAATTACAAGAATACAACGCTTTCCACAAATGCAAATATGATAGTACTTCTAGAATTTCATTTGAAGATGTGCAAGTCACTTGGTGAGCTTCTTTCAATACACTTCTTGGAGGCACTTTGGCGATGTGAGTTTGTTTGTCTTGAAATCGTTGTGTATCCCGAAGGTTGATACGAGCGTAGAGCTTCGCGAACAAATAACTACTACAGCAACAAACGCAGCTTTTAATTCCCGTCTTAGATCTGGATTCTATCATTAGATGTAAGTAAAAGTTCCCAAGATTTTCTGTCAACATTCACAATCTATCGTTGTAGATTCTCAAGTACGAGCACAAACAGAAGTCTAGCCTTAGCAACGACTACAAATACTTGTACACCAGCCTATCTATCTCCTCGACAGAGAATCACTACTAACATAATCAACATTTGGTGATGTGGTGGAATAGTGACAGGCTAAAACCTCTCAGTCGTATTGAAGTCCCAATCGTTATCGACAGTTTAAGCGTCATCGAACTGACTGTGATCGTGAGTGTGGAGGTCTCAATCGTCATTATACCCATCATCACCATCACAAGCTCCCTGTCAACAGTCAGAAGCAGATACGTAGACAAACAACAAAGCCATCCCCCCCATCACATCTTCAGGAAGGGCACATAAGCGCAATCACATCTGGCACCCATGAACAATTCAAGCATACAGTAGAAGAATTTCTATAACAGAAGCCCCCTATCTCATCTAACTACTCTTCCCCCCCCTCTCCCACAAAGAAGAAAAGCGCACGAAATCCCACAAAAAGAAGCTCGACCGGCAAGCGGAAGAAGATTCCTCCAAAGATCAATCAATACACAATCTCTCCTCCTCCCTCCCTCCATTTATGTCCGGCAATTTATATTCAAATAAAAGGATTAAGGCGACCATCATCTTTTTAGAACACTCCAACACAATGATTTCAGAACATTTCACATCTGCTCTTCCTCTACCACCTTCTCCTACTTCCTTCCTTATTGTACTCAACACAAACACAAACACGTCTCCATCAGACAGGTATAAAAAGTCCTCATAAAAGAGGTTTGACAAAATAACACGAACCAAATGCCGCCGAGCAACCAAAAGACAGAAAAAGAACATCCGTGCTGCAAAAGAATCGAACAAATGATCGTGGTACCCTCTTAGGTACCGCAAAAGATTTACAGCCCACACATGTCGCTCACAACCTGTGACACATCCAAGGCCTGAAAATGACAGCCATAGAGATTAAACATTTTGTCGTCTCAGGTAGAGGGGGAAAGAGGGGGGTATCAAGAATAGAAATGTACAGATCAAGGAAAATGAGTTTCAGACAAAGAAAAAAAGAAGAAAAAAAAAACAAAGGACGTAGAAAAAAATAAAGGAAGTGAAAAGATAGCTGTCCAGGAAACTTCGCCACATCATCATCATTCGCTCATGTAGTTGCCGCCTAAATCAAATACGCCTCGCCAGGGTTCTAGATCGCTTTGCATAAAGATAGTACTCCATAATTGTGAGTTGCATTTTACATGGCTTGACCTGGGGTAGGTGGGTGGTAGTTGTCTTCAGGAGCGGAGGTGACAATGGTTGGGATGTTTGATGCTTGTGGGTTCATTGGGCTTGGACCTGGAGGACCTCTTGGTTGTTGAGCGTTGTTGACCGAAGGGCTTCTTGGTCTACCTTGAGGACCGTTTGGACCGGGGGAAGCTGGTCGACCGTTTTGTGGGAAGCTAGGACCTTGTGGACCTCTGCCGCCGTTTGGTGTCATTGGACGTTGACCTTGTCCCATTGGTGGTGGACCTTGAGGACCTCTACCACCATTAGGAGTCATTGGGCGACCCTGGTTCATTGGAGGACCTTGACGACCATTTGGACCTGGACCTGGGGGACCACGCATTCCTGGTGGTGGGGGACCACGTTGACCTGGGCCGCCTGGGCCGCCTGGGCCGCCTGGACCGCCTGGACCACGAGGACCACCTTGCTGAGGACGAGGTTTAACTGGGCGAGTTGACAGGCAAGTTCTCGGAACAACACCCTGCTTGGAGCGATCGAGTCGGATACAGAGAGCCTACGAGAGGGTTAGTATTAAACAAGTACCGGGAATCTTCAAGGAAAGCTTACCCATCCATCATCATATTCATGTAAGAGGCGAATCAACTGGCCGGCCTTCAATTCTAGTTCGTCCTCCATTGATGGGACGAAGTCGAGTTGGACGCGATGGACCGCAGAATTTGGTGGACCTCCAGCTTGAGCGATAGCAGCACCACTAGCTGAAGCAATTTGAGCATCAGGGTGGGCAGAGTTCATTGAGAATTCAGTTCCGGTAGGAGAAGCTGGACCATGAGCGACGTTCTTCTGGGTGAGATCAATGCCTGGACCAGTGTTGATACGCTGTGAAGCTTTGCGAGTAAGACCACCAGCGGCTGCACCGGCAACAGCACCGGCCGCAGCACCACCGGCCGCAGCCATAATGACCTCTCCACCTGGTGTGACAGTTTGAACCATAGCTGGACCGTTAGTGTTTGGAGAATCGAGAGCCGCCTGGTTTCCAAAGGGATTGACAGCTGGCTTTTCACTCATCGGGCTCGTTTGAGCCATTTGTGGTGCGCCGGTGTTGAGCATGTTAGCCTGGCTAGCACGTCTCTCACCAAAGGGATTCAGCTGAGTGACTGGACGAAGACTGAGACGTGGTGCAGCTTGAGCAGCTCTGCGCTGGCTTGCAGCTCTGGCGGCTCCGGAGAAATCAGCATTTCCACCAACCTTATCATCGTCCAGACGTTCGCGCTCAGCTGCCTTCTTGCGCTTCTGGATCAACAGATAAACGCAAGCCAAGATAGCGAAGATACCGAGGAGAATACCAATAGCCAGACCGGCCTTTCCTCCAGTGCTCATACCACTGGAAGTTGTTGTAGTATCGATCGAAGAGGTGGATGTGGAGGCAGCCGCCGATGCTGTACTACTCTTGGTGCTTTTTGCGGCGGAGGTTGTCAAGGTAGTGCCAGATGCAGTAATCACAATAACTGAGCTGGTAGCAGATGTAGTTGCGGCCGAGGATGAAACCGAGGATGTTGTGGCAGCACTAGACTTGCTTGTCGTCGTAGCAGATGACTTCTTTGTAGTTGTGGCTGTCGAGTCTGAGTCCGAGTCGGCTGAGGTGGCGGTATATGCTGGGTTTGACCAGGAAACAGTATCGCCATTGATGACAGCAGTGACCCAAGCAGGTACAGTGTAACTGGAAGCAGATGTGGTGGCGGCTGCGGAGGTCACTGTCACTTCTTGGACGACAGTCGCGACATCTTGTGTCTGGACAACTGGTGCAGGCTCTGGGAGCGCATGACGGCGCGCATGCCTATGTTCGAGGTGGTGATTGTTCGACATCGCTTATGATTTGTCGATGAATAGGATCGATGAAGGAATGTCGAATTTTAGATGTTCCGTGTATGTCCTGATACAACGGATAATCAGACTATGGCGAGGTTGAGGGCGAGGTCGAGATCGAGGTCGAAATATCGCGACGGATCGGAATAGTGATTATGGATTGGGATTGGGATTTGGGATTTGGGATTATTCTTTCAAAGAAGGTTGATGAGCAGATTGCGCTTGGGACCAAAGACTGGAATGAGAAACGGCTTAGATTTTCATTGGATGTCGGTATCTGAGCGTAAGGAATGTAAATAGTCACTGGGTGGACTAATGAACGTGGATATAAGTGCAGAAGATGTCGTCGATGAATGAGGGCCGACGATGAATGATCTGGTATTATTTGATTTGCTGGTATTAGTCCTTGATTGGCATTTGTCGATGATGGCACGACGTTTTGAGTTGACCGTGGACTCAGTCGTAGGAGAGAATGACGACGACGAGGTTAGGAAGGAGAAGAGAAGAGAAGGGCGTGAATGGGTTGAAGTGCAAGTAAGATGTGGTGGTGGTGTCGAGTGTCGGGCCATTAAGTTGGGGTGGAGCCGTAGAGTGAGTCGAGTCCGGTCAGTCCCTGGAGGAGGAGGAGGAGGAGGAGGAGGAGGAGGGAGTAGCTAGTTAGTAGCTAGTGAGTGGGTGGGAAGATGTGGGAGGTGGGAGGAGTTGAGGGCAATGAATGGACGAGTTAGAGTGTAAGCGTGATGTGTGTGGGACAAGGATATGAGTGCACCATACCATAAGATACCATGTATGTTTGTTTGTATGTATGTATGTATGTATGTATGTATGCATGTACATATGTACCTTTACCACCCATTGAACTGTATGTATGTGTGTGTGTATGCATGTTTACAAGTACCTACATATACTGCCTACATATACTGCCTACATACATACATACATACATAAACAATGTAGAAAAATAACTTGGCGCCAGGAACAGGCAAGTAACCTTAGGTAGGTAGTGATTGGACCGGGTGTTTAGTGTGGCACCTTGTACCTGAAAGTGTATTCCGGTACCTGGCCAATGGGCTGTGCACCTACCACTGAAGATGATGCAGTTTGCTGCAGGTACGAGACTCATGTGTGTGTGTGTGTGTACATATCACCATAGCCATACCAACATACATACATAATAAGGTAATATATAATAATACATGATAAGGTAATATATAATAATACATGTCAAGGTAATATATAATAATACATAATAACACATGATAACCGAATCTCAGTTCATTCATCTCACTACCATCAATATAGCCAACCGATGTGCATACTTGTGCAATGTCGGTCATCATTCCCCCTCATTTAAAGCTCCCAGTCAAGTCTGTCTTCTTCTCTTCTGTACTACTTCGTATTTCCTATTGCAGTCATCATATATCTTTCTTGCTCTACTTTCCACTATCCACAAGAAATACGGTATATACATATATCCATTGGCACATACATACAAACACAGTACTGTATAACGACATACCCATGGGCAGACGCTCCCCGGCAATTAAACACCGAAGACTAGTCTCATTAGACGTAAGCTCGGACTCTGTTTCGATTATCAACGATTGTCAAGCGCCTACTTATGTACTTCACCCACTTCACCCACCTCATCCACTTCACCTTTGCCCACTGGTAAACAGTATGTATGTTTTCACCACACGGACAAATAAATCATTCAGACATGGTGATAAAGAAGACGCCTTCATCCTTCGCGCGAAACAAACAAGGCTGAGAGAGGAAGAGCCAGGTCATCATATTCATCCCTCTACTACATTTCAATTGAACATTTTCACGTACATACATCAAACATGTACAAGCACCAGACATGCATGGTCCGGACTGTATACAATCTGCACTCTGCAGTCTGCAGTCATCAATTGCAGCATGAGATGACCACAATTATTCAATGCTCTTGGTCATTCATACAAACATACATACATAGGTACATACAAGAACATATACACCTGAATCTATCTACCTAGCTATCTCTCTCTCTCTCTCTCCGCTTCTTCCCTTCTCTATCTTCCTCTCCTACTCACTCACCCTCTCACTCACTCTTCTTCTCTTCAAAGTGTAATCCCCACTGATTCGTCACTTTGAAGTAAAAAGTGAGAAACTCCCCGGAAATTACAACTTTCCAGGGAGTAGTCCCTCTGTCCCTTCTGTTCCTCCTTCCCGTTGTTGGCATTGTGATAGGTAGGACTTATCGATACCATCGCCAAATTGTACAAGGGTGACAATGATGACAAGGGTTCTCGCTCTTTGCCTCAACGTGCTTAACCACAAGTGAATATGGTTCTTCTCGCTCTTTTCGCCCTCTTTGCCCTTCTCATTCGTTCACACCCTCTTGTCCTGATGGTGTGCCTCTTTCTACCTTGAAGACTTCAGATAAGTCATTTCCATCATCTCATCGTTCAGCCATATCGTGTCTGGACCATTGTGAGTACGACAACAAATACAATTAATAGAAGAAATTACTACCCGACTTTGTACTCAGGTAATAATATCCTCCGTATCCATACCTTTAAGGCAATTAATTACTTTTTGAACCAATCCCCGCAGGCCAACCTCAACACACCAAAAAAGATATTTAACATCATACTCAATCGCGCCCACAATTTCACTGAGCAGGGAAGAGTACCAGAACAGTGACTTGCATCTCCTAATACAATATTTATTTACTCCAAATCTACAAAATCTTCATGAAACAGAACAGATCACCAATTCCCTTGTTGACTTTCCCTATTTTTCCCCTTCTTTTCCTTCTCCATCTATCTACTTTTTTGCGTTTGCGCAATCACACTACAAATTATCACCCAGCGATCTACGCTCTCGATCAAATCCTCCGGAAAGAAAACAAAACAAAACCAAAAAAAAGATGTCGCGCAGGAGCGTTGATGCGAAAAATCCTCCAGTAAGTCCGTGCAAATTGCCATGCGGACGCGGTGCTTTGTAAGTACGAGCAGAGAACACAGCACAGCACACAGCACAGCCCGAATAAGGCACAAGAGAAGAGACCTTCTCATTTCTCATGGCCACACCCACACAGCAATTCGCCATCCACAACCGTAATTCTCCCACCAACACCCACCACACCAGCGCCCGAGAATCACCATCCAGCATGCAACCCCCCTTGTCGATTCTCCGGATAATCACAACAAGATCCAAGGTACCGGCCAGCATTAGAACCGAATTGAATTGAAGACAGAGAAGAAAAAGAAGAAGAAAACAATAGGTCAATCTACATACAGACTTGCTTGTAGATGTACAAGGATTACCGTATCCTTGGCCCACAGGCTACACGCAAACCCGCAAGGAAAGGCAACGCATGCATAGCCAGCTCGATTCCGGAAGCGACAACGAGTCCGAACGAAGGCTTGGCATCCAGCGACCTCGACAAGACGAAACGCTCCATCCTGCAATTCCGCGCGTGCGAACGTAGATCCTTCGGACGTGCAATTTCCTCACGCTGCAGATCAGGGTAACGTGACCCCATAAATCCTTCATCTGTTTTACAAAGGCATGAATTTTGGCCCGGCGGGAGGGAGGGGTTCGTGAGTGTGAATGAAAGGGAATGAATATCGCGTAGGGTGGGATCGCATGGTGATGGGGAACACTTATTTCTTGGGTTTCTTTGGTTTCTTTGGTTTCTTTGGATTTCCTAGGCGGTATTTCCCATGTGTTTGAGGGAGGGGTTCCACATGGTACTGTACATACATACGGGCAAGCAAGCTCTTGAGACGTCAGATTGAGGAGCTGCGGGTAGAGGTCATGAACGCTCTCACTGTATGTATTTCATAATCACTTTTTCAGACCGCGCGAAGGACACGCGCAAAAGATGCATAATAATGGTTCATTTGATCATACAGGCCATCTCTTACTAGCCATTACCGCACCAGTCTCAACCTTCCTCATCTCCTCCTCAGCAGCAAGATCCTCCTCATCAGACGACGACTTAGCCTTCTTGCTGCGCCGAGCAGCAGGAGCAGCCTTGGTCTTCTTGTTGCGATCGATAGATTCCTGCAATTTATCGGCGCGCCAGTCACACGACTCGGCGAAATCGCACATCTGGCATTTGAATGCCTCCTCCTCGACCACGCCCACAGCCTCGCGCTTGCCCTGCCACCACTGCAGCCCGAAGTCGAGGTACAGCTGGAGCACGCCGCTGTCCATGGGGAATGTCTTGACGCCTAGGATCTCGCCGTCGCCGCGCCCGCGGTACTCGACTTTCAGGACGTCGCCGAGTGAGGAGCTGCCGGATGGTAGAGTGAGTGAGTACTCGCGCAGCATTAGATCCCATAGTTGTCGTAGTGAATTGTGCGCAAGTAGCATTGATAGTGAGTCTTGACTGGAACCTATTTCGTCCGCTGAAAAGGAGTCTTCATTTAATCCTCCAATCTGCGCAAGAAATGAATCTGTAAATGGCTTGTCGGCATCCACTCTCCACAGAGTCTCGAAGACACCAAAGTCTACCTGGCCCTCAACAAGTTCGCGCAGTAGATGGTGATAGATCATGAGCTGCATCTTCGTCGGTCGAAAGGCAGCTTGGTTTGGCAGCTTTTTGCTAGCCCGAGTCTTGATATCGCAGATATAGACCTTTTCCGTCTCAGATCTTCTGCGACTCCTCTTTGTGTTATCCGCAATAGATGTATCCTTCGTAGCCTGGAAGAACTCCTCAATAGTCGCCTGGTCCGCCGCTGGAGCACTCTTCGCCTCAACGGCATTTTTAGCAGTCTCCTCTTCGAGCTCAACGTCAGGACAAATATTCGACAGCTCATCTATAATGCCCACAACAGGAACACCACTGACTGTTCCCCAAACCTCCAACTCCCTCGTAAGGCCCGTCTCCCTTAACGTACGCAGACCCTGAATAACATTCCACACGCGCAAGCCCCACGCATCCTCACGCGTCTTGATCTCCACCTTAACAACAGTATGCACCTGCTCCTCAAGCTTCTTATGCACCGCACTGCCCGCCTTCATCATCGGCGTAGCCTTCTTCTTGCCAAGCTTACTCCGCAGTGTGAACCAGTACTCCATCTCGCACCACGCGGGCGACACCAGATCCGTCACCGTAAGCCCCTTATGCTTCGCAGTCCGGAACCGCTCAAGAGGTGTCCGAGTATCCTCCTCGTCTTCAGCGCTCGCCTCCTCTCTACCACCGACATCCATCAAGCGCGTTGCGGCTTCTAGACGCGTCTACATCAGTCAGAGCCGTCCATCAAAGAGAAGAGCAAACTTACGCTGCGCGCCATCCGCGCGTACGATCGCCGCTGAATCGGAATCCATATCGACGTCGACATCGACATCGACATTCCCCTCATCATTCCCCCTCCCCAACACGCGCGCCCCACGACCAACGAACCCCTCATCCCTCACACTCCCACGCTCAAAATCCTCAATATCGTAGACCGGCGCACGCCCTCCGCTTTGCGCCGCAACGGGAGGCAAGGTAGCGATGATGCGCTCCAAGATAAGGTCTTCCTCGGGCGAGAAATCAGAGCCGTAATCACTGCTGTTCGAGGTGGACTGGGATCGCTGTTGCGCTGAGCTGATGGAATTCGCCATCAGGTTTTGCCGCTTTATCTTGGCTTCATCGTGCTTTGCGTGCCGGTGTTCTTGCACTGACGTGTGTGTCGTGTGTTACCTCGTCATTGATTGGGTAGCGCGTTTTCGAGGCGGCTGAGTTGCGCGGTGTCACGTGATGGTTCGTATTAGATGGCTCTTGAGTTGGGAGGATTGCTTTTGCAAATATTTAGGACGTGTACGAGGATTGGATGTCGTTGGCTGTTGAAGTCGTAGATGCTATTTGATTTTTTTATTAGTTTCTTGATTGTTTGTGCAGCTTTCTCCTGTCTTTATTCTCTACTTATCTTCAACAAGTTCTCTCTTCTCTCTTCTTGTGTCTTAGTATTATAGGCTATATTATCATCAAGATGGCTTTCTGGCTGTTGTGTTCTTCTTGAAATTACTTCATGGGTTTGCTTTGTAGTTGAGTACTTGATGAACGAATTCTCTATCATGTAGCACTTGCTCCCTCTCGAGTCTCGAGATGCTCCTGTTCTGAAGCATGATATATGATATTTAGTACAAAAGAACTCCATCTTGCCTTTTCTTTCCAATTCAATACCCTTGCTTCTTAAACATACCTCACTATGTGCTCCTATAAAATCAAGGCTCATACAGATTGACTCTCAGAATTATTCGTTCTTCTATCATTGTCAATCGTTCTATCGTCGATCATCTTACTGTCTTTCGTTCTGCTATTTGCAGGAATTCACTTGCTTATTGCTAAACAAAAGTCGGTACTTGAACGACCAATACGTGTTCTGTCTATCCGATCTTGTTCAACCTTTTCCTTCTGATTCAATATATTTTCCACTATAACAATTCTCTATGTAAATAAACCGAAATATTAGGCTCGGAAGATAATGAGGCACCTAATCTTTTGGAAAAGTCGCATCATATTCTGGAGTCTTGTTTGCTTCGGGTTGATCTCTTCGGTTGCAAATTCCTCAACTTTGAAATCGTACTTCAACAATCACCCTTCTATACCTCCTCATTATTCGTCCCTAATATCAGGTGCATAACTAGAAATGCATCTAGCACTACAAACTCTTGAAGTCTCAGACAGATAAGCGTTCCTACAAGTACTCGAACTTGTACGTCTATCTCTAAGAGATTTAGGCGTTGTACCTTGACCTCTAACGCGTTTTGTTGTACGCGACAATAACTTGCAACCATTAACTTCAATACCACCACGAACACTTAATGACTTAAGAATGACCCAAACTTCACAACTCATCGAAACTTTAGCAGGTCGATCGTGTGGATAGGTAGTAGAAACGCTCCGAGTTTTTTGTGTACATCCATTCGTGGAGGCATAAAATAAAACGCGTAGTGTTTGTCCTATTTAACACTTTTGAAGCAACATCTACCTTTACCGTCACTTCACCGTTCCAGTACGATATAACGACGACATACCTTCAAGAACTTACCGAATCGAGCGTTTTAAAGGGTACTGGAAGTCTCTGAAGTCTCTCTATA
Organism: Allantophomopsis cytisporea; assembly: GCA_024752435.1. Taxonomy (NCBI): domain Eukaryota; kingdom Fungi; phylum Ascomycota; class Leotiomycetes; order Phacidiales; family Phacidiaceae; genus Allantophomopsis; species Allantophomopsis cytisporea. The sequence goes on from CP103036.1 coordinate 861,530, forward strand.
TTCGTGTAGTGTTGGTAGCGCGTTAGAAGGGGGATTTCTTGTTCTAATCGTCACTTTCGAAGACAGCGTCCCAACGTTCCATTATCATCACCTGAGCGATTAGAGACGACTAAATCACCTCAAACCTTCAAGAATCTAATAAGACGAAAATCATAACTGATACTAGAACCGTTCCGAGCTTTGTAAGTTGATTCATTACTAGTATTTCACAACAAAACGCGTCTTCCTAAAATACTCGTCACATTCACTAAGTACTTCAACATAGAGACTACTCTTTTCAACAAGCATATCGATCAACCTAGCTCCTCAAACTTCTACACAAAGAGCATGAAGCTGTTTTGATACCTTCTAGTCATCAAGATGCCCCCACGAAGTGGCTATCTTAGATACTTGAGCACCTCAGTACTCGGCGCATCCTCAGTGGATGGCCAACCCATTGTACCTGACCGCCAGTCAGAAGACAACTCGAGTGCCCATTCAGGAAACCAGTCAAGTGGCTCATCAATGTCAAAGATTCTCAAGAAATTTGTGAAGAAATTCCTTCTGAGGGTCCGAGGCCCGGCTCCAGCCTATAATGATAATGAGGGAGTCGAAGTCGGAAACGGAAGAAGATGCCACATAAATTTGGTAGACTGCCGCCTCCCAAGCTACTTTGAAGCCATGAGAGATCTTCCACCACCTTACGAGCACCCATTGCAAGGCTCTGAACTGATTTGGTCGCTAGCCGATTTGGCGCTCGAGCCCCATGAACTTTCCAATACATATTATGGAGATGGGATTGACTATCGTGCATTACTCAGAATGGCACAGGTTGAACGCTCCTTCCACTGGGCTTATGAAGACTGCAAGTATATTCCACACTGACAATAGCAGCAGTAAAGCTGACTCTTACAGACTTTCGTCGACGTTATGGCATCAATGATGAAACTCTCCGCGCTTGGGCTGATCCAGATATCCGACGTCATGCTCAAACCGCTGTCATGAATCTTCGTCAAGCCAATTTTCGCAGGGCTCGTACACGCTTTGCTGCGGAGTGTTCGCCTGACTTGGTTGTACCTGCTTCAACTCCATTACCACCATCGCCGCCTCCCCGTAACTACAGTCTTCCTCGCCGTATCATATGGGGTTCTGCATTTTCCTCCTCAAGAGACATACCTCGACCAGCTACACCCAGACCACGCCCAACTCCTCTTTCAGGACAGTTCAGCGAGTATCATGGGCATTACCATGCTTTGTAACTTGGGTTGATAGCAAAATTGTATGCCAAAAGTCAAGTTTGCAAAAAGTAGGCCTTGTACGTACAAATTCTGTGAATCTTTCCCGGACCATCATCTAACTATGATATAGGTGCTTCTTCGAGCTTGTCGGTGCTTGGAAATTTTGGACTCAGCTGCTTCGTATATTGGGTGTGCTACTTGTTGCTGTTCAAGCACTCAGTCAATTGCAATCATAGCAGCCCATCACACGGTGCCCTGATGCGGATTGATGTTTGCATTTCAGTGGAGGTTGCCACGGATATTTTGAGAAGTACTGAGAGCAATTGCACGTAATGAAGAGCAGATGTAATAGAGAGAAGAATAATGAAATACCAGTTGTTTTGCTACCGAACGTTGTCTATAAAGGTATCTAGACAACGCCGAAACTTGCCTTTGAACGCCATCCAATGCCTGATATCTTCTGAACACACCCGAAATGCCATCGCTGAGAACGCCTATAAGCCAATCATCAATTGAAGCCACCCAACGGTGCCTGTTTCTTCATTTGCATCCTCCGTATCGCAAGGTGCATGGTCTTGCTATCAAAACTTTTAGTCTTAGGATCCCATGCTGCCTTAACATCCACCACAAGCCAAGCTCCAGGTGCATCAAGTTCGACTAGGCCAGACACAAGAATGGCGCCTCTTGGGGGGTAAGAGCGGGCATTTTTCCAATTCTTTAAAAAGGTAACTGTGAACGCTGTGAGGGCATTCCTGGTATGCATTTGCATTGATTTCATGATACCGACCTGCAGAGAGTCCTTCGATTCACCTTCGGTCTGGCTAGAGGCTGCAGTAGGACTTTCCGGTACAGTCTTGACTGCTGAGGATTCCGAGAACGTTCTTGGTGTCCCTGTGGTACCGGAAGATTCGTCACCCTTTCCGGAACTTATGACTGGTCTTTTCGCATGCTTTGCCAATATCGACTCAAATGAAACTTGCGGTGCGGACTGCATACCAAAGTATTCGCCGACCGCATTAGCATTTTGGTTCAGTAAAGTTTTGCTGAAGCTCCAGAAAGATTGGCCAAAAGCAGACGGCCACAGTGCCTGCCTCAATTTAAAGACGGTTTCTGAGTCTACGGGCATAGTAGTCCAAGCTATAAAATCGTCCCCAATCTCAAGTCTAGAAAACAGATTAGTAACCTCAAACGTTCCAGATACACTAGGGACACTTACCCAGATCTTTCATATTCTGGAGGAGGTATAGGCGGGAAGTCAATGTCCAACCAAAATCGCCGCAGCTTCATATTCTTTCCACATCTCATTTTTAATAGAGGGTGCTTCTCACATACTCCTTTGACAAGATTGGCCAAATCGAGTCGCACAGCTTTTCCCTGTTCTGGATTCTTCGAGAATTTGACATATTCTTTCCACTCTGGGTCGCTCGCTTTGTAAGGTCTTGGCACAATCTGCTGGGTCGTACCAGGGAAAGGGATAAAAAATGAACCCTCTTCCTCTTCTTCCAGTTGCTTCCTCGTCTCCTCATCTAGGTTTTTGTCTAGTTCATTTGCGGCTCTTTCGAGAGTTGCCAAAACGGTTTTATCAAAAGCATTGTAGCATAGCAATGACATGCAAACGAAACCTATCATCGCCCTTGGATAAAGTTAGCCTGTGGTCTTTGGAAATATATTGCGTAATTCCGAATCTCGGACATGGTGAATAGACTAGAAGGGGGGATAAAGCGCGCGAGTAAGTCAGAAGAGTTGCGCATATATACCTTGGTCGAATCCGGCGTTGTCGGAATCGCACTCTTTGTATATTTTGTGCAAGTCCATGCTGTGCTTGTGATTGTATTCGTAGTGGAAGACGAGCGACAGAAGGGACAGCGACTCTGGCTCTGAGCTTGGAGAACATGATGGAGAGCGCGACAAGGCCCGCCTCACTTGGCGGACCTTGAGTTTGATGTGGAGAAGATTTGGTGGTGTAGTTGTATGAATATGTTGCTGAATATCAGCACGATACAAAATAGCGATCAACAATGTATTCTGGCATAAGTTGAGTAGATGTGATTACGGACAATATTCTTGATGCAGATGAAGATGGAAGGCGGCGACGGCACTTCCCGCTTGGCCTCAGTGCTGGTGGTGGTGGTCATCGGTCTAGCAAGCGACAATTACATCTACGGTATCACGACAAGCTTCGATAACAGCATAGCTTCGTCATTTCGAAAGCCAAAACAAAATGAAGCTCTCGACAAGCTTGCTTGCCCCCGCGATCTTCGGTGCAGCTTATGCAGCATCGGAGAACGCCAAAGTCTTCTTATTCTCTAACCCAGAATTCCCCAAGCAATCCCGCTCGCCAACTCTATCTCCAGACGCCGCGGCCCTCGTCATTGCACAGAGAGTCGGCGTTTCTCAATATTACAATCTGGATGATGCTTCCGAGGTCACCTTGAGCCACATTAATACCTTTGGCGGACCCCGGCCGCAGCTTTTCGGAAATGACTTTACAAATGCTATCCGGCCACAGTTGGTCCTCATGGTTGATGGAGTAAAGCAGCCATTGACTACACTGGACTATGTCTCTCCTGCATTTTACATTTCGACTCCGCCATCGAAGATCTCGAACAAACGCTTCGTTGGTGACCTCAGAGAACAAATAGGTAGTTATTCGGTCGCACGAGAGTGCTCCTTCGAGGACAATGTCAACCCACTCATGACTGAATGCTGGAATGGTCTAACGAATGTCCTCTACCTTGATGTATCACAGGTAAGCTATGAAAGATTCCTTAGGGATGAATAATACAGTTGAAGACTAATCAATTACTAGGATTCCCAGATGTCCAATCTTGAATATATCCAAAAAGAGGTGCTTCAGCAGGTCAGACAGGATATCTTAGATGTTATGATTATTGTCATGCCAACTGTCAGCTTTTCTTCGGGCTCTTCCAAGAGTCTATACGGCGCCTACGATGTCCCTTCCTCCAAGCTTAGTCGAAGACAAGCCGAAGAGCCAATGACTGTCAACAGCGATACCACTTTCCAGGAAACTTCGCAGCCATCCGTCAAGGTTGCCGAACCGGTCACTTACGCCAATTCTTCATCCCGTCCAGCTCTTCTTCCAGTCTGCTTTGCTTCTCTTAAGGCATGCGAGTCTACTACAAATAGCTGCTCAGGACATGGAGAGTGTACCTTAAAGTATGGCCAAGAAGGAGAGACTGAAAAGGACAAGTCTGCCTGCTTCGCCTGCCAATGTAGCCATACCATCATCCATAACAATGACACGGCAAAGACTTTCAAGACTGTGTACTGGGGCGGACCAGCCTGCTCCAAGGAGGATATCAGTGGACCTTTCTGGCTATTGGCCATTTTCAGCGTCGTGTTGGTTGGATTGGTGACATGGGCTATTGGCATGATGTTTGCCATTGGGGAGGAGAAGTTGCCAGGTGTTATCGGAGCTGGTGTTTCCGGTCCTAAGGCGAGATAAGTGTGTTATAACATTGGTGTGGAGCAGATTCTGTATGGCTTTGTTGGTAGCTCATAGCTGGCGTTTGTACGATGGTATTGTTACAAAATGGAAATGTACTTAGACATGAAGTGCGGGACTCTATTACAGTGAGGTCACGTTTGCAAATAAGTAGGAGAATAGTAGAGTCATCTAAAGTTATTCGTTGATTTTCATTGTCAGGTCCACACTAGCCAACATCATTGACTTGTGTAGGATTTATTGGTGTACTTCCAAAGCTTTCCAACCCTCTATCGAGTGCAATTTCAGATGGGTCTATCGACGCATCATTTCCCTGCATTAGGATATCTGTATCCACAGGAGGCGCTCCAGTATCAGCTCTCATGGCCGTATATCTATCACCGGCCTCCTTCAATAATCTCTGAACCTCCGCCTCCCTTGCCAAAATGCTGTCTTTTTCAGCTTTTAGGCCATGCACTTTCATCTTCTCAACCTTCAAGGACATCTCCATTTCATTCATAGTCCTTTGCAATTTCTCCAGGCACTCATTCAGATTTGGAAGAGCACCAATCTTTGGGGGCGCCTCTACGCCTCCTAGGGACCGGCTGGATTTGTTCTTCTTCAGCCCATCCATGCCAGCTCTGGTTTGTGCTGCTTCATAGGCCGCAATACGTTCGGCCTCGGAGTCATTCGAATCATCCGAGGAACTGCCTTCAGCTTCATGAATCATATTCGCCATTTCAGCACGCTTCTTTTTCTTCTCCGCTTTTTCAGCTTTCTTTCCCAAGGATATCCTTCCATCGTCTACAAATTCATCGAAGCCTTCTCCCAAATCCTCATCTTCTCGGACTAGCCGTGATTCAGGTTTCTTCTTTCGTGGCAGTAACGAAACCTCCCCATGTCCATCATCATTCAAAGATATAAAATCCGGCTCATGAGCCATCCGTGCACGTCGCTCCTTCTTCTCCCTGATCTCTGCCTCGGTAGGTATAACTGAAGCCCCATTGCGAATCAAGCTTGAGCCAAACTTTTCTGCAATGTTGTCGACAATCATGGCGCCTTCAAGTTCAGATGGATCAAGACTTGTTTCATCCTCAATCTCCACATGCAAGTCCTTTGGTGTAGTTGGTGTTGAGCTCTTCAATTCGTTCAAGTAATCCTTAGAATACGTCGGTCGTTCCTCATCATCCTCCCCTGTCCTAATAGAAAGATTTTGTACACCTGGCAAATTCTTCCGCACAGCATTGTTCTCTATGACTCGTCTCCCCAAGCCAGTTTTCTTGGGTGTAAACACTTCTTCATCTTCTAAAGACTCAGCAGCGTCACCTGAGATAATTTCGCCAGGTCCAAACGATAATCGCGAGGATGGTTTCTTCTTCTTTGCAGCAGTAGACCCGAGTTTTCCTATGCCAAGCCTTGGAGCGCGTACCACAGCAGGTCCATCATCGTCGGGATCATCTTTGTTTATTATGTCGTCTGTGCCATCATCGAAGACTATACTCTGTCGCAAATTGGATTTTCTAAAGGGCTTTCGTACAGCGCTTGTAATTTTGGGCGTCGGAGATTCTAAAGTCGCCTCGTCAGCCGGCTTCTGGATATCAGCCTTGCGCTTCTTGTTTTTGATGTCATACATACGCTGTGCTGTGGGTTCTGCGCCAGACGGAGCGTCGTTCATAACCTCATCCTCCTCGTCCACCGCAATCTTGCGAGGTTTTCGCTTCGACCCAAACGCTGACTTCATTGTGACGCTTTCCTCAGTATCCGCCAAGTATTTGACGTTGTGCAATCAATGTCGTCGTCGGGGAGTTTTGTTTGAAGATAGTAATTGCGTAGAAGTTATTTGCACGTGATATCAAACTTCCTATAACGCGCTTGCTGCCTTAGCGCCCGCGACGAGGAAGCGCGCCTGGATAACTTTATCACAAAGGTCTCGTGGAGCTTGACGTCGTTGAACACATCCCACATATCGCAAACATGCCTCAAGCTCAGCCAGAGCTGAAGAAGGTACGTCCAGCTCTTCCCAGGTCTTGGGACCCTTCCGAATACTCATGTATCGATGTACACAATTGCAAAGCTCTGCAATTTGCGAAGCTCGCATTCTGGAATCGCACAAGTGATCATAGCTGACTTATGTACAGTACCTCGACAAGAGGCTTTTCGTCCAGCTTAACGGAAGCCGCAAGGTTATTGGTGTCTTGAGAGGTTATGATGTTAGTTTAGGTCTCGCGACATACAAGGCTTGGCTAATGATTACAGGTTTTCTTGAACATTGTGTTGGACGATGCTGTGGAGGAGAAGGACGGTGGAGAGAAGATTAGACTTGGCATGGTGGTATGTTCAGATCCTGTAGTTTCATTCTTTGGGAAATAAGGGCTAACGTTGACCTTACAGGTCATTCGAGGAAACTCAGTCGTCATGCTCGAGGCATTGGAGAGAATAGCACCAGAGAGACCACAACCAATGAGAGATTAAGGGTTTCACGAAGGATGATTCAATCTGGCAAACGGTGAAAGGAACCAAAAGTTGCATTTGGGATTGGCGTCCACAGGCGTTACATATCAATAAGATATCAAAGGATACAAAGCCAGCACTTTTTGAGGCAGTTGAGGTTTTGGATTTTGAAAGTGAAATAATTACTGCTCCAATTGCTCTTTCCACTGTTCCTCTTCAAAGCCATCCATCATAGCGCCTTGGAACTCTTTAACCCATTCCTTAATACCACCTTTCAACACAAAAACCTTGACATTTGGGCGTGGCATGAATTTTGCGACATCATCGATATAGTCTTGAAACCAGCTTGCACAACGAGGCCCGCGTCCTGAAGATGATCCTAAAAGTCTATTAGAAACAGCACTATAATTCTTTGAAGCCTAGAAACATACCACAGTAGAAGACCACCTTGTCAATGCCAGCTCTCTGGCAAAGATCAAGCAATGTCTTGCGAGACTGATAAAAGCTTTGCGCTGGTAGGTTTATAGAAGTTCTAATTGTACCTCCCTGTATTGTATTAGTACATGATGATTCATGTTCGACGGGTCTGGCCTCCCGTCAGAAGGCCACAATATGTTCTCATGTTTGCAAGGAAGTACTTGAAATACAAGTATGTTAGATAACCGCTTTTGTAGCGGCTTACTTGGAATATCTACCGCTCGCCAACCCAATTGTATCAAGAGAAAGCAGTAAGCTAGTATGATACTGGTCAACATGATAACCAAACCCTTGGATCTCAAGGCGCGAGAGTAGTTCTCAAACATGCATCCTTGGGCTTACTTAGGAAATTTCCAGACTGCAAAGAAGACATAGATGTTGCAGATGAAACGCAAAACGTTGATACTTAACCAAGTTTGACGACGAAAGAAATGATAACTCACAATCCAATCATCCCTTCTAACATCCACACACAAAAATTTACGACCGCCCACAGCCTCAAGGTCCATTGCATCGAACAAGTCCATCAAGCCATCTGCTGAGACAACATCCGTCTTGGCTTTTGGAGCGGGGTATTTCTTCGTCCACTCTGGATGAGTTTTGGAGTCGGCCATTTTAAGTTCAATGACAATATCTCAATCCGGATCAGAATAGAGGAATGAAACGTATATGTTTGGGAATGTCAATCAAATCAGATCTCTGTTGTTGGAAGATTTATTGATATCATAATTTTCAAATTCTGGAGAATTTGGCATACAAATCTGGAATATGCCCGTGTCACGTGAAGGCAACTTCTCATTCACATAGGTAGTATCATGAACTACTTGAACGTAATTTTCTTGAAGCACAAAAGCAAACTTATAGAATCATATCTACAATGTGCTTGTGAGAGTCTGTTTAGATGTCATACACTCTGTCGATTTGGTATTCTGGATTGCAACACTTGATTGTCAGTAGGTCAGTTTGACCCGTAATTCAAATTACGTGTAAAATAAAATAAAAAAAGACAGGGAATTAAGATATCCGGAACATTATACTATCATGGACGATGACTGCCATACATTTTCGAGCTATCGAGTCTTTTGACGTAACAAGAGGACCAACTTCACTCGAAACAAAGATTTGATAAGATCAGCTTCGGGATCGCCTCTAAACCAGCACGAATTCAACATGGAAATGGAGAAATGCAGTGCACATCATGAAAAAACTTCTCTGATCAAATAACAGCTTAGTATTAAGATTGGAGGACATCGTAGACATTAGCTACATTAGTGTGCATCCATAGCGAACCATGAAATATTCTAATGCCTCTTGAACGAAAACCACTCAATTACCTAACAGTACGTGATATTCCCTCATACCCAAGGAGAGGATTCCTTAATAGGTCACATCGAAGCTTGATGGTATCATACATGATACTCAGTTCCTTGACTAAGTTCCTGCTAAAGGCAGTTGAGCGAGCACTACGAGCATGCTATCAGGAGTTTGATAACTCAAAAGCAGCCCAGACACTGATCTACCGAAAGATCTCACAATTCAACATATGATGCGAGTAAATAGTAAAAAGACAGGTCAAAGGCGAATGTTCCATATGAGATGTCTGTTTAAGTAAACAAGGTCTAAGTTAGAGTTTCTGTTCGAGGAGAGGAAGTACCATGACAGTCTCTCTATAGGCTATCTTTCATCACGGTATCCCACATTCTTCCGAGGAAAAGGCGTAAGGGGAATTCAATATGATATTCTGTCATACATAAAGATTATCAAACTGCATGAACTCTTCGGCTTATCAAATGCTACTTTCAGTGCCCCTGGATCGTGCATATGTGGTAAGTGCTTCAAGAGCTCAGCTAAATAATAATTGCATAATAAGCTTATGCAAAGTAAAAATAATCTTCGAGCTCTGATCCATGTTATCTCTGTGATACATATTCTGCTTGTGAATAATAACTTCCTACTTCAAAAACAACTAATGGTATTCAAGCTAAATTACTGTGTCATATATAGGTAAAGAGAGTGCAATTCAAGTATCCCGATCTCATGATTTACGCATCTATCAAATGCTATGAAGAGAAAAAAATTGAGAGCAGAAAAAAGAAAAAGGGTATGGATTATTCCCAAGACATATGCAGCCGTCTCATCGTATGCCGTTATACCATCCCATCCGATCCTATATGCTCCATAATCAATCTGGTATCAGGGACCCCCTTGTCACAAAAACCACTCCAGGATCATTTTTTATCGACTTTTACTTATTTCTCCCATACGCGGACAGCTTCGAGCTCCACGTCGCCTTGCTCCATAGCTCTGCCGTTGTGGAACTTGCCCTTCATGCCGAGCTTCGTTTCTGTAAACCATTTTCGCACCCAGATAGCAAGCTTAACCAGGCTCAAGATGATGATTTGAGCTACGGCGAGAATTGCAACGTAAGCAACAACACGACCGGAGTGGCCACCACTGGGGTCCAGAAAGGGATAGACGTAGAATCCCTGAGTGGCCTTAGTCAGGTATGCCAGCCCACAGTATATTGCCAAGATGATGATAAGCCAGAGCATGTGGATAAATGGCGGTGGGTTCGTTCTTGTGAAGATGATCTCGAACAGGGCAAGTGCCGAGTTCAGCGCGTGCTGGCTGATATTGCTGAAAGCAGTGAATTCTAACTTGTACCAGGTGCCGCCGAATAGCACACCCCAATAGATGATGGTTACGAGAAATGGGTAACAGGTGATGGTCGAGTAGTAGAGGTGGTATGTAGCCTGCAGTGGCCGAGGAAGGCGATTCAACAGTGGAGTTCCATGTTTGGCGTACTGGTAGGTATAAAACGCAGCAACAGCGAAATAGAAGCAAAGTCCCCAATATGTCAGGACGGTGAAGTAGGAAAATGATTCGCGAGCCTCTTTAGCATCATTATGGGCGGCCTCCCAGCTTAAGACGAAGATTTGGACAAAGAACGCCCACAATGCCTATACAAATATTAGTGGGGTTCGGAAGGATTCATGAAGACACGATGATGCGGCGGGGTAGATTCGCAATGGAGATGCACGCCATCTGTGATCTACGAGTCGAAGGATTTAGGTACAGATCTTGGTAACATACAAGTGCTGCGCGGATGAAGAATAACACCCACGGCGAAAATAGCCAGGAAGTCTCAAATCGATGTGACGGATCAAATACATCGTGACCGAACCACAAAGTATGAAGTCCGACTCTCATTGCGACCTGTTTCGCTGAGCTCTCGTCTAAGTCGAGGATTTATCCACTTTGCTTGGTTTTTTATATACTTTTTATATATACATATATCTTAAGGTTTGCTCGGTGATCTGAGTGAAGTTTTGTCGCGCGCGTGCCGATCGATAGTAGCGTTCTGTTAATATTCGCGCCAAGAAAGGAATATCTTCGTTCGATTACTATTTCGTTTGGTGATGGATCATTATGACTTTTTACCTAAGGAAGATAGACTTATAGTCGGCGATGAAGACAAGAAATCTCTGAGTTGCAGAGAAGATTTCACCCTTACATATCGGTATTAAAGAGTTTGAAGTTGTTGGGCCTCGTCGGCTTCCAGAAAGTGATTTTAATGGAGAACTGAGATATAACATGGGTACCATCCTGAAAGTGTCGCATAACTGCCACACTGCACGCGTGTTTGGGTTGTTAAGAGTGGTAAGTGGCACCCATCCTAGAAAGACCTCCGCAAGCGACCTGTAGACCTTTATGATTGACAGGCGTTGGCCTGCCACAAAGAGAAGCCACATGACCAGATATAATAAGAATTGGTTTTTTTAAACAGAAAAAACTACGGAGCCAAGAGTAGTACGCAACGGATGGACTTTGTTGAGTGGTCTAGAGTGCAAAGAGCAGTATGTAACGAAGGCCTCAAAGCACAGATATTGAGATGAGCTGAGCTTTGTGTATTAGCTGACGTGAACAGTGGTGAAGAGTAAAGTCTCTTCATGAGTATTAGGATCCTACATATTAAAGAGGGGCCGAAGAGCATCAAAAGACATCATGGGCTCTTCATACTCGAGTCAAGTAATGATTATAAATATACTTTAATGACTGAATGGCTACTTTGTATATCCGTAGACTTTTCTTATCGCTCAACATGATACTGCGGCTCCTGTACTTCATACTCTGTCTGTACCCTTCAGGTGAGATGAAAGGAGACAGAGTCCTTTGAGATATAACCTTGTCCTTCGAGCCCTAGACAAAAACATGGTCACCCATACTCAACTGTCTTCGCCGTCTTTTTTGGTTTGTTTCTTCTTACCTGACCGATTCTAACGTGTACACACATACACGCACATTGGATGCCTTTTGGTGTGCTTCAGTATCATTGTGGTTGGTCTGTAGCGATGCTTTGCAACTGCGTACTATCCGTCGGATATATATGTACATGGCATAAGGATAAATACAGGAAACTGACCCAGTAGACATCGGTGAACCAGATTTTTGGTGTGATTTTCCGTTTGATAACATGACTTGAGTATTGCGGGGTTTCACAGCTTCGAGGATTATGATGTTGTTACCACAAGAAGGGTTACCCAACCAGTCCGAAGTCAAGACTCCTCACGTCGGACAACGTTCCATGCCTCATGATCCCATGGTCTCATGGTGCTGTGCATCGTCATGCATTATTATGCAAGGAATCAGTCGGTGTCGTGCCACACAGTCATGAGGAGTCCTTGCTGTTGATACCGTACCATTCTTTCTTCTTTCTTCTTTCTTCACCCTTCCTCACAGCCGTTGGATCATTCCAGTGTACTTGTAAGTTCTCGATGTTGCGTCTTGCGTGATGAGAACGGGGCACCGTTGTCTGGCTTGAAACTGTCTCGCTTGTCAGCCAGGATGAAGCCCACACTGACTGCTGGATCTAAAGAGAAAGGAAGAAAATTGTTGACGGAAACGAAATGAAGAGAAGGCAGATATGGTAGCCCGGTTTCAATTCGTACATATTTGTGTATTCGGTATTGACTATCGGGTATCGAGCAAGACCGGCATATACAGTACCGAGGACTGAGTAATGAGGGATGGGCACTGGAAAGATTGCGGTGCCATGCAGCAATATATATTATATACGACCTCCATCCAGATGTTTTGAAGCCAGTCCTTTGCTAATTGGAAGTAAGCATAAAGACTATCGATTCTGCTATGTATTACGCATGCATGGCTTATGCTCTAGTGGTGAAGTGATTGACATGGACAGATGAGGTGAAAGCAAAACCATGTGCCCTTCTCTCAGCGCGCACGCAACATTTGTTCCGTGGCTTCTCAGGCAAAAGCTACTCTGCAAGCAAACTACAATGGGCTTTGTGCATGCTCAGTACTATGTACGGTTGGTCGCGGCCCAGCTTATCTATCATCTGCAAGGGAGACAAGGTAGAGCATATCGCCTCACTCCCTAAATTGTATGCATATCTGTCACAAAATGTGAATTAGCACGAGCAGAGTCCATATTGATTCCAATCTTGACTGAGAGGAAAGGCACATTGAAGGAATGTCAAAAATAAAATATAAAATATAACAATGAGTACAGAAGAAAATAAACAAATAAATAAAAATTCGGGAGGCTGCAAAGACGGAAGGGAAAAGGAGAGCCTTCGCAAATGTTCAGACAGACAGACCCCTTACTCAAATCTCGCATATTTGATTCTTTCCACCGACCCCAAACCAAATCCACGCAAGTCAGATAGCAAAAACAACAACAGACGGCGATAGCAATGCGGTTGAGTACGCGTGTAAGTGAAGAGTTGACGAGACATTGATGCTATCTTAAAACGGTGTAAGGTTCAAAGAATGTGAGTGGATGAATGGACAAGTAGACATACATATGTACTATGTACTGACAGATATACACATTATCCTATGATATGTGCATACATACTGACGATGTGATAATCCAATGTAGTGAGGAGGTTTACATGGACAGTACAAAATTAGATGATGGAGAAAAGTGGTGCACATCGCTTGCTTGACTTTCATCTACATACTCTACATATCATACATACATAGAAATTCCCTGCCTTTCTCTCCTCCACCCGCTGATCCCTTGGTTCGTGTTGATCAAATCTTCCGTGGATTCTCAATCCATGAACTGCGGCGTGGTCTGAAGTATGTATATCGATTTCGACTATCGGGATTGCATCGATTGTACATCGACATTACCCTTCCCAAAAGTGGTTGTAAGATCAACGATCACTCGAAAATCCACTTCTTTCAGTCAAATATTCGGAGCAATCAATCACGCACGCACTCATGTACTCACTCGCACTCAACACATACGACTACGATATTCACACATTCAATCTCTTTCAGCTAAATCTTCCACTCATCCAATTTCAATCTCTCTCCTCCCCAGTTCAATGAATCCTCGACGACTTGTACCTAAATCCCTCAGCCTCCGTACAAACAAAACATTCATGCACATCGTTTGGGAAATACTGTATCATCGCAATCGCATAGAGTGATCATTCAATCTACTCCCTACCTTACCTACAGTCTGCCCAGCAGATTCCACTACGCTTGTGCATCGTTGCAGCTACATACTACTGCAGTAGCACCGTGAGAGGCAACGGTTACGAGAAAACTCTCTCACTTCTAGAAGAATATTCAGACGGTTACGCACTTGTCAAGGAAGCATCTGTGGAATTATCAGGACAGTCAGGAACTGCGCTCGTCTCACTAGTATCGAAATCCACGGGTCCTAAGGATTCTTTAACAAGATTCCTCTTTTTTGAGATCGAGAGGAGGGAGGGGGTTGGTGGGCGCCCTCAATCCACAATTTCCCACAATTTCCCACAAATTTCCCACTTGATTGTGCGATCGAGCTGAACAGTGCTCTGATTGTCTCTGCGTGCTGCGCTCTGTGCATTTCGTCCCTGGTCGCTTACTCCGTATTGTCTCTCCCTTTGCCTGTCGGCCACCAGTCCACTCTCGCTTTGGGGGCTTCCATAGCTCAAGACCGCGGGTTCCTGGACTAAGAGCCCTGCTCGTTCCTGCTTAGCATTTATTAGTGCACAGGGCTCGGTGACTGTCTTTATTGACTTTCGAAGGGTTCCCAGTAAGTAAAATAACAGACGTAACATTCCGAGAGGGAAAGAGAGAGAGAGGGTCAAAGAGTCGACAGATTGAGAGACAATTGGAAGAGTCAAAGAGTCCAAAGTGTTCAAAGAGTTAAAGAAAGAAAACCCTCCGAGTCAAGCAAGCCTGGTCACGCGAAGCCGTTGATTTAACTATGGTACCTGATTATCAAAGTCCATTCAACTTCTTCATTCAGCTACATACTCTTTGCTCCATACGACTTCAGCCCGGCAGAATCTCGACTCGGAAACTTGCACTTTGTTCTAGATAGTGTCGAAGGAAGCACCAAGCAATCAAAGCAAGCAACAGGGAACGAAAGAGCTGCAGTAGTGTTATAGAATCTCCCCCAACTCTAAACCGCCTCTATTGTACTGTGTACTGTACTCTCTCAAGTCCAAGCTCCTCCAGGAAACTCAACTACCAAACTCTACGGCGCAGGCTATTTCACCACTACTGATAGGCCCTCCTATACCTTACTTACTGGCTACTCCATACCATCATACCGACTCCATACTTACGCTGCTTCAAACCAACCTGGATTCAACCTGGACTCTACCTACTCCAACTGCACCAAAATTCACACTATCCATCCCAAAAAGCCTCCTAGACTCACAACCTCAAAGCAACCAGACGGAACCACAGCCCCCCCAAGCACCACACGCGCCACAAAGCACCCAGAGCCAGGCTCCTAATTGCAACACTGCACCAGCTGCTACACACCATCAGCGCGCCAACTGGTCCCACGACATACACACCGCAGATGTTCCTGGTTGTGCAATCAATTTATTGCGAGAAACATCAAGTGCCACAGTCCTGGACCATTCTGCCGTCTCGACCCGCGAAATCAGCAGCGCGAACCCAGCAATTCTACCCTTACACCCAAATGTAGTGAAGCTCCCGCAGCACCCGCCTGGCGTAATGGCGCCGTTCGAAGATTCCGTTGCGGATCGAGTTCACTTCCAGGACCAGGACCATCTTTCTCTTCCAATCTTCTTTGTTGTTCAACCTGATGACGAGTTGCCTCCCAATTCTCCCGACTTAGAGGACGATGAGGACGAGGGAAACCACCTCGAAAGACACAGACTGAGTACCGGAATACCTAAAGCCTTCACCATGGCCGATTTAAGGGAGATGAATGTCCCTGTTCACCCTATACCTGCCATGCAGGGCGCTTTTGCCGAATCAATGCATGATGCTTCAGCGGTGAATACGTCCATATCTAGATCTATTGCTTCTAATGCAACAGAACGTCGGAAAATACTCCTGGAACAGAATGTCACGGAGGAGACACATGCTGCTCGCTGGCGCCAACACCCCGGTCAGGAGTATCACGAATTGTGGAAGCTTATAGCTCAGATATCCTTTGGGGTACACCTCTTACTATATGGAATGGCCAAGGATGAGCATCAGGTCTCCGCGATTTTACAAGGGCACGTGAATGAGGTGGATGAATTTTTACAGACTACTCTTGAGGATTTTGACCTGGCCCTGGAGGATGTTGACGAACGCTTGAGATTTCTTAAGCTTCCTCTCGAAAATATTGCGATGTTTGATACGATGCTCGAAGACAGACAATACAGACTCCAGGTCATCGATGGCAACGAAAAGATCGAGCATATCATCCAACGTACGGCGGCCGCCATGAAGGACGCTCTTAAAGATGTTGTTCAGGGACTGGATGCCACTCAGGAGTTCACCCGATACTTGAACCGAGAGCAACAATCAGCTGTCTGGCGCGATGAACGCCCAGACACTCAACGAGTTTTTAACGCGATGAAAGGAAATGCTGATGGCTGGAACCAGGCTTTTATGTCCCTTCAGGCGAAGGGCAGTCAACTTGGGACAGGATTGGTACAGCTTGGATCGATAGTGGCAGAGATGGATAGAAGAGCGGGTGACGTGAGCCGCAACACAAGGGTACTTTTGACGTCCCACGTATACAGCTCGTCAATTAACAAGCAGCAGTTCAGCATTGTCCCGGGAACTAGCCCCGCATCCCCCATTTCCCTAGCCTCCCCCCCACAGTCACCTCCAAGGAAGACATACAACCACAATGTGCAGTCCATCAACACTCTACAGGCTTCGAAATCTATTGTTTCCGCCATAAATACAACATTGCCAGCCTCTCAGTATGTCCAAGAAGATGCAGATGATGTTTCAGAGAGTCCGGCATCCGAGCATAGGATCAGCTCTGACTTTGAAGCCAACTCTCCAACGTTGGCACCGGCACTGCGTTTCAGCCCAGTTCCAGAACCTGCTGAGTTCACACTGCAACCAAAAGTTTACACTCCTATACCTTCGCCTTCAGCTTCACCCAAACCACAGGAACGTCCCATACCAACACCAGCTCCCACAAAGGAAGTCGTTAGGAAATCCTCCCTACGTCAACGCTTCTCCCTGCGCGGGAGAAAGCAATCAGCTCAACAGGCCAAGGCCCCAGACTCAAGGCCCATTGGCAACATTCTGACTCCACCAACGAGTGGTGGAGGAAGAAAGGACTCGCTCAATGGATCCGAATCCGATAAATCGCAATTCGCGTATAATTCTCCTGATACATTTGCATCTCGTTCCTTATACACCACCAGATCGAGGGCTGATCTTCACTCAAACTCTTCCAAGACGGATCTGAGATCTGTAAGATCTGTGAAATCCAGACCTGAACTCCGCCCAACTAGAATCGAAATGCCTCCGCCTCCTCGACCACACCAGTTAACACACCGACCCTCAGAACCCAGTCTGAGCAGTCTTAATAGTCAAAGCAGTCTCAATCAACGGCCATCTCGCCCAGAACTTCAACATCGACCATCTAATCCAAATTTCTCGCCATTCAGCAACAATAATAATATACTCCCATCCCCACGATCAGAAACGTACTTCACTTTCACTCCTGTACAGGCCAACCCCAATTCTCCTCTCCAAAGACCTTGGACTGCCGCTCCGTCACCAATGCAGCCTCCGCCGTCCCGACATGCACCTAGCACCATGGGAATGAGCATACGTTCGGAAATGACGGTTATGACGACCAACACCCAGGGAGAAAAGGTCAAGAAAAAGCGCATCGGATTTGGCTGGTTGAAGAAAGCATTCAGTCTCAGCGAAGAAGAAAAGTTAGCGTTCGAGGCTCGACGACAAGGTATGGACCAGGACTATTTACAAGCCCGTGAAGTACCTCGATTCCTGGACGGCCGAAGAATCGATCGAGACCGAGATGGGAGATCCATACGAAGTGGTCACATGAGATGATACAGGGGCCCATTTACCACTGCCGACTGTGAAGGGGATTTGTTTGCTTAGCGCGTACATTGCTCGTTTGTGCTTTTGCCTCTTTTGTTTCCTCACTAGATACCCCCATCCCTAATTCCTTCAGCATGGTGTTTTGCGGCGTCCCAACATTCAAAACATTTCTCTGTGCACTGTCTTCAAATTATGAGTCTGTTTCAAAGCAACAGCGAGTTAAAAATTCTCTGCTTTCACTTTTCGTCTAGCGTTCATTTGCGTTCGTCTCTTGCACCTGAGCGTCTCGTCTTTCTTCGAATTTATGTCTTTTTCTGTTGTGTGTGGTTTTATAAGGGTTGTACAACAGGATCTGGGATAGGAAAGGACCAGATCTGAATCTTCCTTGGCTTTGGCTCGATAGAGCAATCAATAATACAGTGTGACGTGAGCGTCATTAGGTTTCAGAAATCAAAGAAATAACAGATCACGAGCTGTTTCCTCCCTCGTGATAAATAAGTTCGGGTTGCTTTGATATTCCATAGCATCATGGGGCTTAATCATTTGTGCTACAGATGGGTTTTTCATCTTGTGATTTCAAGTTCTTGGCGAGCATTTATGATATGCCATTTATTCAACAGGCTCGAAGTCTAACATCGAGCGTGTTCTCTATCATTGGGACAGTATTCACCATGGAGTGGAATTAGGGCCCTGAAACATCTCTCAGACATGTTTTCACCTTGTTATAGAAGAAGCATTTGAGTATAAATAAAAGCTTATTATGATTCACAGCAATATTACATACATCACCTTTCCACCATGCTCGACACAATTAAAACAGATTGCAAAGCTTGCAGAAGTGAAACAATCTATGCTTGTAGAAACATTCTATGCTTTATATCTTATCTATGTAAACGATGACCCCGTTTTTCGCAAAAAGATTCGTGGCAGGAAGGTTATAACATAAAAAATACATGATAGCAACATACAGGTAACAACACATCGTCTTTTTTTAACGATAGAGATAGCAAAAAGCAAAAAGGCCACAGCCATATACAAAAAAACAGATCCAAGATATCATCCCATCCGACCAAGTGCCTAAGGTCATATTCGTTATCATACTCCATCCATCGTTATCCCTTACTCGTACTCCATTGCCGTCCGTAAACATAATAAACCATCATCCCCTTCCGATACCAATAATACATTGCCTGCAATCCGGCACCAGCCCAATAATACAAGGCCGTCTCTCCCACACCCACCATTGCAAAGTCCAAGTTCCTTCTCAAATCCGCCGCCGCACTGGTAGCATCCGCACTTGTGGAACCCCCACGGCCCTCATCTCACGGACTGTCGTTGCGCTCCAACGGGAAGCTGATCTCGCCGCGTTGCATGCGCTCGCGAATTGAAACTGTCTTGTCCTTGCCATCCTTCGAGTCATGACGCCCATGGCGTCGCGACCTTCAACTCCAATTCAGCCAGCTTAGGCCGCGGATGCCGCTCTTGCGACGCAGCTCCTTCTCGAGCACGTCTGGATCGCGGAAGCTGGTGAGCGATGTCTTCTTGCTTGGCATTTTGGGCGGATTGAGCATCACATGCTTGGCGCTTGTGCGCAGCTTCTCGATGTCATCTGTGCGGGAACGACGGCGCTCTTCACCAGTGGTTGTGCGAGAGAGGCGACGCTCTTCACCTGTGTTTGAGCGTGAGAGGCGGCGCTCAAGGGACTCTTGATTGGAGGTGTTGGAGCGAAAGCGGCTGTTGGATGTGGATGTCTTGGTGAGTGGTGGCATTGGAGGTGAGGGGTCGCGCATGATAGTTGTGCGGGAGGTGGAGGTGCAGATTGCAGACTTTGGGCGCGGACGAGGCCGTGACGAAGGCGACGGCGAGAAGGGTGTGATAGGTGTAAGAGGAGAGAGTGGTGACATTGGCGAAAAGGTACCGGACATGCTGGGTGACATGCCTGGTGTCATACTGGATGGGCGACGACGTTGAGGGCCGTTCTTTGGACTCATGACTCTCTTCTCGATCAGAGTGTTGCCTTCCCAGGCCATTACAACGTGTTCTTCCATCTCGGGCTCCTCTTCCTCTTCAGAAGATGATGAGTCGGGTGTCATGAAGACTGGATTGGAGTGTAGAGGATGTGGTACTGCTGGGAAGAAGGGTGGTGTGCTGCTGAATTGAATCTTTGAGAGATGGTCGGTGCCGCGAGGGATACTATTTGTTCTGCGTCGCGAAGCAGAGGGTACCGAAGCATTATTATCAATAGAAGTCTTGGAATGTGTGCGCTTTCCGGGCGTAAATTCGGGACGACGTAAAGATGTGTCGATGATGGCAGTTTTTGGGCGAGAGTACCTCTCCACAGTAGCAGTCATGGGTCGGGAGTAATCCTCGTCCTGGGCGGTGAAATTAGATCTTTCTCCCTGGTAAGATCTGTGTCGACGGTGGGACCTCTGAGGGGGAGGGGTCGAACGACCCTCAGAACGACCCTCAAGTGCTGCCATAGCATTGGCCCTGATACGAGCTATATCGATGTCATTCTTTACGTCGTCATCATTCTCGGATTCCTCCTCAATGGTTGATTTGATCTTCTTTCTCTCCTCGATCAAAAGTTCGCGATTACGCCAGCTTCGGCGTCTGTCTGAGTCCCGTTCTGCCCGGCGCAAAGCTTCTTCAATTGTCTTCTCATCAAAGGATATGCGTGTGGGTGAAGCAGGGCCTATGAGGGCCTTGGATGTTATGGGACCACGAGAGGACATGATTGGTATGGATACGTCACTTTTGTGTCCCCTTGTTGCAACTATGTGATCTGATATGTTGAACACTGTCTTGAAAGCGTGTAGAGCCTCCACCTCTTTTGTCTAACCCCAGCCTTCTTCTTATGTATCACCCAATGCAGTATATATCCTCGAAAATTGACAAACACTGGTCCTAGTGGTATCTTTCGATATTTGCACCCGTCGTCCGAATACTTGGCTCAGGGCGAAGTTGCCGTACTGTGTAAAACAGAGCTGCAAAGGGTTGAAAGGTGGGGTTTTAGTTGGGCGTTGATGAAGTTGCGGTCAACGATATTGTGCTTGGGCTGATTCGTGCAAGTGGAACTGATCGTTTTGGGAATGATGAGAAATAGAGTATGTTTGACTCTCCAGTAGACGAGTAGAGGGTAGACGAGGGTTGAAAGTTCAAATAAGACTGAAAGAGGAAAAAGAGCTGAAGGCTCAAGACGTGTATAGAAATTATGCAAGTGTTAAGTAGACATAAGTAAAGGAGGAGGAAGAAGAAAAGCTATGAGCTTTGGATGAGATATGTTACCATATATGTTCGTTGTACCGTCCTCCTCCTACTCCTTCCAGGTACAATCAGCTACGGCCAGCTTCGACCAACAGCCATATTAGACTACCAGCTGGTGTCGTTGCTGGTGCTTAACAAATCTCGGAGACGTGGAATAGCACTGGACGGGCATGAAAATTTGGCTGTGTTTTCCATATTGTTCCGTGCTTTTTCGTGCTTCACTCAGGATTTGGGAGTACTAATCAAGAACTAATCGAGGATTATGGATGAACAACGATATGGTGGATTTGAAAGCGTGGGAACGAGCGTGATGGATTGCCCCGCCTTCAGTTACGAGTACCCTCCTCCGCAGCATGATCCCTCATCGGAAGGTTAACAATGGTTAGGCGTTAACTGAAAGTTCAAGGGCCTCCCGACGACTCGAGATTTGAGACAACATGGTTTGTAGGAGTATGTACTGGACTGTGTGTGTACAATACATAGGACGAGGGAGGAGACATGACAAGGGAAAGGAATGGTGGATTATGCGAGAAGGAAGTACAACCATGACGTCCTTCTGCGATGCTGATGCTGTCTGCGCCTTGACCAGAGCGCGCTGAAATTCCTAAGATTATTTTGAGAAATCCTGACTCCTCCTTTTTGGGATGCACTCTCTCTGCCTTGTTCCTGTTCTATCCTGTATCATTCCATTTTGATTCTCATCAGTACTGCTTCTCTGTCTATCTTTTCAAAGAGTTTTTGCGGATTCAGCGAGAGGGATGCGGGATGGAAGCGGAGTGGTGGAGGAATTTTGGAGGCTGATAATAGATAGAGTATGTATATATTTACGTACCTTAGTGAAAACAAATATCAAGGCAGCATCGACGCCTTGGCTGTTTTCGCAGCTCGTACAACCTCTGTGCCTTCACCATCTCTCACATTTGCTATGTCTGTTTTCCTTCTATCTCTCCTCAGAAGTTGCACGAGCAGCGACTTCAAGCGCGCTACAAGGATGTCCTGAGTATATGAGTGGACAACGCATCGAAAACTCCACTCTCACCGACTCGAGGCACCCTCAATGGCTTCCAACTTGCGATGCTAGCACTGGCTAGAGAGCGACATAGCAGCACTTGACAGTTGTGATGCTGAGCTTGGTGCCCCTTGAGGACAGTGCAGACTGTGCAGCAGCAAGCTGACTGTAACAAACAGCCATCAAGCCTCTACGACGTTGGTGTTGTTGATGCTGTTTCCATACTGAGCCTGAGCTTGCTATTGTTGTTCTTGTTTGTTGTTGTCGGCGACTAGTCCTCTCGCTCCATACACAAACGAATGTTGACTCATGAATGATCGGTTATCGTCCATTATTCTGCGTACATTGTGTTCCAGAGCGCGAACTTAGGTTCCTCAGTTAGGTCGTCGGTTATCATCGTATCTTATTATTCTGTACAAGTTTACATTGTACGCAGAGAGCATCATCAAAGATTCATTGATGGCTCACCTACATACTATCTGATGACAATACTGTCACCATGGCGTGTATGCGGAGCAGCAACGGAGACTCGTTTCCTTAGAAGTGCATCATATCATCATAGGGAAATATCTTCATTCCGCCATTCTAGATCGCCCGAGGCGTCGGGAGCGTGTTCAGATCCGTAGGATCCCTAAACACCGCAGAACGTCAGGTACTCAGAACACAGACTCCAATGTCAGACACTATCGTGAGACCTTCCCGCCCGACAAACCTGACTCGACACAATCCTTTGAAGACTCTGATGTCCTTGCGTGTCATGTTGCCGCCATGAGCTTAGTTACGCTACCATATGCTAGGAAAGAGCAAATTCATGCACAAACATTCTACCATCCTTCGCCGAAGTCAAAGCCGTCTATAATTTCGTTTTTTTTTCCTTTCTCTCCGTCTAGTTCGTGAGCAATATATTGATATCGGACACTATATCAGCATCATTCGTCAACGCTACTCCACTGAACATGTCAGAAATGGGGCTCGAATTGAACCCCGTATCCATCTATACTGGTTTGGCACATTAGAAAGCTGAGGAAAGAAAATGTATCGGCTGTTCCCACTCTTTCATGAAAGTATGTCTCCCGAGTCCCGAGTGATCTCCCAAGTCCGTCGCCATCGACGGAGAATCGAGTGCTTGATCGTCATAACTGGGGTTTGTCACGATAATGCTCGGATACTTTGCCCAAGTCGCATGATGCCTGACTGGGTCCGAGATGAGTCGATATGCAGGGACTTTTCGAGGTCCGACTCACATTGGCCAGCGGCCTCTGCAAATCACCAGATGCAGTTCAATATGATGAAGATTGATACTAATGGAAATGTATTTCGGTGGCACATCTTTTCTAATGCCTAAGTCTAAGCAAACCCCATCCTTATGCCAGCTAATTCTATCAAAACGCTCAAAGATCTACTTCTTGCATGCATGCATGATGCTTCTCATCATCTATGTTGTTCCTGCAACCTCCCAATTCCAAAAAGCCCAATGCCCATAGGTTTTGTAAGATTCGTCGTTCCACGGCCGTTTATTAAATTATTTAAAGAAGAGGGTTGGATCGGTACTCTGGTACCTCGGCGGTGTTGCCCTTCTCGGCGTCGCCCTCTGCCTCGATGTCGTTCTCCAAGTCCTCCAACTCTGCAAGGAATTTCTCGGCTTCGAGAGCTGCAACACATCCAGATCCTAAATGTGGGTGTCAGTAGGGGGTCTTTGAAATGCTTCAATGGAGGGTTAACTCACCAGCACTGGTGATGGCCTGTCTGTATCTCTTGTCCTGAACATCTCCTGCAGCGAAGACACCCTCAATGTTGGTGTAACTGGTTCCTGGCTTGGTGATGATGTAGTTCTCCTCGTCCACATCAATTTGTCCTTTGAACAATTGTGTCGCTGGGTCGTGGCCAACAGCGTAGAACAAACCGTTTGCCTCCAGAGTCTCGGTCTCCCCGGTGGAAACGTTCTTGATGACCATGTGGCTCATCAATCCCTTGTCGTCACCCTTAACCTCCTCACCAACGGTGTTGAACCTGACAGTCACCTTCTTGTGTGCCAACAATCTCTTTGCCATCGTCTTACTGGCGCGCAACTTGTCCTTTCGTACAAGAACGGTAACGTGGCTTCCGTACTTGGTCAAGAACATGGCCTCCTCAGCGGCACTGTCACCACCTCCGATGACTACCAATGGCTTGTTGCGGTAAATTGGAACAGCTCCGTCACAGACGGCGCAAGCAGAGATACCGTTTTGCCAGTACTTCTCCTCACCCTCAAGTCCTAACCGTCGTGCAGAAGCTCCCGTGGCGATGATGATGGCGTCAGCGGTGTGTGGCTCCTTGTCCTCTTCATACTCGGCCCAGTACTTGAATGGTCGCTTTGAGAGGTCGACCTTGGCGATGGTTTCAGTGATGATCTCGGTGCCGAATCTGGTGGATTGTTCGCGCATAGCCTCCTGTAAACACATAAAGTCAGCATGATATTCCCCGCTTGGATGCAATTCTTATTGCATACCATAAGCTCCTGTCCACCAATTCCCTTTGGGAAACCCGGGAAGTTCTCGACATCGGTGGTAGTGGTAAGTTGACCTCCAGCAGCGATTCCGTTCGCGAGCATACCCTCGTACATAACTGGCTTCAACTCGGCGCGAGCGAGGTAGACGGCGGCAGTGTGGGCAGCTGGCCCAGAGCCAATGACTTGAAGCTGTCAGTTTGTGCACAAAATACATGTTGACCTGGAGATACTCACTGACAACCTTGCTATGCATATTTCTTTTGGTACTCTTGTTGAGGACGTTTGTCTTTTCTAAGAATGAGTTTGGTGGTGTTTGCTTTTGAAACCCAGCAGCAGCAGCAGCAATTGAAACGCCGACAGATGACCTTAAAGGCGAAAACCAAGAACCGCGCTTAAACGTTGAGGAAAACAGTTTGGCTGTTACGGGCGAGAGTTGGGGTGATGTAATTGAAGAAGTTATTGATTCTGTGGATGAGAAAGGGGCGATATTAGTCCAAGTAGTTATACAAAAATCAGGAAGAGATGGTTGCTTACGATATCAACAACTTAACCGTGAATGATGTAGAGAAGTTACTCGAATTGGAGGGGATCTTTCTGTTGTTTTCCTGGATTTCTAAGTGCCTCCCCGGTTATCGGATTCTTGAAGTCGTAAATTCTGGCCCCGCCATAAGCGAGCCACCGTCTTGATTTGAAAGCCTGTAGGCCTGGACTATGGCTCTTGCAAAGCACCTTGGCCTCGACCACACAGACACCGTGAACATCACCGACGTAGCGACGTAACTACGTCCTGCATACGGGGTATATGTTGATCATGGAGCCACACAAGGGGCAGATATCGCAATCGCATGCTCATTCATTTCCTTTTGAGAACAGTGTACCCATAAAGAGCCACGTCCAGCTCGGCCTTTATCATAATATTTATCATAAGGGGAATTAAGAATCGCGGCGTTCATTGGTATTTGCATCTCCCTCATATTCACTCTTGCATTCAGCTCAAGACACGTTATCATTCTTGTTCTTCATTTGGCTTCGTCAATCATACATTCGAGATTTCTACAGCTCAGCTGCTCAACAATTCCCTTATCATCATCATCAATCATACAGTCCAAAGCCTTCCACGAGTCAGCTACTCAACAATTCCCTGTTTCTTTATGCTCCTCTGAATGCTCCTTCATATCCTGCACCGATCCGATCCTCTACTCTTTGCACATTCCCTTTTCCCGGTATCTCTTTGTTCTCTGACGCACTTGTAGATGCGTGCTCTTTCTTTCCTTCATCTTCATTTTTCCAGCATTGACATTCCAGCTCATTCGATGAATTGCCTTCTCCCAGCCTCTGGAGTGCCCTACGTTTCTGAAGTCCGGTGCTCCTCTTGCACAGGCAGATGAGTAAACCAATCAACACACTGACTACGAGAGTAGAGCTGACAGCAATCGTTGCAATGACGGCTGTGGATATTATCGAAGCTTTCGCATCTGTGAAGCCATTGCTTGGTCTGATGGCTGTTGTGATAGGCGTTCCGATGTTGATGATCTCGGGAGTGGATAATGGAGTCGTTGATATTGGAGTGTAACAAATTCCAAAATCGCCTTGACATCCCAGACCACAATACGTACTATTACCTCCACACCAGTTGTTGCTTGAACAGCATTCGCCGAAGGTACTGTTTATGCAGGAGATACCTTGGATACCGCCACAACTTCCGTCGATAGTGGCTGCACGATGGACATGATTGATGACATGAAGCTTAGGGAGAGATGGCAAATAGTCGAGCATGGTGTTAGCCTGGATATTTTGTTTGCTTAGGTCTTCGTAGCATTTAATTGCTTGATAATGACGACCAATATTGAAGCCTGGTTCATAGTGATTTGCTCATGCCTATGGTGGAAGTCAAGGGTGATGACGAGGACGGGTACCTGCACAATCGCTGTGACCTACGAGTATCCCGTACGACTCCCGCAACCTTTTTGATCATATCCGTAACGGTCTAATCTTAAAGAGCACATGTGTTACTTATACTCAAGGTAGAATCTAAAGTGACGCCCTTGCAGCGGTTTAAAATGCATATTTTAACTTCAAACTTGATCGCCAATTTGCTACCTAATAGAATAACCCAGCACATACCAAAACTTCATCAGGGTACACCATCAACGTACGGCTTTATAGCTTGTTTACATATCTCTGCGCAGACAGGAATGTTCAATCTACTCTATTTGCCGTTCTTATCATGTGCAGCGCTTGTCAAAAACAATAAAGTTCTTGAAAGTCATTAAGCGCTTTCCTGCATTCTCCCTCTTCATTACTACCGAGGGGCATTAAAGAAATGATGACTGCCCCTCGCATTCACAGTTCACATAGGACAAAGTATCGCACCATCCCGCATCAGATTTTGAGTGTGAGCAAGGGCACAAGAGATTGAAAGAGTACAAGAGGTGTAGGCAAGGATTATATGGGTTTCTTAAATGTCAACTTATCCTTGCTCGTTAATATACCTACCTTGTCAAGAAATAGACTTGATAAAGGAACCAAAGCACAAGCTTCCATGTATGGCTCTCCGTTGCCATGGCTAGTATAAATACCTGACTCGAACCTTCTTGCAGCCTGACGGTATGAGCTATGTAGGGTCCAAATCTTCCACATATTCGTTGTACTCCGAAGACATATTCACAGCTAACCAACTCCATTTATTGAATGTGGTTTCTCTAGCCTTATATTGTATCAAAGAGAATATGCATTGAACCGCTCGATTACATAGAGACCATCGCGCCGAACCATGACGCGTATGAAAAGACAAGAGAGACGTCACAGTCGTAAAAGCAATACCATATGTAAGTAATGTCTTACGTACGCCAGAAGACCCCCAGATCCCTATCAAATACACAAAAGCAAAGTCGCGAGTACAGGAGTTCTATTGCCTTGGTGGCTCGTAGTTGAT
Source organism: Allantophomopsis cytisporea (assembly GCA_024752435.1). Lineage (NCBI taxonomy): Eukaryota > Fungi > Ascomycota > Leotiomycetes > Phacidiales > Phacidiaceae > Allantophomopsis > Allantophomopsis cytisporea. Next base: position 889,130 of record CP103036.1, read on the forward strand.
AGGTCGCCTGAAGAATCGTCAGTCCTGTGAGATTGGGTATAAGGTCATTGCGAGGGGCATACTTGAAAAGGAGAATATGTGGCTCTGGCTCATGTACTTCGTAGTGTTCCCATCCTAGACTCTAGAGAAACAGTGTTAGACTACCATGTACTCAATAGCTCTTGGATTCTTCGTATGTACCTGTGTAATACCCAACGCTCTCCATTCTTCCTCCCACAAGAGCTTCAATGTGCCTTTCGAGGGGTCATGATAATCTTTCGGGATCGCCTTGAGCATGGCTTTTGGTAGCTGAACGTGTCGGTATTCGTATTCATCATCGTTGTATCTGCGCGTTCCAGCGTGTCAGCAGCGCGCCATAAAATCCAACGGTCAAAACGCGCTTTGCGCTTGGTCGCAGCAATTGCGCCGTGGCCTCGAGACTGACCTTGCAGAGTAGTGGATTGAGTCGATGAATTCCTCAAGTCGTTCCCGCTCGGCTTCTGAAAGAGGCCTTGGGTGCTTGTTTCTTCTGTTATAATCTGAGTCGGCCATTGTCGCGTTATTTGGTGGTATACTCCGGGCTTCAAGACGCGGTCGCCGCGATGTTGAAAGTGATAGAGCAGTAGTAGCGGTAGCGGGGCACACGACAAGGTATGGTACTGTTGCGTCTAGTAGTGACGGAACTTCGGACGTCGGTTGCTCACCCTACTGCCCCGAGACAATCTGCAGGGAATAACAAAGTCAAGAATGCTGTGAGTGGATAGGTAGACGACAAAGCTTGAGACGTTCGAGATTATAACGCGAATATGTAGTTGATGGTCAGAATCGAAGTGCGGCGTCAGTTTGTTGTTGAGTACCTAAAGTACCTAAGGTAGACAGGTTACAAGTACACAGTTAGTAGGTAGTTTGGGGCTGACAAGCTGGCAAAGTGAGTTGGGTGGTGGGTCTCTAGCAGGAGAACACCGGAACATGAGCGGTGGAAGACGTGCAATATGAATGAACTCCCGCTTTGTATGTAGAAGAAGAAGAAGAAGAAGAATAGAAGAAGAAGACGAAGGATGAGTAGTAGCAGGAGTCTTCATTTACATTTATGACCTCAAATGGTTGCTAAGTAAACAAATGCGACATAGAATATCCCATGATATTGTAACTTTACTTCGATATGCCGCTGAACTTTTGTTTACAGCAAAGCAATAATAATGCGAAGTCACTTATGTTTATGCTAAGGCAAGCACGGCAAAACTTGGGTTATGTCAATCACGTGATTTGCCGAGCCTTGAATATGCCCAAACGTACCTTAGAATTGGGATTTCGATTGGGGATACTCATAGACAACTTGCACAGAACCCATTGAATGATATTGAAATCATTTCATACAATAACACGCTGCAGCTTATAACCTTTGTTATGCAGCTCATTGTGTGTTGTATTTTCGATATTTTCCTTTGATTATATTTGGCAGGTTGACAGTCAAGGTAGAACTCCTCCAGACGTCGCGGTACGGTACCTTACCTAGACGACAGCTTTGCCCAGCGAAGAAACTCTACACTCCAATCCCTGTGCACGCACCGTCGCGTTATCCCCAACCGCGTGCATTCGATACCCCAAGTACGAGAACGACTGCAGAATCACACGTCACTTGCGCAATCTCTTGAGATCTTGTCAACCGCGTGTCCGCAATTACGCGATCAGAATTGAGCGTGCAGGAGATGGAGTCGAAGCGCAAGGCCAGCACGAGTGCTGCGAGTGCTTCGGAGGTGGATGGTCGCGCAGCGAAGAGGATAAAGCCTGTGAGTTTTGGTCCCCGAGAGTTGTTGATGAGATGCATGCAACTGTGAGGAGCGATGTGGTGTTGCGTTGCGATTGTTTGCGCCGGCCGACAGCAGGGTTAGAGCTCAAAAGCGCGCCTGGAAGCGTTTTACCACTTGCAATCCATTATCGATAGCCAACCCATCGACCTGTAGTCAGCGCAACGCTGCTCGGACTCGCATAACTCCAGAACTTCTCGATGAACTTCAACTAACTCGATATTACTATAGGCCCGAGACCCTACCGACGGAGAGACCGCGGAGAGCACAAGTGAACATGGCCTCAAATTCCTTGAACAACTTAGGAGGACTGCCGATAAGAGTGGGCGATTGGTCACAACGAACTTTTTAACACTTCCCAATAAGAAGGACGTTCCAGACTATTATGAGGTCATAAAAATGCCAATCGCATTGGACACTGTGGAAGTATGTATTACACCGACAAACAGCGTTATATATGCTGACACTTCACTTCAATAGGCCAAGTTGAAGCGACGGGAGTTCCCAACCATGACCACTCTCGAAAGCTTTTTGAAGCGTATGGTTGCCAATGCAAAAGACTACAATCAAAGAGGCTCCGAGATCTTCGATGACGCCGAACGTATTCGCAAAGCCGTCAGCAATTACATGACGAAGCACAACCCAGCATACAAGACACCCGGTTATGTTGCATTTGCGACCCCGTTGCCCGAGACCGATGATACTCCAGATAGTGACGAGGATGCTGAAGGAGAAATTGATGACGAGATTCCTGTCCCTGTCACTCCTGTGACAAATGGAAAGCGACCTGTTGGTCGCCCACGAGTTACTTTGAAGGTCAATGGAGCACGAGCAAGTGCAACTCCGGCTAGATCAACACCACAAAGAACAACAGAAGGATTTGCTGGCTTAGATTTCCAAGGAGCACAGGACAAGATTATTTATGATCTAATTAAGGAGTTGGACCCCGAAGAGTATGTCAATATGCGGCTATTATGAGTAACATATAACTAACCTAGTGTTTTCTAGTGAAAATGCTTACCGGTATGCGTGCTTTCATGCTTTACCTCCACGAGCTCTGAAAGACTATTACCAAGTCATTCTTCATCCAGTGAGTCTTAAGAGTGTTCAAAAACTCGTGCGAGGTCAGCATGGTAGGAACGGTACTACTGGGGTCAGTGATTTCAAGAGCTGGAAGGCTTTTGAAGATGAGGTCAGTAGTATCTGGAAAAATGCTACGCATTACAATGAGGATGGTAGTGATATCGCCAACCTTGCGCACGAACTCGAAGTAAGTTCCACTCTAGATCTTGCTTGTACTTCAATGTTTCTACCTATGCTAACGAGTTCAGGCATCATTCTATAAGCTCTTAAATGAAGCAAAGAAGCATGTTGCTGAACCACCACAACCAAAAATTAAGTTAAAGACAGCAGCTGCAGCTGAACCGTCGCCGAAGATCACATTAAGAGTTGGTACAAAGGCAGAAGCTGCCCCAACACCTTCTAATAGCACTTCCAATGCCACTAGAGCTTCTCTGGATTCACCTAACACAGCTACCCGCCGTAACCCTCCTGGCGGCTCTCAAACTCCTTCGGTGACTGCAGCCATTCCAGCTAAAGCTGATCAGGGTGAGAGCACTTCGGGATCAGCTGCATCACCTACTCAGTCCTCCGCCGCTATTAAGAATGAAGATCTCAAATCACCAGCCCCTGGCCGTCCTGCATCTGGTGGTCCTCAGCAACTCCAATATGGGACGTCGATGCTTCCGCCTGGAACTATTACACCTGGAATGACAAATGGCAATGCGCAACAGAACGGTCAAGTGCCAGCATACGTCCAAACACCAAATCCTGCCTTTGAGTCGAAGTGGAGACAGCCAGGAAAAAGTAGGCTTGCTTGCATAAGATTTGAATAACCATTAGCTAACACAATACAGATGCTTCTGATGCAATGCTCATGAACATTAACCTGGCCACTCACCCTGGACTCAACATTCCTCGACATTTCCGTATGGATGTACGACCATCTGATACCCTTACTCAGCAATCTATAACTGTCAACCTTCCCCCAACTCATTATTACATGCAGATTGTGCCTACGATTGCACCATCTGTCCTCTCACGACAACATAAACTTTTCGTAACCGCTGCTTCTACGCGTCTCCATCCTTTGCCCAAGTTGGCAGGTGGTACTGTTGATGCGGCAGAGCCACTTTTTGATGCACGTCTCTTGCCTGGAGTCAACCGAATCGAGATTGAGCTCATCGCTACCCTTCCAAAGGGTGCAAAGGCAGTCAATGGTCAAGAGGTGGAATTGGAGAAGGTCACTATCTTTGCTAATCTTATGAGGTAGAAAGGAGTATTTGCTATTGCTATACTTTTTCAAGAAACAGTGGGGCTTCAACAGTGTACTTAATTTTGGTTGGTGGCGTTTCCTTTGGCATGAGGCGGGAAGGGATGTTTTGTACCACTTTGCTAGTGATTGCCAGGTACAATCACCATTGTATAGTAGGTCTGCATGAAGTACATTATGAATCAAGAATACACATAAAACAGAATAATCTTTTGCTAGGCAATAAGAAATGAGTTTCATCATGCAAGGCATTGAAATTAATGTGAGAGACATACAATATTAGAGATTATATCTTTTCCAACTAATCAACCTCGTAAATCATTTGTGACTCTAAATATCACTGTCTACTACGTATTATCATGGGAAGGTGCTACAATTTTCAAACGTACACAGGTTGAATAATATTAATTTCAACTTATGAAAGGGCCATTATGTTTGATATCTTCCCTCGTGAGACGCTACGAACAGCGATGTGAGGCTACAATATCATCCTATAAAAGATGATGCTTTCATGAGTTTAAAAAGGTTCATAGATACTCATCCAACAAACTGGACGGCAAAGATAACATATTGAAAATAAAGAAAGGATATAGTTTCAGCCCAGTGACTATTCCCTCCTTCCTAGGGTTCTTAATGAAGAAATCTTTTTCCCAAAGATACACCAAAAGGTTCAAACTATACATAATCAGAGGATGGGTTTAGGCTTTTGCCATTCTCTTGTCTCATTGTACTTTCATTGATTTTTCTCTCATTCGTGTCTTGGACAACACACAGGTGAGAAGTCAGCAGGATCGTCATCATGTCTCCCACTGTTGGTCCCTGCATCGGGTGTCAAAATTTGATGACCCAAGAAAATTCTTATCATCTCATGCGTGGTGCTGACTATCTGCCGGAAGTGAGTGGGCGTAACACCACTTTTCGAGAAATGTGCGTCCTGCTTGGAATGATTGAATTGTGAGTTCCAGCATCAAGATAGTGTATCCGAAACATTGACCTGTCAAGGACGGTGAATGTCAAAGATCAATCACTGAGTGTTGACTGCAAAGTTTTGCCCGCCATCATGTTTTTCCTGCCTTAACCTAAATTCACCACAATAATTTTAAGCCTTTTGATACTCAGACATACTTCGTACATAACGCTCAAAAACCACTAAAACTTATAAAATCTCTTCTCAAGCTACGCAATAAGCGCCCGTAAATCCCCAATGGTTGAGGTAAGAAGTCCACTTGGGGGCGAAATAATGATTGTAGCCATACAGCACGTGCGTAACTTGTGTTTACGGCCCTCGGGCTGCTAAAAAGTCTAATGCCTTAAGGCATCATATCATGTTTTTCGATTAGTGCGAAAGATAAACCCATAACCGAGTCGGCCGCCGCACGAAAATTGTCCAAAGCTCGATTTCAACGCACGTCTTCTTGATTTTCTCTCTCCTCCATCTCAACCCTCAACCACAACCCCATACACACATTCAAAATGGCAGAGGAAACTTACGATGGCGCGATCGGTATCGATCTCGGAACTACCTACTCCTGTACTGCTTTGTACGAGGGTACCAATGTTGAGATCAGTATGTTCCCAATTGAAAATCAAAATTCTCATCGATGGCGAGATACAACAGCCGGAGAGGGAAAAATCTGTTTACACAACAATACTGACTATTCTTTCAGTTGCCAACGAGCAGGGTTCCTTCACCACCCCATCTTTCGTCTCTTTCACCGACAAGGAGCGTTTGATTGGTGAGTCCGCCAAGAACCAGGCTGCCATGAACCCAAGAAACACCATCTTCGATATCAAGTCAGTATAATCGAACAATGCGATATCCAGTCGCTCTCTGAGGAATCAATTTCTGACAGCCACTTGCAGGCGTTTGATCGGACGCAGATTTGATGACCCAACCGTCAAGAAGGAGTAAGCTGCAACCAAAAACACCATATGTTTGCATCTGCTAATACAAGCACAGTATCGAGTCTTGGCCATTCAAGGTCGTTGACCAGGATGGATCCCCAATGGTCCAGGTTGAGTACCTCGGTGAGGAGAAGACTTTCTCCCCACAGGAGGTTTCCGCCATGGTTCTTACCAAGGTATGCATTATCAACGATCATGATATCAAAAGACGCCTATTGACAACCACAACAGATGAAGGAGGTTGCTGAGGTCAAGCTTGGCAAGAAGGTTACCAAGGCTGTTATTACCGTTCCAGCTTACTTCAACGACAACCAGCGTCAGGCTACCAAGGACGCCGGTGCCATCGCTGGTCTTAACGTTCTCCGTATCATCAACGAGCCAACCGCTGCTGCCATTGCTTACGGTCTCGGTGCTGGAAAGTCTGGAAAGGAGCGTAACGTTCTCATCTACGATCTCGGAGGTGGAACTTTCGATGTCTCCCTTCTTAACATCCAGGGTGGTGTCTTCACTGTCAAGGCTACTGCCGGTGACACCCACTTGGGAGGTCAAGATTTCGATACCAACCTTCTCGATCACTTCAAGAAGGAGTTCACCCGTAAGACCAAGAAGGACTTGTCCTCTGACCCACGGGCTCTCCGTCGTCTCAGAACTGCCTGTGAGCGTGCGAAGCGCACTCTTTCCAACGGTGCCCAGACCACTGTTGAGATCGACTCCCTCTTCGATGGTGAGGACTTCAACGCCCAGATCACCCGTGCTCGTTTCGAGGACTTGAACTCCAAGGCCTTCCAGGGTACTCTCCAGCCAGTTGAGCAGGTCCTCAAGGATGCTGGTCTTGACAAGAGCAAGGTTGACGAAATCGTCCTTGTTGGTGGTTCCACCCGTATTCCAAAGATCCAGAAGCTCCTCAGCGACTTCTTCGACGGCAAGAAGCTCGAGAAGAGCATCAACCCAGATGAGGCTGTCGCCTACGGTGCCGCTGTCCAGGCTGGTATCCTCTCCGGAAAGGCCACCTCCGCTGACACCGCCGACCTCCTTCTTTTGGATGTCGTTCCCCTTTCTCTTGGTGTTGCCATGGAGGGTAACATCTTTGCCCCAGTTGTTCCACGAGGACAAACAGTGCCTACTATTAAAAAACGGTTTGTCTTCCTTGTTTTTCTATCGATTTCATACTTTTATTTTATTTTTAAACCCCCCTCCCCCCCCTTTTTTTTTCTCTCCTGTTCTTCTCGTTGATCATTACCATTATCGACATCTACTAACACCATATATAGTACCTTCACGACTGTCGCGGATAACCAGTTTGTGCACCCTTTGACCCCGCATGAATCCCTTTTACTAAAATACTTTTAGGCAAACCGTCCAGTTCCCAGTTTTCCAGGGAGAGCGTGTCAACTGCGAGGACAACACCTCCCTTGGAGAGTTCACCCTTGCTCCAATTCCACCTATGAGAGCAGGAGAGGCTGTCCTTGAGGTTGTCTTTGAGGTCGATGTTAACGGTATCCTCAAGGTCACCGCCACTGAGAAGACCTCCGGCCGCAGCGCCAACATCACTATCTCCAACTCCGTTGGTAAGCTCTCATCTTCTGAGATCGATGCCATGATCAGCGACGCCGAGAAGTTCAAGAACTCCGACGAGGCTTTCTCCAAGAAGTTCGAGTCCAGACAACAACTCGAGTCTTACATCTCTCGTGTCGAGGAGATCGTTTCGGACCCAACTACATCCCTCAAGATCAAGCGCGGTAACAAGGACAAGATTGAGCAGGCTCTTAGCGATGCCATGGCCCAGCTTGAGGTTGAGGACTCTACCTCTGATGACTTGAAGAAGAAGGAGTTGGCCCTTAAGCGTGCCGTTACCAAGGCTATGTCCACCAGATAAATGTCTTTCATGTTTCCGCGGGTTCAAGGTGGTGCTATGCATGGTTTCATGACATTCTGACGGATTCATCTTTTCCTCTATTTCTATTTTCTGGGTTCATCAAAAGTCATGTGCAAAGCTGGTCGAACTGATCCGGCTCCTGTGATTTACGAGGTTTTATGGGCAATCAGCGCGCTTGTAAAACAGAAGGGAAAATCAAAGATAATCGTCTTCTGACAAACTCATTATCGTTCCAATTTATTTACGTGACTTCGCAAAATATAGTGATTTTATATCCGAACGAGTTCTATCAAATCACGTGAACATTGCAAAATAGTGTGGTACCTTATAATATAGGCTAGTATTCTTTTTTTTTAACTGATGCTGCTCCGTTATTGTTGATTTACTGTTAAGTTAGTTAACAGGAACATTCACCGGTACATGAATAATCTGGTGGTTTGCAGTTATTCACCGTTGTAGAATATTTGAGGAGTTCACAGTTATTCACCGGTGCAAGAATATCCTGGAGGTTTATAATCATCCACCAGTATAAGGATATTCTGGTGGTCAATAGTTAATCAACTTTATAAGAATATTCTAGTGGTTTAGAGTTATTTGTTGGTGTAAGGATACTCCGAATGTTCGTAATCATTTACGGATATAAGGATATCTTGGTGGGTTACAGTTATCCATCCATTTAAGAATATTCTGGCGGTTTACAGTCATTCAATAGTGGAAGAATATTATGGGAGTTCGTAGTTATTTACCAGTATAAGAATATCCTGGAGGTTTACAATTTACCGTTATTTACTAGTGTAAGAATATTCTAGTAGTTCATAATAACTACCAACTACTGAAATCAAACACTACCTATTGTTCAACTATAATGCCCCAGTCAAAATAACTAGTCTGTTATTACTACTACGTTACCTAGGTGTCAGATCGTCGATTCATCCTTTAGCATCCCAACCCCTCACAATTCCTAATTCCTTTTCTGCTCCTCTGTCTAGTCTCCAGGTCCAGTCCTTAACTTCATAAGCATTCCCCGAAAACCAATATATTTCCAACTTGACCTTCTCAAGATAAGGATCTTCAAGTATCCTCTTCAACGCCAAAGCAGGTTCTCCTTTAGGCATTGTCTCTCCACGTTCCCGCTTGACTCTTATATTCAACTCCCTTAATCTCCCATACATGATACAGTCCTCTATAACTGGCAAAAACCTTTCAACAAACCAATTACCCTTTCCCCACCGTTCCAAGATAATGTCAAGTCTCTGCAGCAGGTGCCGAGCATCCCTAAATCCTGGTGAGAGGAATGTTGACAGCAATTCCGGACTATGTCGAGTTACCACCAGCCAAAATCTGTTGGCGGTAAAGTAGATGAAACGTGCTTCCGCATACAGTTGATGAGATACAAGGAGTAAATTGTTAGGGTAGTTGCTGTGAATAGCTCCGTTTGAGAGGTATGTTGGTTGCCGCTCGTTCATGCTGAGGAGGATGTATATCTTCTCGCGAATCTCTGGCGGAAGGTCAAGAAAACGAAATGGAGGATTTGCGCTCATATTGAGCGGTTTATGGTGGGATTATGCATGAGCTAAGAGCTGCTCCTTGTTCTTTTACCCCAAGAGTATCTAGACTTGAGTTGTCGCCCTCAAGCTTCCGAGTCTTGGTATCTGTGCTCGTCTGGTGCTTCGTTATTCACCGAAAACTCTCAGATTCACGTGATTTCGTATCGTGAATTGTAAACTGGTTGTTGCACCTAGATAACTTGTGGTTGAGATAAATAGCAACCATATAAATCTCAGAGATTTCGACTTTCCACCTAGTGAATCATCCACTGCGCTTGTAAATCAAATGACGCTGAATAGCCGGCCAGACAAGGCTAAGATTATGCGCTGCGCATAAATGTTGTTCCGCCAGTATATATGTACATACACACATCAGCAGACACATGCAGTCTAGGAAACTCAAATATCGTATAGTCCTTAAAAGATATCTACATTATCTATTTAATTAGGGTTGATCTATATCCTACAGACGACTAGCTAATTCCTTCAAAACCCATACAAAATACTTAATATCTATGCAATCTCGCCGATTTCTCAGCCATAGGTACTTCAAGTATCAAAAATGAAGGAACTATTCCTATAAGCTTCCGGCGAGTCTACAACGTCCCCTCTATGTGAGATAATGAAGTTCTAAAAAGTGGATTTTAGTTGATAGTGGTGACAATGTGTGTGTAGCACACCCCTCTGATTACTACGTAGTGCGGTGTTGCCTAACCCGGTGATCAGTAAAAGTGAGAATGAGTTGCTTTCACTTTCGCCGCCTTCTATCAACATTGTCATTACTTTGTAATGAAAACTCGTTTGGTCGCGATACCAACCATCTCCAGTGGCTTCAAGGAGTTCCCTTGAGAATGAAAAGGGCCAGAAGTTACGAAGTAAAGAGGTCCCAGGTCCTCAGTTCTTGAAGTCCTAAAGATTGAAGGTTGGATCGGTTTGTACCTTCCGACGTTCGGTTCAGGATGTGAGAGCACATCCACCCATCCAACCCAACCCTCCAACTCAACCCTCCATCCGTCCAATTCCAAGCATTCTGCTGTATGGAATAACGACCGGGCTGGTTCACACACACATTCACAACTATATGCGGATCCCAATACGACACTCACGCACGCACAAGGTTTATGGTACTTCTCATGAGGGACTATTCCTATGGTGTCCGTTCTCTTCAGCCACGGAGGTTTCAAACCTTCGCGTTCTCTTCGTTGTGATTAAAGCAGCCTTGACATTCCTGTTCTGGTCAATGCGTTCTATCAAAAAAGACCATGGAATGCAAGGTTGCTGTCCTTGGGATCGTTCCTCACTCGTGTATCAAGGCTTGAGCAGCCATAGCCCATTGACAGATGGTGTGATAAACGGGCATTTCAGCCTGTCGTACGATCAGCTCATGGCCGCTGCCTCTCAGGAATAAGTCCGCAAGAACCAGGTATCGTCGGAGAGGAATAGAAAGGCAAAATAATTCCAGTAACCAAAAGACCCCGGAGAGTCAAAGGAAACCAAGACTGAGAGCTTGAAGCCTGAATTCAAAGATTCACAGGAGGGTTAGAAAGATGGGCCTGGTCTGAACAACACTTCTGGATTGGAGCGAAACTTCGCCTGTAAACAGTGGCCGTCCGTCTTGGAGTGACATAGTCAACCGGAATCGGACGGATAATCCTCTTGGGAAGGAGTTCATAGCCAGCCGGACCTTGATACCTAGTCATTCCTTGAGCTGGCGCACTAGAATCCACCTGTAAACAATGGTCATCCATCAAAGACCTCTGAAATCGTTCAGTACGTCAGCTCAAGCAATGACCGCATACCAAGTTCCAGTTGGATACAAACTCCATCCCAAGTGGATCATGCCTCCGATTCTGGTTGACTATGTTACTCCTGAAGGCATGTATTTGATTCCAAAGTAATTGCAGGAGGGTCAATTTCTTTCGAAACAGGATCTCAACCTCAGAACCGAGTTTGTTGTTCCAAGGAACATTCCTCAGGATGCAGAGCCAACAAGAGAAAGATTATCGAGTGAAGAGATCGAATAGTTCCAGTTTCATCAGTTGATGATGCCGACGGCGATCAGACTTCATCAAGACACAAAGATGAGGAATCGGAGGAAAACGATAGCGATGAATCTCAATTCTAGGGATTACGAAGATTGGTCAAAGCAGACTTTCGACTCCTTGGTATTCCTATGGGATATAAGTTTTGCTTTATCTCTGAAGTTGCCGTGACATTGGCTCTCCTAGCGGTTCATGATACTTCAGAATCCTATAGCTTTGAAGAACTATACGATCTTTAATATTTCTACGGCTTTCAACAACTGTACAGATCCGAATAATTGTATAGTTACCAAGAACTTGATAAGTCTCAAGAAATATACTGAGTTTGATGAATCTATAGCTCTCGATAATCCTATAGCTCTCAACAATTGTGCTGCTCTTAATAATTGTATGGTTTCTAATAACTGTACGGCTTCTGATAACTTTACATCCCTCAATGATCACGTAGTTTTCAATCTATACAAAGTTCTCTATAATTATACCGGTTTTAATAACTATCGCTCAAATACCAAATACAACCCAACTCTGTCATCAAAGTACATCATAAACACAGAGCTTCAGAAATGGGTTGATGCTGGATGTCAGACAACAACATGATTCTAAAACAATTTTGAAGCTTAAAAGTAGTTATTCTTGATAACACAAGGATTTGTATTCGTACAGGGAACGCCAAAGTGATTTAGTATTTACAAACAATGCATGAAACCATGAATTACTTCTTCACAGCTGGTTTCGCTGCCGCTTGAGTACCCTTAGCTGCAACAGCCGGTTTGGCTACCGGAAGCAGAGTCCGTACCTTGGATATTATGTCGGTCTTGTCGTTGAATCTGTATGTCTCGTTTCTTTGGGTGTAATTTTCAATACCAGCCATAATATCTCCGTCGCCGATATCCTTCAGAGCCTCATACTGCCCAGCAGTCAGGGTCTGTAGCATAGTGGCCTTCTCAATCTCGTTCAATCCATTCAATACGGGTGGCTTATACTCCTTTCCAGTGACTTGTGACGTGAGTTGCCTCCTAGCTGCCCAGTATTTCATGACCGCCTTTTTCTCGGTTTCGCTGATAAACACAACTGGTTTCCCAGAAGCATACCGCTTGACCAGTTCTTCTTGGTTGATGTACTGGTCAGGATGGCGTCTTGCGTAGATATTCAATTGATCCTGAACTGTCTCCTGCAGACCTCTCGTTCCATCGGAAGTCAAGGCTAGTGGACTTCGTCCTCCCTTTAGACCCTCATCGCTGGTCTTGGAGCCCGCTTCGTAGATCTTTGGAAGACCGAAAGTCTCGATGCGCCTAAACTCGATCTCCTCTACAGAGAGAGGTTCTTCCTGAACAGGCCCAAAATCACTACTGCCACGACCTCGACCCCTATTTCCTCTTCCTCGTGTAGTGCCTCTACCACCACCACGACCACCACGGCCACCACGGCCTCTCATGCCTGCACCTCCACGAGCATTTCCTCTGCCACGGAATCCTCCACTAGATGGCCCTCCTCGACCTCTGAAACCACCTGTACCTCGATCCGCGGAATTACCTCTGCCTCCTCTAGATGTAGGATCAGTTCTTCGAATGACGAGCTTGGGTGCGGCGGTGGACGCTTGCGCAGCTAAAGAACGCGCATCTACAGCTCGAGGTAACGAGGAGATTTCTCGCGATGCTCTTTGCGATCCTTCGCCGCGTGTAATTCTTAGCCCTTCAGAAATATACGTTAGCCATTGAATTTGTGTAGTATTGAATCTTGAGGAGCTTAGGGATAGTAGGAGAGTAAAGTGACTAGATTATGAGTGGAATCATAAAATCATCGTACCTGCTTCACACTGCTTCGCCGAAATGCTGAATGCTCTCAAGGTTGACGCAATTCCATCAGCGACTCTGGAGACGCTTCCAGCAGTCGGTCTCCCCCGACCAATTGCGGACTGTAATTGCCACTTGTACATTGTGTTTTGTTGAACAATTGATGGGAAAGTAGGCTCCAAATGTATTTCGCATGCTTCCTCGTTCTAATTATTTCATGCCTGATACTATCATAAGGCCATAAAAGGCACGCTCGTATGATGAGGCTAACATTAAGCCTTGCACAATTTTACCAGGCACGTCGCGTGATGGCGGGACTCGCGTGAAGGTAAGGTAGGGTAAGATAAGGTAATTTACGATCACTTTGTCATCGACAACTATCTCGAGATATTTTCTCTGCATATATTTCTTGTGAAAATCTTCTCATCCTTCAACCGTGTGATAAGTTCACTTCCCCATCAGATTACTCCACCATTTTCTGCATACCGCAACCATGCTCCGTCGCAAACCAACCGCTATCACTCTCACGACAGAGGACATAGCCTCTTACGAAGACCGACGACTTAGAGAAGAAGAGGAAGAACGAGCACGCGCAGAAGCACAAGCTCAAGAGCTAGCTGCAAGGGGCGCTCAGTACGGGACTCCAAAGACCCAGAATCGTGACCCAAACGCAGAGTTACGACCTTTGCCGGTGGAAAGAAAGGTCAGATCAAGGGAGGAGCGATTGGGTCTTGGCCGCAATTGAGCTTGATGCCATTACTACAGCGACCACCATTATACAACTATCGACAAGACCATAACAACATCGTTGCAATCGTCGCACCTCTTCACTGGCTGTAAATATGCTCGATGTACTCTAAAACATGCATAGCCATGCCGAAATGGATCGAACGTCTCACAATTCGACAAGAACGTCGACGCCAGATCTAGCCACTTCACGGTATACTTGATCATATACATCGTGAATTCCAAGATGCGAAAGCCATTCCATTCCAAAACCTATATACTGTTGGCCAAACTATGGGTATCTGCCAATCTATCTCGCTTTCGCATCTCGCTCGCCTTTTTATTTATTTTACCAACCCCAAGTCGAACTAACGCCAACCTGATGCTCACGAGCAAAACCACGCCATTAAACGCTAAATGCAAAGCAATGCCGCCCTCCCGAACGCTTTCACCTCTCGAAGAACCTTCTCAACTTCCGGGCATTCTCTTGGTGAACTTTAATTTCACGGTCGCACTCTTCTTCAAGGGTGGAGGACCATCTGAAACAGAACTCAGAGCAGGAGACGAAACTCTCGATGGTACATTGCTGCTAGCCCCAGCACCTGAAATAGTCCCAGCATTGGAACTCTTGCTCATAGAAGGACCAGTGGATGGACCGGGCGAAGGACGAGCGCCAGGGGTAAGGGATACACGACTCAAAGATGAAGGAGCTGGCGAAGGACTTGGCTGAGCTCTTGAGGGAAGAGGCTTGGGGCTCGGTAACTTTTTCTTGTCGGAATTCATAATCTGCTCCACCTTTCGAGCCTTGGTACCTGTCTTCAACTTAATGATCTTGGTCTGCGGTCTAGGATGAGGAGTCTGAGATACTGGACGCGGTGTTTGAGATGTTGGACGAGGTAGTTGCGCAGGTGGGCGCGCGGATGAGGAAGACAATGACAATGAAGAGGATGGTTTTGATGGCATCTTGAGAAGATTGGACGACTTCTGTTGGGAGGGTTTTGACTGTGAAAGTTTACTGAAGGATGAAGAGGAGGATGAAGGCTTGGGTTGAGGAGGGGCCATTGGCTTAGATGACGAAGCCTGCAATGCCACAGAACTTTCTCTGCTCTTCAACATAGACTGTCCAGATGGGGCCTGAGTAGATGTCGAGCTTGATACGGAGTTCTCCCGCTTGGCAGGAGGCGGTGTCGGCCTCGGTGTGAAACCAGGCTTGATAGGAAGTTTGAGGATCGTGCTGGTCGCCTTCCGTACCAAGATTGGTGATGTTGGACGAGGCTTCTGTGGTGACGGCTGCACAACAGGCTTGGGTGCAGGCACAGCCACGGCTGGTTTGGGCAGCTCCACCTTCTTCATAGGATTTGGTCCCATAGGCTTCGTGCGAATCTTTCTCTTTCTCTTAAATCTCATCCGTCCCTGTTTGTAAATTAGCATCAATTCGAAGTCAAACAACATATTTGTACACACCTTGCCCATGTGCTTGACCTTCCAGTAACGAGGATATCTCAGAGCAATGACCATAGATTCAACTGAATCGTAGAGAATGTAGCAGATATCCAGAATGTCTGACTGTTCTGAGATCCCAATCTCCTTCGATCGCACTGCGTTCCATAATCCCTCCTTCATTGCAACATTGTCCTTGAGCTCTGCCTTTAGGGCCGAGATGGCACCCAGTATTGTTGTTGTTCTTGCAATATGCGCCTTTCTTGCCTCCACAGACCCTTCAGCTTCAATGACCAGGCCATCAACCTCAGCAGCCTTCTCCTCAGGCTTGTTTTCGCCAAAAGCCACTGCAGCAAGCGCCATTCCGAAGATCTGATGTAGTCGATCTCGCACGTAAGGTGAAGGATCAGTGCTGAGGTTGTGTAAGAAGAAGCGCAGTATCGAGTCGTTGGCTATGGAATCAAAATCCATCACAGCCTCGAAAGCCTTGATTCGCACTAAGTCTAGAGTACCATCGTTGATATATTGAACGAATTCCCGTGGATCATAGGGAATGACGTTCGCTTTCATAAGCATGTGCTTACATTTCAGCGCAGTGATAGTGAAGATGTTTTGGTAAGAGAGGATCCACTGGTCCATACGACGATATCGCTCGATCTCGGCGATGGCTTTTTGCTGAAATTGCCGCATCTCATACGCGGCTTCATCATCATCATCAAGATCCATGTCCATTTCACCTGCTTGAACACTACGTCTTGGGATCAAAGATTCGGCGAGAGCTTCCATCAAGCCTGCTACATAATAATGATCCGAGTACTCATTATTGCCGTTATCGTTGAATCGAAGTTGATCAAGAATAAATTGTCTCGCTCTTGCAGGACACCTTCCGTTTTGTAGTCTGATCTTCGCCATTGCTTGAGGAATTGCAGACTGGATAAGATAAGCAGATCTATCTGAAAAGTCGTTAGAGCGCGGCGTTTGTGAACCAGGATAGCAGAAAAACTCCTGGAAGGCCTTTTCGAGATGAAACATTCCGGGAGATATTGTGTTGTCCAAAGATGCAGCTTGTTTCGCTAGGGCTTCTGCTGCCATTGTCCGGATACCATGAAAATATCGCCGGTCAACCAGCGTACGGACTAAAATTGCAGATACGAGTGGATGAACCGGTGCTGAGTGCTTTAAAAACAGCATGGAATCTTGTTGGGCAACAACATCACGGTCCTGTTGCAATTGCGAGACATACATATAGGGGGGCATGGGGAAGTCCATGCGACAAAGCCATTCGAAATCAGCATCCATACGAATCCATTCGAAAGATTCGGCGTCCATTTTGGCGATAGTTTCAGCGTCCCAATCCGATAACTGCCATTCACCAATCTCCTGAGCAGACTGAAGTACGTCCCCAAGACAGTAGAGTAGTACGTCATCTTGACCATCGACGTTGATGTCGGCACCACTAGCTGCATTTGCTCGTTCCATTTGTCTTCGACTTCGCTTGAGTCGCTTGTATTTCGTGTTGTACGGAATTTCAATCCTCTGTACTGGTTCCTTGATCTCAACAATGTGCTCATATGGTGTGCCATCAGCCTCGTGAATACGTATTGTCATGGGCCCGGTGAACAGCGTCTGCAGCACACCGGCATATATAGCTCCTGTCTCTTCTTTGAACTCTCGCAAGAAGTCGTGCTTCTTCAGCTTTGTCTCTGCTGGCGCCGCACTTTGTTTCTGGCTGATTGTCATATCTACACAAAGTCGTTTCTTGTTGAACTTTTGTGTGATGTGAAACCTGGGGCAACCGGCTCCCATAATCCACTGGTTGAAGAAGGTATCAAGCTTCAAATGTCCCACTTTCTCACAAAGTCTCCGAAAGCCTTCTGTAGATATCAATCTATCATTTGCATCTCCTACATTAGCATTTGTGAAAAGCCGTGAGATGATTCTTGGCAAGCCAGTAGAACCAGAAGCCTTGAAGAGCCGTCGATCCAGGATGAAAAGAACGAGAGGAGACTTCAGAGTCATGAAGTCAAGCTCAAAAGATCCAAGATGCAAAGTTTCCCCCAACGAATAAAGAGATGGTCGATCTACGTCCAATTCGATCAAACGATCTTGAAGAGTCTTCTGCCGAAATCGGTATTCGTTGTTGCCACAAAGTTTTTTCATGAATATTTCCGTAATGAAGTGTGAAATACCAACAATTGCCCATGTATCTGCAGGCTGAGCTGCTACAATGCTAATGCCTATCCATTGACTGGCCAGAGCATGAACGAGTTTTCGCGTTACTTCTACGAGCGGATCCAGTAGTTCCTCTGGAAAGAGAAGTCGTGTGCTGCACAAAGACAAGGAAGCTGTATGAACTGTGTCCGGGATTTGATCGTCAACGAAGCATACGGTATAACTGGAAAATGGATATGAGCCGAAAGTCAAAGAGAAGTAGTCGATAGCCTGCGCTGTAGTAGCGCATGTGTTCCTCAACTCCTCGGAACGACCTGGAAGACAGTAGCCAGTGACTTGAACAGCCTTTTGCCCCAACTTATCATCCTCATCAGCTTCTCGGTACTCCGAGAGATTTACCTGCTCGAAGGGACCGATGGCAAATCCAATATGCTGTGCTGCTACTGGATTGCTGCACAAGAAGGACACTACTTTCTTCGTCTTATCAACCTTGTCAATTATCTCATCTGTGAGCTCACCAGAACATATCACCGCCATCTCAAGAAGCTTGTCATCGTCACTTAAGTCGGAATCGTCCACAAGGGCAGCGCGCGGTGGAAGGGCGCCATTGATGCCATTTACTCTCTGTGGTGATGGTGCTGGTCGTTTCAGTGCATCCCCAAGAGTCCTTGAACACTTGATTACCATCTCCCAAGTACACCTCATGAGTGGATCATCGATACAAGGAAATATGCAGCAGGCGATACCGGGGTTGATTGAATGCCTGGTATAGACATGGGGATATCTCGAGTCGCCGTCTTCCATTCCAACGAATCGCAGACCGTCCCTGAAATTCCTGATCGAAAACGGTATAACAACAGTCAGCGGGGCAAATCCCTCAGCTGGTCTTGCAGATATGGTTGGTGTGGATACCGTGCCATTAGCACTTAGAGATGACCGCGCAACACCAGTCGCAGACTTTTGTAAAAGAGCGTTCGATGCGCTCTCTGAGAAAGGGTCGATATCCTGGATATGCACGCTCCTTGGCAAGCTGATCTCCAAGTCCCCACCAAGCGCTGGGTCAAGTAGGTCCGCAATCTTATCCTTTTGCAGTTCATGTTGCTCTACAGACCATTTCACGTAGTCCGGTATCTCCAACCTCTTGTACCCATCCTCATATTGCACTCCCGCAATTTTTCCGTTGATCGTTGTCCCATTCTTCGGTATCTCGCATTGGCGGGCATCGAACCTCAGGACCTTGAGGTCTCTCGTTTGTGGAATGACTATGATTTCGGTGCGCCCAGATATCCGTTGATTCACAAAATCAACCTCGAGTTCGACCTTTTGGTGGGATACGATGAATCCGAGTTCTTCCGGTTCCTCTGGCGCTTCCTGTGACGCGTCCATGATGAGTCCTGGCATAACGATGTCGTAGAAAGTTATATGCGCGGTGTACGTTGCGCTTGTGGCCCAGGCGCACCGCTATTATCCTCCTACAAATCAACCATCTGTAGAACAGAGTTGTACGTGACGAGATAGAAATGATCTATGATGACCGGTTTCGAGTGGTTTGGGCGAGTATCGATTAGTCCGGTGGCGTGTTCGTGGTTGTTGTTCAAATTTGTATCGCAAGATTGTGGTAAGTAGAAAGCGCACCTAGTGAGGTAGCTATTGACTCGGTCGAGGATGACTCGTTTGAAATCGACTTGGAAATGTGCAAGTTAATTGTATTCGCAAAGACGCTGGATGAAATCGAATCTGGAAGACACAGTTCACAATAGCAGATACTCCTGAGGAGAAAGAACAATAAAGATTGTCTGTTGTGCTTGGTGGTATTGTTGGCACGCGCTTCAAGACGATTCGTGAACTTGCGGGCGAGCTTGAGTTCCATGTTCGCGTACTTTCCTTTATGCCTGAGGCTATAATTATGTATTCACAATTGGCAGTCTACAGTATTACCTAGTATGAAATAATGCAGCATATAACTAGCCAGAAATATCAACCCAATCTCTAACTCGATAGAATGTATGCTTATGCTTCAAATCATAATCTTGACGAATACTGATCAAATAGTTGTAGAATATATACTATGCTTTAACTATAGTAAAAAAAGTTATATATCCCAATTAAAAAATTAAAAATTAAAAAAACAAACAAACAAATGAAAAGTGCTTTGAAAAGCAACCTCTAGCTAAAAGAAGTGTTAAGATATCTACATCTGTTGAGTATAAAGAGCGGCAAAACTTTCAAAGGTCATATATAAAAAATTACTTTTCTAAAAACCACTCCCTTGTTAAATATTACAGTGAACTCTAAAATGGATTAGTCTGTTTTGATCGGTATTATCATGCTCACATTTGAGATCGATGGTCACTTTATACGTAGTAATCAGAAGTAAAGTCTAGACATTTGAATTCATTGCTTGTGTTGAATGAGAAAAACCGTTTGATGGTACAATTCTGAGCGCAAGACAGGAAAGTGAGTACAGGAAAAAGAGCAGGAAGTAAAAGCAACTAGTAGGTATGCCCATCATACCCACATTGGATCATCAACACCAAAACCAAAGTGAAAAGTCTGCGCCATCAGCTTAGTTGCCAAGCAGTGTAACAGAGCCGTTAAAAAAGCAAGCACCATCACGCGTTACGCCTCTCAGTCATCAAAATCGCTGCCAACATGGCCCTCTTCGATAGCCATGATCTGTGCGTCTGGAAGGACACCGACGAGAGCTGTGCCGGGAACGACTCCATCTCTCGTCCACATCTCGAAGTCCCGATTGACTCTGCTGACTTCCTCATGACCTAAATTCTTCTTCCATCTGCTGTTGAGAATGAACTTTTCTCTGAAACGCTCGCTGCGCTTCTCGGTGAGCTCCCTCATGGCTTCTTGAGAAGACTTTGAGGAAACACCCTCCATGGTCTCCGCATCTTCGATCTTAGGGATTGAAGAAGTAGATGCGCCAGAGCTAGGGTAGATAAAGTACTCAGATGTGCCCTCGGTGAACTTCATTCTGTAGGTGTTAACGCAAATTTTGATGCCGAGACTCTCATCGTAGTTGAGTGGGAGACGCTTAAGCATTGCAGCGCTGGCATCTGCAGCTGAGGAGCTGTTGCTGTCTGAAGCTGATGGAAGGTTACGGGTAAGGACAGCCTTCTTTGTGGCTGCGCGAGGGACGCCTTCGGTAGGCTCGATACGGCTGTAAGAAGCAACATAGTATTCCCAACGTTCCTTGGCTTCCATAGCGCTAAGCTCGAAAGTAGCTTCGTCTTTTTGAATCCACTTCGTTGATGTCTTCTGTTCGGCCGGGTACTAAAGGTGTTGTTGTTAGTGTACTCCACGTGATAGCTTTAATTGTGAGGAACCATACCCATTTGATTTGGAACATTTCAGCGTCTTTCAAGTACTTAGCAACCTGCTTGCGGTAATTGATTTCGGTTTGATATGATGATTCTTCTCTTTCGCGATCGTCGTAGAAAAGCCTGATAATGTCGTAAGTTTTATCTTTTGGATCTGGCGAGGCACAAGTAGAACCGGTGCGACAAAGGTGCTTGAGTAGTTCTGGAATGGAGTAAACTCCCCAGCCTTTTTTCAAGTAGTAATGGCGAAGGAAATTCTGGTAATCAGCGTCTTCGACGTTATTGAGGATAAAATCTTCGATGATTTCCAACGTGCGGTGATAGTAGTCTGGATCAGGGTCTGCCGCATTGAATAATTCCTCGGCCTTTCTATCGATAAGGCCAAGATACGCGGCTGCCTTTGGCTTCTTCGAACGCACAACTTCCTTGATCGCATCCTCTTCGCTATCTTTTAGAGCCTTCAAACGCTGATAAAGAATTTGGAAGTGATGGAAAAACACAACAATAGTTTGATTGCAGAAAAGACTGAACTCTTTGCGGGCATAAGGCATGTCTGCATTCCACTCCAATTGATCAAGCTCAATTGTTTTCGAGCCATTAGCATCTGGTCGTGGGGTTGCTGCGAGCCAACGTTCACTTGTGACCTCATTGACAGATGGGTCTTCTGGAGTGTCAACCATATCTTCGTCACCACCAGATCCAACCTCCGGTGTAGACTCCTTGCTACCCGAAGCAGCACTATCTCGGCCACGGCTCTTTACACCATTGCGACCTAGGACGCTCTGTAAAAGGCTGGACTTTTTGCCATTGGGACGTCTACCACGGCCGTTGGGAATCTCTGAAGGAAGTTCCATAGTCTCATCAGCATCCTCGTCAGGCGAGCCACGAGAAATGCTATTGACAACGTCGCGAACCTTGCCTTCTGGAATCATGAAGAAGGTAGAAATAAACTCCTCAAAGAAAGCCACTGCACGATCTCGCTCTGGACCATTATATTGACTAGTGTTCTCCGCATAAACAATAAGAAGTCTCAAGGAGTCAAGAATAACATCCTGATCATCGAAGGCAAAGGTGAATTGAGCCCTCGGAACATTGGTTCCACGATTCAGCTTTCTAAGTCGCTTTTGCTCTTCATACTTTGTCTTAATCCGGTCGATGATTGTTTTGGTTGCGAATAACTTCTTGTCAGCATTCTTAACAGTGAGACCCATATGATCGAGACTCTTAAGGTACATGGCCTGCGTCTGTGCATGCCACACCTTGTCCCACTCACGCTGTGTGAATCGCCATTCTTCGTCCTTTTGTTTCAGACGTGACAAAACCACAGGAATTACTGCTGTTGGGTTTCTGAACATTTCATCGGCAACCTTCAAGCCAGCATCTGCTCCGTAAACCTTCTTCAGGATTCGCTTGTAGATAGATTGACTTGAGCCACCCAGGCCAGAGGGCATACGGAAGTTTGCCAGCTCTGTTTGTGTGAGGGCTCGGATCTGTTGAGCAATTGGTTCGAGAAGTTGAATAACCTTGGAATTGGCTTCGATGTGGAAATCGTAGTCATGACGCTCCTCCTCAATTCGATGAAGAGCCTCTTCATATTGGTTCTTCCTGTGAGCAACGAAGCCAGAGTCCTCCGATGCCCAAGTTGGGTGAGATGCCCATTCATCGTTCAGAATAGCTCGACACATCTCATCGCGACCACTACATGGCTTCAATGTCTCTCTCTTAGGTAGTAGTCGGTAGCTTGGACCGAGCCCTCTGCAGTTGCTCAGAGCAACTCGCCCACTAGGAGCTTTAGGCTTATTCTCGATGACTTCGTCCGTACCTTCATATTGAACAAAGGCCTTGAACCAGCTCATTAATTCCGGATTCCCGCCAATAAAGTTGCTGACCTTGTGTACCAGTACATTTCGATCAATCAGGTCCTGTGAAAATAGGTTACAAAGCTTCAAGAACTCATTCATAGTGGTCTTGTTACTGATGTATTTCTTGACTCGATCAAAGAATGCCATTTCTTCGGATGACGCAGCACTCGTTGATGTTGGAGGTAGGGGCGAAGGCCTAGCCGGAGTCAAGGTTGGAGACACAACCAGTGCGTCAGTGGCCGCAGGCTTGTGGGAGAGCTTTGTCCTCTTATTGATATGATTAGGCTGACCAATGCTACTTCTTCCCCCACCAGAAGGCTCTGGGATATTGACAGGTACAGCGCTTGCCTGACCAGCACGGCCGCGCTTTTTGTTGTCATGCTTCCCAGTGCTACTTGGTGGCGGTGCAAAGTTTCCAAGAGGAGGCAATGTCTTTTGCTCGGGTCGATTTGGGTGTGATTGCGGCGTCTGAGATACGTTGGCTAGAGCAGCAGCATCTTCGGCAGCCTTGGCAGCTGCTTTTGCTTGAGCTGCAGACTCCGGAAGAAATTGTTTGAAGTCCTCAAGAAGGTCTGGGGCCGTGTTGAAAAGTGTTGTGACTTGAGCATATACATCTTGTATTGGCTTCGACTCGCGTTGGTAGGTCTGGAGTATTTCGAGGAATTGCTTGTATATCTCAGGTTTATCTTGGAACCGGTTCTATATAAGCAATAGCGTTAGTATATAGTTTTTAGAATTCGAAATATAAGGAAGATATACCTTGATCTTGTTCACGTAGCTGATAGCATGGTTGAACTCTACTGGCCCACGCTTCTCCATACCGGGCTGCTGAGCACTACCGTTCATGCCACCGGCCTGGGCGCCTGGAGTTGGCGTTTGTGCGTTACGTGGTACAGGAAGACCAGCTGCCGTGGTAGCTGCGCTCTGTAACTGAGATATACCTCTCTGTTGTTGTTGATGGAGACCAGCGGCTTGTTGTGCTTCGTATGCCGATTGTGCCTGGTTTGCATATGATGGTACAGCGTTCGATGCATGTGGGCTGAATACAGCCTCTGGACTTCCTACACTATGCTGAGATTGTTGCTGCCAACTGCCGACACGTTGCCCAGGACCGTAAAAGGACCCGTTTGCGTTGGTCTGGCCTAGCCCAGCATCTGCAAGAGGACGGCCACCTGTGATAGACTGCACAGTTGTTCCCATAGGTGTTGTTACTCTGATCGTGTTAGGATCGTTACCTCCTCCACACTCAATTCGATATCCTGGAGGTAAGAATGTGTTAAAGCCTTGTATAAGATTTGGGTGGCCGGCGAAGAGTTCCGAAACGCGATTAATAACGCCAGGCGTATCAATACTGTAGTATCAATAATTAGCTATCAATGATACATATATTTCAGTGCTCTGCTGACGAAATTAGGTGTACTCACGCTTGACTTTTAAAATCTTTCATGATATCAAGAAATCGATTGTAGACATCGGGTTGGTCAACGAACTGAACCTTGACTTGGTCCAAGTAACTGAGGGCATCCTATTGTGTAAAGTTAGTATTGTCGAGGTAATATTCTTGTGTGCACATCAACAGTCATTGTGAATATTGTACGGCATGGCAGACTTTGCGCTAGTGCAATGTCCAATGACCACAATTGAAATGGGACCGCCTTCAGACAAGACATTGCCAACGTAGATAGCGTTTTCGGGTCAAGGGCCAATGTCATACAATGCAATGCGTTCATGCTTTGAACATGCGCTGATGAAGCTGGGCATGGTGGGGAATGGTCGCAACACAATTGGTATCAGACTCACATTTAAAATAGGCTGCTGGCCAGATCCAAGTGGTCCTTGGCCTTGCGGTCCCTGTTGATTTCCTCCAGGTGCAGGAAAAGGCATCTGTTGCATTGACCTCACCGCTGCGTCCTGTTGTAGAGGTCCTCCGAAGACTGCAGGCTGACCATTGTTTGCGCCATGAGCTGGGGCTTGTGGTGCGTTATTCTGTGCAATTCCCAGTGGTGGACCAAAGATATGTGGTTGTTGCTGCTGTGGATTTGATTGACCAAGCTGCTGCATCGATCGTCCTGCCTCAGCATGAAGAGGGCCACCAAAGACATTGCCAGGTCCATTTGGTGCCCCTAAGCCAGACTGAACAGCGCCGCTGTGGTTGGCAAGCAATCCTCCAGGGCTATGAATAGCACCTGGAATACGAGAAGCAACTGGCTGATGTAGAGGAATTGTCCCGGCACTGTTCTGGTGTGGAGGCGCAGACTGGTACTGTTCGCGATGCTGTCTCTCTCGCTCTCGCTCGTTGTGTTCGCGCTCGCGTTGAGCGAGTTCCTCTTGTTGTGCAAGCACACGACGCTCGCGATCTCTCTGGAGCTGTGCCTCTTGCATTTCGCGTTCGTGGTCAATGTTCGACGGGTGATGAGGTTGGTTATCCATGATTGATTATGTGTTGACCGTGGGCGGAAGTGCCGATCGAGGAAGGGTAATTCAACCACGCTCCTCTTAAGGCAGGAGTGGATAAATGGTGCTTCACTGTGGAAGTCGATTATAGCAACTCAATCGAGCCAGATACGAGCACTGACTTGAGATATTCCTAAGATTAAGTGTGAATAATTCTAGAACGTAGCTTGTAAATACGTAGTCGATCGCAAAATATTGCGTCAAATCCAGCGCTGGAAGATGGTTGATCGGTGAAGTTATAAGTCGTGCATGATTCCCCGAGATATCAGGAAACTGAAAGGTCTCAATATGGGCTTCGGTGGTATTGTAGAATGTGAATAGGGATGTTGACGATGATCCCACAAAGGCAAAGTAGAGTTGATCCGACAGCTTCAGAGAGAACGGAGACGGAGTTTGCCGTCATGTTTGTCCTCGCTAGCCTTGCCAATGCGATAATACAAACGGGCCATCGTCATCGGCAATCCTCCGACCAAGAGATACCGATAATCGGTTTAACTATCTATCAGCTTCAAAAGAATACAACGCAACAACATGCGATCATCTACTATAATTTGTTTGATCTTTTGCGCTTCTGTGTCTTCTCAACTTGTTGTTCTAAACGTACCAAATTTGCAGACTAAGGCTGGCATAAACCAACAGAAACCAGTTATGGAACCCGGACCAGTACTGCCACCATCCAACCAAGATAACCCGCCCAGTGCGCAGTTTGGCGATGGCGATTCAGTCATTCTGTCTGATGTTATGGGCAAAGATCGTAGCATAAACATCTTTGCAGGCTTCACTCGCGATATAGGCAGCATTGCAGATCGATTCTCGGCTGCAGGATTCAACACAACTGTTCTTGCCCCAACTAACTCAGCTATTACATCTCTCCCTCGAAAGCCTTGGGAGGATCCTCAAGAATACGCGGAACATGGGGCTGATGTGTATGAAGGCGCGGATGGAGAGGATAGAGCACATAGAAACCTCCGAAGATTTGTCGAAAGTCATGTTGTCCCTACTGCCCCCTGGGAAGAGGGGGAGAAGGTGAAGACTCTTGGTGGACAAACCGTGTGGTGGGAGTCTCAACATGGAAAGAAGTTTGTAAGTCGTTACATCTCAGTATTAGCAGAGTTTTTATGACTGACTTCCCATTATAGATTCAGCCCGGAAACATCGAGGTCGATAATGTTGCCAACAAGGTTGCAAATGGCGAAGTGTGGATATTGAAGGGTGTCCGAAACTATGCTTAACTGATGAATTTATGATACTTATGGCGTACATTGCGGTTGGGAGGAGGGTTTTATATGGTTTGGGACTTTTGATAACCTTTCAATGACTACGAGAATGGTTCATACTTTTGTACTTATCAAAGAAGTGTGTTTATGCAAGAAACACTATACTTACATTAAAGTATCAAAGGGTGACATTCACTTACAGAGATGTACACAAGGTCTCCGTACAGGAGCGGATTTTGGTGTAAAATCACTGATTTCAAATGATAATAGAATAACTGTATTCATTAATATTGACGAGGACATATATCAAAACTATTATTATGATAAATTACAAAGCTCACCAGGTCCCAAGCACCAAATATTGAGCATCGGCAAATTTCATCTAACCAAGAGCAGATGTATGAATGTCTGAACAACATCACGTTGCCTTAGCTACTCCCATGATCAATTCTGTGGTCTCTGAGCTCATGGATTTAGGATATTCGAACAGACAAAACACCAGCCATTGTCAGCTCTTCGTATCCTCCCACGCATCACCCTGCTCAAACTTGTCACAATATGGAAGCTCATTGGTCGTTTTCTCCGGCGGGCAAGTTCCGCAATCCAACCGGCGGCGCTTCATTCACGGCAAGTCATCAGCTGTAAAAAACCTCGTGGGAGAACAAGATCTCAAAGACAAGTAGGAACTAAAAGAATTGGAAGAATCCGGACTAGAGCTTACTGTAGGATTAGTTGTAGCTCCTTATGGCTGTCCATCCCATGGATCCGGAATACCACTAGGAACAAGGTAGTAGTTGCTTGTTAAAGAGTATTCTCTCAACTTCCCAAATATTTTTTCATGCCTTGTAATCAGTAAGACTACAGACTCTGATGCGTATAGGCTGATCCATGTTCCACAGATTAGGAATGAACGTTGCTTTTCAAGATGTGGCAATCGTCCCAGACGAAGCAGGGCGTGTAGCAGCTTTAGTTTCAGCTTCTTATAGCTTTTTGTCCCATGGATCTGGAACACCATCAGGTATAATATACCAATCATTCTTTGAAGAAGGGTTCCTTCTAATTTTTGGGAAATGTTTGATGTTAAGCTGTCTCATGCGGGCTTGATCCCATGAGGAGAATGGGCCTAGGATGCGACGATCAAGAGTCATTGGCGCCTTTATAGATGTGGCATTCGACCTAGATGAAGTACGCACGGGGGTAGTGGGTGCAGTCCTAGGAGGCGTAGTCATAGAAGAAGTGCCTGTTGTTAGATTAATAGTAGTCGCCCCGAATAGAGGTTTTGTAGACGCGGTTGTAGAACGTGTGATCTTCATTGACTCGGAAGTAGAAGGCTTGGTTGGTGCGCCTGGTGGCACCCAAGGATCCGGGATGCCTTTAGGGATAACATAGTAGTTTGGTGAATCCTTAGAAGCTCTTCTAATAACGGCATCAGGCCATACTTTGCGTATATTTTTTGCGGCATCTAAGCTCAGCGGGCCCCTGATTTTCGGATGCAGCTTCTTCAGATTGGGTACCCATGGCACCGATGCGGTAGTCGTAACAGATCTAGGTGCCGTAGGTACAGATCTTGGAACCGGAGTTTTTGGTGTCGTGCTAAGCTGTGGCTTTTCGAGTGATTTGGTAGTTCGGATGATATCTCGGGCGCTTTGATTCTGCTGCACGGCAGCCGAAGTGTCAACCGGGGTTGTTACCGTACCTGGAGTAGTTGGAGTGGTTGCAGTGCCCCGACCCGGCCCAGGTTTCAGTATTGAAGGGTTAGCTATCGTCACATGCTTCCTCGCACCGGAGGCTGTCTGCACCGATCTTTGGGTAGGAATCCTGGAGAGTTTGAAGCGTTCGGGTTGCGGCACAAAGACATAACCTTCCTGGAATCG
Organism: Allantophomopsis cytisporea; assembly: GCA_024752435.1. Classification (NCBI taxonomy): domain Eukaryota; kingdom Fungi; phylum Ascomycota; class Leotiomycetes; order Phacidiales; family Phacidiaceae; genus Allantophomopsis; species Allantophomopsis cytisporea. Next base: position 917,489 of record CP103036.1, read on the forward strand.
TCCTTGGAGCGGTCGGCGAGAGGGTACAGTTGGTGGAGGCGGGACAGATCCGAATATATGGACCGAGGGTGGGGGAGCCGTCACTGGAATGTCAAGTTGCCCCTCATCTGGATGCCGCGGAGGCCCTTTGCTCTTAGAGGGTCGGCCCAATGCGGCAGCGGGCCAGTTGGGTGTACTTTCTGTTCTGTAATTGAAAAAACGAACAGAATTTTGCTGTGATTGCCCGTACTTGTTAGGAATGGCATATATGCGGAAGTCATCTATTAGATTGTCACGATCTTTGTCAAATATGCTGTAGGCCTCCTTGTGACCCGTCACTTCAAACCTCTTAGAGTCAGGACGAGGAAACTTGTCTCCCACTCTGAAGCGTTCAACCCAACCTTTCAGACGCTCAGCCTGAGGGATTCCATTTGCGGAGTACTTCCAATGATGTGCGTAGCGTTTCGAGTTATCACTGTCGCCTTCGAAATAGCCGAAGATCTGAATGGGAACACCGGCTCCGCGTGCTGCTTCTACAGCCACCGTACACTTTTCCAAGTTCTCTCTCTGGTCAGGAGCTGGGCCAGGCGTGAGGAAGTTATTAGTCACAGTGCGTGAGACACAGAAGACTCTTAGTTTTTTATATTTGCAGAAAGTGGCGAATGAATCTTTTAGAGCATACTATTAGAGTATTAGACATTTCCGTTGTAGATTACACACTTCTTTAGAACTGATCACTCACAGACAAGCCCTCGTTCTCGAATCCATCTCCTTCTTGGTCTTCCTCCAAGATCCGTGGTCCCATTCGACTCTGAATGCTCAATTCGATAAGTTGTGGCGCACAGTTACCAATCTCCATAAATTCTTCTCTTAAGAAATCAGTCCCCTCATTGATGACCATAAGGTACCGTACGCTTTCAAGGTGTGCCTGAACAGCAAAAAATAGATCGGGACTGAGACCGGACTTTGCGCGTGGTTGTCTTGTATCATCGGTGAATTTGCCAATCAGTACTAGCTCATCCAACTTGAATCGTGCTGTGCGTAGGAAATCCAGCATATCTCGTTTGTCCTGCATTATCTGATGACGGAATCTCGCGAAGCGATCATGAGCCTGTAGGCTGGTATTCCGTGTATTGATTTCTAAAGGCAGAAAACGAACTCCACGGATAGGAGCGTTTACAAGTCTTGCAAATACTGAGCCAAGGAATAAGGAACCGCGAATTTCTAACCATTCTATGCCTCTGGGACTTATGTATGTCATGAGGTTTCCTATCGAACGTCCAGCCCCAGAAATCATAAGGTGACGTACGGAGAGAGCTCTGTCTTTCAACCGGCCTGGGTGTGACGCTATAAGTGGACCTTCCTCATACAAGACATGGGCTTGTGCAGGATGACTATTTTCGATATAGAAATCGTCGATCTTTGGTATCCAATGAATCAACCACATCTATCGAGGTTAGTATACCATACCGACACGCAGTAAAGGTGATATTTTGAGGCTATAGGCCACTTGGGCCTTTCTCTGACCTAGATGACCGCAACATACCATGGTTACAAGTTGTGTGGGCTCATCCCGACTTGTGATCTTGATTCCTGTTAGACATTCGGGTGGAAGAAACTGAGTATCTCTTGTAATTTTAGGAATATCCCAGACATGACGACGTTCTCGACATCCAACAGGGTCCGTCAAAATCCCCGATATTTCAATTTCGCACTTCGTCAAAGATGGATGATATAATGAAAGTGTCGGTGCAAGAAAGCTATGAATAGGGGCATATCCTTCCCATGAGAAAGCTTCAAGCCACTTGTAATCTGGAAGCCTATGAAGGATATCAACCCAGGCCATGTATGCACGATCTTCGTTGATGCCAAACTCTCGTGCGACCGTATTCTCAACGGCAATTTGGAATTCGTCTTGCAACGGACTATCGTCAGAGAAGTCTTGGAGTGCATCAATAGTCTTCTGACGAAACCATTCTCGACGTGAATCTTTGAAGAATGTTAATGACTTAATATCCTCTGGTCGCAAGCAAACGTCCCCATTTTGTCGATTACTTCGGGGATTCCAATCAATGAAATCTTCAAGTTTGGAGACTCTATTCAAATCTGAAACATTATACATGGAGTCCGCACGTATACGTAGGTTCTCGCCACGCCATGGTTTTGAACACCGAGCTACGAATTTATTCGTGCGACGGAGGCTTGATTGGTCTTTGTAATCGAGCTAGATAGATCTTAGACTTTTTCAACTATAGTGTTAGGTAAACATACCAGATCCCAGACCCTTCTAAGGATAGATGGACCTTCAATGTTTCGTATCGAATCACGAGCTAACGTGGGGGACCAGATACTACGATCCCTAATCCGACTTCTTGATGGCCGTTCATTTTTCTCGAAGATAGGTGTGAACAGGTTGCCAAGATGGTTGAGGAGTGTTTTGTTACCCGATGCAACTCCATCGTTTGCTGAGGATTCTTCCCATCGTATGTACTCGTCAAGCAGCTCGTATCGCGCGTCTTCTCTAATCCATGTATAGAGGCGCATTTCTCGCACTTGCATATCCTCACCTTCTGTCATCTTTTGTGTCTGCTTCGTCTTCACACGGTCCCCTACACTCTCCCGATTTGGATTTTCTGAACTATTGAATTCATTAAAATCATCAATGCGTATCGTTAAGGCTGGGCCAACGAACTCTGATAGATCTCCTCTATGGGCCCTCCCAGTACCCTTCAGGGATGGTATCGTAGATTGATCGATGTCCATTGGGTCTTCAGGAGTTTGAGGATCGACATCACTATCGATTATCATCGGGTCGTCTGCTGTAGCTCCGCTCAGCCTACTCGCGTTCTTCCGTTCCCTGGCTTTCTTCCTATATTGGGCATCGGGAATATCCTTGGTTGCCATATTGAACGACTGCTTGTAAAATTGGACAGAGCGATGAATTAGAATCTACAGTGCTAAAAGGTTCGAGATATGTTTTCAAGATGTTGAGGAAGACAATCAAAAGGCTAAGAATTCAATTGCACAACAAAGAACTCATTGAAACAAAAGCGGTAAAAAGACAAAGAACAACGATATAGAGAACAACCTCAAAGAGGTGATTTTGAGAACCAATAAAGCACATTACCGTGGAGCATCCTTTGTTCCTTTTTCTAGTCTATGAGCCAAACCTACAGAGAATTCAAGCGAAGCAGCTGAAGTCATTTACTATGAAAGACCAACGTAATGAAGAGTACAGGTGCCTGGTTTTGTCCCACGTTGAAATCATCGTGACAAGGATGATATCACGACGTCGATTCGCGATTGTGGATTCGACTATAAATAATGTGCTGATTGTAGATGAGGCTTCAGGTTGAGGGAAGTAAGATAAGATTTGGTCTTCATGGATAAGGTAAGCGTAAGTCGTAAGCATTTAATATCTACCTACCACAATTGTAAAGAGAACTTCACGTGATTTTTTCTCTGAGTAGAACTATGAACAACAGTGATGAAGAATCGATTATATTTAAAGTTCTTTACACTTTGGGACAGATAGGAGCTTCAAGATGTTCCAGTTGATGAACTCTCCTGTATCTTTATTTAATTTACATTGTACATGGTCGTTAAACACATATCATAATCTAATTAAACTGATAATCCGACCCACCTCCTGTTCATAAACACACGTCTTACAACGTCTAGCTACATATACCTATCTAGTCCTCTCATGAACCAACTTTCCCTTGACCCAAACAGCCAATGTGTTTCTATCATCACCATTGTAAACCCACTTTGCAACCCTATCATCCCAAGTCTCCCAACCAAAGATATCCACAGGCCCCATATCACGCTCCTCCTCAGCGCCCACCATCCTCAGCCCAATCAACTGCGCATCCCAATCCATGCCCACTTCAAAAGCTCCAACCTGATTCTCTAATCCAACCACCTTCGCGCCTCCCTTTGTACTGAGATACAACACCTCCTCAATACTCAACTTCGCCTCATCGCCCTCCACCATAGCAACGTGTCTACTCACCAAACTAGCCTGTCTAACAGCCTCCAGCACACTCGGCGAGTAGCCACCAGACATATCCGTCCCAAGACCAACATCAATACCCTTGTTGAGCAACCATCTAACGCGCGCAGCACCACTTGTGATAGCGCTATTACTTGCCGGGCAATGACTGACCTTCGTATCCCTCTTCTTGATAAGACTCGCCTCCTCCTCCGACAAGTAGATTGCATGTGCGAGAATCGTCCTCGGAGTCAGGAGTTTATGATGGTCATAGACGTCTGTATACGTCTCAAACTCAGGAAACATCTCCTTGACGAGCGCGAGCTCTCCTTTGTTCTCCGAAATATGCGTCTGGATAGGGAGTCCAGTCTTAGCCGCCAGCTCTCCAAGGCCATGCATAGTTGGCCTCGTGCATGATGGTGCGAATCTAGGCGTAATGATAGGCGAAATGATCTCGTACTTCGGATCGATGGACTGAATGTGCGCGATGGTGGCCTCCGTGGCAGCGACTGCCTCTTTTGGGCTCTCGTCGCGGTACCACTCAGGCTGCAGATCTGAGTCCATGCAGCAACGGCCGATGAAGCCGCGCTGACCAGCGGATAGACAGAGATCTGCGAGGAGGTTGGTGGAGGCTACATCAGTGGTGGCGTAGTATGCTGCTGTGGTGGTGCCATGGGAGAGGGTCCTGGAGATGCATGTCGAGTAGACCTTCTTAGCCTTCTCGAGGTCCTTCAAGGAGGATTCCATAGGGAAGGTATAGGTGTTCAGCCAGTCCAGGAGAGTTGACTTGCCAAATATACCAGCATTTGGGTACTGTGAGGCATGGATATGGGTATCTGGAATATATAAGTCACATGACATTATAATATCGAGGGGGTTGCGTACCAATGAAGCCAGGGAAGAAGAATTGTCCATTCTTGGTTCTCTTCACGGTAACTTCTGATTTCTTCCATCCCAGCTTCAAGTAGGTCTCTTCGAGCGATGCGTCGTCTCGGGGATCTTTGAGATCCTTGGTCACAACCTTTATTTGACCCTTCCCGTCCACGAAAACAGCAGCATCGTGGATAATCTCTAACTCATCCAGGTTCCTGCTATAGATGAAAGAACCCACAAATACCTGCATCCTGCCTGATAATATTGCCTTGTGACTACGATTTCGCCCAAAGATAAGGAGAAACAGGAGAGGAGATAGAAGGACTCAAAACGTGGCCTGTAAAAGTGTGAAATAAAATCTGCGAACTCGACAAAAGACAGGGACTGGAACACTCTTATGTGAATATATAGAAAATCCAATCTGGCTTTTGCACGTGGTGGTGGATATCTGATAGAGTTTTGGGGATTTCCTGCCGTGCGATAATAGATGGGGGCAGAAACTATCTTACCTAGATGCATCCGGTAGGTTACGGTAAGATGGGCGTTGGTTATCGGCGCACTCCGGCCGAGGTGACCATTCACAATTATCAACTTATCACTGTATCAGTACCACAAACTTGTAGGATATACTGTTAATTGTTATTGTAAAGTATGTCACAGCTAGCAATCACAAAGATGCATTTAACTCTACCACGGTTCAATATTTCATAGATACAGTATTCCGTGGTCTGCCATAGTCGAGCACCCTAAACCGCCAAGAAGAAAAGGCCAAAAGGCAACAATATATACACGAAAACCTGGAAAGGCCTGCTCTCTTCTAACTTAAAACCCAACGCCAGCAAATGCGAACCAAAACGTCTAAGTGTGCTGCCCATTCATATCTCATCTGTCATCAAGAAGTCATGAAAATGTGTTTGAGGATCATCTAATAGCCATCCAGAACCTCATTACGTATCAGTGGTCGAAGGCCTGCGCTGCGACCTCGAATACGAGGAACGGTAGAAGCTACAGATCTTGTGGTAGTCGAGATAGAACTCGAAGCATGGTTTCCCCCGTTGATGAATGGTGTAACCACTGGATGATCGGAGCCTGTAGTCGTTGTAGCTTCCACAGCGAGTGTAGCAGGTCCTCCATCTGCAGTGACCGTTGCAGTAATCAATGCAGTGACGGTATGGTCGACAGTTGTCGTTACAGTATGATCGACAGTGACCGTACTTACAGCAGCTTCTGGATCCTTAGCACCAGTGCCTGCTGCATGGCTGCCACCAGTGGATTGAGCGTGACCAGTGGTTGTGGTAGTCGTAAGTTTACCAGTAGCGGCGGGAACATTATAGGTGTTATCGGTTGTTGTGCCTGTGACCTGGTATGCAACAGTGAGCTGCCCAGCGATAGCTGCGCTGTTGAGACTCTGGCCTTGCTTGAAACTAACAGCTTCCTTGACTGTGCTCTTGGAGCTTGTACCATTGAGGGCGATATCTATGCAAGTGGTGTAGATCTCCTCCTTTCCGTCTGGGAAACCAGTGGTGCCGGCAGCAGTTGGCCAGTCCCATACCCAGTAGAGTGTAAGATCTGAAGAGGTGCTGACGTTGGTTGGGATCTGAATATCATTTTGACACCAGAGGTCGGCACCCATCAGTTCATTCGCTTCATGTGGAAATTCAGCTTGTCGAGCAGTAGAGATATTGCCGCTATTGATTTGGTAACACTGTCCATCATCAAAGTTTCGCGTAGCAAGCAAAAAGCCTCTGCCATCGCCGCCACTTCCATCCGCATTCCAAACCTTGTGAATTTCCAGAAGTGTATCGCTATTGCTTGGTTGCTGGGTGGCATACACGTAAATAGTGCCACGGTTTGCCGGCTTGCCTGGCTGATTTTGAGGTAAGGTAACATGTCCATTCTCTTGGTATCGAAGTGCGATCTGATCACCCGGTGAAGCAACTAGCTTAGGGCTGTCTGCGCTCTGAGTGCCAATGGTCTGGGTGCTCATGCACATAGGATCGGTTGTAGTGATGTTTGTTTCGGCTCTGCCGTTAGGAGGAAGAAGGTATACCATTGAGAGATCCACGTTCACGCCTGCTGCACGCTTGACATTGGCCCTGGAATATCCGGGTTCACCAACGAAGCTTCCATTCGTACCAATGACATACATCTCCTCAACCCAGGAATGAGCGAGGACGGATGGTACTGCATAGAGGCAGATGAAAGCCAAAAGGCCACGGGTAGTACTCGAGAACAACATCGTGTCGTTGATATCGTGAAGGAAGTGTTTATATCTGATCCGAGTGTGGGTATTTCTTGTTTTAAATTGCTGGATCTTTTCTTTTTTGAAGAACCTTGAAGCAAGTAAAGAAAGTTCGCCAGCGAAGTGGTCAAAGATAAATTGCTTGTCTTGTCTTGTCTTGTCTTGTCTTGGGAATGTGAAAATACTCTTTTTGGGTTGTCTGAGAATGAAGCTTGATATCGAGATGATTTTGGTGAACGGGGTTTATAAAGACATTGAAGAATGAGAGACTGAAGAACAGTAATACGACCAGCGTATTCGGACAAACAGCAAGAAGTGATTGAACGAACAATAATTGATAAGATGAACAAAAAAGGAATGAATAGAATAGAACAGAATGGTGAAGTCAACTGCTATTATTGTCGCTTACAGCTCCAAAAGCGAACGGTCGAGAATGATAATAGTACAGAGCCTCGTAGGATCTGTTCCTGACGCTGCGGACCATGTGCTTATTATACAACAATAGAAATCTGCACAAAGGGATGCGGCACAGGGATTGTTCCATCAGCCTACCGATAAGAACACTGCAGAGCAGTCGGGGACAGGTGAAAAGACATATACACACATGACTGCCTGGCGAGTATGTTCTTGTTTCAATCTGGTCAGACGAACAAAGGTCGCCGACGATTTCGACCGGTCTCTCAGCACTTGATAGCCTGTCACGCACAAGGACGATTGTGTTTCTGAGTTGCGATGTTTGCGGGGTGGCTACAAGAAAGCGCAGGGGCCATTGCCAGGGTACAGTTATGGACCCGCCTGTCGAAATCCTATCTTCAAACAGGAGCCACTCAGGGCTGGGTCGCATTGTGAACATGAGAAGTCAAAACCTGGTTAAAGAGGTGTAGAATTGGGCTGCCAGGGCCCATCGCTAAGTTGGAGGCGTGCAGTAGCCACGATGAAAAGTCTTAGATTTCACTTATTAGCTGGTCCTCACTCTCTGGCCACTGGTAAGGCTGGGAAGCGCGCATCCTCTCTCTCCTCCACCACCTGGGCGCGAGTAGACGTGTGAAATATATGCACGGATCCGCCGTACTCGACCGAACTTGGCATATTGGCGCCCGCAGGCACAGAGGTTCGATGCACATATATTAATGATCTGTTCGACCCACCAAATGTGCGTGTGTGTTCGCGAAACAGCTCAAAGGTACAGTATAGATTGTCGACAGCCAGGCAATCACGGCCTCGATGGAAAAGGAGCGCTTCGATGCACACAGTCCATAAGTGCAAACTGACGGCTTCTTTGTCACTTGATGAAGGAAGAGGTGATGGTTGCCATCGCAAGTCTCAAGTTCTTCGGGTATTCTGTCTTCGAGGCTGCATGTGCAGTGGTTGAGAGCATTGTTCGAGCGTAGATTGGAGGAACAGAGGCAGGTCGAGGTTTGTTCAGACGCGGTGATGTGAGTTTTGAAGCTGTTCCTGTATCAGAAGTCTCTCGGCTATGTAGTTACCTACCTAAGGTAGGTTCGTATGCCACCCCTCGGGTAAGAAGGCGAGGAGATGGGGGAGCAAGAGAAGGCCTTCTCAAGTGATGGTAGTGGATTTTAGTGATGGTCACAGCTTTGACCTTCTTCCGCGCACAGTTCGCACTCAACCCGGACATCGCAAAACAGCAAACCCGCAAAACCCTCGACAGACCCGAATCAGACCTTCCTTTCATGAAAAGATTTTCTAGTACACGTCTGCATTGTTTCTGTTGATCCAGGAACATTGGGGATGGCCCCTCGATCACGACAACTCTAACATCTCATGTTTATCATCATATAGGCACCAGGGCTACAATAATGGGCTTGTTAGAGAAGATCTTTTGACTTTTGTGTCTATCGCCGTGATACATCGCGAAGTGAGTTGCTAGCCTTACTCGGCATCTGTGGTGGGCCTTGCAAAAAGGTGGAGCGAGCGGCAGAGCCTATCGATAAAGCTGCTCTACATGTCTCTCTCTCCGCTGCTGTCTCATCCGATATTCACCCTGGCGCTGTCTGGCCGCACCTCACCTCACCTCCTCAAAATACTGTCGAAGCACATCCAATTATCTGCATAACATTAGCAGAAACAACCTCTGCTAAGCTTTTTGAACAAACGCTCTTCTCAAACATCAACCATGCCTTTGATTGGAAGCGATACGCCAGCAGCGTCCGTCACAGGAGACGAAGAGTGGGCCCAGCATTTTATGGAACCAACTCGTGGTGGGAGAAATCAGAACGTATGATTATCGCCCATTTGTTATTCTATCAGATTTCGTGCTCATTATGTTGCTTGCATTGATTTGTGTCTCTATTTCCTTGAGCATCGTATGCAATGTTTCTTTTGAATAAGCACTGTACAACGCATGTTAAGTTGTGGCGCATTGTGGAGCTGCCACAGGACTCAATCTGGGCTGTCGGATCTGCCAAGAGATTGGTGGGCTGGCCTTGATCTAGATCAGCAGATCAAAGAGGTAGTTCAAGAGCGATCTGAGTGTTTTGCATGAGTCTCTGAGATAGATCACTTCCGTTCGTTGATTGCCAATCGAGCTGTGACGTTCTGTTTCGTCCCGGCTTCTCCTCGGCCATTCCTCAAATGTCTTCATAACGGGCACTTGAAGAAGAGTCGGATGATGGCTCGAACATTCTCGAAGTAGTGTTCGATCCCAAAGTTCTGACCGCTATATCAACGATGACCACGTACAATTGGTACCCAAGAAATAGGCCCACTGACATCAGAACCACCAGTATCATTATGACCGCAAACAAGATCAAGAGCTAGAATCATCTAAACCACCTAGCGCCAGCTTCGTTTGCTCGCGATTGAATCCCACAACATTTCTCATTATCGAAGATGACTCATTTGGAGAAGAGCCTCATATCTATGTCAAAGTTTATCCCGAGGTTCTCTTTATTTCTGATACTGGCTGCGATTCACCACGTCGAAAGAACCTCACCCTGACCTCTCTTCGAGAGTATTTGGAAACCTATCCCATAGCATCTAACGATAACAAACCTCTAAACCCCGGAAGCAAAAAAGAGTACTTGATACTATGCACCCATTGCCATTATGGTATACAAACTTGCCCGTAGAAGCAAGACATATTCACTGACCAAAACCAGATCATATCGGCGGCATCGAGCAGTTCACAGATTCTCACTCCACAATTATAGCCTCTTCCCACTCCAAATCCTTCCTCCTCCACGACCTACCCACCCATTCCCTCTGTAAATATGTGCCTATGCGAACCCCAGAATACACCATCAGTTATTGGGCACGCCACCTCTCCTACCTATCTCACACTACAAAGACTAACCCCCCAAGCACCATCCCTCTCCGCATCCAAGTCCTACACGTCCCAGGTCACACTCCAGACTCCCTCGCTTGGTACGACATTGATGAGCATCACCTCTACGTCGGCGATACCTTTTACTCCCGCAAACGCTCCGAGATCGTGCCGGGCCTCCCGACCAAACCTGGCCATGTCCCAGGCCTACCCGGCTCGCAAGCCTCCATTCTCTTTCCGGAAGATGGCAATTGGATAGCCTACATGGCAAGCCTCTCACTACTCTTTGAATTTGTAACACGCGAAAATGAAGTCCTACGCCGCCAACACAAAAGTCAGAAGCCGAATGCGGATGCGGATGCACAAGGGGCCCCTCGGGTCCTCGTGGGTTCAGGTCATCTAACCGCTAATGAGGATGCGGAGAGCATGATTAGTGATGTCATCACTCTATTTGTTCTGATTATTGGGAAGGCGATTCCGGTAGTTAGTAGTGGGGAGAAGAGAGGGGTTGTGTATGATTTCTGGCAGGACGGAAAGGATGCTGCCTATAGTGTCATGGCTCCAAGGAGATTGGTTGAGGAGGCGAGGAAGGCCTTGGGATGAGCGCCGTATGGCTGAGTGTTGCTATTGATATGCAAGGTCAGATTTGGCCCCCGCAGGATGTGGAAAACCTGGGGGATTCGATTGCTTATGGCAGAATCACATGCTTAAAAGATGGTTTCATGTAGTATATGCTTTGCCGTTAAATATAAATAGAAAACATGTCAATCTCGATATACGTGCAAAATAAATGGCACTATCGTCTGTCAGTGTTCTCGTCATATGATCTATCACAATGCCAAATTATATAAGGCGCTTGCTTAACGTAAAAAATGTCTTTGTTTCAGTAGTTAAATAATCCTATCCGTGGGCAAGTAGCAAAGATCTAATCCTTGGACAAGTAACAAAGCTACAAAGGAATCAAATTCGTAGTTGCTTATCAGATTACTGTGTTGCGAGTCTAACAATGAAAGGCTCTCCCAATCCCCAACCCCTCATAACGATATTGTTGTTTAGCCAAAAACAACAATATGCCATCAAAGACTGTTCGCCTCACATTCTGAGTCGAACTTGACGGCAGACTGACTACCCGCGACTCATTGGCCGGTATACTAGGGTACCTACCCGTGCCTCATCCGCTAGTAAACTACCTACCCGTGACTCACTAGCCGCCTATTAATAGTTTCTTCTACGACCGACTCTTTCTCTTGGCCAACACACAATGATACCATGCAATGCAAACGATGTGCCGTCCTGAACTACCCGTATTTAGACGGTTTTGTTCCGGTGATATGAATGACGATGAAGACGATAATGATGACGAGGAGTACCATGATGACAGGGTATTGGCCTGTTGTCAAAGCTAACAGATCAGTCTTGTCAAACGCACGCTGAACTGACATCTAGGAGTTTGAGATGAAATTTGGAGGCCTTATCATGAACAACCATCCATATTTGAACAGAAACATCTACGATCAAATCTTCCAGTCTTCCTTCAGTCCCCAGATACTCACGCTAGATATCCCTATAGCAAGTTTGAAGTACGTATGATCATATTACTTGAGACCCCAGAACATCCAACACACCTAAGTAGTATTTTTCATCTTCAATTCTGTAAGTGAGAGAAAGATTCCTTACTGCAACAGTTGCACGGACTTTACATCCAACTTACATCTATGACTTATCCGTGGTTCGGCGCCAGCTTCAAAAAGTCTCTCTTCTGCAACCCAATGTATTTTCTTCTTCAGAAACAAACAAAACGCAGGCAATACTATCACTTGTACCAACTCGTTCCCAATTTTCATGGAAAGGCAAATGACGATATTGGTCAAGATGATGAGGGTAGAAATGATAACGAAAGATTGTATGATATCGAGGTATTAAGGTTTTGTAGTTATCGAATTGATCTAAGTGACCTTACAAGACATATCTCTTTGGGACTAATTGGTATGGGTATGAGGCACGTGGACGAGCAGGTTTGATGATATATATAATGTTTAGAAGTGATTGATAGCCCAAAGACGGTCTCGCCAGAAACTACATTCTGAGAAAAGATAATCGTTTCAACCAACTTGAATGTCCTGAAGAAGACAGACACCATAAATCAACATAAAAGCCCCCAAACAAGAAGAGATGAATCATTTATATAAGGAGAAGACTAAAGAAGAAGTTGTACAAGCTTTTCCACTTACGACGCTCAAAGAGTTATTACAGCGTCAAATCTGTAATAGTATTACTTAATATTGATTTGCTAATTAGAAAGCCTGATGGTTTAACTTTGGAATAGGATTTGGGTTGGCTCTTTATACCTCTTACTGAGGAACGACATAGTTTACTCAAGCTCTAGTACACAGTAGTGCTTCATTATATGATAAGTTTACCTTGGATGCTATCTACATATATATCAACGGATGCATAATAATTTTCAGTTCTCCCCGAATACCGGCAACTTAATACCATGCATTCCCTTGTAAGGAGCCGCCTCAGGACTCTTCCAATCCTTCAACAAGTCTTCCTGGTCTTTCAGCTTATACACAGTAACCCCAAGAGGACGGCAGGTATCCAGCATTCTCTGCGCACTGTCACCTCCCCAACCATATACACTCAAATCACCACCTGGACAAGCGGACATAGCACAGATCACATCAACTTCGGCGAAGAAATCAAAGTAATCACCAGGTTTTGCAGGTGAAGGTTCCCTAGTATCATTAGCCAGAAGCTGACAAAGAATTGAGTTCGAGACTTACATAAAATACTTGCCATCTTTGTTCAGGCCAGTTACTTGGAACACATTGAGGACGTCGTGCACATCAAATTCGGTGAGGCCAAATGGGATCACTGCCCTGGTGAGGTTACTGTGGCATTGGAAATCGAAAGAGTCGCCGCTGAGGAGCTTGTTTACTGTTCGAGATTAGATTTACTCTCGGCCATCTCTACATATTGCGAGATACTTACCATATGGATCACATCTCGTACCCAGGAGATCGTGGCATCGTCCACCGACTTCATCCACGCCATAGTCCTTCAAGCTGTCACCGATGATGGTGACCAGAGGGCGTAGATAAGGCAAGTTCGACCACAATCTATCACCGATCGATACGTGAGATGCATGCAGTTGCCGAGTCCTCGCAGCCCAGAAACGTTCCCGTGGATTGGCGAGCGAGAAGATATTCAGGTCTGCGACCTGTGGACCATGAGGCGTTGAAAGACGACAAATGTGACCTTTTTCCAAAATCAGTTATGGGGACCAAATACAAACAACATCAAATAGATATATCCAAGTCCCTAGGAAATGTGAAATTAACCTGGCTCCTGCTCAGGTGTCTCTGTTTGAAGATATTACACCTGTATCCCACTCTTGAGGTCGTCACACAATCATACCACAGACTCAATGGGAGAATAGTACATACCGGCAGGCACAATCCACGCCTTTCCGCTTCTAATTGGAATCTCGAATTTTTCAATTACCTCTCGGGCACCGGCCTCAGATGATGTGGCGCCAAGTCGAGCGTAGAGCTCGGTGCTACCATACAACGCAGTGCTGTCTTTGGCGGGGTAGGCTGGTTGGGGATCGCGTGGGGCAGCCATGATTTTTGTATATTTCGAAACAAAATGAGCAAGAAGCGTGCTCAACAAACTTCCAAGGTCAATTTTATATGTGATATCAAGAATGCTGTTCGCGCTGTGACTGATTGCAATAAGTAACTTTGGTAAGGATGTTATCTCGGCTTAGCTTATCACCCCATGTTCGGGACATAGGCTCGCAGCATGAAGACGAGTCAATGGAAATCAGAACCCATAAATCGATATACAAATATGTACTTCATTGAGAATTTTGAGGGTAACAAAATCTTTAGGCACCTTGTTTCAATTTCATTGTTTTTGTCTTTGGATATTATCAGTTACCAGCCACTTCACTCATCATGCCCTTACCCGGCCTTACGTTATTACCACATGAATTTCTGTTAGGATGCTGTCGCTGTATGCTGATCCAACTTCCCAATAATTTTCTTACTTTTACCGATGCAGCAGCATCTCATCACTTGGTTTATCTTCTGTTCCTTTTTTCTCTCCTTTCCACTGTAGCAAGGATCATTACCTCCTTATTATCATCGCCAGGATCCTACATCTGTGCTCGTACAATTACCATTGGCACTCGTCGTTACATACTAATGGTCTATTATCATTATCAAAAACAAATTATAGAGAAACAAGATTCTGGGAGCTAACAACTACAAGACTCTGTCAATAGAGGAAAGTCATAAGAAAACAGTCATTAAGAAGCTGATTGCTATAGGTTTTTTCGACGTGAAGTTTTCCAAGCCTCTTGAATTTAATACTATGCAACGATGATACATAGCTAATGGTTGATACAGCCATCATTTTCAACCCTGTCATTGTATGACAAAAACTCATCTCTTAAGTAAGCAAGGCTGTGAAGAGACACCTTCCTCTTTCATTTTGAAGCATCTCTACAACATCTTTAAGATATCGTATAGCTAGGCAACATCATAAAACAAATTAAGGGAACTCGATACAGGCGTCTTCCAAAGATGAGCTTTGGATTTGGTGTTGGAGATATTCTTACTATCTCGTCTTTAGCTTCGAAGGTATATCAGATCAGCTTATCTAAGCATAAAGTCTTCCTCTCGACCTAGTAACAGCTCATAGGTGTATAAGGCCTGCCTCGATGCTCCACGTACATTCCAGCTAGTCCAAGAAGATGCACGGGGACTTAGCAATATACTCAGTCTCCTCCATGATACTGTCGACGAGAATGATCTGACCAATGAAAATAAAGAAAGGCTGAGCTCAATGGGGCAAAGTTGTCGGAATGCCATCAAGGAACTTGATGGATTGGTTCGGAAGTACTCTTCCCTAGACTCGGCGAATGTAAGAAATCGTGATCGTGTAGGAATGGCACGTCAAGATGTGGACAAGATCCAAATGAGGCTTCAGTCACAAGTCCAAATGCTTACAGCATTCCAGACAATCCTTGACAGGTAATAGTTTGAACCCTGAGCAACAGCTGTGAGCTGACTGGCATTCTAAAGCCAAGCACAGGCACAGATAACTCAGCATCTCCGGGCTACTCGAAAGGAAATCCATCGAGGCAGACGGCCGGACCCAGCCTTCGGAAGTATCCACTTGGCAGAACTGAATAGACCGAACAGGGAACTCTGGGAAGAGATCTTTTCTGAGCTAGGAGAGAGTATTGAGGTAGAGGTGACCGATGATAATCAGTCGTTCATCAGCGACTGGATTACCAACGTATTAGAACAAAATGGAGTCGAGCCGCTTCTTAGCACCATCTCAGAGCAACCAGCAAGTGCTAGCCTAAACTTCAGCAATGGAACACGAGCTTCAACGGTTTATGACGACGGCAATCGACTTCAAAATGCCTTTAATCGGATTTTGACGTTCGAATCGTGTGACCGAGATGCATCACTTTACGACGAGTTAGTCGAACATGCTCTGAGCGAAAGTCCATTTAGTACTTTGAAGCTTGGTGTAGCTGCGTCGATGTTCTTAAATACAAGCAGAGGTCGGTCATTAGGACTTCCCTCTATTCGCAAAATCATTGATCCATATAGCAAAATGGCGTATTCGACCAAGACAGTTTCGTGAAGGCCGTCAAGGTTTTTGAATTGAAGCTTTATGAGGATTATTCCCAGCCTTTGAAGATGAAGTTCTTACATGAGCAGACTCGTGCCTGGGAAGAACATCAAAGGTATCTGGATTTATCTCGCATTACTGATCCTAACCAACGCCCTATGCTACCTCAAGCATATTTAATGTGTCTCGGTACCAAATATCTCGATGGAATGAGGGATGACTGGAACCTTGATCCTCGACATCTACCAAGCGGTCTTTTTACGTCAATCAGCTATATTGCGACTACTCTATCCCTATGGCAGAGACATTTCTCCATCAAGTTGACAGTGCCAGGCTAAGGCTAGCTTCTACTATACCTTGTACTACGGATGCACGCAACGCTCTTCAGCTTATCATATCGACTTGCACAAAACTAGCTCGTTTGAGGGACTTTTCGTTGTCGCTTCCTGTACACACTTTCGACATGATGAGGCTTGACTGGCTTGTAATTCATCGTATGGACTCAAACGCAGAAATTTTAAATTTTTTTCCGTGGGATGACCTTGAGGTTGTGGGCTCAAGATACCGAAATATTATTAGCCAGACACTCTCCTTACTCAATATATTCAGTCAGATGATAATCAGCGAGGATGGTGTGTACACTACTCCAGAGAAGAGGATTCAGCTTTCAGAGCAAATCAGTCTCCTCTACAACGATATACGGTACCAAGAGAATGGAATTTTTCTGGCTGCTGACACTTGTCAAGCTTGGTACCAAGAGAACAGGGAAGAGATCTTATCTTGTCCGAAAATCGCCTTCAAGAATCCTGCGCGGATATCAGGAGTGGGATTTTGCATCATCGATACTCTGTGGGAGAGGTGATGGCATTTTGGTCATTGAAAGTATCATAGTACGGAAGTATTCGATGGTAAGACGTTTAACAAACGTGATTTTGTCGGGATATAGTCGCTTCGATGTTGGAGATTATGATATGACATTGACCCTGGCTGAATCGACTCATAAAGTGTCAGGATCTGTTCAATGCAACGATTTCTATAACCTGTTGAAGCTTAATCGATACGAAGAAGGAAGGGTAAAGCTGATTGTGATCCCCATCACGCAATCAGACGAGATAATTCGGATCTGCTTGACAAGATCAGGAAACAGAAGACCCCTAGTAAAATCAGAAATTCAATTTGGATATAGTTGGATGTCAAACGGTGAGAAAACATTGAACGCCCCAGATTGCGACATTAATCTAAGCACAAGTTCCAGAAGTAAGTAAGAATACAAGCTCTGGGCTGATATAACATCAAATTAACAATAGACCAAAGGGTACATAGACATTGAACATACGTCTCGTGGAACTAAGACGATTGTATCGATGCTACTTTCATGGGAGGGTCGCAAGGCTTATATTAAACGCATACGGTTTCCTCTATCACCGCCCTCTGAGTCGCCATCTTATGCTCCTAGAAAGTTCCCGAAGATCCCATATGCCGACTCTCCTACTGGGAGGTGGAGAAAAGTTATGGAAGATGGCAAGAGGTTCTACGTGGATCCCCAGAACAACAGGCACAGTTATCCTCCCCTCGACTTTAATGGCGAAGTGGATGAGATACCATGACAGCTCCAGATACGACCCAGGCACTCAAATTGTGCTTGAGTTGCTACCGCTAATGAAATTCAATACCGGCTACTAGAGGACATATGAGCAGATGCTCATTATCGACTCCTTCTCCTGCGCCTCTCCCTAGGTAGTGGCCGTCATAAAATTATGGTAAACTTCAAGGTTGCTTAGCTGTTGAAGGTATTCGGGCAGTTGCTGTAAACCAGGGTGTACTGACTTAAATCTGTACGCCACTGTTGATTCGAATTGCCTGCCGAAATACTAGTACTCTGAGCCTAAACTTTTTGGGAGGAGGAGAATAAAAATTCTCGTAGTACAGGGGTTTAGGTAAATGTCCCGAGTCAGGCACAAGACCACTATCCCCTCCTGGGTTCTTGAATTTTATGTTCCCTGTATTGTAGACCAATACTCTTAGTCCAACGTTTGTATAGCTTATGAGAAGCCGGAGGCGACTTGTAATCTCTGTTGCTGATCAAGTTAAGGTGTGATTTCCAAAGTCCAGTAGCGATGAGGCATGAGATACATAACATCCGACATTTATGACCGGCTCCTCTCGCATGCTTCGGTCGAACTTGTATTCAGATACCAAGAAAGCCGTTGAAAACCTGCAGGTAAATTAATCACGAAGGGCAAAACGATGTACGTATTGGTTCACTGTGTTGATTTTTATATGAATCCTACAAAGTCGCATTCGTAAACAGTGAGCACAAAATTGATGATTTGATGCTAAAAATACATCCTTATATCCTGTGGATTTGATGCCCCAGTTTCAAATCGCCCATGCAACCTCACACAATATCCCAAACCTACCTCAGTTCGCCTCAAGCCAACTTCAGCTTCTCCTCGAACCACTTGGTAGCGGTAGCAACAGCATCATCAATCTTGTCAGCCTTGGTACCCTGCCCCATTCTTGTAGGTTCCTTTCCACCAGATTTTCCACCAACAACCTCGGTGACTGCAGCAGACCACTGCTCAGCAGTGACACCAGCCTTGGAATGTTCCTGTTGCAAATTAGCATTGTTCTTGTTGTTATTGTTAGATAGGAAGGTGACTTACAGTGCCGACATATACACCGTGAGATACAGCCCCCTCGCTGTCGCTGCCTCCAAAGACGTACACAGATCTATCCTTCGCCTTGCTCTTGAAGTAGTTGGTGACCTCTGAGATGGCCTTCGCATTAGCAGAGATAGGTAATCTCGCAATGAAGTACTTAGCATCCTTGTTCTCTGGCTTAGCAAAGTACTCCTGGGCAGCATCAAGAGCAGTCTTGCTCTCGGCCTTCTGCTTCTTCTTCTGCTCGTCAAGGATCGACTTCTGGACCTTAGCAAAGTGTGCCTTGAGCTCTTCTTTCGTGAGGGCAGAGACAACAAGCTGGTTGAGGTCGTTCTGCATAGTACGGGACTCGGCCTCCTTCTCGGCGCCATGTGGCTTGGCCTCGAGGGCTGAGATGCGCTTGCTGAATTCACTAGCGACACGCTGGACCTCGTGGGCAGCGTCACCAGTGTAGGCCACAATACGACGGATACCCTTAGCGATACCGCTCTCCTCGACGATTACAAGATCCTTGATCAGGCCGGTTTGGTCAACATGTGTTCCTCCGCAGAACTCGACACTGATCTTGCGCCAGTCTGGGTTCTTTGGGTTGGCGAGGAGGTCATCGACTTCAACGCCAACAGACACTACGCGTACTGGGTTGGGGTAGGTCTCGCCGAAGACGGCACGTACTCCCTCGATACCCTTGGCGGTGTCGAGGTCAACATCCTTCCAGTAAATGCGGCAGTTTTGCTTGATGTAGGAATTTGAGAAGTCCTCAATCTTCTTGAGCTCGGGGATGGTGACGGCAGACTTGTGGGAGAAATCAAATCTCAGCTTATCAGCGTCAACAAGAGATCCCTTCTGGTTGACGTCATCACCAAGGACTTCGCGGAGTGAATGGTTAAGAATGTGAGTTCCAGTGTGGTTGTTGCGGATTGGGCGGCGGTAAAGCTCGTCATATTCGCAGATGACCTCATCGCCAGCAGAAAGTTGTCCGTAGACGAGGTAACCGTTGTGCACAACATATCCACTGTAAGCCTGGACATCTGTAACCTTGAACTCAGCAACATCATCAATAGTGATGACACCCTGGTCAGCAATTTGACCTCCCTGTTCAGCGTAGAAGTTGGTGCGATCAAGAATCAGTCCGAATGGAGCACCTGGCTCCAAATCCTTTGTGCTCTTGAGGAAGTTCTGATCCTTGTCGAAGACCAGCTTGACCTGAGCAGTTGTATTTTCCTTCAAGTACTTTGGCTCATCGTCAGTTCTCGAGACACCCTCCATCTTATCAATCTCAGCGATCTTGTGGACGTTCATAGCAGCAAAAGTGGCGCTGTTGCTCTTGACGACCTTGCTAGCCTCTCTTGCCTTTACTCTGGCAACTTCAATCTCTTCCTCATCCAACGCAAGTCCTCTCTCCTCAGCCATGATCTTGGTAAGATCTTCTGGGAAACCATAAGTATCGTACAATCTCCAGACCTCAGCTCCAGAGAGCTTCTTGCTACCCGACTTAATCGCAGCAGCGGCGTACTTCTCGAACATCTTCTCTCCTCTATCAAGAGTCTTGGCAAATGCCTCTTCCTCCTCATCCAGGATCTCAGCAACATCGTGCTGCTTCTTGACGATTTCAGGGAACTGTTCACCCATTTGCTCAACAAGAGCTGGAAGAATCTTGGAGAAGAAGCTACCAATCTCAGCGTTAAAGTACTTTCGGGCGTATCTCGAACCCCTTCTGAGCACACGACGTACGACATAACCACGACCCAAGTTGTTTGGAACACCTCCATCAGAGATTGCAAATGTGAGTAATCGAATGTGGTCAGCAATGACACGGTATGCAGTATCAATGCCATCGACATCATCCTTTCCGTACTTATCAGTGTATGGACGGGCCTGGGTGACTTCTTGAATCTTGGCGAAGAGTGGCGAGAAGACATCGGTGTCGTAGTTAGAAGTCTTGTTCTGAAGAATTGAGACCAAACGCTCGAAACCCATACCGGTGTCAATGTGCTTAGCTGGAAGAGTCTTGAGCGATCGGTCCTGTTGTCTATCGAATTGCATGAAAACGTTGTTCCAGATCTCAAGGACATTTGGGTCGTCCTCGTTGACCAAATGGGCAGCATTTCGGCCTCCAATTCGATCATAATGGACTTCACTACATGGTCCACATGGACCTGTCTCTCCCATCTCCCAGAAGTTGTCCTTCATGTTTCCCTTAAGAATATGATCCTCGGCGACTCCAACGGACAACCATAAGTTCTTCGCCTCCAAATCTGGTTCCAAACCAGATTCTTTGTCGCCCTCAAAGTATGTGACGTAGAGACGGTCTGCCTCAAGGCCATAGACCTTTGTCAAGAGCGTCCATGACATCTCAATAGCCTCCTTCTTGAAGTAGTCTCCAAAAGACCAGTTTCCCAGCATCTCGAAAAATGTGTGATGATAACTATCCTTCCCGACATCGTCGAGATCGTTATGCTTGCCACCAGCGCGGATACACTTCTGGGTGTCGACAGCTCTCTTGAGCTTGGCCAAATCGTCGGTTTGCCCCACAGTGCCGAGGAAGATTGGCTTGAACTGGTTCATACCAGCATTCGTGAAGAGGAGCGTGGGGTCATTGAGAGGAACGACGGAGGAGGAAGGCACTATAAATAAAACAAGAGATTAGCCATTGCTACAGAGTAATACAGTCTATATCCTATAACAAGTAGCCATCTCTGCATATCGAGAGCCGTCGGCGCAGAGCTTTTAGGGTAGGTTGTATGCTGCTTGAGCAGCCATGAAAGAAATCTTGCCCCACCACGTACCAATCGTGTGACCTTCCTGAGCGAAGTAGTCAAGGAACTGCTTCCTGACGACTTGCGCAGTCCACTTTTCAGTATTTCCCGACATCTTGACTCTCGAAAGGTGAAAGTAACGGTGTGGGGTATGTTGTGTTGCGGATGGTGTCGGGCGTCGAACAAATCCGGGGCGCGCTTCAAGTTTGTAGAAGCTTCGAAAATGAGTCAATCGCAGTGCAACCCGCAAATCGTGCATTCGGCGCGCAGCTCCCTCCCTCTCATTCAACAAATATCCGTCTTACAATCAAAATCCTTGCGCGCGTACTCTGAATACAAAGAAGTAACTTTCGAATCGCTTTCTTCGCTCAGGATAGCTTACTAGAGCTGGAATTGAAGTAGACAAGGGTATTCTTGTGAGAGTAGGATGGGAGATGGAGGGCGGTCGTCAATTTTCCGATAACAAGATCCGGAAGAGAAAAGCTTCCACGCAGGACAACAACGAAAGACTTTCAAAGCGACTGAGCAGGCTCCAATTATGTATGTTTTCTCAATTCA
Source organism: Allantophomopsis cytisporea (assembly GCA_024752435.1). Taxonomy (NCBI): domain Eukaryota; kingdom Fungi; phylum Ascomycota; class Leotiomycetes; order Phacidiales; family Phacidiaceae; genus Allantophomopsis; species Allantophomopsis cytisporea. Next base: position 939,495 of record CP103036.1, read on the forward strand.
TTTTGTTTTCTTGAAAGATCTTTTTACTAACGGCCTCGCAGCACACCATGAGCGCATATTCAACAGTCCAAAGGACGGGCCAGCACCACCCGAGGCTTCCACATCAAGATCGGGAGCTTCGAAGCCGACGCCTATAATGAGCGAGGATACGATGCGATTAGACAACACCAAAGACAAAGTATACATTTACAATCTCGACGACGAGCTCTCATCCTCTGAAGACGAAGCTGTCGAGAAAATACGTTTTCATCCAGACCTCGAGAAACATCTGCTGAACAACAAAATCCCAGCATCGGTATTGGCCAACAGCGATGGAGAGTTGGCGGGTGTCAATCATACCGAGGCACAGCTTGTTCTATATGGCGCACCGAAGTCTCTAACAGTTCCAGAGGGGCAAGTTGATAGTGTGAGAAAGGCCATCATTGAAGCCAGGGCACGAGCGCGAGGAGTGAAAGAAGCTGAGGCTCTTAAAAATGAGCAAGATTATGCTTTAATTGGAGAGAAGGCCAATGGACTACAAGCTCCTCAAGAAATAATTCCTGAGACTTTGTCAAGCGATTCTATCGCTCCAGATGATGATCTTGATGCAATGGACATTGATTGAGGACCGGCCGTCTCCAGATATTATTCACATCTCATATTCAACTATGTCGGTCTACGATACATTTTTGGGGTTGCAATCAATTTCACAGGCACTACTACATTTAAGCATGAAGTCTGATTCGTGGAACAGCAGTCATTGCATTATGTCGTCGTTGACAACTTATGGGACAAACATGGAAAAGCAAGGTTAGGCATAATCACGAAATTACGTTTATACGAGTGACGTAGCAACAGATTAATAGATATTATGTCCATTTAACAGAAAACATCGTTTATGCAGAAGTTTCATTATTCATAGCTACTCTCAATAGTTCTGAGACCTGCGTAGACCTGCACCAAGCTTATCAAGTCCAAAACGCCCAACTCCATCCAAACCCCCTATCGCCACTTACTCAGCCCTTCAGTCTATGCCATCTACAATCTAATTCCATCGTGATTATCTAGAGTCTGTAAGGGTTGTTGCTGGTGGTGCTTGCTCCTGTATTTTGAGTCTGGACGGGTGCAGCTGTCTGAGTCGGTGGTGGTCCCGGAGGAGGCTGATACTCAGGAGCTCGCTCGCCGCTGGTTTCTGGGCGTCGAGTTGGTTGGCTAGTCCAGTTGGAGGTCTCAACCTTTACTGCACCGGCCGGTTGATATGTAGGTGGTGGTGGCATGTTGGGATCGTATTGTGGAGGAGGTGGTGGATATACATGCATTGTATATCCTGGCTGGTAGCTTGTATATACCGGAACAGGATCTCTGAAGCTTGGGTCATATTGTGCGCGTGTACGTCTATTGAGCAACCACTAGCCATATGTCAGTCTCAGCCCTCAGATTGGGAAATGGCCATGTCTTACACGGTGATATTTAAGAGGTGGCAATCCGCGTCGGATACGACGCTTGGCATGCCAGTAGCCGATGGACATAAAGAGGACCAGAATGACAAAGAAGGCGAGGAAAAGAGACCACTTCACAATCTGAGCTGTCTATAATACTGTCAGTTCCTGTGTGAATAACTCTGGGCTTTGTAGTGTAGACGTACGCGTGTTGCCCACCATGGAACTTCAGTATCATTCTCATCGATGAATTCCGAATCATCACTGAATTGTCTGCCAAACACGACAGCCATGATGTTGTCTTTGAAGAGTTCTATTGTAGGGCGATGATTTGGTTGTTGTTATTCGCAGTTGAAGTATTGTTCTCGTGTGGAGAGTAGCTGGCTGTAGGATACAACGTGGAAAGTAGGGCAGGGTCGAGATATTATATCGGGGTGATAATCCAACTGTGGCTGTACTGATCTGCCGCAGATATGCAACACTTGTGCTTCGAAAGAAGCTCTGGTGACGACAGGTTTAGCCCGAATCTGTGGAGGATTATCTCGAAATGCAGGCAGATCTGGACCCAGCGCACCTTCTCGCGTTTCAGATAGTACGTTCTGTGTTAGAGAATGCTAGCACAACCAGAATCACGACCAAGCGCTTCAATGCTTAAACGTGAAAAGGTTAGTACGGGTGAATCAGTTTGAGTAACAGAGAAAAGATAGCCAGAATTGTGAAGATTGAGATGTACACGGTAGGAAATTGGGAATCAAGGGCATATATAACAGCACGACACAGGTTTAGTCTGTGGCTGGGCACCTGGGGATGAAGTGTCCATGCTGCTTGCTGTATGCAGTAGTAGTGCGTGTACATGCCAGGCACCGGAGTCAGGGTCGAAATTGCCCCAAGCCACTAAATTTGATCGTCGCTGGGCTATCTAGTAGTGCCCGTTGTCAAAATAGCGTGAAATTGCAACACATTCCTCGCTTTACCTTTATCATGCAAGGCTGACTGGATACCCGACAAAACATTCTGTGCCCGATAAGAAACAACATGATTGCAGACACGATAGAGTGAGGTAGAGGAGTACAGATCTTACATTGTTTTTGCCAATCCACGCTTCGAGCGAATTGAATCCTGACATGAACTCATGTATCCGAATTCCAATATTTCTATGGGTTAATACAGGTCTTGATCAAAGTTAAAGGTAAGGGTTGTCATAGGAAAAGGTATGCTCATCGTATTCGCCTCCAAGTGTGAATCAATATACTGGGCACAATGTGAGAACGCAAGGAGATATGATACCTACGTTAAGATCAAGCTTTGTTGATTAGAAGCCTCCACTGGATAAACGTGGAATATGATGATTCGAACATTTTTGCTTTCAAGGTAAGCAACTCCAAAAAGAATCAAAGCCAGAGTTGTCGCCAGGAAGCAAGCATTGCATATAATATACCAAATCATAGCGTACGGTAGGCCAGCGTTAAGAGGTATCCATCCAAGGAAATCGGCGGCGTGAGTCTAGTTGTTAGATGACTTCCAAGGTCATAATACAGCAGTTTACCACTTCTTGTGCAACACTCGAAGCTCGAAATACCACGCTTCTATGTTCAAACAGGCCCATATCTTTAATCTGGGTGATCGGAACTGTATGTGATTTTCTTTCAGAGGAAGCTCCCCCGGGCAAACCGTGATCCAAAGTCCTTCGATTTATTGAGCATTTCCTTCTTCTGTGTATGATTGATCGATCGTCCAAGTCCCATATCCTTTTCCTTATCAAATCCACGCGCACTTGGGTCATCCTCCTTTTCCTTTGGTTCGTTCGTTTTGTGCTCATCCATTAATGACTTATTTCGGTTCTTGTCCTGCGAGGAAACACGTCAGTAGATGTGGGGAAACTATCTGGATGAAACAACTCACATTGTACTCTTGAATTCTCCTGGCCGTAGCTTCAGCCTCTGCATCATTCTTGTCAACTTTGGAACTCGATTTTGCCAATCTTGCTGGATCCTTCCGGCCCATAACCTCGTCTTCGAGTCTCTGTCGCTTTTCCTCTGGTGTTTCAGTCCAGATAGCACTTATTCCCCCAGATCCAGCGCCCGCGCTCTTTGCTCCTTTGCCGGTATTAAATTTTCGATTCTTCAACTTTGTAGGATCAACTCGTGAGGACCAATCATCTCCGCTCGGTGGTGCTAACATCCACTCTTCACGCTGTGGTTTCTTCTGTTGCTCTTTTAGAGCAGCTTTCTCTTCCTGTTCGCGACGTTCGGCTTCCATGGCATATTCGGCCTGCACATAATATTAGTACCTGCAGGTAAATGTAAGAGAAAGGGATGTTACTGCTGATCCTGGTGCGGGAGGCATCGCCGGGCCATAGTCGTCATCGTCGCTACTACTGTCCGAATCATTCGCTGGCTCTTCAGGTCGTTCTTCAAGCGGAGCAGGTGGCATAGCAGGACCGAGAACTCTTCTCCGCTTCTCAGGTCCCTCTGGAGACCGACTCTTCTCCTTCTCAGGCGTCTCCTCGTCCGAATCGTGTTTGCGCTTCGCCAAGTGCGGTGGTAGTTCCGGTCCTACTGGCATCTTGAAGATCGGGTGTGCGTTTGGATATTTTAAATTGTTGGCTTAGAATAGTGCGGAATGCAGTACTAAGTAGCGAGAATTGTCTTCAAAGTATGTAGCTTGTATATTTATCAACAAAGTTGTGTTGTTCGGGTTTAGAATTCGAATTCTTTAAGATTGTAGATAGCTTAGTGCCCAGACTCCCGGTGACGACAAACTAAGGTACGGGGAAAGTGGATCGATACCGACCGACCGACGTCAAGCGAATCGCAGCCGTATGCAGTAATTAGCTATCTTTGAATGCTTCAGGACTCCTCAGACTTTGCGCCAAATCCTGTGCTGTCGCAACTGAAGTACCTGAGGGTCTCACGATACAAATAGATCACAGGTGGAGTATTCCTCCAGACTTCGATGCAACTAGAATTCAATCTCGAAGACATGAGCCAGGCCAGGCAGCCCCGATGAGCTCTCATTCCGCAGAGGAGGGTGGAAGTGGTGGTGAGGAGGATTCAAACAACGGAACAAACGGCATGAGCGGCGAGATGAAAGACAATACGGATGGGTTGGAGGCAATGATCCCAGATGATGACGACGATGCTCCTCGAATTGTAGATATCCTTGATGAAGAGCGACAGCATCAATCCCCCAGTCAAGACGTGGGTACGGCTCATACTTTAAACCGTTACAAAAACCTTGCTCAGACAGAATATGGTTCGTCGAATGGAGATACACATGTGCTTCCAGAATTGGGGGCAGAAAGTCCTGCTGAATCTGTAATGTCTGGCCCGGATGATACACCGTCAATTCAGGTAGAAACCCTCTAGCCAAGAGTGTTGATGTCCTAAGCTTACACAAAGGCAGGGTTCCATATTGTCTTCTCCAGGTAGCAGTGTACTTCCATCATTGGCAACTAGACCTCGTATTGGAAGTCCTACACCCTCTCTTCGACCCTTCGATCGTCGGTTCCAATCACGCCTATCGCCTTCCCCACTCAATTCACCTCGAGCCTCCTCACCAGCGTTTCTTGCAGGGAATTCACGACGAGCGTCATTATCAAGTCAAAATATACAAGATTCAGGGGAGGAAACAGATACACCATCTCCTCCGTGGGAGGTTGTTAGATGGACGAAGTTAAGAAAAATAAATGGACAGGCATTTTCTGAAATTGGCAAGCGTAACTTTGGGAAGCCAACTTGTTTATCTGTAACGGCATCTATAGCGTTGGGGACTTCGAAGGGGATAATATTAATATTCGACTATCAGCAAAACCTGAAGTCTATTGTTGGGCCAGGGACGAAAGGTATAATATAGATCTTCCTGAGTCTCTTTGATCAAGCTGACTGTTTAGCCGTTGAGTCGGGAGCAATCACATCAATCGCCATCTCTGCGGATCATACTACAATTGCCGGTGGCCATGCGAACGGTAGCATATTTACATGGGAAGTTGCTCGCGCAGCACGACCTTTTCTTCATATACCACCACTTGAAGCGTCACAGTTACAATATCGAACACTAGATGGTCACGTACCGAATGTGTCAATCACACATCTCGGTTTTCTTGGGACCAGACACACAGCACTTGTTTCCGCAGATGATCGTGGCATGGCTTTCTCGCACCTTGCAACACGGGGACTAGGAGCTGTTGGGCGAACAGTGAAAACTACCAGAATTCTTGGGAGATATCCAAATGATACCGCGATCTCAGGAAAGCCTCGTAAGCCGAGCACTGTACTTGCATTTGCACCGTTGCCTCTTGGTAACATTGAAAGACCAGCTGACAGCCTTGGACTTACTGCAATGCTGACCCCATATCTATTGGTCATCGTATCAACAACGCCTGTGGCGCAGACCCAACACAAATCTGCTCGACCGAAAGAGGTTGCTGCACACAGCACTATGAGCGGTTGTCTTGCTTGGTTTCCTGCAGTAAAATTAAAGGTCAAAAATCCCGAAACAGGCGAGCTTGTTTCCAAGGTGAAGCTCGTATATTGCTGGTCGAACGTACTCACAGTTATGGACATAGAAGAACTAGAACCAGAAGAGGCAAATAAGCCCCCCAGCCTCATTTTCAAGGCTCGAAGTCGTTGGAAGGCAGAGGAGCCCATTGTTGCTGTACAATGGCTTAGTCGGTCTGTATTAACAGTTCTGACCATAACTCAACGTTTAATCATCCTAGAGGACAGGACAATGCGGATGACCGAAGCTTTTGACTTGATCCAGAAGCATATATTTCACCGAGACCTCTTCTCAAGACAGCTGCATAATCTCGTTGAGAATCTTGATGAGGACGATCCTTCAATGCATGGAGTTGTGGCAGATGCATTTTATATGAGTTTCAAGGCATACAAAGGAAGAATATTTCTTCTTGGCTTCAATGACGTTTCGATGGGCACTCTGTCCAACTGGGCTGACCGATTGATTGCGTTGATGGAAAGTGGTGACTACGTGGCAGCAATCGGGCTTGCAACGTCATACTATACTGGTGAAGCAGACAAATTAACCGTCGGTCTTCCCGAAGACCCAACATTGCGCCACTCAATGGTACAAGATAAGCTACTGGAAATCATGTCTGCTTCCCTTAAATTTGCTTTCAAGCAACGCGAATATAGCCATAACGAGGGAACTCATCATCTACAAGAGCTTGCTGAAGCGTGCTTTAAAGCTTGTCTGAGCGTTGGAGATGTTGATTTCTTATTTGAGGAAGCATATGAGTGGTATGAAGATGGCGATGCTGAAGGTGTATTTCTCGAGACCATGGAGCCATATATCCTTGATCGGCAAATCACCCGAGTACCACCAACAGTCGTCAAAACTATGGTTACTCACTATGTCACCAAAGGTTGGGAGAGCCGACTCGAAGAGATCATCTGCCATATGGAAACTATGACTTTAGACATTGATCAAGTCACCACACTATGCAAGCAACACAATCTTTACGACGCTCTTATTTATGTCTGGAATCAAGCACTTAGCGACTATATAACACCTCTGATAGATCTTCTGAGTCTGCTTGTACCCCTCATCCAGGACGGCGAGTATTTTTCGAATGGCATGGCAATGGACGACCTTTTCAGTGTGAACGCGTTGAAAATGTTTCCTTACCTCTCATACACTTTCAGTGGCCGCATATATCCTACTGGGGAACAATTCGACGATACAGAAGCATCCAAAGCAAAGGCTGAATTGTACTGGTTTCTCTTTTCCGGAAAGACGATTACTTGGCCACGAGGTAGTGGTAAACCATTCCTCACAAACCCGAATCTGCAAAATGAGCCCTCTTTTCCATATCTTCGTATGATTCTCAAATTCGACGCACCCAGTTTTCTGAGTGCATTGAACGAGGCTTTCGAAGACTCCTTTCTCAATGACGGAGACGATAAAGCTCTTAATGGTGGTTCGGATCACGATCTTCCCGAAGATCAGATATTCGGCCTTTCCGTCAATAGGCAATATATTATTAGCATATTGCTTGAGGTCATGAACCCACATGACTTTGCCCCAGAGGATACTATCTATCTGGATATGTTTGTTGCTCGAAATTTACCAAAGTATCCGCAGGATCTTTTGCTATCTGGGACGTCGAAGCACAAGATCCTTGCTGGTCTTTGCAACTACCCCGGAGGCGATATTGCTGAGGATGCTCAGTTGAGTGTTGAATATCTGCTTTCTGTCTATCAACCTCCAGATCTTGGATCACTAATTCCAATGTTCCACAAGGCTGGTTTCCATAGAGTTCTTAAGAGCATATACAAAGCCGACAAGCAATATGCGAAACTATTGGAGACTTACTTCGAGGATCAAGATGATCAAGCAGCAGTGTTTGATTGCATAGCAGATTGCTTAAGACCTCGCGCTGGACTCAACAAGCGCCAAATACAAGAGGTACATGCAGTATTGGAGCAACACGCAAGAGACTTGGTGGAACTTGATGCAACGAAAGCCGCTCGATCAATAGATCAATATGCCCCCAGCCTTCACGAGACTGTCCTTGATGCATTGGAAAGCGAATCTTATGTTCAGTATGTCTACTTGAAGACGATTGTAGAACCGGGGACCTCCGATGATGGCAAGCCAGCTTCTGAGAAGCAATTCATTGAACGTTATGTCCAGCTCATGTGCAAGTACGACTCTGAGCACGTACCAAATTTCATTAACAAATTACAAGCGTCCGATCTGCAACTTGAGAATGTCCTTCCGGCAATGGAAGAGAGCCATATTATTGACGCCGCTGTAACACTCATGGCGATGGAAGGTCAGGTTCGACGTGGTATGGACCGGTTGACTCAGCATCTTCAGACTCTGTCATCCGCGCTCTGCGGTCTCTTAACCTCAAGCAACAATGACGTTGAACATTCGAACACCGGAGCTGCTGCCGAAGAGCTTTTGAAATCTTTGCAGAAATACACAGACGTAGGTATCTGGCTCTGTAGATTCCAAGCACAAACGACCGCCCGCCGAGCCAGCGCCACACCCACACGCAGAAAGTCTGTTCCGAATAAGAGCTCCGAGCTCTCACTCGACGAAAGTCTCTGGCTTGATCTCATCGACGCGACCGTACAAATCACCAAATTCGTATCGGAGTCTTTGTCCAACACAACCTCCACCATCGACGAGACCAAGTTGAAATCGACATTACGAACCCTCGTCCAGCGCACTTTTACAGCTCTCCTCTCGACAACCTCATCCGCCACTCCTCAAATCTCCTTTCTTAATGTTCTCCGCTCCTTCCTCACTCGCGCCTCGCTTTCCTCCCCCTCCCTCTCCGACTTGCGCGCCGTCCTCGTCTCAATCTTCTCAGCATACACCTATGAAACCTCCATCCTCAGCCTTGCTAACCGCCTCATTGACAAAGACCTCTATGTCAACGTCTCAGAAGCAGCTGCGCGACGTGGACGCGGCTGGCGGCCACGCGGTGCAAAATGCGAGGGGTGTCAACGACGTGTGTGGGGCGCCGGTGCGCAGGGCGATATCTTCACGAGCTGGGAGAAGAAGATGGATGAGGATGAGAAGCGATTGATTGAGAGGCGGGCGGGAAGATTGGAAGAGCGAGGGAAGGGGAAGGCGGAGGCTGGGAGGGTGGCTAGTGTGAGTCCGAGTCGAGAGCGGAAGAATGGGAAGGGAAAGGCGAGTAGTGAGGGGCCGGGTGATGGGGATGGTGTTGATGGTGTGGAGGCCGAACAGCCTATTGCTAAAGATGATCTTGGTCCGCTAGTTGTGCTGGCTTGTCGCCATATCTATCATCAACGTTGTCTTGAGGCGCTGCAGGTTGATGCTGGTCCTGCGCTGCATGTTGATCATAGGGAGTTTAAGTGTCCTATTGACGGCTAATTTAGAATCTCACAACATGTTCAATCATAAAATGTTCACCAAGAGACTTCGTTACATTGAACTGCCAAGTGTCCAAACCCCCAAGTAATACAATGATTGATTTTGAACTCCTCTTCTACCCACGCCCGAATGCCCGTCGTCTTCTTTACTCCTATGCCTCTGGCTTCCGATTTTCTGTCCTTAGACTTCTGCTTTCTTTCGGATCCCTCACATCTCTCCACACTGCACAATAACCACATCCTGATTAGGCGTGTCCTTCCCTCTATACCCCGTCTTCGTATTCTCCATCTTGCGCACTACATCCATACCGTCCACCACCTTCCCAAACACCACGTGCTTGTTATCCAAGAACGGCGTCGGCACGGTGGTAATGAAGAACTGACTTCCATTACCGTTTTTTCCAGCGTTCTAAGAGGTCAGCAGGGAGTCCTAAATTTTTGAGCCTCTTACTCCTTGCGACGCCCTTGACTTCTTCGTTCATCCCCAAAAGCCCTCCTGTCTGAAGGTCGATGCGTACTTGCGCTGAGCTGCAAGCGAAGGTGGTGGGGAAGTGATGAAGGAAATAGGAGACTCACAGCCATAGACAACAAGCCGGGCTCCGTATGCTTGATATTGAAATTCTCGTCATCGAAGGTCTTCATACCGTAGATACACGTGCTACCCGTCCCATCACCATTGATAAAGTCGCCGCCCTGGCACATAAAGTCCTTGATCTGCGCAAGTCAGCAAACCACTCTTTCCCTCCCCACCGATCCGCCCGCCCAAGTCCTCTTTCTCCAAGCCCTCCCGCCCATCCACCGCACGCACATGTCCACCTCCCACGCCCCACACTGCACCCGGCGGCGAAACTCACAATCCGATGAAACTTGCTCCCCTTGTACCCCTGCGGCCTCCCCAGCGCATTCCTCGTCTCGCCCGTACAAAACTGCCGAAAGTTCTCCGCCGTCTTGGGAACCACATCGCGGAAGAGCTCGAATGTGATGCGCCCGAGCGGCTCGCCTGTCACACGCGTCAACCAACACATCCCACGACGTGTCCCTTGTCGGAGATGCACTTCTCGCCCGGAGACTTCCTCTCGCGCCGGCTCGTCGGGGATGGCTTCTCTGTCCGGCGGACGGGAGCTGGGGGAAGGGGATTTGATGTCACGTGACTAGCGACGTACCTCCGAGCGTGATGTCCATGAATACTGCGGGTGTTAGTGGCTGGGATGGGGGACTCTGGTGCGGCTCGTACTCACCGAGGGGATTCCCCGATTCGGGAAGCTGCGTGGGTGGCATTCTCGATATTGGACGTTGTCTTTCCTACGGTAGGTACTTTTACCTGGTTTGATGTGGCGAGGCTGAGCGAGGCTTCGAAATGTATGGATGTGAGGAAGGCTTTCCGTCGGGAGGTGTATATGTTGCGGCCTTAGGTTTGGGGGTGGTGATGTTCACGTGTTCATGTGTGTGTTCGGGACGTTTGGGAAGGGTGTGGGTGTGTGGGTGTGTGGGTGGGTGTGTGTGTGTGTGTGTGTGTGTGTATGTTTGGGATGGCGCGTGGATTATTGGTGCGAAAAGATTAGTGTGCCTTTTGCTCTTCTTGCTGTGGCTTTAGTTGCTTGCTGGTGCGGCTAGCCGGTGTGTCGGTCACGGCGCATGCGGATTTTCCGGGCTTGTGTTTTGGGTGGAGTTGGTTGGTTGGTAGGAGTGCTGGTTCTGATGCGAGGAGTACGTCCCCGGAGGAGATGATGAGTGAAACGCAAATTGGAGTGGGCAGTCTAGAATATTGCTGTGTATTCTATTATTTAGTCTATTGATATTCATATTTAGTTATATATATATATATATATATATATGGTGATATGAGTATTCTGAATTACTACAATGAACTACTACAATAATGATTGTCTCCGGTGACATCCCACCTCCGTATAATCAATATCCGATAACTAGTCAATAGCAACATCCATCTTCGTTCTCACCCTCAACCGCGTTCATGTCCATTCTTGACCGTCAAGTAAGTACTCACCGAGTGCTGATGAATCGTATGGATTCAGCGACATGCAGTATCATGATCGCCCGCTAGTCTTTACCACCCCGTCTACGCGCGTGCTTAGTGGCCATGTCCTTTGCAGTCTGCAGAAGCCATTCACGTGCCCGCTCCAAGGCATTCTCGCCCTTCCTTCCATGATCTTTCATCGGTGTACGAATCATCGAGATACACACAGTGCTGGGTCCCGAGTGGACTGCGTCCATACACACAATATGTACATACTGCGATGTCGCTGGGAGTGTGCATTTCAAGTGGCATGGTCGATGACAGTTGATGGAGAATGGAGTCGAGGTGACTTCACGTGTGAAGACTTCACGTGTGAAGATGGGAGCAGGTTGGTGGTGGGGGTCCTGTGCACCATTCATGATGCCTGTCCATCGTCCATTGATGACGTTCATGACTTCAAGTGCACCTCACTTGAGTTGTATTGATATTCCGGCATTCCATGTCTGTGAGGCGTTTTTGGTTGGATGCTTGCGTGCACATTTACCTGCTTTGGGGGGAGATCATAGCGTTGGACTATCGTATTTGTGTACAAGTATTGCTGGTGCGAGTAGTAAATATTTCTATTTCTTCTTCGTTTGTTTTTTTTTTTTGTTTTTTTTTTGATGGATTCAAATAATATATATTGGAGCACGGAGAGCCGGAGTAGGATATGTGTAACGAAATGAGATGAATTAAGAGAGGACTTGATATGTATATACCCGGTATGTTTATATACAAACATAACGGTGGTATTTTCGGTTACCATTCTCAGCTCATCTCTTCCGGGCGAGCATCTCAATTACGGAGAGAGATGGCCTACAATTAGACCGAACTACTGCTGGTACCACCATACCGTCAGTATTGTACTGCTGATGTATGTACGTACTGCCAGTTCGACATAGTACAAAAAGACTCACATCAAATATAATTCATTTCTTTTCCCTTCATCTTATAAGATTCTCCATATCAACCAAGTAAGGTCCTTCATATTCCACATAACTTTGACGTATCAACTTGTCACTGGTCCAGTTGACGGACTGGTAAGTAAAAGTGTTCCTCCTATAGACGTGGTCTGGTCACGGTCCTGTCCACTCTCCAGGGTTTCACTTTACTGGTATCTCCCTCTCCCTCCGTGACTGTGCGCACGACACGTTCGCGAATTTCATGTCTCTCGATCCAAATCTCATCTCCCTTGCGGCATCAGTGTTTCTCTTCATAAAAGTATTTTGGTATTTGGGTATTTTCGGATGGTATGTGCTGACTCTCCTGTGCACTATTCATCAATCTCGACAATTGCCCAGGTACACAATAGTCAATGATCTTTCTAATAACATACGTACTTACTATAGCTATGTATATACTCACTCAACAAAGCTCGAAAGAATGAGAATGACTGCCGACTCCCTCCCTCCGAACTCGTAGCACCGTGCAAGGGAGATCAATAATCCCATGCCACATACAAACAAGCAATACGCAACAAGCATCAGTGTTCTACTCCATACAACGACAGATGACTCCACCTTGAAAGTACTCTACCATACCACACTCCCAAGTATCGAAGAGGCAGGCGAACAAGGATCGCCGCATCTTCCACCCTCTCCATGCATGATGATGATTGACGCGAGTGCATATACGCAGTAAGTACAAAAAAGTACATCCGAAGCAAAAGTACTCAACAGTCTGAAAGAAAAGAAGAGAGAGAGAGAGAGCAAGGGTATTATCAAGAAGCAAATCTTTGGCTACTACTGTACTGTACTGTACTGTCATGACACTTACTCTTCCTTCTCCTTCCCAGGTCTATGTATCTTCTGCCCTCTTTTCGCTCTAGTTTACACCTGAAAGACAAGAAGAAGAAGAAGAAGAAGAAGAAAAAAAGAGAGCTATGCCATCATCACGACTGTATTTTGGCGGTACTTGCGTTTGTCGGCGTTGCTGAACCATCGCAGGGGAGCCGGGAATGGTCTTGCCGAGGAGAGGGGAGGAGTCGAGGCTTTTCTCTTCCCTTTTTTGCTTTTGCTTTTGTGGAGTCTTCTCTTCTCCGGGTAACAATGTATGTATGTAGTACGCAGTCACCCACAAGTGAGTACAGTATGTATGTACCTTGCCTGACCTTTTGTGTAGAGAGGCACGAGATACATATGTTTTGTCTGGAGTTGTGGACCATGTCATGATCTTCATTGTAAGATCATTGTCTCTTCTTTTTTCTTGAGCAATCCTGCCTGGTGTTCAAGTGCATATGGTGGTACTGCGTGCGTATACACACAGTAGAGAGACATTACGAATGAAGATTCCTGGTTGTCTTGTAGCACTTGCATATATATATATTAGGTGTAGAGTGTGAGTGCATGGGTGATGAACACGACCTTTACCAAAGACGAGGGGCGGATACCATAATGACATGTATTCTGCCACCACCATTCACCTATCCATTCACCATTTACCATTTACCTCTCACTTCTCACCTCTCACTTCTCACCTCTCACCTTTCACCTTCCACCTCTCTCACCTCTCGCTAAGTAACATCAAAGGGTCAAAAACACAAAGCACTTAAGGCTGAAGACTATGTTTTGTCTCGTCTGACATTCTCCCCGATACAGAGGGAGTTCTGCGTACGTAGCACCCTTCGTGTTGAAGATTTCATCTCCTACAATCAATTCCGGGCGGCTGTGTCCGAAGTAAGTGTGTGTGTCTGTGAATCGCTGCAAAGAGGATAGAGAGAATTGGCAAGGGTGAATGGCTGCAACACTACTGTCAGTAAAGCTTGACTTTGACTCCCCTCCACCGTCATGCAGGACCGTAGAGGTCGGTTCGTTTCTTCATACTAGAGGATAGAACTAGAGAATAGAACTAGAGAATAGAACTATTTACCAGCGACAGTGTCAATTTATTGCTGACTATTATAATGAATGACCATAGTATGTACGTCTAGGAAAAGTGCGTAAAGTAAATGATTATGTCGTGCATTTATTCATTCATTCTTTCGTTCTCCTTCAAAAAGTCAAATAAAGGGCGTACTTACGCAGTACTGTGTGTAAGAGAGTATCTTCTTTGATTCTCCTTTCATAGTCCATAGTCCATAGTCCATAGTCCATAATCTATAATTCATAATCCATAATCCATAATCTATAATTCATAATCCATAATCCATAGTCCATAGTCCATAGTCCAAAATCCATACTCCATAATCCATAATCCATACTCCATCAGGTAGTCCGTCCATACTCAGTAACAATAGTCACACTGTATCATCCACTCCACTCCATCTACCTTAAATCACTCTAAATTATCCAACCAATCATTCACCCTCTATCATCCATCATCACCGCTTCCTCCACAAACAAGAACTAAATTCTCTCTTGGCTCTTCTTACTCTTACTCTTACTCTTACTCTCACTCTCTCCAACTCTCTTGTCCTTAATTCGGTCTAACTTGGTCTAACTTGGTCTAACTCGGTCTAACTTATTTAAACTTGGTTGAACTGTTCGACTTGATTTGGCTGGACTTCCACTCACGACGTCTTGTCCCTGGTCAATTCCCCATCCTCCACTCCACATCCACCCTCCAACTCTCTTCTCTTTCTTTTGCAAATATCTATCCATCGTTCCCACAACAACACATTTCTCCGTCAAATAACTCAGCGATAAAAGGTCGACTTCCTTGTCAGCACTGAGTATACAAACCAACATTGACCCGAGATAATTCAAATCAATCCTTTCGAGTTCGGCTTACACTCAATCCGAAGAACTATTTTAAGTGGCAATTTATTACGAATCCGTGCTGCGCTCAGCTTATCTGCGACCTGTTCGCGCGCTCTGAGAGCCGATTTGCGCCCAGCTTCGGATTGCTCTCCCAAAGTGATTTCCAGCCTCCGACCTTGACGTGCACCACCATTCCCCAAGATCAGATCCTCTCTCCATCCGATCCACCTACCCACAACACTCACACCCATACTGCATCACCATCTCGATTTTTTTATTTACAGCGAATGTATTTGTTATATACAGATTATATACCCCATCGCCCTGCGCAATAATACGAGAGAGATATCGAGGGCCGCTACAGATCGAATCTGCAAATAACAAGTCGTCATCGATCAAAGAATTCAATTAGAGAATCAACGCCCCATCAGGAGAAAAAAAACCGTCACTATGACGGTCATTAAGAATGTGTTGGCGGAGGTCTACAATGTGGTGCAGAGGGCAGAGATGGAAGCCCGCAATTTAAACAATGGCGATCCGACTTCATCGACCACCCCTTCGACATCCTCATCGCCGACATCGACATCTACTGCTGCTGCGACATCAACAACGGCCTCGTCCGGGGGTGGAGGACCGACCAGTTCACCTTTATTGTTCTTCGTCGCCCTCGGATTTGGTGTGGTGTTCACAAACTTATGGTATGCACCGTAAATTCGTTTAGGGAAGGTGGTGATTACTAATGCGCACATGTAGGATCATTGTAGGTGTTAAATACTGCTTCAGATACAATGCAAGAAACAGAGCACTGCGACAGGCCGAGGACGGTACCCCAATCGACATGCAGGCTATGCCGAGACCCCACCGTCGGAGACGTGAGAAAAAACTCATGACAATGGAGGAGGTAAACGAGCGCTTCCCAATGACAAAATATAAGAATTGGGTTGCATCGCGACAGAGTGAGGGCCTTCCATCTGCTGGTGGAGTGACTGCACCACCGAGTCGTGCGGGAAGCATTCGTGAAACTGTCCCAGCGGAAGGCAGGATTTCTCTTGATCGTGCCGCCGAGACTACAGTGGCCGATAGAGCCTCTCACGATGAAGGTAGACCCGCAACAGCCACGACTCAGCACGAGGATGACTCTGAGATCACCGAGATTCCAACTCGTACTGATTCCGAGACTACTCTTGATAAGTCTGATGGAAAGAATCCAGTTATTGTCACGCTACCGACTCTCGAAGAAGTGAAGACGACAGCCAGTACCGTCGACCCAAAACATGCCGCAACAATCGAAGAGGATGAGGAAGAGGAAGAGGAAGACCATATTCATACGGCCGTCCCGCCTGAACTCCTCCAAAACCCTGGTGATTCTTGTGCAATCTGCATCGACACCCTCGAAGATGACGACGATATCCGCGGTCTAACCTGTGGCCACGCCTTCCACGCCGGCTGTCTCGACCCATGGCTTACCTCCCGCCGTGCTTGCTGCCCCCTTTGCAAAGCCGACTACTATACGCCCAAACCTCGCCCTGAAGGGGAGCCCGCTGAGCCAGAGCGATCCGCCCGCCGCGCTGGATCCCGTCGCAATGTATCACAGCAGCCTCCGTCTGCGTGGACGGGTATTCGTGGTACACCTATTCGTGGTACCCGTATGGTCCTTCCTGGAAGATTCATGGCTAGTCCGACGTATCCGGGTGATGGTTATGGATACTCATCGGATCGCGCTCAGCGCAGAGCGAACCGCACCGCCCATGCGGAGCGTACGCAGCGAGCAAGAGAACGCATTGCTACAGAGACTGGACAGGGTCAGGCGGATACGAATCAATGGCATTGGAGGCCAAGAGTCACCAACCCATTCGCGAATATGAGAATGCCTTTTGGCAGAAATCGTGAGCGTGAGATGACACCTGCACAGCTTGAGGCTGGAGCGGGAGCAGGAGCTTCGGAGGCCACCAGCACTTCGAACCCTACGGCTATACACCCTGTGGTCTAATTGCCCTTGTGGCGGACATATGAGCAGCGCTGCGGAACAGCGCTAAGATGATTTTCCTTGTGTACATATACCCCACTACCTCTCTTCTCGTCTCTACTATCACTTTACGCACGCACACCTGGATGATTTCTTAATGCACATCGGCTTTACAACCTCCAATATAAATGTGCGAGAAAGGGTGGGGGGCGTTTCCTGGTCTTTGTTTGTTTTTCCACCTCATTTGCGAGGCCCATGTATCCATTGCTCTGGCTGTGTATCAATTGGCTCCTGTTTTTCCTTTGCCTCCTTTGTTTTTTGTGTGGATTTTTCTTATTTTTTGTTTGGTTTTATGATGGCTTGAGAAAGGTTGCTCTGATATACGGCTTTGAGGGCAAAATATCAAGGGGATATTCAGGGTCTGAGCGGGCGTTGGGGCTGATTTTGCTGGTGGGGCCTGCCTATGGTCAGGGATGGGTGGATGGGTTGTGATGAAATGCAAATAACTATGGGATTGGGCATTTATGGGAGGGATTGGGCTGGGTGGAGGACGTGGAGGGTGTGGAGTTGGTATGGATGATATGGGAGATAGTGATGAATTGATTGCTGAGCTTGCTGTGGTGTGCTTTATTTGTGTTATGATTTGTGATTAGTGATGTGTAATTTGTGATGTTTGAGTTTAATTGTAATTTCTGGGGATTGTAGCAGGATGAGGTGGATGAGAAGCTTGGCTTAGTTGGACTTCTAATATCTTGATATTGGATGATGATTTGACTGTAGGAGCGGGTTATCTGATAAAGTATCTGGTAAAGCGAGGTATCGTTACATTGTTGCAGTGTGGTTGCTGCCTAGTTACATCAAATAATAAATAGGATAAGGCACACCTCCTTTTATCTCCAACCAAATCATATACTCTTTCTCCGTCACTACTTTGTGCCATTGAAAGGTCATAGACCTTGGCACATACGACACAAAACCGAATCAACAATGACCTTTAGTATAAGCAGATTACCCAACGAAATTCTAATCCACATAATTGCACAGGTCGATGATAAGGGTTTCGCCGCCCTCTCCCTAACCAACAAACGATTCCATGTTCTTGCAGAGCCTTACTTATATGCCACCTTCCCTACCTCCAATCAACACTCTACCACTTTCTTCCTACGTACACTCCTTCAGAAGCCCCACCTAATGGAATACGTTCAGAGCCTGGAAGAGCTCTATTACCCATATGTCTGCTATGGTGATCCAAATAGGTACATGAGCACACTGATGCCATATAGACCATCGACTACGATATGCTGCGCTCCGCCAGTACATCTTTCAAGTGCGACGCCCACTTGAACGAGGAGCTATCCAGTGAGCAATTCGGAACAGAGAAGACAGAGCCGATCTCTGTGTTCCTGCTCCAGCTCCTCCCCAAACTCAAAACCCTTGAGCTGCCCGAGACCTACAGCATCCGGGACTGGCAAGGGCCATACTTCGCTCGCATCGCGGCGCTGCAGAAAGCCGGGAAACCTCACGCCTTGTCCAACCTGCGCACGCTGAACTTCATCAACGACGAGGACCCGCAGCGCGTCATCTTGTGGCACTTGCTCCCCTATCTCTCGAGTCCGGCGCTCACGTGCCTCAGGATCTGCGGCTTCGACGACGGCGAGCCGCTCGAGGAGGTTTCGGTGCAGAGTCTGGTTATTGAAAATCCGAGTCCGGTGACGGATCTGGTCATCAGGGGCACCAGTGCCTGGGGTGGGAGTCTGGTGACTTTCATGCGGAATTTCGAGGGGTTGGTGCGCTTCGAGTACAATAATTCATGGCTGGACGCCGCAGTCGGCGAATACAAATTCAAGGGGCCGGCGGTGCGCAGGGGCTTGCAGCATGTGAGGGGGCGTTTGCAGACGCTGGTCATCCATGAGGAGTATCGGAGGGTGTATGATGACCTGGAGAGCGAAGAAGATGGAGAGGAGTTGCTGGACATGGAGAATTGCGGGGCTTTGGGGGGATTCGAGGCCTTCGAGGTGCTGGCGAGGTTGGATGTCAGCGCCACGCAGCTTCTGGGCAAAGAATATCTGCAGAATGCACAAGTATCGTTTACGCACTACGCGGCTGACATGATCGGTACATGGCTGACTGCCCTCCCGGCATCGCTGGAGCATCTCATTCTCAGAGATTGCTGCGAGGGCGTCTTCGATGCGCTGCACATGCTGCTCTTGAGTGCTGTCGAGGCGGCATCGCCATCGCTGCCAAAGCTGAAGTCTGTCTTGGTCAATTTTAGCCCGGATGCTGTCAGGCACAAGACGCTGAGGCCGTGGTCGCAGCTCATAGGCAACTTTCAGGAAAGGGGCTTGCAACTTTATATGACGGCGAACCATAATGTGTGGAACCCTGCTGCTGGTTGCTGGACGCCTAAGGCGGACCCCTGGAAGACGTGTCCAGAGGTGGCGGATGGGCTCCGGGCTCAGAATTACAAGTGGGGACTGCAGGATGGTATTTATGAATGTTGTTATGAGTGATTTGTTGGAAGTGCCAATGTTAGCGAGGTAGGTTTGTGACGAGCAGATAGAGGTAAAGCCTTGATTTTCAAGCTTTCTCGATCACTTGGACTATTCAGATTATTCACTACTTATCATCAGTCATAATCAGATGACTTTAGTAGGTTTGTTCATTTAAGATTTCTTCATCGATTCATTCCTTATACTCGATATATAATGTTTAAAAAAGATAAAACGATTAAAGGTGAATACGAATAACCTCCATCCCTACTCCCCAAGAGTCAAACAATAGGTATTTGACAAAAGTTTATGATATTCTTTTGTGTATGTCTAGAAATCTAGGGAGTATCCACCTC
Organism: Allantophomopsis cytisporea; assembly: GCA_024752435.1. Lineage (NCBI taxonomy): Eukaryota > Fungi > Ascomycota > Leotiomycetes > Phacidiales > Phacidiaceae > Allantophomopsis > Allantophomopsis cytisporea. Next base: position 959,310 of record CP103036.1, read on the forward strand.
GTTAAACAATCCTTCATCGCCGTCATTTCCGTCATTATTACCCTCGCCGCGGCATCATTATATAGATAACAAGTAAGAGTGAAGTAATGACGACACAAAGGTAACTCGTATTGGCCAGAGTTTCTTTATCTATAGAACGAGTATGAGTGTTAGATGACGGGGTTTATAGCGAGTGGAGGAGACAGTGCCCATGACAGTCAAGTTCAAGATAAGTTCTAGCACTCAGAAAATATAACAAGCTATATCCTTTCAAACTTTTCACATTTGCCTACTGCCTCATATAAACCTGTGAGATCCGCTTCTACTATAAAAGCTCCGTGGGATCCTGATTCACACTTTAAGCGGATATCAATTATCAAGGGCAAATCTTCATTCAAGTCCACATTCTACTCTTTAAAGTCATCACATACAACAGCGGATTGTCTCTGTACCCAAACCATAATAAGTACACAAACGCGAGTGTGATATATAAACCGCTCAAAACGCCTAGCCAATCCTACCAGCAATCTTTAAACACCCGTTCCTCCCCATTCCTCCTAAATAATCCTTGTCTCAATCCCATGCTCACTACACTAACTCCCCGCACTCCTCTTACTAAACCCCCTAAAAAGACTCTTACCAGCAGTAGTCTTCACACTCCCCGTCTCAACATCCAGCTCCTTCCGCGGAACTATCAAGCTCTCCAATCGCCCATCAACAAGCAGCACATAGCACGCGGGAAAAAGGCCGAATTTCCCCTTATACTCCCCACCCCAGCACCAATCACCCTCAGCATTGAACGATACATTACTGATCTTCGCACCCTTGGGAAAGGAAAGCCATCTCGCGCCCTTCTCCTTGCCATCCCTCCCCTTACCATCCTTCTCCTTCTCAACCTTGTGCTCCCACCTAGCCACCGCACTCAGCCCCGATGCGTAGCTGTCAGCCGTCACGCCGAAGTCCACTGGCTCGTGCATCCGGATGAACGTCGATGGGAACGCCGCACACTTCCCGTCGTGCCATCCCACGCACCATCGCCCTTCCCATCGAGCCGGCCATTCTATCCCGCCTATCCAGGCGCCCTTCGCGAACCGCAGAGTACCATAGCCCTCTGGGTCTCGGGGAGCGTAGCGCGATGCTCGGGGGTGGTGTGGTATGATGGCGATTGCGGAGGGAAGGGAGGTGAGCTTGGCGATCGTGGCGGGCGAGTGTGCTGGAAGGATGGGCTGGGAGACGTCATCGAGGAATGCGATGTCTAGGTCGAGGGCTGTAGCAGCTTGCGGGCCGGAGATAACGTGAACCCAATTTATTGGAGGACGGAGGCGGTTGGTATGTTTTTCTAGGTCTTTATGAGGTTAGTTTAGGTTTGCTGACCAGTTCAAGAGGGGACGGGGAAAGCAGAGGCAGAGGCAGAGGGGACAGGACGGGGGAAGTACGTTTCAAAATCTGCGCCGGTGAATGAAAGACCGTCGCGTCGTCAATATCAACCGTCTTTCCTTCCTCAATGCAAAACGGGCATCCATAGATACCCTGGTCAATACTCTTCGTATGTAAATGGCACATTTGTAGGAAGCGAGTGCGCCATCTGATCTGCTCATGCGTGAACACTCCCGCTTTATCATTCATCAAGTCCATCTCGATGATCGAGAACGGGACCTCGAAAGAACATTTGGCGCAGCGAGCAGACTTGGTGGATGTATAGTTTCCCGTTGGCGTGGAGACGATTCTCACACTACCTTTCATGCCATTTTGGAGGATACGTGCGCCTTCGCACCAGCCGCCCATTTGGTAAAATGATGCGTCCTTCTCAATAGGGTAATCAGGGGTCGTGATGTCAGTCCGGGGATCTGGAGACTCGCTGGTAGATTCGGCCGCTAATAAGAGGCCATCCGTTACTGCTCTGCCATTGCTACCCCCTGTCACCTCTTTTGAAAGTTCAAGTCCATCCGGAACCTCTTTCCCATATCCGGGTGTAGCTAGACTAGTACTCAGATTCTGAATCATTTCTTGACTCTCTATGTAAGAAGTCTCTGGGGTGCTAGCAAGCGCGGTATGGCTCTCTCTATTCCTCTCCGATTCAGGAGGGTCGGATGCTGATTTCTCAGACTGGATAGAATGTCTGCGAGAGTTGTTCTGCACCTCAGACGGCGAGCTCGGAGATCGAGGATTTCTGACGGCACTTTGTCGTTTAGCAGTAGATGCGTCTCCGAAATAGCTTTTCATGCCAGTAGATAAAGACGCTGGTACAGGGATGCCCCCCGTAATGTGACTATCGCTGCGGGGGGAGAAGGGGTAGCCATTACCTTTCTGATGCACAGTGCTTTCTTCAGGGATACTACGTCCAAGAGATGACATTCGGGGTCGAGTCTCGCGAGGACGCTCTGTCAAGCTTCTAGGTGATAATGGTGACGCCAAATCTGGTGATGGCATTGACCTTGAAGTGTTTGGATTTTGAAATTGGCTCTCACTTTCCGGGCCACCTAAGGCAGCAGGAGGTAACATGAATGCATTGGGAGATTTTGCAAACATCCCACTCTCTCTGGAATTGGGTGCAGGGCTGTTACCATTCGAATCGCTATTTCTGGTTCTCCTGCTCTCGTATGGTGTGCCCATTCCAGAACTACTGACCAGAGACTCTGCTCTCGAGGAGCGAGCGTATCGGGGATAATCATAATCATTACTATCTCGAATCGAGCTACCATCCTGGGAGCTGAACTCCATGTCCTTCTCCAGCGTTGGCGAGCGGAACCCCTCAGAAGGCGGAGGAGAATGCGGCAGCCCTCCATAGTTCATTACGATAGTCCCTCCCTTCTGCAACGGCAATGTTGGTATTGGCGGTAGGTTAGAAGTTGGTGCTTGTGAAATAGCTCTTGGATTGCTCCTCTGTTGTATCGACGGGGAGGACCTATCGCTTTGTGTGTAACGAGGTAATGGGGGGAGTTCGGGTAGGCTTTGTGAGAGGCGTTGAAGAATAAGTAAGGTTTTGTTTCTTGCTGCTTCAGAGTCTTGCTGCAGCTTGAGAAAAATTGACTCGTCATAGCCATCTGGCTCGTCACCATAATCACGTAATGTCTCAACCAGCTCCAAGAGTGATAACTTCACACCCTTCAACTCAGTTGTAAGTTTTACTATTTAAATTAACCAGAGAGTTTCGATCAAGATGGCATTGGGACTCACCATCATCGAGAAGTGCTTCCAGCTGTAGATTTCCGTGCTTCGAAAGTCCCTTGTTGAAGGATGTCTCGATATGGTTCTGACTATGCTCCAACGATTGGGCGAGGTGTTGAGCGAAGTCGATATCGCTATACCTGTAGGCAAGCTTTGAGGCTCTCCCGAGCATCTGAATGATACCGGCAACAGGATCATTTGTAATTTTGGCGTCAATCATGTTCGCAGTATACCGTGTGGACGCCATGATTTCTCAAGGCTATAGAAGTCTAGACGTCGAGATAGAGTAGGATATGTCGTCTATGATGACATAGAGCCTCTTCGCAGGACCAGGGGAATTGGTTATAATGAGCTAAGGTTTTTCTAGTTATTGCTGATCTTTCAATGAGTCAAGAAAAGATGATCGAAATTTTTTCCAGATCTTACCGATGGGGGTTCGGGGGTCATCTACTCGGTGACAGACCGGGAGGGTATAACTATTGGACTGAGATATGTCAGCCACAATGCTGCCTTGATGGTAGCACTAAGGATGATTGGGCAGTTGGTTGAAGGCCATTCTGGATTAGTATACAGAAGTAAACAGGTAATGTACAGTAGATAGTACAAACAATATCGGGAATGAGGCGCAATTGGTGCAGGCTGTCAGGCTTAGTAGAGTTTGGCTATTTGAAAGGGATTTGGAGCTTTAGAATACAGTAGGAAACAAGAAGAGATAGAACTTAGGATACCAGGGGTCTGGGAGGAGATTAGATATCCTCTTGACAGTGCGTGGCCTTTAAATTAATTGTTTACTAGGGATGATATTAACATGGATGAGAGAGCAAGTAGAATACTCGAGGTTGAGTAATAAGCAGCCATGGAAGAGCCATGAGATTGTGCACTGCAGTAGGCGTAGATATTGGGACAGAGCAGGAGAATCAAACATCTCCTTCTGTGCTTATTCATCGAGTGTGGTCGAGTATCATAGGTAGCGTACGACTCAGTCGGACACACGGAGTACATAGGTGGTGAAATACTGTATGTAGGTATAGATAGTAGGTATGTACGCAGTAAGGTTAGGAAAGTTGAAGGGCGCCCCCTTGCTAGTCAGCCCGGTAAGTGTAGCTTGAGGTATCTGTACCCACTTCTACCCACTTATGACATAGCGACACAGACGCCCCCGCGTTAATAGCACTCATCCACTTGAACTCAACTACAAGTCCGGGACGAGCAATGGCGCACGTGGGCGGCTATGTTTATGAGAAATCTGGACATATGTCCAAAAGGGCCATCCATGGTGTTGGCAGGTGGGCCAGGGCAGGGGAGATTGAGCAGATTGAGGGGCAGACTGAATATATTGGAAGGCAGATTCTTGTACATACTTGCACAACAACAAAAGAAAAGAAAAGAAAAGAAACATGTGATGAGTAAAGGAGGGAGTACTTACGAATACAATGAGGACATTAATTCCATACATCGACACCCATAGTCAGCCTCTTCTTCATGCACTCCTCACAATGCGCAATGACATATTTATCATCCATCAGGAGATATCCTGTTACACACATACCACAATACGAAGTGGCACAAACAGCCTCGTAAGGACAGACAAATTTCCAAGACTCACCTTGTCATTCCAGCGTCTTACTCAGACGACTCAAGTAGCTTCCAACACGCATATAAATCCCAATGCCTCCAAAATGGAGATGCACCATCGTGACACCAATACAACAACACCGTATCCACCACACTCCCATCATCCCGCCCAACACCCCATCAATCTACACCCAGCATGGCGCCATAAAGCAATGATAGTCCAGGGCCACCAGTATCTCCTAGCGAACCCCAACCAGCTGATTCATCCCGGCACGATCCCCGAAGGACTGGGCCAGCTATGCAGGTGTGTATCAACAACGATCGGGTCTGCAGTCTAGCATGCTGTGAAGAACATACATAAACAGATGACCGGACCGTTCGCCTGAGTCTCTGCAATTCGAACCCTGGGCTCGAACGGCGTGCGGGGTTTCATAAACGCAAGGAAAGGTGTGTACCTACATACATGCAGAGTAAGCTGCCCTATCATTGCGAGCGTAACAGAGGAGCGCCATTCCGTGCCGCACATTGTCTATCTGAAGCTTATGGTACGAACCGAAATTTGGCAGCTTGAGTACTGATTTTCGCTGTTGGTATCAGGGTGATATCTCTTCGTAACTCGGTGATAGATCTCCAATTGGTGAGTGGCTTGTTGGGTTTCATGAAATGCAGGGTAGCTTGGAAAATGGAGTAGGTAGGGAAGAGCTCCGTGCCGCAATCGGTTCACTTCTTGGAGCTGTTCGATGATACGTGCTTGCTTAGTACACGGAATTATTGCAGTCTGTTGGCGACTCGATGTTTGCTACTTGAGTCCTCCGTAGGTAGCACCGGCATGTACACATACTCGGTGGCTGAGGTTCCCTCAATGGCGAAGCCCCTGAACTACCTGAGAGGTATATGGAAATAAATTCTCATAAATTGACCCAATCATTTAACTACGAAGCAAATAGTAAGGGGCACGGAACCAGTTGCAGGTCATTGAAATTCATAATTGTCCTAAGTGTATTGCATTTGCACGCTACCGCTCAATAAACCCATCCTTTTGTGTACCGGAAAGGAAATAGCCATGTGTTATATCGCACATCTGTCACTTCATCAATCACTGCGTCTTCTTATTGGTGTTTGGGGCAGCGTCCTGCATATCAGTTAGAACTTGTATACTCTTCATAGACAGATAGACTTACTCTGATGTAACGTGTTCCTACAACAATAGTATCTTGCTGCCCTTGTTGTCGCTGCCAGAATCTCTCCTAGAGTGTTGTTAGCTGTGATCATTCTTGGACAGGGCTGAGGACATGCCTCCAATGTTGCACTTACCTCCGGGGTTCCATGACCTGCAAGACTCGATTGTCTAGCCGCATCTTCGAGCGTTGACCTGGAGATCTTCTCGCCAACGGCGATACCACCAGAAGCAGCTTTGTTGGCTGCATGCTCGCCCAATGCTTCTTCGAGATACTGTCTCCTAACTTCATACCGCTCACGACGCTCCTTTTGTAATCCTGGGCTGTCAATCTTGGATAAGGCCTTGTGTATACCCATACGGACTGCGAAATAGATGTGTTCGGAAAAGAAGATGGTCAACAGCAGTGCCCATAGTTTAATATCTGATGGCTTGCCGTCTGGGCCGACCTTGCTGCCACTAAAGAGGTAGACAAGAGCTGAAGTAGTGAGTGATCCCATCCATGAGAGGAACCCCAGAGCATCTAACCAAGGACCAATTGAGTCAGCTCTCCATGGTACTGGTCGCTGACATTCGATGGTGATTTTAAGGGCATCCGAACGTAACTCAATCCAGTTGTTGATGAGGAATGAGACAGGAGTGAGGGGCCAAACTACGGAAAAGAGGGACAAGTATCCATATTGGACGACCATCTCGCGGAAATCTGCTGTGACATCATACTCATCAAGCTCTGCTTCGTTTCTGATTCTAGTCAAGAATGCAGCCTCTTCAGGATGATCGGTCGCCGTGTGGTCAACGACTCTACCGCCGTTCTTTGCCGCACGTTCAGCTTGGACCTTCTTGACCTTGGAAAACACTTGGCGCTTGACAAATGGTAGAATAATCTCGAGCGCAAAGTTTACAATTTGCGCAGTAACAGTAAAGTAAATGACTTGCTTCTTCAATCTGTCGGGATTGATCTGGAAGCCAGCCGCTGGAGCAGTCATTTGCTTCTCATTCTCCGCGAATGGCCTTACGGTAAGCTGGAAAACGTCGAGATGCGGCACAAGAACAGTCGCAAAAGGAACGTAGACAAAGGCTGTAAGGAAAATAGGTAAATAAGATGTAATGAAGTTCAGAACAAAGATCTTTTGGACCAATGCTGCCTTGTGAGAGTCGTTCGTTTCATAGTTCTCGAGTTGTGTTAATCTTGTAGCGAAACCTGTCAATAGTGCAGATAATTGTGGCATCATAATAGTCAAAATGACCGTAGGCAAAAATGTCTAACGCATAAATTAATAACTTTCATCTATTTATCCAAACGAGGGAAATGGTACTTACAAGGTAGCTCTTGAATGGGCCATCATAGACTTCAGAAATAAAGATTTCGATCCCAAAGCAGGTTGCAATCAGACTTCCAAGAATAATAGCAGCTGCAATTGCGAAAGGGATCTGCAGGAGTTGACGTGCCAATCGCTTTATCGGAGAGTACACTTTCATCTCTTCGCCAGTGATGGGGTCCTTCATCTCGCTCTCATGTTTGAACTGAGGGCGTTTTTGTTGAATCTTAGACACACCACGTACTCCCCATTGTACAGCCAGATCGATTTCTTGCTTCTTCCAATATTCGACAAACATGACTGACCAGAGACAACTTCCAATAGCATATATTGGGGAGTATTGACCGAGAAGGACCCAGCACGAGAAACCGAAGGCTGCTGGAAAGATGAGGAACATGAAATAAGACTGCAAAAAAGCGAAGTAGAATGCAATCTGCTCGCCAAATCGATCTCTGATGACAGTTAGATCATCAACAGTCAGCATGTATTTCGAACTCCACTGCTTAATCCAAGCCCTGTTGAATTTATGATCGTGAAGGGCAAAGACGGATGTAACGCCCTCCCATTCTCCGCTCTTGGGAGTGATTCCTGCACCCCCTTCATTTCGTGGCTTTGTGATGAGAAGGTACACAAGGCGGAGACGCTCGGCTTCGGAAATCGGCTCATCGGAAAGAGATTGTTGCATCTGCTTGTGAGGAGCAGCAGCTCGAACACCGTATAGCCAATCCTGTACTCGGGATCTGTAGACTTCTGTACCGAGATGGTCGTCTGCGGCCTTGACGAAGATCAAAACCGAACAGTCGTCACCGTTTCGCACTTCGGTGGATAGTCCAACGTCATTAAGGGCTTGAATAAGCTTTACGAACTGGGCCTCAGCAGTGGCGGCATCTACGACGCAATTAGATGTTGTTACATTATGAGAGGAGCACAACTAGTCACCGGTGGTTGCAAAACGATAGTCGATCACGTAGTCAACATCGAAGTTCGAGTTCAAGCTGTCGATGGCTGTCAGTAATATGAAATTGATTCATGGACTGCCATGAAACATACGCATTGCCTTTCACCTCGCCGGCGTCGACCTCCTCATGGATGCCCTTCACAGAAGCCATCTTGTAATGGCGGAGCACGAAGAAAGTGCTGTACTGATGGGTGAACCAAGGATGAAAAGGATACAAAAGGAAGGAGAAACAACTATGGAGAATGTTTTAAATCGATCGAAAAAGCCACGCCTGTAATGTTTGGTCGCAGATCCCCCTTTGGACTCGAATGCTTCCAAGGCAGGATATCGAGGTAAAGCCTGAATTAACAGCACAGCTCCAAGCTTCAAGATGCAAGCGATGACGTTCGCCTGTCAAGTAGCTTCCATGCACCACCAATCCCTGGTTATGCAATGAATGATCCATCACTGGTGCTGAGGACTAGCGGCCGCTATTCACCGATGATACAGTACACCGTAAGTAGCACACGGCGAACATGTAGCAGCCACGTGCTTACTGGAATGCACTCTCAACCAGAGACGTTCAACATGATATAGCTTACATCTCTTCTTCCTTTACTCTCACCTTCTGTTCATCTCCTAGTATAAGTCCGCACTCCTCGTGCTATACACCTTAGAAGTTTAATTATATTGCGGTTCTTTGGGTTTGTCTTGTGGGCCTTCGCGCTGCCTCGTTGTAGTCTATCAAGCTCTATTCTTTACGTCGCTCGGAGGCATTTGTTCTAGCAAGCTCTTCTGAAGTCATCTCTTGAGTCAATACCAAAAGCATCCGGTACGGATTCGCAAGAATGTCTTTCAATAGTCAGCCAAAGTACATTGCGGCCAAAAAGTCCAGTCCATGGCCATGGTCCAGACGGTCGAATATGTACAATCCCCCAACAGCGCTTGACCGCATTTTGGAATCACCATTGAAATTCATAATCACGTACCTTCAAGCCATTTTCCTCTACCTCCGCGGTGCACCCTTCAGGCCTCCACGCAACAAGCATCCAATTCGAATTGTATGCATATCAGACACGCACTGCAATTCTGGGATGACAATTCCACCAGGCGACCTTCTCATTCACGCAGGAGATCTCACCAATGCGGGCACCATCGCGGAAATCCAGGAGCAGATTAATTGGCTAGATCGCCTCCCACACAAAGAAAAGATAGTCATCTGCGGTAACCATGATAGCTATTTTGACCCCAAGTCCCGCAAGGTAGAAGATAAAACTGGCCATAAGAAACTCGTGTGGCCGAAGAACATGCATTATCTAGAAAACAAGGCTATATCTTTGAAATTCAAGGGAGGTCGTAAACTAAACTTTTATGGATCTCCGGATATTCCAGCTTGTGGTGGCAATGATAACGCGTTCCAGTATGAACGAGGCAAGGACCCCTGGGAGGGACGAATTCCAATGGCAACGGATGTGCTCATTACGCACACGCCGCCTAAGCACCATGTTGATCTGAATTTGGGGTGTGAGGGACTCTTGAAGGAGATTTGGGAGGTGAAGCCTAAGTTACACGTTGTTGGACACATTCACAGTGCTCATGGCCGGGAAGCATTGTTTTGGGATGAGGGCCAGCTGGCCTATGAGAACGTGTTGGCTAGTAACGATGGTATTCTACATGATTTAACGCAAGTTTCCCGGTGGTTTGAGACTTTGAAAGGTGCGTCGATCTAAACCATGTTGATATGTATATTGACAAGATTGTAGTTATATGGTATGGGATCAGGGGTATCCTATGGCAAAGACTGATGGTTGGTCGTTCAGGAGCACACGGATCTCTTATTGTAAATGCGGCCCTAGTTTACCAGTCTTCAACAGCGATAGGTAATCCTGTCGAGGTTGTAAATCTGTAGAACACCTGAGATAGGATCAATTCCGATATGTGATTGGACAAACGGATGTTTGTCGAGATACCACATACTAAGACGAGGATAGAAGGTCTGACAAAAAATATAACTGTGACTATATGATTGTGAAAAGTGAATATAAAGCATTTCTTTATGTAAAACAGGTGTTTCAAGTGGGCTGAATATGATTATGATAACTCAGTATTCACAACAATCTCAGTCATAAAATCCATAGAAATAAGTACACCCTTATGAATTGCTCTTATAGCAAGCAGGTTGATATTCTGTAAATGACTCCTATCTTACGTCTATTCTCTCGACCTTAGCAGAGACTTTCTGAAGGAGTGCCTTTAGACTATATCTAGCGTGAAACATGTCGTTAGTATTCTTCGGCAATAAAATATTCATCATCGCCTAAAGCGATTTGGACATTGTTTGATCACTTATAGGCCTAGAGATTGTAAGAAAAGTATAGTGAATCTCTCTAATTCATTCCTTTGTTCTTTAGATGATGAGAGGACAGAAGAGAGGGGTTTCTAGGTGTCTGTATACTTATAGCCGCCGATCATCCAAGGTCTTTGCATGAAGACCATCTGAAGGAACATAATTACTTGAAGATCACCACGAAAACGAATTCGGATCCGTAATACCCTGCAAGCCTTTGAAATTTCACAAAGCAAGAAAGCACAGTAAAGCGCGGAATCATTGATAGTGACAGAATTATATTGTTGGTTAGACGAGAAGAATATTTTTCCTATTATATTAGTGTCTGAGCAGTACATGTTGAAGACCTGTAAGACACTCAAGACTCCAAATCACAACTACCAAAGATCAACATAGCACTCGAAAACCTCAACCCTTGTACCAAAGCCGTAACTGACAGCCAAATCCCATATATTATGTACTTTGGCGAAATGAGCATAATGAGAGTTATACGGATAAGAGCAGCTCGGCCTAGGCTCACTTCCTCAAAACCCCCTTGTTAGCATCCCACTCATCCTCCATGTTCAACTCGATCGCTTCAGGCTTGTGAATCCTCACACACCAGAGGAAGTAATCTTCCACAGCCAACAGATTAAGCAGGATGTCATTCGCGAACCAGGCAACGCCACAAACTGCGGCCCCAGCTACAGCGTCAAGGATGAAATGATTGGCGGTAGCAATGATAGCGATCAAGATAGTGAGTGGGTACGCAACTCCAACAACCACACACAACAGTCTCTTCGCTGATGGCAGTGGGATACGCGGTGCAAGACGTGGATGTGCGCTATTCATGAAGGGAACCCTGAGAGTTTTTGGTGCGGAAGCTTGTTTGAGGGGGAGCGTCAAGATGGAGAGACCAATGAGCAAACTATATCCTATAATGAAAGGTTAGATCATATACTTGATGACCACGAAAAGGTACTTACCAAAATGTAGACTTGGCATAGCAGCGTACTGTATATATTAGCTTATTTCTTGTATCAGTGGTTTTTTATTTGGTTATATTACCTGATTGCAGAATTTGTTTTGCGTCCAAACGCTTCCAGTCCCTTCGCCGTGCACAGTATCTACGAAGCCGTATGAGCGCGCAAGTTTCCCTTCTGATCCTTTCGACTCGTCGGCGCTGAGCAGACGTGGCGGCATGCAAGGCCAGATAGTGAAGACGATGAAGGCGATGAGGTTACAGAGAGCCATTGTACGGCGCCTGCTTTGATAGAGGCGGGGACCGGCTGGGGTATGCGAAGTCTCAGCTGTGGGTGAGGAAAGGCGTGGATCTGGAAGCCGGTTACGAGTGTTGGTGTAGTAGAAGAGGAAGATCAGGAAGGCGATAGAGCCTGGGATGTGAATGAATGAGTAGATACGGTTGATCCATGTTATGACGAATGGGCTACGCATAAAAAATTTCTGGATTGAGAGCTCCCAGAATATTCCGAGGCGTTGCTCCATCGCGATCACCTGCAAGGCATGGTGTCGTGCAGCATGTACTGTGCCTTCCACGATCCAGACTGCTGTAGCCGCACGGCCTAGCTGATAAACCTGGATTATGTCAATTTCGTTCTTGTCTCTCTGGAATTAATCGGAAGTCTTATCATACCCAGTATATCAATGCCCAGTACCAGCATTCGACCAAGAATGGAAATCTTTCAAGAACTCTACTCAATACATAACCTTTAAATCTGCGTGTGTTCGGTGTAGCAACTTCCCTCTTGAAACCCAAAATCCCAATATTCCTCTTCCTCCATTTCGGCTCTTGATCAGAGAGCAACGAAGGAGAAGTTGATCTAGGGTATTCGGTATTTTCCAACAGCCCATCGGAAGAATCAACTGATCCACTCCTTACTCCCTCTTCGACGTCGTTCGATATTCTCCGCTGTCGACGAGCGTGAATACGTCGTGCGTCGGTATTTCTATTGATCCAAGTGCCGCCAATAAGTAGAGCGATGACCACGAGTGGCTCAGCAACGGCGCCTATCCCGCCCATGTTGACGCGTTGCTGCCGCTGGAATGTCACTGAGATGTCACTATCGAGCAACGACTGGATCAGGCGCCCAAGGTGCAGGTACGACGATTAAGGTACGGGAACTTCGGGAAGAGGCACCCGGAGAGATATGATTAGATATCGCTTGGAATGGGATTTCGATGTTCAAGAAAAGAGAAGATAAGAAATCAATATCGAAAAATGCACCAAGAATCAGCGACAACGAGGCAGGAAAAGAAGATAAGTTCTGGAGATGTGAGATAATCGCAGCTGCCTGCTCACCTACCTTCCAGCGTTTTCTAGTTAAACCCGACATGCCCAACGTCGCCGGGGTCTTACTCATGGCCTTCATATTCTGCTACGTATTGGTGGTAATCCGAAAGGCAAGGTATTGCCTACGTGATTTAGCAGCTGTGGTACAACCGGAACGCGTCCCCGCTCCTCCAGCGACCATCACGAGAGCCTTTTCTTTGTTCGGAAAGGCCGGAGGAAAGCTATGCGTTGGAACGTGATAAGCACGGCTGGCTGGACAGTCAGTATGCACATAAACTTATGCCCAGAAATCCATCAAATCAGTCATCTCATTTCAATGCCGTTTATCGGTGACGGCTCACGTCATGGTCTCGTGGTTTGTTGCTGAATCCTGCAAAACGTCAATTGTGCATCGGATTCTGTAGTTATCGTTACTTGGAATAGTGCATGATGGTGCTGGTGATGCTGATGGAGCATGAATGAGATGATTAATTCATGATTGACCGGCTTTCAAACCATAAGGTAACGATAAAGTTGTGGAGCAATCATCTTCTCTTGGTCATGGTTCTTGTACATGGTTACATAGTTCTTATTCGAAGACCGTCAAAGCCATGGAAGCTTGGGTGAAGCTTGGACTTCTGCATATGCATATCGGTAGTATCCGTCGGAGCAAGACCCGTCCTTTGGTTCGCTCTTGAATAAATTTCGTGCTCTGGAGAAGAACGGAGCATAAGAAACCGGTGAAGTCGTCTTGGATACCTTACATCAGAGTGGATCCAAGCTTGCTCAAAGCACAAGGATATACAGTTAAATAAGTTAGATTTGACATCCCAAAAGAAAAAAATCATTCTTCGTCTATGAAAGATTCTCATCAGATCCACACTCAGAAAGAAGCGAACTCTCAACAGAGCATCAAGCATCCAACTCATCGAGAATACAGGGAAAAAAAAGAGAGAAAAGATATCAAGGTTCATGGTTCATGACTCTGGACTTTACCATTCATGATTCCTATACTATCCAAGAACATCTAAGACAACAGAATGTTTTCACTCAAACTCAAAAGTGTACAGCTTCCGCTCAGACCATCGAACATTACCAAGCTCTCCCAACCGAGTCCCGCCCCAACCCAAAAGCAAAAATTAAAAAAACGTGTCTTTGCATTATATCAAAGACCTCATAACTTGATGCAACTGCCGTGAATCGAACACGAACCTGCCGCTTGGAAGGCGGCAATCCTAACCATTGGACCACAGAAGCCGTATTCCAATTGAATTGATGTGAGGAGTTAACTTAATGGCCAATATAATCCTTTCTTCCCGTTCTTCTCCAGTGCAAAAGAAAGCATTTCCAAAAGTCACACCCATCCGTAGATGGGGTTGTGGAAGCAGATGATATGATGACCTACGCAGGGATCGAACCTGCAATCTCTTGATTCGTAGTCAAGCGCCTTGCCATTGGGCCAGCAGGCCAGAGAATCTGTGCTTTGATGGAAGGGCGAGCTTTAAGTTGGCTTATGAAGAGCATTAGCGAGGTGAGGGAAATTAAGAGGGATAGAAAAACTGTTTTTTGGGAGGGGGTGGGTGGTTGGTGGAGGGCCCATGCTGGTTGGTGTGGGGTGGGGCTGGACGACGCTGACGTTGGACGGTAAATCGTGATGGGTGTCGTGGAATTGGGATGATGATTTGGGATGGGATAGGACGGGACAAGATGCAGTTCTTGCATGGGGAATTTGGAGACGTTCATTAATGCACAGTATTCCTACTCCCGACCTCTTGCAGATCACTATGGTAGTATGAGAGGTGGTGCTTTTATGATAGACAACCCGACCTCAAGCCCAGTACATCAGGAGTCTAGATCTTTCATGATAGACTACCTAGGAATGTCTTGTTCTAAATACACAGTTGCGTCTTTCAACGATCGTTTAGGATATATGTACAACTCTAAATAGCCATATTATATAATCCAGAAAAACATGAGTAAGATATTCTTTTTAGTATTGACTGAGATTTATCGGCACTGCCAATAACCTAACATAGAAACTCAACTGGACTCAATTCTATGCATCTGAATTACATGAGTATGCAGTGTAAAGACCTTATTGCTCTTAGTAATTAGATACCTACCTTACCATGTGACTTTTGGTAGCTTACTCCATGGCTGATATATTTGTATAAGATGAGCAATCTATACAGCTCTTTACAAATGCATAGCTGAAAACCTTGAAACTAAAATTATCATGCATCTCCTAATAAATATTCCATATGCTCCTAAGTTTCAACCGAGGATCTGAAAACAAGACTCTGAAATCGACGATGCCCAAATCCCTCCGTCACAAAAGGCATAGACGAATATGATAATCCGAAGCAAAATGCGAGGTAATCACAAAGTGGTGATATCCGCCCATAGGGGTCAATTTCGAGGCGCATATCACACATCAAGTTCCAATCCATTGGACCACTAAATCCACAAGTCCAATTCGAAAGCACAGTCTGCTGAGAACCATTATTTATTACATTAAATACCTATCAACTCCCAATACATATTCACCACTCATTATCATCATCTTCATCTTTACACGGCCCACCCATCCACATATGAATCCACGTCCACAACGAACAACAAAACCGCATGCAAAGACAGACACATAAACGCAAAATCTTCAATGATAACACGAATCTTCGTTCTCAAATCTCAAGTCTCAAAATATCAAATCTCAAATGAAAAAGCGCCAAATATCCCCCATAGCACCAAAAAATGCTCCTCCCCCAATCCCCTATGTCTGATACACAATCTATAAGTCCACGGAAGAGGACATGGCAGGCACAAAATGGATACACGAACAAAGGATCTGGAAAGAAGAAGACGAGAAGAAAAAAACAGAAGGAGGTAGCAAGATATGCTCAAATTTTCTTTTATGATTTCCAGCACACCCAAACATACACAACCACATCATTTATGACAATCCAGCCTATATCAAATCCAGAAACAAGCTCGCGGAAAAGGAACAAAGAAGCGGGCCGAGGAAGGGGGAGAGCGGAGAAGGTGATGGCGAGAAACAAAGGCTGAAAGAAGAAGGGGGAGAAAAAAAGATTATCGTCTGCTTTTTGCATCGTAGAAGTCGTCGATTCGCTAACAGTCTGGTATCTCAAAAAGAAAACAAAAAGGCAAGAAGGTGATGGAAGAAGAATGGTATAAAAGGTGCAGCTCATGAACATGAAAAAGCATATGATGGGCGAATTCGACTATGCTCGGGAGAAGGTAACGACGTATTAAATCGGGAACGTCCCGCAAGAATGAACATTGTGAGTACTGTGAAGGGGAGGAAGCAGTCAGGGTAACTAGGCTCTGCGAGCTGGGCTTCGGGATGCAGGGCTGGAAGTTGTGCTCTCCATGTTGCCGGTGAGTTCAGCAACGCGGGCCTTGATACGAGCGACCCTAGACTCGATAGCTACAACGTACCGTTAGTATATGCCTTCCTGATGTCATCTCAGGGTAATCAGATAATACTTACTCTCCTCACCACTAGTCTCCCCATCATCATCGCCTGTTCTCACACTGTAACCGCCACGGCTTTGCTCCTCACTCTGTCTAGCAGCAGCTCTCTCAGCAGCATTCTTTCTTATCTGCGCCCAGCGATCCTGAGCCGGGTTAAGATCCGTTGGAGAGATAGCATCTGGCGTTTCCTGACGCTCTCCAGTTGAGGGCTTTCTTCCTCGTCTCTCATCTTCACTATCAGCTTCGTATTCTCCGGCGTAAGCTGGTTGGTCTTCCAGTGGGCCTTGATCGAATCTCGAGAACTCATGGTTGGCTTCATTGGCATCAGCCGTGTCGACTCTCGAAACACTTTCGTGGACTGAGGTCTCGTAGTTGTGTTCTGGGAGCTCAGCTTGAGGAGTCTGCATTGGTGTGGAACCATTGCTTCGGTCTACGCGGGAAGGTGATCGGAGTGCTGGGTGACGCTCGTCATCGGAAATGTGCTGAACTGGGCTGTTGGTGCCAAATCCTGAGAATCGTCGTCCAATAGTGGCACCTCCCGGCTGTAATACACCATCACTATCCTCCTTACCGATGATCTCAACGCCATCAGGGAGTTTGGAGTGTCGACGTGCGCGGGACTTGCTTCGCCCGAAGAGGTTACGGAACCCACCACTGCTGCCCTTCTTGAGCTTGTTCTGCTTACTCTTAGTGGATGTATTGGTTTGGATTTTGTGAAGCTCTGATGGTTCAGTAGACATTGATCGAGGTTCCTCGGTGTTTCCCGTAAAGGCAACCGCCTTACGTTCAATACGATGTTCTGTTGGTAATGCCACAGCCGCAGCCTTCTCTGGTGCGACGACCTGCTTGTCGACATCATCCGCAGCTGGGGTTGGAGGCATAGGTGCAGGTGGGGGCGTCGTTGCTGTCTTGGACGGAACAGCCGGTGGTCTAGCCTCTTGTCCTGGAGTTGGGGTTGGTCCTCCCCGACTACCATTATAAGAAGAAGGGTTCCTTTCCAAAGACTTTCTGGGAGGTGGAGTATAAACACCGTTGGCAGTGTCTTGCAATGACTTCCCCTGACCAGTAGTAGTGTTATTCAAATACTTTTCTCTGATAGCATCTTTGTCATACTTGCTCGCCCATTTCATGGCGGGAGATGCCTCACTCATGATGACAGGTTGAAGAGTAAAAACACTAGCAGTCTTTTGAGTAGCAGTCTCGAAATCTCTTCCACGTCTCTGATGGATTGAGCTCGTCGGGGAAGTCGCCTCTTGTTGATTCTGCTGTAACTGGAGTGCTCTCTGGCGCATTTGCAGCTGCGCTGCAGCTGCCTGGATACGAGCATGCTGGTCTGGTCCAATGCTCGCTTTCGATCCAGCCGTCTGAGATGTCTTGTAGGCCGGTCGTTGAGGTTCGGATTCGTTGGTGCTTGTCTTGCCCATAGATTTAGAGCGCTCAAGCTTTGCCTTGCTACGTTTCGACCAGCCGAATCGGCTCTTCTTCTCTGCAATATAAGCCCCTTCTTCGTGCTCCGGCGCAGCTCCCTTAACCATTTCTTCCATCACAAGCCATTTTCCACTTGGAATGACCGTCTCAATCAACGCACAACGACCAAATGCAGCCTTACGCTCCGGTGGCTCCTCGCCCGCTAAGCTACTGATCCACACCCACCAGAAGGAATCATCAAGATCAAATCGGGTAATGCTAGCCAATTCTCCAGGCTCGAGATTTCGTGTAGACTCCAGTCGTGGATGATGTGATTGAGAGCTTTTTCCACGTGAAGTTTCAATCGGTGGTAAGATCTTGTCAGGCGGAAGTAACAGAGGTGCTGGCCCATTCTTTTGCTCGTCCACGAAACCCGAAGATAGGAAATCGGCCCAAGACGGGGTTGTAGGTCTGCCCAGGTTGACGGCTCCACCGCCGGAAAATGGAGTGGTTCGCAGAGGCAATGGTTTCTTCTTGTTTAGGAAATTCCCGTCATCCTCCTCCTCCTCTTCATCGTCGAAGCTGCCTGAAAAACCAATATCCTCGAATCGAGACCATGAAGCATCACGGAGCCCGGTCGACTCCTTCGAGGTCGACACCTGCGATTGGTTTGTATTGGAGATCGATTTTAGCACACGTTTACACTCCTCCGTAAGTGCCTGAACTGGGTCATCGTACTCGGCGAATTCTTGCAAAGCGTGATCTTCATCTCTGTATTGGAAGTGATTGGCTCTGCGCAGTAAAGCATATGGTGTCGGGGAAACCGACTCAACGATCATGACGACTTTCTGAGTTCGTGTCTGCATGAATGCAGGTCGCTGTGGTGGATATTCTGTCTCTTGAACAAGCTTTTGTAAGGACATTGGAAGTGTGGAAATGCCATTTAGGCCTCGAACAGAGTCTGGGGACAAGGAACGCAAGTATGCGAAGAAGAGGTGGCTCGTAGCATCAGCACATCTACACATATCATTAGTTCCTCAGATCCGAAATCCACATCATCCTTTTCAGATACGTACGCTGACCATCCTTTGTAACCTCCATCAAATCCTGCACCAGTATCCTGGTGCTCAAAGGCCCACCATCCCGCTAATCTAGACAATTTACGTCCTCCCAAGCCATTGGTCTTGCCGTGCGCTGCGACTGCAGAAAGGAGGTCAAAGAAATCAAACACGATCTTGGTTCGAGCGTCTGAGTCTAAACTGAGCGGAATAAAAGTCGCGAAAGAGTCTCGGGCCATGTTCGAATCTACCAAAAATCAGCCACCAAAATGTATGTATCAAGAATGTTTCAGATATCTCGTACCCTGCTCGCCAATTCTGAAGAGTTCATATGCCTCCCATGTTACTACACCACCAGACAATCTGCTCCAACACCACTTAAGCACACTGCAAAGAACCTATGAATATTAGCAGGAATTCCTCGCTCTGCAACAAAAAACTGCTTACCATTGGCTCTGAGAGCCGGAGCTCCTGTACCAGAGCATCTCCAGAAAGAGCCACTCCTCTATCAAACTCGGCATTGAAAAAGTTCCGGATGAAAGTGCGCGCAGCACTCGGGTCTGAAGTCGGTCGGAAAGGGAGTAGCAGGAACGGGACGTCCAGCGCTGTTGAGCAAAAATTAGTTAGGCATTAAGATGCGTGGTTGTAGGGTGAGCGCATTATCATTTATCGATAAAGGGTTGCGGCAGCAGGCGGAAGCCAAGCCAAAAGCAATACGCAAGCGGTGTAAAGAAAAGAAGAAAAAAAAGGGAGCCAAATGTTCTTTGAAATTGTTCCATACCTCTTGATTTGATCTCGACAGTACAGCCTCTGATCAATTCCTGAACCTCCTCTGGTTCCACCGCTGTGCGTGTCCATGCATCATCCCATCTATGCTTTGGAGCTGGGATATCGGGCTCATGTGTTTGCGGCGCATTCTTCTTGACTTTCGTGCTATTGTTGCCCTTGAGTCTAGAGAAGAAACTCGGCATGGTGAAGGGGAGATGTGGTTGTTGTTCGTTGACTGTTCGTTTCAAACCGGAATGGGGTTGCTCTGTATCGCGGAACTGGAAGTGATTGGATTTTTGTGGTGATCGATTGTAGCTGTTTCTGCAGGGCGCAGAAGATCAGAGTCGCCGCACTCAGTCAATGAGTATTTCTTTTCGAAGGTGCACACTGAATGGGAAGGGAAATAAAAATCACAATGCACGATGGCAATGTTTATGGAGGACGTTTGTCCTGGCACGGTTTGAAAGGGGATGTATGTATGTGCGTTGGTGCAGTCGAGGCAGTAGTGGTAGTAGTCGTGGTAGTAGTAGGCGAGCTGTATTATCGTCGAACTCCTTTTTAGATTAAATTACCCACGTTCAAGCCAATTGCCCAAGGCGGTGTAGGCGCAAAGCAAGATAGACTATGGGATCGGAGAATAGAAGGGACGTTTGATTCAGTGATTTGGTTTGGTGAGAGGGAATGTAAATAAAGTGAAGTAAAGTAAAGTAAAGTAAAGTCTGGAGTCGGCCGTTTGAGGGTGAGGAAGTAAGGTAAGGCTGGAAAAAAAGTGTAATGTTTTAGAGTGCAGGTACAATAACAACACAACAGTAAGAGGAGGATGAATAGTGGAGAAGTGACAAAACAAGTTGGTGTAGTGTAAGTGTGAGGGTAAGTGTGAGGGGGAGAGATGGAGGAGGAGGAGGAAGAGGAGGAGGAGGAGAGAGTGAAGGGGGAGAGAGGGATCGTAGGCGTATGAGGGACAGTGAGTGAGGAAAGGTGTGTGAGTGTGAGTGTGAGTGTGATGGGTGATGGATGAATGATGTATGGGATAGGATGTGTGATGATGTGTGAGTCGAGGATGCGAGTGGGAGAGTGGTATGTGCTTTTACTCTCTCACTTTCACACACTCTCTCTATCTATCTACACAATATGAATGAATAAATGAATGAATGAGAATGATTACGATGCGATACGATACGATACGATACAAGGTGAACGAAGCCACAATACAATACAACACAACACAAGCAACTGTAGCAAGCAAGGAAGTAGTAGTAGTAGAGGAAGAGGAAGTGATCTAGTGATTTGGATTCTCTTCTCTTCACTCTTCTCTCTTCCTATTCCTACTCTACTCTACTCTCACTCTACATATCACTGCTCCTACTACTATCTCTGCTACTTCGACTATGGACGGCATTATGTTGTGGGTCTTGCATGGTGAATCATTGCAGCAGAAGAAGCTCATGGGGAATTGTGAAACAAGCAATGGATTGGGTATGAGGTAAACTTGAGATTAAAGGCTGCATTTGATGGGACGGACGTGCCTCAAGGAGAAGAAGAAGAAGAAGAAGAAGGGAAAAAAGATACTTTACTCATATCAAGCTATGCTCTCTACGCATCTATGCAGTACATCGTTAATAATAGCTACTAGGTAAAAGAATAATTATAATAATAGAGACGGCATTGAATTGTATTGATGTCCATACATATTGTACCACGTCTTCTCTCTCTTACTCGCTACATATCTCTCATTCACACTCTCTCCCTTCTCACTCGTCACTCGTCCATCGAACCCTGCTCTTGATTTTCCACGGTCAACGCCATATCCATCCAGGTGACGATCAAGACGGTCAACAAACATTCATGGACATGTCACTCAATCAATGAACGAATGCTCATTCGGGAGAGTATGTAACTACACAAGCCTGCTGCGTGCTAGACTTACCAGGACGGACCCTCTCTGTACATCGTTACCCTCAAGGCCCTCCTCCATTGGAACTCTGAACAGCCACATTGACCTTCAGTAGGCAATTGATGGGCGAGCAACAAATTGCATCCAGGGATTCAGGGTCATTGCATGGGCAGCGCTTCGCCGGACCTAAGGTAGCGAACAGGGGGAAGATGAGTATCCCGGTCGTAAACGGAGTACCTTACGCAGTACAGCATGCCACAGACCTGCGCACCGGCCATTGCACCTCATCACCCACTGACCTCAACCACTCAATGACTTTCCACCCTTCACCACATTCCTTTCGCCCACCCATGCCATTCCTTTCCCAGCGCCAACTCACAATGCATCCATTCATTCACTCACTCACTCACTCACTCACTCACCCACTCACTCACTTACTGCACACTCATTAATTCCCAATATCCATATCCATCGGAATCCTGCCGGCTCTTGTAATCCTCCATCGGCATTCATATCCGTACACAGTACCTAAAGTACATCCATCTACAACAAGATATGGCGGTGCATGATGCATCTCGATTGAGGCTCCGAGGCCCTCCTTCAATCTGCGCAAGGCCAAGCGGGGCTCGTCTGAAGTCCTACACAAACAAGTACAGTACTACGCAGAGACTAATCACGACACTACTCAAAGGGCCTGCAAGAGATTGATAAGGGGGCCCAAAAAGCTACATCGCCATGACGGGTGCTTAACTCAAACCATCAATGACAATGAGCGAGCATGGATAATCGATACGGTAGTCTTGTCGTTGGACGCTGGGACCAGCAGCCGTTGTTGCAGCAGAAGTGAAAGTCGTGCACTGTGCTCGCTGCACTGGGCGTGCAAACCTTGTAGTCCCACGAGGTCGTCCAAGTGGCCATCTCTCGGGAATCGTGATATGCTCACCACCGTATGCAAGCCAGCTCCGTAGGGGGAAATAAGAAGAGACACAGCAGATGCCATGGCAGCAAAGCGACACAACCACTCTGCGCAGGTCGTGGACTCATGGTAGTAGTCGACTCATTCTATTTTCGAGTTCGACGACATACTTCTTGGCCTCCTGCTCTTCGTATCATGCGAGAGAACACGCAGATAAGTATTCATGTGTGTGTACTGTACTCTACATATACATCTACATACAAACACAATCTTCAACAGCTATCAAAAGACCTCCATACGACCAGCCAAGATAACCCGGGTATTTACATCGCATGTGCAGATCATTAATTACATCCACAGGTCCACGGAGCAACAATACAGAACGAGTGGCTATTCTCCGCAATGTTTTAGTAGTTCCCACCGTAGCAAAGTATGTCCAGCGTCCAAACATATGCACAGCAAAGTATGCTGTGGTCCATGCACCACCAAACAGTATCTGACGGCCAGCTCTGACCGAAGACAATGTCTCACATGCGCTCTACACTACACGCAGTCCCAAATCACTACACGAGACGATGCGAAACTGCAAGTCACGTGGCGCCAAGGGACAGAGGCACTCGATCCGTCGGTGCATTGGAAACGGCGAGGGCATATTTTTTTTTTTGTTTTCTTTTGTCTGACTTTGTAATTTGGCGCAAATTGGACCCTGGGTTTTAGGGTCGTGCAAATCTTGACCCGCTCGGTGGGACGTTACGCGTTGGGTGGACGTCAGGATACTTTACTGTAGACGACGTGATTGACATGTAGATTGGGGACATTGGTGGTTAATTAAAGTGTGGATTTGGTCTGTTATGCCAGCCAAGTCTGGAGTCTGTAGAAGGGGGCGGGGGGGGAGACGGGCTGATAGATTTGTCTGAATTGATATATTATGCTAGGCATATCTCGAAAGTCGGGATTTTATCCCGAATAAACATCTCGTTAGTACTCAATCTAGCTTTCCAAAAAACTCATGGTCGCTGAATGTTTCTCTACGTCGACGTGATTCAAGAGCATTGCACAGTCCAGGAAGGTCTAATGACTCTCTTCATTTTAATAGTTATACAATTCACAGTACATGACTATTTGAATAGTTCAGGGCGACTCGATACTTCGTTCATTGTTGATAATCACAAAATTCTTAATAGATCAGAGCTTCCAAATGATTCGCGATCGCCAATTTTCTCATAGCTCTACATAATCATAATATTATATAAAGCATGAAATGATAGACTTCGAGAGTAACATTTACATTAGATTACATAACAAGAGGAACACATGTCTTTGCATGCGATCCATCATATTTCCAATATGCCAAAGAAAGTGGCGAGGTATATATGCGACCCAAAACGCCGGAGAGGAAACATACCCCTGATGCAGCCCATATCTACAGTTACACAACTTCGTATGTAAACAGTCGTGGGGAAAACATTATCAGAACCAACCTCCTAGACCTCCTCGGCAGCCAGGTTAGGAGACTCTGTGGAAGTGCTTTGTCTAGCACTTCTCAAAGCCTCCTGATTCTTCTTCTTCTTCTCCTCTTTCATCTCCTGCCTCTGAGCCTCTTGCTCCGCGAGTCCAGTCTTCGTGACGGTGTGCTCTTTCTTGAGCGCCTGCTTGCCGATGAACATGCTGATGAAGAGTCCTAGAGCAGCCCAGCACGTGTACTGGATCCACATGACACGCAGGGCCGAGAAGAATGCATCCTGAGCGACGACACGCTGTGCTTTGGGGAGCTCACTGATGATGCCTACGCTTGCACCTGCTGAGCCGCCAGTGAGAGTGTTGGCAAGTTCCTCGCCAAGGCTGCTCACGAGACTCGCCTGGTGCTTGCGGAGCTGGTTGGAGTAGATGACGCCGCCGATAACAACGGAGATAGACGTAGATAAGTTACGAATAAATCCGAATGTTGCTGTTGCTGTACCGATATCGCGGGGTGCGACAAGTGTCTGCAAAGCAATCAAAGGGGACTGGAAGTTAGGGCCAACGCCAACACCGGCAATGATTTGGAAGATGATGATCTTTGGCCAGTTTTTGGTTGCGTCGAGGTCGATGAAGAGACCAAAGCCAATGGTCATGAGGAATAGGCCAGCCCAGATAGGAGGCAGGTATCTTCCAGTCTTCTTGATAAAGACACCGGTTCCAGCAGATGCAAAAGACAGTGATAATGCGAATGGAAGGATATAGACACCG
The DNA here is from genome assembly GCA_024752435.1 of Allantophomopsis cytisporea. Classification (NCBI taxonomy): domain Eukaryota; kingdom Fungi; phylum Ascomycota; class Leotiomycetes; order Phacidiales; family Phacidiaceae; genus Allantophomopsis; species Allantophomopsis cytisporea. Next base: position 983,848 of record CP103036.1, read on the forward strand.
GAGAGTAGGGGTGTCGCTCCATAGACAGCCTGGAATAGGAGGGGCAAATAGTACGAGCCGCTGATGAAGACATAACCGTGACAGAAGCATACCATGAGGGCAGCAATGTTCGAGCGATACTTGAAAAGTCGTAGAGGCATTACAGGGTATTTTGCAAACTTCCACTCGTTGATTAAGAAGAGACCTGCAGTGAAGACTCCAAAAATGATAAGACAGATTACCGTTGCTGAGTCCCAAGGGTAAGTGTTACCACCAAACTCCAGACCTAAAAGGAGCATCAGAACTCCGCCAACAATCAAGACACTCCCAAGCCAATCAATAGCTGCCAAACCAGCAAGGATAGGGGTCTTTGGGTTGTCCAAGTGAAGGAAAAGCACCAAGATAATGAAGGCTGTTCCAGTAATTGGCACTGAAGGGCATATTAGTGGAAGTCTCTTTAAGCATTCGATATCAAATACTCACAGTTAATATAGAAACACCAGCGCCAGCTGACTTTCTCACTAAAGACACCGCCAAGGATTGGCCCAATCGCGGAAGCAAAAGCCCACACTCCTCCAATCATACCGAAATATGTTCCACGATTGCGCATACTGAAAAGATCTGATATAGTGATGTTGACAAGAACAATCAAACCGCCTCCACCAATACCCTGGACGGCACGAGCAGCAATCAACATCTTCATACTCACACTAGCCCCGGCCAAGGCACTTCCAATGAAGAAGATAGCTGCTGCACTCAACAACATAGGCTTTCTGCCGAATATATCACTGACTTTCCCCCAGATTGGCGTAGCAGCAGCGTTCGCGAGTAGATATGCAGATCCAATCCATGTATAGCCCGACGCAGAGTGTAAATGATCGGTGATGGTAGGAAGAGCTGTAGTAACAATAGTAACATCCAGGGCGGCGAGGAACACAGAGATAGCCAGGGCTAGCATAATCACTGTAGTCTGTAACGCTGTTCGAGTAGCCTCCGGTTCCAACTCTGTTGGAGGGGCGTTCGCTCTTGGTGTGCCATCCTCAGCAGTTCCCTCCCCTGATGCCACAACAGTTCTCTCGCTCGTTGTCAGTGAAGGAGGCATGTCTTTCTCCCCAATAGCAGATGTGTTGAAAGATTCGTTCATTGTCGTTCCATTCTCCGCACCAACACCAACCTCGGCATTGGGCTCCGCGTTCTTTGTAATCGAAGTATCCCTTTCCTGCGACATGATCAAATCGCAAACTGAAACGAAAGTAAGTGAAGAGAAAAAAAGATGAGATTCTCGATACGTATCGAAAACGACTCTCAACAGGCGGATGAAGAGCCCTTTAATGACAAAAAATCAAAAAAGAACTTGGGCTAGAGTAAATGTTCCAGAAGCCAGGGAGCAATATGAGCCCATAGACCGATTTATTCACACCATCCCTACTTTTTTGAAGCCTTGTCGACGGAGAGTCGGCGGTCAATCGGTCCCGATGCGTTGCGAGCCAATAAATCTGCATCTTTAGGGGCGGAATATGGGGTTCAATCGAGGCTCTTGCCTCTGTTTGCTTAGCGGAGGTCGCCATTTCAGAGCTTGGGCATGTAGGCGTCATGCCGGACTTTGGAGATTTTGTAAGAACGGCTTTTGGAGCTTAAACTCCGGTGGAATGTACTCAAATGTCATGATGCTTATGAAGTGACTCAAAATGAGATTATGAGGCTATTCAGGATGAGTCTAAATCTGCCACAGCAGCTGCAAGCAATGCAACAAGATTTCTCGATATACGTCCAATATGGAAAGCTACATCAAGAGAAAGGCAGCAAGGCTGGAGCATAATGCGTAGAATCTTACCTAAGGTATCCTCAAGAGCAGCTCCACTGAATTAAAACAAGTCTAAATATCAAGCTTTCTGTAATTTAGCAGTGTCTATCTAATCTTACATACATAATACGTAATCTTCTCTAATTGTCTGCAAACAAAATCCACACTTCCAGAGCGAAGCAATGCCTCCATCCCTGTTACTACGTACTGAAGGAATAAAGGATGGCGCGCTTATGGTCAAGCATTTTCTTTAGCGGGAGCAAGCGACAGCCAAAACCCCACAGCCAACCCCGTCCAGGGGTACGGATGGGTTCCGCCGCCTTGAAAATCTTTTTAGGGTCGCCTTTTCGCTCTTCGGCTTAAAAACGCGAAGAGCGAAGACTTTGTGAATAGCTTCAATTATTGACGCTTTCAAATCCGGATCTACATCACATGAGGATTCAATGGTTGCCTAAATATCGCTACTTTGAGGGATCTAATTAGAAATATGAACGATTTTCTGATGCTGTGCTGTCAATTGGAAAGTCACCAGGAGTAGTATGTACTTGGTCGCATACGATGTACGTATATCGGTGCTTTCCGATTCCGCATTCATCAGACAAAACTTAATCCTGTGAAAATGCAGCAGTTGAGAAGTTGAGCAGTTGATCGAAAGTCCAACTGTACTGCACGACATCTCTTTAACGTACTCGGAGAACGGCTATGTTCCGTCTTTACCATTTTTACTACTCATTAATTCGTGTTGTAGAAGGATTGTTCTCATTACCTCGAGAGACAATGATAGATGATACGAACAACGTTCATCGTCACCAAAGCGTATATTGTTTATACATATGTGAATATCATCGAATAGCATTACGGATAGAGACTTATGTCCTGATTCGTAAATCATTTATTTTATATAAGTGTCAATTCTTCCAGAGGATTTAGAATATACCAAATTGTCATGACGTCAGTCACTTAATTCCATTAATGGCAATATCACAAGAGATCTGGATCTCTCCAAGACTACGCTGACAATCCCCAATTCAGCAATAAACAGTCAAGATATTTATTTGTTTTGTGATTGAAAAGCCTTCATAATGGTCAAAGACAATGAAACCGTCATCGAGTACGCACTGACTGTCTCCTATATCTTTGCACTGCGCTAATCGAGACAACACACAGGGAGTTCAATGAACTCGTAAACATGAGTGCCAGTGAGCTGGAAGCCTGGCTAAAAGAGGAGGCCTCCCAGTCTTCTGGATGGACCAAAGATGATGGCAGCGAGACAATCGGGCACGAATCGTGAGTCCCTTTTCCCGAAGTCGCAACAAGAAAAGAAAAGCAATGCAATAGCAATAGCAAAAGACAGGAACAAGAAGCTATCACTTACCCCGAGCCCACATCATGTTAACGATGCTAAGAGGGCGCAAAATAATCGAAATCCTAAAGAAGAACCCGCAAAAGAACCCAGAGAAATATGATCAAGGTGAGATGGACATGCCAAGTTAAGAGCTCAACTGACGAGCCGCAGATGATATCGACCACATGCGGCGCGTGGTTGCTTATTGCAAGCGTCATCTGGCGCAGGAGGAGAAGGCGAAGAAGGATACTGAGAGCAAAAGCTATAAGAGCTTGAAGAATTGGGGACATGATGCGCAGAAAGCATGATTGAGATATGTGATACTTAGATAATTTAGGAAGAGTTTGATTAAACCATCCTATGAGTTGACTTACTAACAAGTCTCGAGTAGATAATGCCTTATCTTATTCATGGAGCCCAGTTATTGTAAATTTTTGACCGTTCCAGAATTCCTCATACATATAGCAAGATCTCTCTATTTGTGTATGCTTTATGCAGCCTAAGGTATCTCAGTTTTTCAATCGTTTATGAAAGCGTGATAATCACTTGGCCGCAAATCACTAAGTTCAAAAGACCAAAACATACAATTTTATATTATAAGTTTATTCAAAGTTGTTGCTTGCTACTATCACAATTGATTACCCGTAATCGTACAGCTATAATACAATAGTCCCAACGCCAAAACGCTATGCAAAGCAAAGCAAGAATAGTCAACCCGTGAGGGGACAGAACCGCTATGCCACCTATCTATACGCCTGCGAAAGTAACGCTCTACCCCCTCAATGTCTATTTTAATGACAGATAAGATGCTCCTTTTTTACTTGGAAGCATTCTTCTTCTTCTCCGCCTTCTCATTCACGCTTCTAGCCATTCTCTTGCCTACTTCGTAACAGCTGATCATGATTGCACATGCTGGTGCAACCTTTAGTGTACGTGGAATCCACCCCCTCCACAGACCCGCCATTCCTTCCTCCTTGAAGATATGCCACAGGAATTTCGGCATGCTTCTTTCTTCTGGGGCAAGAATCTTCTGCATACCGGCTGGGGTCGGTCCACTGGTATCCTTGAAGACTTGCTGGCGTGTCTTTCCAACGTCGAAAGGCATGGTGAGGATAGATGCTACAGCGCCAGAAGAAGCCCCGGCAATAAAACTGTCCGTAAAGGTCGACGTATGGTTCTCGCGGCTTTGAGAGCGGCTACGAGCACGGCTCCGAGGTCCTGATACCTCAAGCTGTCGTCCTCTTGATCGCTCGCGGGTTTCGGTCAGCAATCCTCGAATACTCTCATATCCCCACCAATAGAGTCCCGAAAATGGAACATCCCTCCAAAGTGTAAGTGTAAGGCCTCGCCACAGTGAAGTGTAGCCATGACCGTGAACCATTTCCTTCAAGCCACCAAGAGTCTCCGTGAAAAGCCCCGCAGAACTGCTAGCACTACTAGCCTGCATACGTGTTCTGAACATCTCGATGGGGCTGACTACCATTGCCGCAATAGTCCGAGCTGTTGCACCAGCAACCAGGGGAGCATAATTATCTGCCACGAGCCTGTTGACAGGGCTTTGATCGTTGAATCGAAGCCAATCGTATCCAGTGAAGTAGATTATGTTCGAAGGCACGGTCATAACAAGCGTAGGTGAGAGTCCACGCCATAAAGTGGTGATGCCTTCGTTCCGTGCAATCTTGCGCAAGCCATCGATTGTTGAATTAAAGGTACGCTTCTTCGTCTCTTCCACAGCACAATCAGCCCCCACTCCTATCGTCGATGTTACGACCCCGATCTTTGGACCAACTGCGAGGCAAGCTTCGGCGCTGTTGTTCATGAAAAAGACCTCTCTGCAACAAGCTGTGATACCCAGGTTCGGTGGGCCAGAGTTGAGGTTGCGAATCGCTCCGGGTGCCGCTTTTCGTGCAGCTATGAAAGAAGCCGGGGTAGGTTGAGACTGCAATCGAACTCTTACGACATCGAGAGGGGTGACTGTAAATACGTTAGTATATTTTGGTTGTGAAGTAGAAGTCAGGATAACATACCGAGCAATGATGTTAGAAGACTGCCTGACATCGCGGATAGCATTTTCTGTGCAGCGGTGATTTCCACCTCTGCCATATCATCATCTGCTGGACCTGCCATTGGAAGGGATGCAGATCCAGAACTTCCTATGACTGACGATAATCTGTCATGTTTTTGTCCTCCAAAATCGAATTGCTCCTCCTTGGAAAAGGATGTGGCGGAAAGATCGTCTGCCGGCACCGCGCGATCGGCGAGAAAGCTGCCCATAGAAATCTTGTAGCTCGAGCACAATAAATGTGCACGAAGCTAATTGAGGTATATCGTGTGGTCGAGCTCGTCGCCGTGATAGAATTGGGTGGTCTTAAGGGATAACCAGAATGTTATGAGGGGTTGAAAGATAATGATGTCGTAGTCAATAATAAGTGGTAGTTTAATATTTTGGAAATCGGAGGCGTCCAGTCGCGGTCGAACTCACTTCCGATGGCACGGATGGAAAAGCGCGGAAAGACGAGGGTCTCTTAGTGGTAGTTGTCTTCGCTAAGACCTTTCACTGGTTGCCTGTGCTGAACCGATGACGGATGCTGATTGTTTATCTAATCGCACATACAATAAGTATGTAGCTACTGATCTTGGAGTCATATTTCCTCTACGACGCGATCATCCCTAGACCCACGACAACCAAATTCTCCTTGTCTTGAAGGTTTTATGCTACACCAAAGAAGATCATGACGGACGAGTCAAACCCGGACTTGGAGTCCTTTCGAAAACAGTGGCAAGAAGAAGTATTAGCACGCAAAGATGATAAGAAGCACGTCAACGCGGAATCATCAAAGGCCTCCAAGGCGCCACGACGACAGCCAGGGCCAAGCCAACATGTTCCAAGTCATGAAGAAGAGCACCAAAGCGACGAAGACCACCAAGAACCTGCAAAGCAATTACATGAAGTTGCTGAGGGGGAACACGAAGAGGCAGCAACCATTGGTCCCGCAGAGGATTCTCGGAAAAAAGGTGCCAACAGAGTGCCACGATCCGCTCTAGAACATTATGAGAAAGCAGTGGAAAGAGAGGCTCAAGGAAGCTTGGGAGATAGCCTTGATCTCTATCGAAAGGCATTTCGGGTGGGTATTGCTTACACCGACATTCCTGATATTTGTTCAAGAATTGTATGCTGATTACCACATTTCAGATGGATGATCGGGTAGATCAGCATTACAAAAACAAGCATTTCCCTCCTTCATATTTTGCAGCAAAAAAGGCAGTAGCGGCAGCAGCAGCTTCTTCCGCAAATACTCTCGCTACAGGCCCAAATTCTACAAACCCCAAGGCGGAGAATGGCCTCCGAGACATCACGGAGCTCATTGCGGGATTTTCATCCATGGCGATTGAGCCTTGTCCGCCGGAAGTCGAAGGAACGGATCCTCTGCCGTGCCCTATAGCCGCACTGCCAGATGAAATCATCATACAAATTCTTCTTCAGACCGCAGTCCTAGATGTTGCGTCTTTTGCCAGACTTTCGCAAGTTTGCAAGCGTTTCGCTTATCTCGTGGCCACAGAGGAGCAGGTATGGAAGCGTGTCTGCCTTGGTCATGAATTTGGATTTGAAGCTATGCACTACAATTGGCAGAAAGGAGTTTCATGGGATATTCTAGAAGAAGACGAAACCGTGGGGCCTTTAGATGATATTAACAGTTCACTAGAGTTCTCCAAGAGCCAGATTAGTGAATCGCTACTCAAGACAGCATACGCCTCTTCGTGGCGGCGTATGTTCCGAACGCGGCCGAGAGTTCGCTTTAACGGCTGTTATATCAGTACTGTGAATTATATCAGACCTGGTCAGGCCTCACCTAATCAGGTCACTTGGAGTAGTCCCGTACACATAGTGACGTACTACCGCTACTTAAGGTTCTTCCGAGATGGAACTGTCATCAGTTTGCTCTCCGTAACAGAACCTGGAGAGGTGGTTCATTGTCTTACAAAACAACTTCTAGAAACCCACCGAGGCGGTAGAGAAGGACACCTCCCATCAGCTTTCATGAAACACGCACTGAAAGGACGATGGCGCCTGTCAAATGCGTCTGACAACCCGGAAGTGGACTTGAAAGATGCAGAAGGAGATGTGTTTGTGGAGACGGATGGTGTTGACCCCAAATACATCTACCGCATGGAGCTGACGCTCAAGAGCGCTGGCAAAGGCGTCAAGAATAACAAGCTGGTATGGAAAGGATTCTGGAGCTACAATAAGCTCACGGATGACTGGGGCGAATTTGGGCTTAGGAACGACAAAGCCTTCTTCTGGAGCAGAGTCAAGAGCTATGGCACGGGCGCTTAAGGATGGGCACGGTGACAGTAGAGCTATCTAAGCACCTCCTCAAAGCATGCGTAATGAACACGGTCGGCCCATTCAATTGTTCCTCGAATGACTATGAAACACGCGCAGCATGCGCGTTCGTGGCCTGCAGACCCTGTGCATAGGCGTAGCACAAAGTCCAGCAAATAGACATGCTGGCCCCGGCGTGAAGATCATCGACTTTTAAGCGCCCGGCTGTTGTAGTCTCCCCCCGAAGAAGTCTGTAAATCACCTTTGCACGCATGCACTTCCTTCCTGCGGCCCGCACCATGCTCATGGGGGTTGAGTGGTTTAATTACTGACGTTCTTACCTGTGCATATCAATGCTGTGCAGGGCCCGGCAATCTACATGCAACTTGGAATAAGAATAGCTCGTCCTGCAGTAGCTCGACCTCTTTGCAGCGCAGAGCCGCAGACCTCAGCGGAAGAGCAATCCCGTTCCCCTCGATCCATATGTTCCCTGCATGTTAGGGAGAAGCTGAGTGTATTCAGTCCGTAGGTAGGTTGCAAGGTGGGGAGAGGAGGAGTGGTGGCTTGCGAAATTATTTGAGCTTCACGATGCGTTTACTTGTACCGTAGAGTGTACAATATACACAACATCTTGAACACCTATGTACACATCTCGCCACGCCTATACCACATGCTCTCTGACCATCTTCCCCGCAGAGTATTTGTATTACTTTCAGCTGAGGTTCAATCATAGTCATCCTCTGTGATCTTGTAGTGATCCTGAGTAATATGATGACGACAATCCACTCATACGCCCTACCGTCAGCCATCCGTGCCGCACCACCAGCCTCACCGAAATCCTTCCAGCATGTATTAACTGCAGTATTGTAGCCACTGAAAACGGACGGAATCAATATAGCCCCGAAAAAAGCAGAGAAAGGAAAAAGAAAAAAACAGTCATCGCCAAGAATTCCCCGTCCCCATCACAACCCCTCCAATAATTTCGAAAGAAGCAAAAATAATGCTCCAGAGCCAAACACCGCAGCCGAAAAGGCCGAAAAAAGCCGTTGGAGTGTTTTCATGCCTTTGCTTTGCTCCACGTTTGCGCTGCTGATCCGACCTCGGGGCATGATGGTCGGCTCTGCTTTACTTTGCATGCCTACGACGTACTAGGTAAATACCTAGGTAAACAGGTAAACTTTTGGGTAAGGCTTGGGTCCCTTGGTCCCTTGGTCCCTTGGTCTCTCTCTCCCTTGGTGCCGTTGTTCCTCCTCCCCCCAAAGACAAGAAATCTATTTTGGGCGCGCAATCGCTTTCCCTACTTTGCGGGCCAGCCGTGCGTGCGTGCGTGCGTGCAGGCCTGCATGCGGCGCCTTGACCACTGGTCCTGACCCTGGTCCTCGTCCTGGTCCTGGTCGTGTCCTGTCCTGTCCTGTCCTGTTCTGTTCTGTTCTTCCTGGAGTAGTACTCTAATACCCTATCACGCATCGTCGTCCGATGGTCAGGGCCGAAGCCTTACTTTTCTGTCGCCTTGCTCGCAACTCATGGACTCGCTACTTGGGGAAATGTTTTCGAGTCTTGTCTTTTTCCTCTTGGATGATGGGGTCGAGTTGTTTGGTGGTGGTCTGGTGCTTGCGCTTCTGGTGCTTGCGCTTCTGGTGCTAGGATTATGGGATGGGCGGGGAGGAGTTGCGAACATGCTCTTGCGCTGCGTGGGCTCTGTTTGTTCTGTCTTTCTGTCTTTCTGGCTCTCTGGACGCAGTACGTGTTGTGTGTGCCCTGGGTGCGAGGGAATGCAGTGTGATGTTTTGCTCCAACCAGGTTTTGTATACGGACTTGGTACACGCTGTTGGCGCTTCAATCCTTGCCCTGAAGGATGGAAGTGTGCTTGGTGAAGGGTGAGTCGTGGGGGTTGCGAGAAGTGGATTGGACGAGGGGCTTGTTCACTATTGTTGTGAGTTCCGTTTGGTTCTTCTGGGGTACTGATGGATGCTTTGTAGATCGATCTCCTTGATTGAGTTGTGATGATATTTGAATTTGGAGTGACGAAGATCATAATCCGCGTGTGATAGAAGGGTATGTCTTGACAGTGGGTTTATGGTTTATCATACTGTAGCTCCACGGATGAAAGTCCGTTCTTACAATACCGATTTCAGGCATTGGACTCTACCTCGTACATAGTCATGAGGAGAAGTGACAAGACGATGATAGGTTGATTATGTCAATGAGGTTATTATCGATCAATAACAACGCACCAATGTCACTACTTTTTTGTGGCAATGCTGGGAGTACGTAGAGCAATGCACATACAATGGTGCGGCAGTATGGAGTACATAGTAAGTACCTAGCATCTGAAGACAAGTGCTGGTGTTGGTGCTGGTGCTGGTGCTGGTGCTGGTGTTGGCGCTGGCGGGCGGGTATCGGGTAGCTCTCTCCCTCTTAGTGTGGAGGTGCTTTTCAAGGGACTGGTTTATGTACTTGTCACTTTGATATATATCAGTCAGTAAATCTCCCGCAACTATGAGAGCGATACTGTGAGAACCCCTGCTGTCCAGCAAGTCAAAGTCAAGCTTGAAGGGGCCCCCCGTGCGTTCATTGCATCGGGCGACGAGAGGATTAATTGATTGATGCACGAAGTCAAGGACCCAGGACTCTAAGTACTTGCTTTCCTGGATGGGCATCGTGCTGTTCATCGGTACTGTGCGCCGTCTCCCTACCTCTCTGTGCTGTGCATAGATCATACATACTGGATGCCTTACCTTATTCTTATGCTTGATTTGTCTTTCCGCTTCATTTGCCTTACTGTATTGCTCACCCCTTCTCTTCCTCTCACGGCCGTGTCAACAGTGGAATATCATCCGGTATAATCTTGTATATGGGCGACGGTTGTGCCGGGCTTTCCTTCCTGGTTCTGCTGTTCACTATTGTCAATGTAAAAAGTAATTCAAAGCATTGGTATTGTGCACAAAATAATCCCTCCGTCTCGTCCGTCCCCTTTCGACCAAGTTCTCTCTCCTGATGCGACTGTACTCCCTGTCCAGCAGCAGCTGAGAAAGACGGGGAAGATCAATGAATCAATGGATCAATCAATATACAAATGAATGTATTTACAAAAGGATGCCTATGGATATCTACATTGGTTTTACTTTCAAGCCATCAAGCAATCATCACCTTCTTATCTGACTCTTTCTTCACCCCGTATGCACCTCTCACTCAGTCCTCTTACACTTCTTACACCTCTGACCCTCAGTCTCACTCACTCAATGATTCCCCTACATGAGATATTCTGTACTCTATACATCTACAAGCGAGAAGTCTTGTGTTCTTGCATCTCTCTCTTTCGCCCTCTGTCCTTTTACTCCTCTATCCCTCTCCCTCTCCCTCTCCCTCTCCCTCTCTCTCTCTCCCTCTCCCTCTCCCTCTCAACCCAAACAAAAGGGCTGGTCAGGTCGATGACCCCAGCTAAACCACATACAAAATCCACACCTTCCCCTTTACGGTTAACCTCTGCTGCACCCGAGTCTCTGCTTCATGGTGCACTCGCTCTTCATCGACATCCTCGCCGCAACACACACTTAACTCCCACTTACATACTTGACCTTTCCATCTCTTCTATTATTAGCACCGCGTCCTCCATCCTTAAGTCTACACTCTATCAGTCTATCACAAAATTCCAACGGTGCTTGTGCCCATAAACTATTGTGTATAACACACGACCGAGCTGTCGCTCACCCCACGATTCAATCAATCAATCCATCCATCCCCAGTGTAATTATTTACTGCTCCGTCGACCGAAACATTCAAAGAAAGAGATTTCATTGTGTTGTTCCTTCCACCAACTTCCCTCGGTCGCAATCTCATCTGCACACTACCCGCTACCCTTCCGTACAGATTCCACCAAAGCTCCCTCTCTCTCTCTCTCTCTCTCTCTCTTTTTGTCTCTGTATCCGTATCAGAACACCATCGTCGAATTTCACCCTCACCCAACCACTACCAAGTCGCGCCATCTATCCGTCGACTCAGTTTTACTGCCTGCAGTTTGACCATTCCTTCATATCGCGATTTCTATTTGTTCTACCTACTCCTTGTCGCGAAATATTGGTGTGATCATCTGCGATCTAAGCTCCCCGACCTCGACCGTGGAGAAGACGAGTGCGCGGAAGGCTCCCGTCGTCATCGCCGCAACCACAAAGTTGTCGCATTGTATCTATATACATCATGGGGAGAAGAAAGATTGAGATCAAGGCCATCAAGGATGACAGGAATAGATCAGTGTATGTATTGTTCCATCTGCCGTGCTTTCGCGCTCGAGGCTGACGCTCTTCCCCCCCACCAGGACCTTTCTTAAACGCAAAGGCGGTCTTTTCAAGAAGGCGCATGAGCTCTCCGTTCTCTGTTCTGTCGATGTCGCCGTGATAATATTCGGAAACAATAAGAAACTATACGAATACTCCTCGAGTGATATAGGGGAGATTCTGCACCGATATCAATTCGTATGGAGCTGAAATCCTACCATGAAGAGAACTAGTTAACAAGGATTTAGTATGGCGGTCCTAACGAGCACAAAGGTCCAGCCGATTTCAATGGCAAGAAAGACCTCGATGACGATGACGATGACGATATGGGAACTCCACCTCCTGAAGCATCTCATCATTCGCAAGAACCTCCTCAGATGATGCCCCCGCAATTTCAGAATCAGCCACCATTCCAACATATAAGACATCAAACTCCATCTGCCTCTCCTCCTATACCAAATGGTGCACCTTTCCATCCTCATCAGCGACAGCATACACCACAACCGCAAGGAGTCTCACGACCAAACTCTAGAAATGACTTACATCGTAGGCCAAGCTCGAATCTAGTCCCACAGCACATGCCTCAAGCCTCACAACCACCGCATCAGATGAATGGATACGCACATATTCCACCGATGTATCATGGCCATGGACCAGGGCCTATGGCTCAACATCCGCAGCATTACACGCCTCCCCAGCAACATCTTCAACACCCTCCTCCGCAACAACATCCCCAACACCCCCAACATCCACAGCACCCGCAACAACGTCCCCCACAACATGCCCCTCAACACCCGCAACAGCATCCGCAATATCCGTATCCACCACCACAGCCGCAACAGCAACAAGGGCCTCCACATCATTTGCAACAGGTATATATGGAAGAGCAATCACGGCAAGTTATGCCACCAGCATTCCCGCAGCAAGAAAGGTTGCCATCTGGTCCTCCACCATCCCCTCCACAACCTCAGCAGCAGCAGCAGCAGCAGCAACCGCAACCGGCCCCAGAACCCGTGAAACGCATGCCCACATCTAAATCTCGCAGCATTTTCACGCCCATCGATGAAAGCCGGTCCGTACTCGCTCAACATTGGGTCAATTCGACTTCAACAGCAGAATCTTCGCGATCTGAGGCTGCTACAGCAAGTCGTCCGCAATCTGTTGATTTAGGCGCTATGTCGAGGGCGAATGGTGCTGTACCATCACCTCCTCCACCACCCCGTGCGAATACAAATCAAAGCTTAGTACACAACAAAGCTCGTACGATTTCGGCATCATCAGCGGCTGAGTTTGCACCACCTGTTAGGACTGGCAGTAGCATGTCTGGTGCGGGAGCGAAACGGCCGCGCCTGAAGGTCCAGATTCCAGATGAACCATCTGACGGCGGCAGTGCGACAGCAGATTCTGGATCGCCACGGGAAAGTACTGACAACACCGGTACGCATCCATCAAAACGGGCCGGCACAGACGGATCTCATTCCTCAGGCGTTGTGTTACCACCCCCATCCCCAAGCGCGAGTGCTCTTCTAAGCGCTGGTGCAAGTGGACCACCAAATCCGTTTGCACGTCCACACCCGCCGCCGCAGAATCAGCAGACTAGGGATAACAACATTGATACTCCTGTCTCTGCTCTTCCATCTCGCTTCATGAACTCGGAATTCTTGCCCTCTCCATCGAGCTTCTATCCCGGGTGGGATTTCAGAGGTGGCGAGAGCAACACTCTACCTAGCCCGCTCAACTTTCAGACTCCGGTTGTCGGCACTGGACCTAGTTTCTTGCGCGACGAGGGGAGCACGGCTGCTGGGGGGAAAAGGAAGACTCCGGAAGGAGACCGCGGTGAGGGAGATTCAGGTGATGCTAAGAGAGTGAAATCTGAGGCGTGAGGTAAATCTTGAACCATGAAGCAGGGAAAAAAGAAAGAAAGAAAGAAAAAGGAAAGGCCATGTAGCATAGTTCGGCGTCTTATTGGAGTTTCTTTCATTTCATGTTGTCATTATGGGATCTTTTTTTTTTGTTCCTTCTGACTTCGTTTGGGCGGAGAGTTATGGGAAAACTGTGTTTTTGGTTTGCTATTTTTATATCTTCTCTCTGAAGTTCTCTTTTGTCATTGCCTTTTTGGGGCACTTGTTTCTTGTTTTTTCTTTTGTCGGGAAAGGGTTTGGGATCCGAATACCCCGGGCGTGTGTGTGCTGGTGTCGGTTGCTGTTGTCTACTGTCTCTTGTCTGTGTGGTTGTTGCGGTGGTATTTGTGGCAGATTGCCGACTTTGACACTCCGATGTTTTGAAGGTTTTCTGTTGACTTGGAGCGGCGGTTGGCTTTTTTGGGGTGGATTTGTTGCTATTGGGACGGTTTGCGTGGATGAGTTCTGGGTTGGGGCTGGGGGTGTTACCCAGGCGGGGATATTACATTCACTTCGCTTCTTGTTTGTTGTCTTTAGATTGATAGGGATTTTGGCTGTGAATGGAGATGGATGTGCTCTATTTTGCTTGCTTTATTGGTCTTCGGTGATTTCGAGATGTGAATAATGAGCTCGTGTGTTTCTGTTCAAGTGGTCACTCACCGTTATCTGGCTTGTTATGCAAGAGTCTCCTGGCTATATGAATCGCGCTGGATATCTTTATTCCTGTTCCATGTTTCTTGAGCATTCTCATCTCATTGATATACTACTGGAACATATTCAATGAGATGATTGCAATATTGATCTGGGTTCTCGTGACTATGATGACGTGAGACTCCAGTAATGACAAGTAATTTGAAGACAATGTCGAGGACGACGATGATAATGACTTTGTATTTATGGAAGTGGTCGCACGTAGACGCTGTGCCCGAACCAGACCGAACATGGTGGGTCTTCATGCCACTCATCGAACCGCTGGGGTAAAAACCTCCTTCTGTACGCTCTTTTATATCCTCTAGATGTCTGGCTCTCCGAGGGAATCTATCCAATGGACTCGAACAACGATGATTGATAATTGGCTGTGATTGGCCATGATTGTGTGGACTTGACACTCATTCGGATTGGGATGACTGATAGAGTGCGAGGCAGGTAGTGTGATAGTGTGGGATATTCGGAAATCCAGAAGATTCGTGGGAAGTGTTTGGGAGATCATGGGAGATGGGGTATATGTTGTAGCTCTTCTGTCATTCTGCTACTGCAACCGATCTACTCAGTAGAGCTGGCGATACGACTATTGCGTCTTTGCTGGGGTCACCTTTTGACATGATTGCGGAGACGAGGAAGGCGAGGAGCATGGCGGGAGGATCTATATGGCGATGATGGCGAGTCTATTCCCGTTGCTGGGTAAGATGTCTCTTGTCGGACCCTTTTATACTCAACAGCTGCCTGATTCCCCAAAACACGCATACAAATCATCTTTAAATATAGTGAAGATAATTGTCGTTCTAATTGAGTCTTAGATAGCTGACCATATGCCAGATTAGCAGTCTGGGACACAAAGTCTTGCAGCCCGGTCTAGTGGAAATCTGGTGCTCTATAAATTGGGTCTTCTTTTCATTCTGTTCTTGTGACTAACAACACATATTGACTACAGAATCTCCTTATTGGAACTGGAAGCCTCTCTATACGCCACGTCACGTTTCTGAGAGCTACACGATGGTATAAGGTAAATGAATGATGATGAGTGTGAATGGTGATGATAACACCTTTGTGACTTTAAGTAACAGTGATATGAACAGGACCGTGTATGTACCAACCAACCGTGGATTATGACTCCAAACGTCTTCAGCTTGCTAGAGAAGGACATCCCCTACGATGCCTCTTTATATCCCACAGCCTTCTCCGGAAAGGAAAGGTCCATATCTCGACTTCGAACGTGGATGATTGCACGGCAGTTCTTAGACTAAGTATCAGTACGTATATGAGTATGGTACGCAGGAATATACATTAATATATATCCAGCTTCCACAGTAAAGGTTTGACTAAGAACAATTGGGGAATCAGGGGCATCAGGGTCATTAGAGCTGCTATAAAGTGCATCTTCTTCTCATCCCAGCCGCAGCATCCGACCTCTCACTATGTAGAAACCTATTCTGATGGAGATAGAAGTATATAGAAGCCTCTTGGTTCGCACACTTGGTTGTGTCGATGATGAGCATCTGCACAATGACGCCATCGAGAACGGTGGTGAGTGTTCATTCATACTGCGACGGTTGCAGACTCACAACTTGCGGACGGCATGATGTTACATGAAACTCCTCTGGAGAAATGCCGTGTGGTGTGGAAGTCAGTTAGCTACTCAACTCATTATATAGTAGTTTAGGTATGACGCTGCGGATCTTTACAAGAAAAGAGGTGATGATTCATTTCGATATCGATATTTGGAATCACAAGAGAACAGCCGACAACAAGAACGCTTCAAACAGCAGGCAACACATCATATTCCAAGCTGACTATCATACATAAGCATATCTTCATAAATCAATCTACAGTCGTATCTACAACTTCGCCCTCTCCTTCGGACTAGGATGAATAAGTGGGTCATAGACTGCTTGACCAAGACTATCCACAGGAACAGTCTGCGTGTGTCCCCCCGTCAAGCCCCTGGCATCAATGAGGGTCGGATTAAGCTGGTCAACACTCGAGCACCCAATTAGTCTCATATTCATCTCCATCTCATCCTTAAGCAACTGCATCGCACGATCCACACCAGCGAGTCCATATGCACTCATGGCATACAAGAACGGTCTGCCAATGCCCACACCCTTCGCTCCGAGGCACAACGCCTTGATAATATCCGTGGCACGACGCACACCTCCGTCAATGAAGATCTCAATACGATTTTCCCAGCCGCGCTCACGCAGTACGGGCATGACCTCCGCCAGGACCTCAATGCCAGAGCGCGCGAAGTCAAGCTGGCGACCACCGTGATTCGACAGCACAACGCCCTGCACGCCGATCTCAACAGCGCGGATGACGTCCTCAACACGCTGAACACCCTTGAGAATGATGGGCATTTTGGTGACGGACATGAACCATGGGATATCCTTCCAGCTAAGACTCGGGTCAATAAAGCTTGAAATAGCTCGGGCCGCGCCCTGGGAGTTGTCCGTTGATTGACCAGATGTCGACTGGACGTTTGAGCCTACATCTGTGAACTTGGAACGCATGTCCTTCTCACGGCGTCCGAGTTGTGGTGCGTCAACGGTGATGAAAAGTCCTTTGCAGCCCCGCTTCTCGGCGTGCTCAATGATTTTCTTGGTTATGGCGCGGTCTTTGTTCACGTATAGCTGCAACCATTGTACTTGATCGCCTTCAGCTGCGTCGAGGATCTCATCCATAGAGCAAGAGGCTAGGGTCGGGATCATCTGCACGACATTGTGCTTCTTAGCTGCGCGTGTAAGGACTACTTCTCCTTCTGGGTGCCCCAACTTTCCGAGTGCTGTGGCTGTTACATAGAACGGGATGTCGACTTTTGTGCCGAGCATGGTGGTGGAGAAATCAACCTTCTCAACGTCGACCACTATTTGCTGTCAGTCCTGCTAATGGAGACATTTTGCATCAACTTACAGATCTTAGGTCTGAACCAACACTTATGGAACGCGGAGTGATTCTCTCTCATAGTAATCTCGTCATCAGCACCACTGGAATAATACCCCCAAGCAGTCTTCTTCATAACCGTCCTCGCCACGGCCTCGAAATCCATTAGGTTATAGCATTGCTCCAAGATAGGCATATGTTTAATACGCTCCTGTCTCGCCTGTTCCTCGGGATCTTCCTCTTTTGTTTCCTTTTCTACGGTTCCCATATCAACCTCTCCAAGGTGCTTCGACTTGTCGAGGTATTTATCGAGGGTATCGGGAGGATGAATGGGCTCAAACTCCTCAGTAGCGTCCTTGCCTGCATACTTCAGGATGATCTTAGGACCTCCTGGATGTTCGGGCAAGAATTCAGTCACATCGTAAGCCTGCATGAACATTAGAGAACTGGCTGGCAAGGAAATAGTATCGAGTTTTCACCTTTCCATGGACAATCACCCAACATGAGTCTCGTGAGTTGTGCTTTGCGATTTCCTGACCTGTGAGACCCATCTTGTCTATAATCCAATTCAAAGTCGTCAACTACTGTAAGAAAGTAAAGATAAAGAGGATGCTGAGATAGTAAGTTGGTAGACAGAAATATGTTCGACCGCAAGACTCGTCTTTAAACAAGAGGCAATTGTCGGGCAAAAGAAGGAAGTCTAGAATATCTATGATGACAAAAAGTGTAAAATTCCGGGTGTTGGGTGCGCTATAGGCTGGGAGACTCTATGCTAGAGTTACACTAGACGGTATGGACGTGGAGATGGTTGACGGGAGAGATGGGTATGGACATTTGAAATAGGTGCTATATGGACGACTTGATATGTGTGGTCATGATAGTGCCATTTAAGACAGCGCCCATCGCATTTCCCTTCTTACGAAAGCCGAGAACCTCCGCAGATGCAAGACCCCACAGTCTTCAAGCCACTCCTCGAACTACCGTAGCTCGGGTATCGGCATAAGTAGAGACGAGAGAGAGGCACGCTTTTATGTATACTTTTCTGCTGTGTTTACATGAGAAGCGTGAAGATAGATAAGGTCTCGATGCAGACATGTAACAGCGTTCCTGGTAATCCCAAAGGAGATGGAATGTGAGTCTGAAGGCTCTGAAAGGGATATTCTTCGTTCAAGGCGGGGATACGGAAGATTCGATCGGCAAGAGGTGGTAAAGTGTACCAAAGTGTGGAGAAGCGGAAGAAATGGCCGAAGAAGCAGACCAACCATAGGCGAAGTATTTGAGTGAGTGGAAACAAGCTGGTAATAACAGCAACATTCGAAGCTAGAACATGATGCATTGGCAATGACCGGTGCACAAGAGACATAAAAGAAAGAAAAGTCATATCTCAATCATAGAAGACTGATAAGTGGTCAATGTCCAGCAGCTGCTCATATATGTGTATATACACCCAAAAATTGAGTAGTTCAGCATCTTCAGGTGATTCAACTTGTTGAGAATTCGCATCGTAGTCAATCAATGGTTCTGGATCTCAAACCAATTGAAATACTGAAACTACCATTCCAAGAGTGGCACGTGATGTTATTCCATATTCCTACAAAAGAAAACAAAAGAAAGTGCTGCTGTGCGCTATTACTGTACTATGTATTTTGCAAGCTATGCAGAAATCCAGACATGATTCATGATCTCAAATGCTGCGCTAGATCAATCAGGAGAACAAAACATTATGCAACCCACCCACCCAACAAGAGACAAAAAAGAAAAGAAAAATAATAAAAGGAAAGGACAAGCAAGAAACAATAATACAGAAAGATGAAGGGGGTTGCTTGCAGAACGCCGGGAAATGCAATAAACCCTCCAAGACCATAATGTAATGCTTCTTTTATGCCGCGGAATTCCAACAACTCCAAACCCAGGGTATCAACGAAACTCATCTCTCAAATGTCGACCCCGATGTGATATACAACACGTCGCCTCGAGCTTTTTACAAGCATTGATAAATGTCCACTCATCTCCGTCCCCGAAATAAACCTTTCCTCTGTCCAGACAATCGCAGTGGTCATCATCAGCCACGACATTGATGTGTTCACTAATACGCATCGTTCTCCATCTGGCTCTCGAATCTAGCAACATTTGCCCGCCTTCTTTGCTTCACGCTCTCTCGTATCTTGCGGCTGATCGATTTCCACCGAAGGGGTCGTCACAAAGCCACTCGGCACTCCAAACCAACTCCTTCTATCCCTGCCAGACTTTAAGCTACCAACTGGTCTCCTCTGACCAAAATAGTCTCCTTCATCACCCGGCTCGCCCATCTCCTCCTGCCGTTCCTTTTCAAGTTTGCTGCGCGCCTGATCGACGAGTTTGCGTGTAATGACCCGGAATACCTCCTCCACACCCTCACCCGACTCCGCCGATATCTCATGGCAGCAGTCCCAGCCAACATCCTGGCCCCAGAAGCCACTACTCCGCTTGCTGCCGGGACTCCGCATGCCGTCCATGCTCCCGAAGTAGCTGGTGTAAGTCCGTGAATCGCCGCTGCCTACGATGGCGCCGGGCGTGGCGGTCGGTGGAGGCGTGCTGCTAAGTGCTGGGTATAGATGGTCGGCGACGTAGGCAATGCACCTTTCGAAGGGCACTTTTCTACTCTCCGGATATCGCGTGACAACATCTGCCTTGGTGCCCACAATGTGTAATATGATATCCGCCGGGAGATTCTTCTTCAGTTCGGATAGCCAAACACCCATTTCCACGAACGATGCCTCGGAGGTGATGTCGTAGCACAGAATGCAGGCGTTCGCACCGCGATAGTATAATCTTGATATACTCCGGAAGCGCTCCTGGCCAGCAGTATCCCAGATCTGTAGGCGGACTGTGGTGTCGGTGTCGGAATCAACAACACGCTTTGTGAGAAAGGATGCGCCGACGGTGGATGTCGTATTGGCGGGATTGAAAGAGGCTTTGACGTAACGATTCACAAGGCTCGTCTTGCCAGCTCCCATGGCGCCGAGGACGACAATCTTGGCTTCGAGTGCCATAGTGGTGACGCGGTTCACTATACAGAAGATGTGAATGGAGCCCTCGGGCGCAGCTTATAACAATGCTGATGAGGAAGGCGGATTCAGACAAGGCTGTAAGGTCGTTTCAGCTCGGTAGCTGGGTTAGAGGAGCAGTAGGAATCGGGGCGTAAATAACATGACCAGTCAAAACATAAGGTCAAGAATTAATCTAAACAAGACGCGGCATTTTAAAGCTGCGAAGGAACATACGATACGCTCTTGTTCTTGCTGGTTTGCAGAAGAGTTATATGTAATAAAGGAGAGTTTATGGGTGTACGTGCTTTGCCTTGGCTATGTTGGTCCTGGTCCTTTTTTCTTCTTTTTCCTTCTTCTTCTCTTCGGGGTGGGGAAAGATAGATATTGGGCTGCGTGATCTGAGTGAGCATCGACAGCTTCAAATTTTAAATATAAACAAATATGGATACCATGGCAGCAGATGAGATCATAATTTTTTCTTTCCTTCTGGAAGCTGACAAGCGTTATGTCGTTACGAGGTTAGTTGTTGCGCAATTAGTGCAACAGTGCGAAAGTTTGTGGCTTATGGACCTCTGCATAAGACATTTTTACTGGTATTAGGGAGGAATTCTGAAGGCAAGTCGGGCGGGCACTTGGGTAGGTACCCAAGGTAGCTTCTGGGGTAAAAACGAACACGAGATGGCGCGTTGTAACGTTCGCTCTTTGCTCGTTCGTGTATGTGCAAATTAGGGGAGGGAAATTTGTTGACGATAGGTAATAGAGATGAGATACGATACGATACTCGACTCTGGTGCTCAGACCTGTCGGAGCCTTGTTGCCCTGGTCAGTGATCGCCATGAGAAGATGAGAAGAATATACCTTTGCATGAAGCAATCAAACTATTGATTGAGGTATCTTTCTCCTACGCGCTGCGTATACATGGGGCAAATGCGGCAACAATCATCTGCTTTCTTGATAAGGAAAACAAGAAGGTCAAAGTTAAAGTCGGTCAAACTCAATCACCGTCAAAGTGAAGACATTTCGAGGCATCTGGTGATCTTGATTCAGATATTGGGCACAATCGTGGCAATTGGCGCCGATATTGTCTTGCGCACTGTCCAAAGGACTTGCAATTTGGAGCAGGGGAAGACGACACGGTCGATGTCATGTCATGATGTACTCACCAACCAATGCCTTCCTCGAGCACTTAGCAAAACAGAAAGCATTTCACAAACCGTCCATGCTTTCTCTGGTCATAATCATCAATTCCACAGCATATCCTCGAGAATCATATTCACATATCTTCTCAGAGCCCTCGACTCAAGCTCTGCGTCGGCGTGGTTGTTGATGTGGTTATGTGCTTTTACACGTGTCGGAGACCAAGAAGCTCCGTTGACCGTCTTCACTAGAGCTACTTCGTTCATCACTTGCATAATGTCGTCATGCAAGGCTGACAAGCTTGTGATAATCAAGAGCTATATCACCAACTGGACGTCTCACAATAGATGTCAGTAGAACTACGAAAGAGTGATCTTTCAAGGGAACAGTTGAAAGATTCACTCTCCTAGCATCTTTCTCGCGGGTAAATACAAACTTAACGGCAAGAAACCAACCCAAGTATCATTGACTCTCTTGACACATTCTACCCAAGCTCTACCTCAAAATGACGCTTCTTACCTCTGTCCTCCACCTCACGAACTTCCGCAATCCTTTCCTCCGCACCCTTGTTCCGTCGGTGGCCGCCGCCTTTGGAATTCAAGCAGCCGTAGCCATTCCCTCGATCCTCACACAATCAGAGCGCTTCTACGATCTCTCTGGCTCTTTGACCTACCTCTCTGTAACTGCTCTGTCCCTCTACCTACCCACACTACGAGCTCGCGCAGCCGCTGCAGCTACCAATTCGTTGCTACCCAAGTTCCCCGGTCTGTTAGCAGCGTTTACGGGTACAGGAGGACCAACCGGTTTGAACTGGAGACAAGTGGTTCTCAGTGCTGCCGTTTCAGTATGGGCAACTAGACGTAAGTTCCTATCATGCACCTCTTGCATAGCATAGCATACTGACATCTCAGTGGGAACATACCTCTTCCAACGCATTCTCGCAGATGGGCACGACTCGCGCTTCGACGAGATCAAGAAATCTCCACCCAAGTTCCTCGGCGCCTTCATGGCACAAGCAACCTGGGTCTCACTATGCCTGATGCCAGTCCTCGCACTGAATTCCATTCCCCATGCGCTCCTCTCCACGCTTTCGACCGTCTATCTCACCGACATTGTGGGTCTCGGGCTCTTCATAGGCGGGTTAGGCTTCGAAGTGGTAGCCGACCGCCAGAAGAATGCGTGGGTGCAAGAGAAGAAGCGCAAAGAGCATGACGAGGACTTCCTGACGCGGGGCCTGTGGAGTAAGAGCCGGCACCCGAATTACTTTGGCGAGAGCACGTTGTGGACGGGCATTGCGATTGCATCGGCCGGCGTGCTGGGCAGTCATGCTGGGCAGGTTGGCATGGGGCTTGCTGGAACGTCGTATGGGCGTGTGTTGGCGCTGGCCATGGCGGGTGTGAGCCCGGCTTTTGTGACGTTTTTGTTGTTCAAGGTCAGCGGGATTCCGTTGAGTGAGGAGAAGTATGATAAGCGCTACGGAGACAGGAAGGACTATCAGGAGTGGAAGAAGAATACGCCTGTTTTCTTCCCGAAATTCTGATTCCCTCTCAACTCAACCGCTGAATGCTGAATTTCAAGAGAAGGGATTCTACGCAGCTCCATATTCAAAAATGAGTATTCCATCATGCAGGGGTGGAAATTATACATGGAGCGTTATGTGACAGTGTGTGAAGATCCCCAATCCCACTCCCACCTTCGCTCGCACACTATATACTCTTCAATACGTGTAACTTGCTTCATCGAACAGGCCTAGTGGCCTAATGGTTAAGGCGCCAGATTTCGGTTCACCGATTTCAAATCCTCTGGAGATTGGGAGTTCGAATCTTCCCTGGGTCGTTCATATGCAGTGAGCAACTTGAAAAGAGTTGCTTTCATTTTTTGTCCATGACATTTTTTTTTGCGGCGGCGTGGGTTGATGCGAGGTTGGCGAGGCGAGTGATAGCCAACAGGAAGCGTCAGCGAGCTTGGACTAAGGACTAATTGTGGGGATTGTGGTCAGAGACTTTTTCGCTGGTGGGGTGTGTCGTTTGTTGTACGACTTGACGTCTTACGAGGTGGGAGGGGAGCGGATGGTTATTTGTATGCTTGAAATCATAATAGCTTCATGATATGTTTTGCAGTTCACTTGTTGGAAATGAAATGGTATGTGTTGTTCTAAGGTAGTGTAAAAAGACCCGTATGTTGTCTTGGGAACGAAGAGGACATCTTATGATAGATTTCCGCGCAAGTTGTTTCGAACATATACATTCATCATGCATGGGATGAGTAGAGGAATAAGAACATCAAACGACTTTATTAAGTTTCTTATGCCATAACTATGCAGAGGTCCTCAGGAACACATTTTGAAATATCCAAGGCCTTGTGAAATACATTTACAGCTACGCATTGTTGTCGTACCAGAATTTATCAGTCCAGTGCGGAATCCCTCTGAAAATCCAATCAGTAGAGGTTCTAGTTGAAGGTTGTTCTCTGAACGCATGACGCTTACTTATATTTTCATGAATTGAACTTATTAGCATCACATTTAAAATGTGTTGTAAGTATAAAGATTGAATTCCAAGAAAACACCGAATCACAAAACAAGCCTTGTATCTGAGGTGCTATCAGTTATCGTTCAATGTGTAAGTACGAAGACTATTCCAAACTTCAATATAGTAGGTAAGACATCATGATAAGTGTGTATGCAGTCAAAGCCGAAGAATCAAAATTAAGCTTACTATTGGAAGATCAACCTTTGTAGAGTAATGTTAATAGAGGGCAGTTGCAGCGAGATGGAAAAGGTAAAGGCCTTCTCTCTCTCTCCAAGCAAAGGTGTAAGTAGAGATTAGGGATAAGGCAAAGTAGATAACCTTTTGTCACAAATGCCCATGTAAGATCTAGGAACAAAGTCAAATGATGATAATAATAGAGAATAATTATCTTATACCTTGAAGTTTTCTATTCTCTATTCTCTACTCTCTACTCTCTATTCTCTATTCAGTACATTTCCATCTGAAGAATCGTCTTTGTATTCTTGTGAGAAAGAGAGCTAGGAAAGGGACTGACTGACTGACCAATTGCGCTGGTAAAGCCTTGCCCGTCCGCCCACGCAGCTGAAGTGCAACATAAGTAAGTCCCCAACAACCATGCACTCACTGGTGCATATTACGAAGGCCGTATCTTACATACTGCTTACGACTGTGTAGTATTCTCCCCGACGACCAATAACATACATAAGCAAGTTCACCTTCGAAGAGATGAATAACAAGGGTCAAAGGTTGGAACTATGTATTCCAATTCAGTGCTTGGACATCCGAAGAGGTCCATGAAGAACCTGGACGTTCACGATCTGACTTTGTATTCCCCATATTATCCGGAAGCCGTGCCTTACCCCAAGCCAAGGAACGGTAATTCAATGGCCCCTGATATATTTATAAACAAGGTACGGATGGCCCAGCCGTGCAGGACCAGGGCAACACGATGCTCCCGGAAGTCCTTACTGCGTAGCAAGTGCAGCAACGGCTGGTCGAGCAGAAATACCAACCTTTCATACAGCAGCGATGACATTAGTTGACTCCGCATCACTTATTATACTCGAGTGCAATGAACTGATTGCCTCCAAGGGACTTGTACTACTTTGTACTACGTCTCTGTGATTATCTTTCTTGGTGCGAGACCCTTTCGTTGGAACCAACGGTTCTTCCAGTCAGCGCAAACAAGCTTCGAGTTTAAATAGTGGCTCGACCACAGCCTACACTACACTGAAACCCACCGGACCTGGGGTGGCGGGTAGCAGCACATGCATCCATCTTCTGGTACCTGTCAGTCAGCGCAAGGTCAAGCACACCACCTCCACCACTACCCTCATAACACGACCGCTCAGTCGCACAATTCTGCTGTCCGTCAACAGTCTTCTCGACATCTTCAACATCCCATCATGATTCAACGACCATGTGGTATCTTCCCTTGGTCTTTTCGTTTCTCACCTCAACCACAATCGCTCAGTATCCTCCGCCGCGTTCAACGCTCACCACTATAGTCTCACCCGTGGATGGCAACATCACCATCAGCTATAAATCTCCACCCGACGGCGCCTGCACAACTGTCTTTTCTACGCAGCAGCAATATACGGGCTGGGTCAATATACCGGGCAACTATGCTACCAATACTTTCTTTTGGTTCATCGGCGCCAGAGAGCCAACGGATACATTGACAATTTGGATCAATGGCGGGCCAGGCAGCAGTTCCATGATCGGATTGTTTACAGAGAATGGGCCTTGCGAGGTGCAAGAGAAGGCGCTGGGTCAATTCGAGACTGTGGCTAGGGAATGGGGATGGGATAGGGGCAGTAATATGTTATATATTGATCAGGTATGTTATGGCAAAACGATGATAAATGCTCAAAGAGATGACGCTGACTCTGAACAGCCAAATCAGGTCGGGTTCTCGTATGATGTACCTACGAATGGCTCCCTCGACTTGCTTACCTCCAGTCTTTATACTCCCGAACAGACTCTGCCTAATTCTCAGCCTGCGGACACTTTTATGAACGGCACCTTCAGTTCTCTCAATAGTAATGCTACTGCTAATACAACCGAGATAGCTGCCCTGGCAATCTGGCATATGTTGCAAGGATTCCTGGGAGCTTTCCCAGAATTCAGTCCTGCCAGCAATAACTCTTCGATCGTCAACATTAATTTGTTTGCTGAAAGTTATGGAGGGAAATACGGCCCTGCTTTCGCAATGCTGTGGGAAAAGCAGAACGCACTACGCGCTACAGGAGGTCTTCCAACAAACACTACACTTGATATTAAATTGGTGTCGTTGGGTATCGTCAATGGATGTGTTGATGATCTAGTTCAAGCACCATACTATCCAGTCATGGCGGTCAACAACACGTTTGGACTGACTGCCATCAACCCTACCAGAGCAGCTCTTGCCAACGGAAGCTTCTATGGCACGGGTGGATGCCAATCGCTCATCAACCAATGTCGGACGGCGGTTGCAGTCAACGACCCCAATGGAGATGGGGGGAATTCAGCAACTAATTCAGCATGTGCAAATGCCTATAATTACTGCTTGACGAATGTTATGGAACCATATAATGATGCTGGGAGAAGTGTTTATGATATTGCACATTATCTTCCAGATCCTTTTCCTCCAAGCACTTACCTCGAGTACGTCAACACGGCTACTTTCTTACAGGCAATTGGGTCACCGGTCAACTACACTCAAACAAACTATCAAGTAATATCTGCCTTCCAATCAACTGGCGACTACGAAAGAGATGCCTGGATCCCTGCACTCTCCACTCTCCTTGACTCGGGAATCCGCATCGGCCTCATCTACGGTGATCGAGATTATATTTGCAACTGGTTCGGTGGTGAGGCTGTCTCGCTATCCATTGCGAATGGCGCCAAGGGAAATTACTCAGCACAGTTCCCTGCCGCAGGCTATGCGCCCATAATCGTCAATTCTTCCTACATAGGCGGCGTCGTCCGTGAATACGGCAACCTGTCTTTCAGCCGCATCTACGATGCAGGCCACTCAGTTCCCGCCTACCAGCCCGAAACCGCTTTCCAAGTCTTTGCACGTATCATCGGTGGGACAAGTCTTTCGACTGGCGAAGATATAGATCTTTCAGCGTATAACACCACAGGTCCCCTGAATGCTACGCACACCAATAGCCTGCCAGCTTCACCGGAGGCGACTTGCTATCTTCGCAATATCGCCGAGACGTGTACAGATGACCAGAAGAATATGATTATTGACGGTCAGGGCGCCATTATCAATGGAGTCCTCTACGACAACGTATCAGACTGGCCCGGCTCCTCATCGACTTCCATCAGCGCCACTTCTGGCTCTGCTACTACCGGCTCTGTGTCTGTAACCACTACTACTGCTACTTTCACTGGCGTCTACGTTGCCACCGCTACGCCGAGCCAGACCAAGCAGTCGAGCGCATTTGCATCTTTCCCTCGTTCTCATTGGGCATTTAGTTGGGTTGTATTCGTATCTTGCTTCTGGGCTGCATTTTGACTGAATTGAATTGGATCGAGTATGAGGATGTTGCGATGGTGTCTTGTGCATGTGGTTCGTGGGACCCTTATTCATTAGCATTTATACCCTGGCTTCGTGCCTACATCTAGGGAGTTTGTAATTGTACATTAAACTGTCGGTTGGATGGAGTTGCTGTTTGGGACTGACTTTGTGGCTGGGGGTAATGTGGGTAATGCAGACTTATAGTGTTTATAGACTTGATTTCTGGGAATGTGGATGTGAGTGATGTGTGTGCTGGCTGTGAAGTATTTTATGTGTGCACAGGATGTTCTAAGTGCTGTAGATTTGAATACTCATATCAATCACTGAAGTGCACTTGATGATTGAAGTTTTCTCAAGTACTAGATTATCTTAGTGTTAAGCACTTGGATTGATGATCCGATGTGAATGATTGAAGGATCTTGAATATTTTAACATTCAAGTACGGATATAAATTTCCAAGCAAACTAGCGCTTGTGAGTATTCCATAGTCCCAGAAGAACTGCGCCATTTTGAAGAGCAAGAGCTCTTGGATGACTGGATCATTCCGAATAGTTCAACACTCTTCAAAAGCTGAACACTGTTGAGTGAGTGAACTCTTCTAGATAAATGGCCAATCTTGAACATTCGAATGTTCAAATATGACTGTACCTTCTCAATCGGTCAAGTGTCCTGAATGACTGGAGCATCCTGAACACCTGTACGTCCTTAAATAACTCAATGCCTCCCAACATGATCATTCAAGGTCTTTTCTAATTGCAAAGAAGTAGTTGCCCCATCTCTCACTCCCCTTGACCTCCCTCCACCCCACACCGGGCACATATATAACACCCATAACCCTCGGGCTATTGAAACCTCCCACATTCAAGAAATACCCTCTTAACTCATCCTCATTGATATATTTCTCCCAATCGTGCGTCCCCCTCGGCACAATCCCGACAACATCCTCAGCAACCACCTTGGTTGTCAACCAGCTCGTCCATGTCCTCGCAATAGTACTCATGACAATCCACCCCCCAGGCTTCACAAACGGCAGGCACTGATCCAAGAATTCAGCAGGGTTAGTGACGTGCTCAATAACCTCAAAGCAACTCAACACATCAACCTGCTCCTCTCTCGTCTTTGGTATAGGCAGACCCTCAATACTCGTATTCAGATACGTCAACTTCCCCGCAAGTCCTGGATCGCGACGAGCATGTCCCTTCGCAACACTCAGCACCACCGGACTCGGATCAATGGCCGTAACACTCTTCGCATTCGCCATGCGCGCCGCACTCTCAGCGAAAATGCCGCCACCGCACCCAATGTCCAAGTACGTGAGCTTTGAATTGGGTGGTAAAGCGTCGGGCTGCGAGGCGTGGCAGGCGCGGATGAAATCGTGACGTAGCGGGTTCATCAGGTGCAGGAGGCGCGACGAGCCGTGAGGATCCCACCATGTTGAGGCGAGGGCATTGAAGTGGGAGACTTCATCTGGGGAGACGGAGGATTGCTTTGGTGGCGAGTTCGAGGTGGATTGGGAGCGGCACTGCGATTGGACGAATCGAGGCGCTGTGCGGAGGAGGAGATTGAGGTTGCGGAGGGAGGTTTGGCGGAGGGGTGGGAGGGAGGTCATTGAGGCCAGCGAGACCATTGCAAGTGCTACTGCTGGGACTAGCAGGCAAAGGGAGGTGAGGAGGGATGGCGGGGAGTGGATTGTGGAGTCAATTGGTTCTTGGTAGATTTTTTTTTTGTTGAAAGTTGATTACCTGATGAGCAGGCTGGATTGCGGAATTGCCGGCCTGTTTTGATGATTGCTTGGGTAAGGCTGACGAACTGCTTGCTGAGCTTGAGCCTACAAATTCACACAAATGCACGCAGCATACAAGGACCCTGGCACATCTAGCGCAGGTCCCGCACCGAGACAATTCCGAGAGCGCTCGGTGCGGAATCTATCACCTTCCACTTCATACATAATCATCATTACAGTACTTTTGGGAATTCCTCTTGAAGCAAAATAATTCTCAGATTTACTCAAAATTCTCTCCTGACCATCTCACACGACGTTTCTGTTTTTGTATTTATATTCACACAAAAGAGGGGCATAGCGGGGCAAAATAATTTCGAGTCATCCCACTTCCATTATCAATAACTACATCCCATATTCACAACAATGCCTTCAACCGAAGTTGTGGCGAGTCAGTTTGACTCCATAGAAGACACCATCGCAGCATTCAGTAAGAATCTCCAGCTCCATCTTCAACGACCTACAAACTTCTCGCCCACAAGAGCTGACTCATCTCGCAGAGAATGGCGAGTTCGTAATCGTCCTCGACGACCTGTCCCGTGAGAATGAAGGCGACTTAATCATAGCGGCAGAGGATGTAACAACAGAGAAGATGGCCTTCATGATTCGCTACACTTCCGGAATAATCTGCGCCCCAATGTACCCAGACCGTACGGAGGAGCTCGATCTCCCACAGATGGTCACCAGCAACCAGGACCCCAATCGCACGGCTTACACCATCTCCATCGACGCCGAGTCCCCTGAGGTTTCTACAGGCATCAGTGCTCATGATCGCGCTCTGGCGGTGCGCACGCTTGCGAGTAAGACTGCTACGAAGAAGGATCTCAGAAGACCGGGGCATATTTTCCCCTTAAGGGCAAAGCAGGGTGGAGTCAGGGAGAGAATTGGGCATACGGAGGCAGCGGTGGAGCTTTGTAGACTGGCTGGCAAGGAGCTTGTTGGTGTCATCTCTGAGCTTGTAGAGGATGGGGAGGAGGTTGCTGGACAGGCGTGGAGGAAGGAGTCAGGAATGTTGAGACGGGATGGATGTCTGGCATTTGGCAAGAGGTGGGGTCTTAAGGTTTGTACTATTGAGGATATGGTGAATTATGTTGAGAAGACAGAGGGAAAGCTGTCAAGCAATGGTAGCGCATAGTATCAAAAAATGAATAGTGAAATTTGGTGGCAGCGAGTTCATTTCAAGTGCATATGAGAACTGATGGCCGGTAACTTGCGGACAACATTAAGTGCAAGTGTTTAAGATTCCTTATAGTCTGAGATACCGAGCAAAACCAAAGCTGTGCTAAAATAGTGTCCTACTAAACAGGAAGACGGCCAGTCAGTCAGATGTATGACTCTTTCCGAGCAAAGAGCCCCAGCAAACAAGTGCTACTGAACAAACTAAGGGGACGAATGAAGCCACATATCACACATCGAAGTTGTCAAGAGCTACCATAAATCTAGGAATCTTATACATTTTCATGCTCTTTTGTCCCTAATGCGAATAGCTAACAGGCAACAAAAGGCCAGAAAGCAGGTAGCAAGCTGTTCAAACTTTCCCTTCCAAACGCCCATATGAGAATAAATCTTAACCCCCATCACCTGCAATGCAAAGCAATGTTGTACATAAAAAACGCGATGAGCGATTAGGCAGTAGGTCCTCCTCCACGAGGTCTCTTCCCGCCTTGCGGAGGCCCTCCGACACTATCCTCTCTCGGCCGCTTGTTGCCATTGTTCGGGCTGAAAGCCTGCGCGCCAGCATTCATGCCTCCTCTTCCTTGTCCTTGCATTGCACCACCTCGACCGCGGCCCATGTTCCCACCACGTTGCGGCAGACTAGATCCGCCGCGTCCGCGAGGAGCTTGGTATGCGCCCCCTCGAGGCACTGGGATGCCGGTTCCACGGCCAGCGTTAGGGATTTGCGAGGGTAGCTGTTATGGGAGTTAGTGGTATGCATGGAATGTGTAGAAGGGAAGACTTACGGTTGGGATGCCGGTCGGACCCGTCGCTGCTTGTGTGCCATTTATAGCTGCTGGAGCCTGTGCCGAGGGCTGAGGCATGCCCATTGCAGGCGTCACTGGTCTTGGACCTTGATTCTGAGCAGGCACAGTAGCTGGAGGTTGAGGAGTAATCCCTGAGAATAGTTAGTACATGTTCTTGACATCACTGAAACAACGCGCTCACCATTACTTGTAGCAGCATTAGGTGCTGCGTTGGTGGCTGGCACAAAAGGATTTGGTGTTGCGTTCGTAGCCGGCGTAGCGGCCGGGGCGGCCGGGGCAGCTGGAGTAGCAGCAACAGCAGGAGTAGGAATTACAGGCTTTGCATTCTTTGCAATCTCCCAAACCTCAACAACCGGCTTCTGTGGCGTCTCCTTTGCAGCTGTCTCCACAACAGCAAGTTTAGCAGCTGCAGTTTTTGAACGGTTGTCGGCCATATTCAGCTTAAGGGCAGACTTCTTCGTCTCCATCGTGACGGCTTGAGCCTTTGCCTCCTCCGCCTTCCTGTTTGCCTCGGCTAGTTTCTCATTGAGAAGCTTCTCTTGCTCCTCCTTCACCTTCTGCGTCTCAGCCTCCAATTTCTTCTTGAGGTTGTTCGCAAGGATGGACTTGATTGTAGGGTTGGTAGCAAGCAAATCGCGAACTTGCTGATCGGTCAAATCTGGGCTTGTGGATGAAGTTGCTGGTACATCTGCGGGAGCTGGAGTTGCAGTTGCAGGTCTGGCAGGTGTGCCAGGTGTTGCTGGTGGACCGACGTTCGATCGGTTCTCGGCAAGCCAGATCTGCTTGTCCTGTTCCAATCTGGTGTTGTACTCAGCCTCAAGTGATGCCTTCAAGGCATCACGCGATTCAACAAGCTTCTTGTTCAAAGCAGTCTTCATCTTGTCAGAACGAGTCTTCAGAGTGCTCTCCATTGACTCTTCGATCTGCCGTGCCTTGGCCTCTGCCTCCTGAGCTCTCGCCTCTGCAGCGTTGATTTGATCTTGCAGGCTCTTTCTCTCAGTATCAGAAAGCGCAGAACCTTCTTCATTGATCTGACCATCCTCCACACCATTCTCCATTTGTGCATCGGGAGCAGCATCCAGCTTAGCTTGAGCTTCAGCTGCAGTAGCTAGAGCCTGATCACGTTCAGACTTCGTCGATTCAAGTTCTTGCTGTAAGCGAGCGATTTGCTCATCGCTGACTTTAGGTTGCTGTGGCTCGGTCTGTGGAGTTGTAGCTTGCTCCCTGGCAGTAGCAAGCTCGGATCTAACGGTGTTCAGCTGAGCCTCTACCTCCGCCTTCTGGCCTTGCACTGCTGCAAGTTCTTGTCGGATGTTGGCAAGCTCCTGGTCAAGTGCACTGTTGTTCTGGGTCTCAGTTCCCGACATTTGAGCCACAGGTGCGCTGGCCGGCTGTGATGCGTTAGCAACAGCCTGGTCACGCTCTGATTTAGCAGACTCTGTTTCTTCCCGAGCATTTGAAAGCAATTGCTCAAGAGACTGCTTCTCCTGGATAGTTGTCTCCAGTTCCTGACGAAGGGACGCGAGTTGCTGCTCTACAGCTTCCTTCTCTTGAATAGCGGTATCGCGTTCGGTAGTTCTCTCTCTGAGTGACTGGTTGACACTGCGGACCTTCTCCTTTGACTGGTCAATAAGTCTCTGGCGAGACTGAGCCCATGATGCCTTCTCAGTCTCAAGAGCCTGAATTTTGTCCTGCAAAGGCTGCTGCTCTGTGGTCAATGCATCTCTCTCAGCTTGAAGAGAGGCCATCGACTCCTTAAGTTGTTCCATCTCTGCCGGGTCAATTCGATCATACTTTGAGAGAATGTCCTGTGTCCGCTTTTGCCATCTGTCGCGGTCTTCCTGAAGCAGTTTCGTTTCTCCCTCCTGGATCTCCTTGGCGTTCTCTAATTCTCTAATCTTAGTCTCCAGGGGTTGGATTTGACCAAGAAGCTCCTCAACACGAGAGGTCTTCTCTGCCAACTGAGCCTGAGCCTGGCGAGCCTCGTTGCGTAGAGTGATACTGCTCTCACGGAATAGATTGAGCTCGTTCAACTTTTCCATTAAGTCTTTGTGGGCAATGGAGCTACGGCTTCCATCAGCCTGAGCACGACGTTCCTGGTCAAGCTTAAGACGAGTTTCGTCAAGTTGTGATTGTGTGTATTCCATCTGTTGACGCAGGCGCTTGCCCTCCTGCACAGACAGATCATACTGGACATCAACGATTTCCTTCTCGCGGCGCAGATATTTGACAAGCTCTCGCAAGTCCTCGCTCGTTCTGTCTGCTGGAGCACCATTTGTGGCTGATTCCAGTTCCCCATCCTCATTGAATACAACCTTGTTCTTTTGCAACTCAGCGATTTGAGCACTGACACTTTCGAGCTGCGTATGTAGAAGTTTGTTCTGAGCATCGATATCGTCTCGTCGTGTCCGCAATTCCGCAAGCTCACGCTCGAATTGGGCCTTTCTCTCCTCGAAACTGCTCTCGCTCTGGCTGAGCGCGACCTTAGCAGACTCTGCCTCGGTCTTGAGGGAGACTGTTTCCGACTTCAGTTGGTTGTACTCGACACGAAGGTTTTGCAGAAGCTTGGCAGCTTCAGCATGCTTGACCAACTCGTTCTCATAATCCTGTTGAGCCTTTGTCGCAATCTCAGCTTGAGCACGGAGATCTTGCTGATGGAATTGAGCAGCAGTAGCGTGACGTTCATCCTCGTCCTTCAGGCGAGCAATTTCAGACTCCAAGACAGCCTTTTCTTCCTCGAACCGGCGGGCAACTTCTGACTGGCTATTGCGCAATGTGGTCAGTTCGTTGTTGGTGTTGATGAGCTCAGCAGAGATATCATCGACTCTCTGCTGCAGCTCCTTAATCTTGGCATCTTTCTCTTGGATTATCCTATCCATTTCTTCTCGGTACTGATCCTGCGTTTCATTCATGCTTTGCAGTTCTTCCTCCGCAGATTGACTGATGGCTCTGTATTGTTCCATTTGGCTCTTAGCAGATTCAATTTCTGCCTTCGCCAGCTCAAGATCTCTCTTAAGCTCTGAAACCTCAACAGCGAGTTCTTGTTCATGAGTGATGGCATCTTCAGCACTTTCAGTTTCTGCAGTACCCTCAGCAGCAGTGCCCGACCGAGCAGTCGGTCTCGGCTGTAAGACTTCAACTCGCTCTTCGGCACTCTTGAGCTCGATTGTCAATTCGTCCACCCTTGCTTGAAGATGGTCGCGGGTAGTTTTTGCGGCTACAAGCTCCTCACGAACAGAACCTAGGCTGGACACAAGATCATCAATTCTCTTTTGGGTTTGCTGAGAATCGTATTCCTTACGAAGCTGAGCCTTTTTGTTCTCCTCCACTTCATCTGTGAGTTGTCGCTTCGTGGCGTGCAACTCAGTCTCCAGTGACTCCACCTGAGTCTGTAGACGTCTTCTTGTCTCAGATTCCGACATCTCACGCTCGTTCTGTAGATTTTGTTGACTAGTTATGAGCCCATTGAGACGGCTACGCTCATTCATCAGATTCTCATTATCCTGGCTCAAACGATCCTGAATGTCCTTCCAAAGCTTCTTCTCGGCTTTGAGATTAGCATTCTCATTTCGCATGCTTTCCACAAGACCCTTAGCCTCGATCAGATCTTCGGCAACTTGTTGAGTCTTCAAGTCCTGCTTAGCAGCACTTTCAGAAAGAATCTGTGAACGTTTTTGCAGCTCATTGTTTTCATTCTGCAACATAGTATAATTGGCATGAAGCATTTCATATCGTTCGTTAGCCAAAGTCAACTGGCTGCTGATCTTGGAGATTTCAGATTGCAATGCACCCTTCTCAGAAGCAAGTCTTTCAGACTGTTCCTTCAATGTGCGACGATCAATAGCTTGCTCTTCACGGTACTGGTCGAAATGCCCCTGTAACTCACGAAGCAAGGCAGCGTAGTTGGCGTTGTCTTTGCCATTGGGGCTGCCTTCAACAGTGTTGAGGACACCGGTTGGAGGTCCATCCACAGACTGTCCAAACAATGATTGCAGGTCAGAATTAGCAGGAAGTTGGCCACGGTGCTGCAGCATACGACGGAACATATCTCTCTCCTTGATGTAACTCTCCGAACGAGTGACCATTGATCGAAGCTCGTCCTTGTAGTTCTCGATCTTGATTTGCAAGCTTTGGACTTCTTCATGGTCCTTAGCCGCTTGAGACTTTGCGGCAAGTGCCTCCTCGCTCTCCATTTGAGCTCCCAATTGACGGGTAACACGGAGAAGCTCCTGGTTCTTTTCTTGGAGTTCGCTAACACTTCTGAAGACTGTGAGGCGCTCACTAATCAAGCGATCAGTGTCAGACATGCCATCTAGAGCATCCTCGCTAATTTCTCCACGGGCCAACCTTTCGAGACGGGTTCTCTCTTCCACGCTGAGGTTATGCAACCCACGCTCACGAGCATCTAGATCACAAAGAAGCATCTTGACTTGGAGACTGAGGTCGCGTAATTGTTGTCGCAAGATGTTGGACTCTGCAATCGCTGTGGATGCATCTGCTTGGGCTTTTCTGGCGTCCTTCTTGGCTTGGTCTCTCTCCTTGCCACTTGCATCAACGAAGCGTGACATCTCCACCATTTCCTGTTGCAAACGCTCGTGTTCGCTCTGAAGCTCCTCGATCTCTGGCTGCTTGGCCTCAAGTCCCTGCATCATTTCGTCCATTTCAGCAGCCAACTTATCATTACGTCTTCGCTCAGTAGTTAGCTCGCCCTTAACCTTGTACAGCTCATTGAGAGCTTGTGTTGCTGTAATATTCGTTCTACGGGCAGAACCTGGTGTACCAAAAATTGGTGATCCAGCTCTTCCATTTTGACCTCTTGGTGTACCTGGAACAGATCCAGCGTAGTTTGGTGCTGTCGTGGCAGCCTCCAATCGATCAATCTCGGCCTCAAGCTCAGCGATCTTGTTTTCTGCGAGCTCTCGTTCCTGGCGTTCGGCCTCGGCCTCCTGTCTACAACGTCCGACCTCATCAGCAGCGTCGTCCTTGACCTTTTCGAGAGATGCTTCAACCTCGTAAAGTCGGTTACGATGGGTTTCAGTCTGCTGCGCCTGAAGATCGGCAAGTCTATGCGCGCTCTCCAGCTCTTGTCTGAAACCTTCTTCAGTCTTCGCGGCTGCCTCTTGCAATTGCTGGATCTTGGACAAGGACTCCTCGGCCTTCTTCTGAACCTCATCAAGTCGTGTACGTAAAATCTGTTCGGTACGTTGGGCGGCATTTAAGCTAGAAGTGAGCTCTTCGTTCTGGCGCTGAAGCTCTGCAATTCTTGTACCCTTCTCTTTGCGGAACTTCAAAGCCTCGGCACTCTTTGTCTTGAGCTCATTCTCAATCCATTCGTTGTTTCTTCTAGCAAGTTCAAGTTCTTGTTGCAGGCTCTGTTCGCGGAACTTTGCACTGGATGCAGCTGACTGCGCAGTTTGTACTGTTTGCTGGAGAGCTGAGATTTGCTGGCTAAGTGCGAGGCCCTTCTGGTGCTGCTTCTGCAATTCCTGAGAGAGGGTATCATTTGCGGTTGTCTTTGTTTCAAGAACAGCTACAGTATCGCGATTCGCAGCTTCAAGTGACGAGATTCGTGCGCGTAGCGTTTCGACTTCAGATGAGGATGTAGATGAAGAAGATTTGAGATTTTGTAGCTCGCTTTCAAGGGCAGATCGCTGGTTCTCTGTATGGTGAATTAGCAAGATATGAGTGACCAATTAATACCACATCAAGCCTACCCTCATCATTGAGTTTCTGTCGCAACTCTTCGACGTCCTTCAGAGCTTTGTCGACTGTGTTCTTTAGACCTTGGCTGCGTGTTTCTGACGTTCTAACGGCATTTTCAAGCTCGATATCCAAGCGAATCTTGTCAGCATTCAATTCTTCGTGTTCGCGCGCCTTGTTCGTGATGGCTTCGAGAATGGTCCTGACCAATTCCGTGGTTGGAGCATCAACAGCAGTTGTAAGTGTGGGCTCCGGGACACTCAGGTACTGTGACAAGTACGTGAGGTCCAGTACACTGGTAGCCATTGTGATGACTGCTCTTTACGAAGAGACTTATGACGTTGCAGTTGTGGTCATTGAAGTGAATATAGTTCGTGGTTTTAGAGATCGCGTTCGCGAGTCGGTTGCGACAACAACAGTAGTAGTATTGTCGATGAATGAAGCTGAAGCTTCCGCGCTGAGAGCTTGCCCAATTACGATTCCGAACTCCGGCAGAGCAGGTCTCGTTGAGCTGCGTAATATAAGCTCGCGGTGAAGCTGTTCACTTGATGAAAGAAAGCTATTTCAGACTGGGATGCTTGTTACAATGACACTAGCGTCAAAGAGCGAGGCTGGCGAATGATCTTAGCGCAACTGAACACGAACAACCATTAATGACAGCCTTGGACTTCCTTCGACATTAAATCTTTAATTGTTACCTATGGTGATTTACTACCATTTTTACTTCAAACAAAGTATTCTGGGGCTTGACCACCAGAGCAGAAAGATCGCCAAACCTGTTGCACTGCAATACACCTCGCTGCTCACATAGCAGCTGCCTGATCTTCCTGGGCGCACACGGCCTGAGCTCTTCTACACTCCTTCAACCACAGCTATATCCCAAAACTTCCAGAACGCTCTCCAGCTTGTCTTCTCCCCACCACCACTACCATGTCTTCCTACCTCGAGAAGTCGCGCGACGCTTTCAAAAGCAATGTCATGTCAGCATCGTCCAAAGTAGCCAACAAACGCACCCTCCACGAGCCCGCCGCTGCACCATCCCCGGCCCCATCCAATACATCAACGACGTCCAAGAAAGACGACAAGGAGTTAAAGCGCAAGCGGGAAGCTGCACCAGCACAGAACGTCGTCTACTCACAGCCTCAAGACAGCGGCTATGGAGTAAACTCTCTGACGCAAGTGACTTACATCGTGGAATACCTTAAAGCCAAGGACCAAGCCAAGACCTTCCAAGAGATCCTCGAATACCTGTCACAAGTGCACGTGCCGGAAGACAAGAAGAAGACGTTAGCGGCCATTCTACGCAAGCATGACCGCGTGCAGTGGATCCCGGATGAGAATGCAAAGGAGTACACCTGGTACTCGGGCAAATTCAAGCACCGCCCTGTCATCGACGTGCGCACGAAGACGCAACTGATTGCTTACTTGCAGAAGAAAGCGGATGCGCAAGGCGTGCAAGTGAAGGACTTGAAGGATGGATGGCCAACATGCGAGGCGGCCATCGACGAGCTGGAGGCTGAGCATAAGATTCTGGTGACTCGCACGAAGAAGGATAACCATGCACGTATGGTGTGGGCGAATGATCCAAGTCTGGTGCATCACGTTGACGACGAGTTTAAGATCATGTGGGAGCAGATCAAGTTGCCGGATACGGATGAGGTTGTTACAAAGCTGCTTGAGGCGGGTCAGAAGCCTGCGAGCGAGGACCCTAGTAAGAGAGTTAAGCCGGAGGCAAAGCCCAAGACTAAGAAGAAGAGAGCGCCAAGGGCGGGTTCAAAGGTCACTAATTTGCATATGCAGCATCTTCTCAAGGACTACTCTCATACCAAGTTGTGAGCGTGCCGGAATATTTCTTTTATCTGTCTTTGGGAAGGTCAAAATTGCATAGTATACTGGACGGAAGGGGGCTTTTTTGAATCGGTTTAGCGATGGTGTTCAGGTCAGGGCTGCACGACAGGTGATCATCAATAATGGTTGACGTCGTGAATTCAGTGTATTACAAATACAGCCAAGTAGCAATGTTCCCTGCGTACAAGTGATAGGACATTCATAAATATTGTGTTTACGTAGTTAAACAATAGCAAAAACGGTACTCCAACTAATGCGAGTAATCCAAGTAAAACACGAAAGCTTCACGTTACAAGCTCAAGAAATTTGCTACCTCCACAGCCTCAATATCAATAAAGACCTTCCAGAACACATCCAAAATCACCCACTGAACGGATCGAAGAAAAACCAGAGCCACCATCGCTCAAAATGCCCATCACCAGCCACAGCCACACTATCTAAATTCACACACGCCAGCGGGATGGGCGGAGAGGAGAGGAGCACGTCGGAAGAGCACAAGGAGCCCAAAGAATGGCCGTAATACACGCGAAGCGGCTATGCGCTTGTCCTCTACGCCCCATTCGCCTCCTCCTGTGGAAGGCGCATTGAGTTGCGGTAAGAGGTGCATACACGAGGCGGCCGCGAGAAGACGTGGTCGTGGTCGTGCTTGTGCTTGAGATTGGATGCGGCTTCATAACTTCATTCGTGGGTGTCACAGATGTGCACAGACGAACCCCTGCTACTGCTACTGGATATCGTCATCTGGGTAATCCCCATGGCGGGCCTGGGCGGGCGGAAGGAGGATTTTGGTTGTTGTTTGCGCGGATCTCTGGTGATTGATTTATATAGTGAATTGTGAGATGAGTTATTTAGAGCCGAATTGATTACTCTGAAGCGTATAGTTAAGAGCCACATGTTCATTGAGAGCCGTATAGTTGAAAGCCATGCAGTCCTTCTTCGGTAGGTTGTCATAGAAGATCCAGTCGAGTGCATTATTGACATCAAATACGTGTTCAATACTCAAAATACATGTAGTCTAATGTTTGTAATTGCGACGACGAAAATACATGATTAGTGAACACATCATAAAATTCCGTCAATGATTACTATTAATGCTATCCGTAAAGCTCAAAAAACGGCAAAAAAGCAATTGTCATCTACATTTGATCCTCATACTATAATACAAACTCAATCCTCCACGCGCAGCAATGCAAGAGCACAGCTCATCATCGTATGCGAAACGCAAACCAAATTTAACACAGACTGGTTGACAAAGGAGAGGTAAAATCAAAATGCAAATACAAATCGCTCCCGACCGACTATGCTTAACACTTGCGCTCGCGCGGAGAAAGAAGCAATCCCCACACGTACTCTATATTCTGTGACCCTTAACAAATGGAAATGGGTTGTGACAAAGGGAATAAATGCTTTCAACCACTACAACGCACATTGCCCAGCCGATTTGAGCAAGCCAGGATCAAAGGTAAGGACTTGCCAAGGTCGTGTACTCGGCAGCCCTGAGTCCTAAAAAGCAGTAATGCCGACGCAGTTGATTCTTATAAAAAGACAAGAGACAACGGAGTACAGGGTATCGAGCGACAGATAAGAAAATGGCATAATCTGATATACACGCAGTAAAAACATAGGCTCTTCAACATTTCGAGCCTCTGCAAATAGGAGGTGCTTACTGAGCAGCAGCCCAGAGCTCATTTATTCTTGGCTTTTGGTCATAAGCATCTGGTTCAGTGCTCTGGGGTCTTCTGAGGTGAGAGTTTGGGTAGTACATGTGCGTGACCATGGCAGCTCCTGGTCCATATGGATCAGGGTCTGGGTACACGTAACTGTTTCCTGGTTGTGGTGATGGCATATGCGACGGTGATTGCCAGCCCATAGTAGCCATATGCGGGCTGCCATTTACACTACCAGTTCCTGATCGCTGCTCCATGTTGGCGGGTGGCTCCAGGATAGGTGGTGGGCCATAAGCGTTTGGATGCGATGTTGGGCGCATGATTTGGTGACCGTTCTGCTGCATTGGCATAGTGGTCGGTGGTTGTGGCTGAGGCATATGATAATCATTGCGGAGATGTGAAGGGAGAGAGCTGTTAGACATGTAGGAGTATTCGTTGGGATGGCGTTGCATGCCGTTCAATGGTGCCAACTCCGAATTTGGTGAAAGCGAAATGTTACGCTGATTTGGGGATGGTGTCGACATTGGAGAGCCGTATTGAGAGTTACCCTCTCCATCAGAACGAGGGCGACCTCCTCGGACACTCCCACTTCTTCCAGCCAAGGCAGCTGCGGTGGCGGCTGCAGCTTCCTCAACCGTTCCAGTGTGATGATTTTGGTGACGTGTCAAAGTGGTTCGGCGAGTGAAGGTCTTCTGACAATCGGCATATGGACATTTGTATGGACGCTTTCCGGAATGGATCCTTCGGTGTCTAGCCAAAGAACTAGAATCACTAAATGGCTATAGCGGTGTTAGTACTATAAAATGCAGAATTGAGAATTTCTCGATTGCATACCTTTCCACAACGCTCACACATATGTGGCTTCTCGCCAGTGTGTACACGTGCATGTACAGTCAGGGCAGATCTTTGAATGAACTGCTTGCCACAACCTGGGTAATCACAAACGTGAGGTCTGACACCACTGTGAATACGTTCTAGATAATGTCAGTATCGATCCAATAGAAATAGGGGCGTCGTTACTCACCGTGACGTGCTAGATCACTTCGTCTGGCAAAGCCCTTTCCACACGAGCTACATGGGAATGCCTTTTGAACTTGGCCATCACCTGCTGCTCGTCCAGGTGGGCGGTTCTCTTGTTGTTGTTGCTGCTGCTGCTGTTGCTGTTGCATCATGCCGTTGTCAAAACCATTATCCATACGATAACCCTGATGCATCATAGGCATGGGGCTCTGCATAGCAGTTGGAGATGGGTATCGCATTCCATTTGGAACGCCAGACATTGGATTTACTCCCATTCTTGGAACTGAGAATCTAGAGTGCTCGGAGTCGTGTGGAGAACCACCACGATCGGATGTAGTCTCTGACATTGCGTGACCTGGGGTCAGGTGATGATGAAGGTGTTCGTGTCCTGAATTTGCTGCTGCTGCTGCTGCGGCTGCTGCTGCTCCTCGCTTGTCGTTGAGGATGTTGGTGATGTCCATATCTATCTTTCGCGACCTTGTGGGAAAAGGTGCACGATACGCGCAGATGGGGGACTGTCAGACTATAGGGAGTCCTTCAGTATCTGCGCTCGGATCAGGCGTTCGTCCGGTGTCCTGGGTCGAATATGCAAGGCTTGATGTCTTTGATATTCCGCGTCAATGTTTCGGGTAGTGTGACGGAAGACTTCTTACAGTCTGACGGGATCTGAAATAGTCTGGATATGGTTTGGGTAATGCAAATAGCTTTGAAGCAACGATTTACGTTCAAGTTTGGCGGGGTTGGAGAATTTATAAAGACGAAGATCAAGATTTCCAGAAATGTAAGGGTCTCGTCGATATAGATAGTTTGATGTGGTCTGTGTTGCGGTGTAGTTAGCAACAGCTTGACGCGAGGGTGGGTCAGTTTGTGTGGCCAAAATTTCTGTGTTCACCGCCAATTGCGTAAAAAAAAAAGCCAATATAGAGGCGGATAAAGCAAAATTGTGAAGACCAGGGGAGGTTTTCTGAGACCGGAGTAGCAAGCTTACCTTTCGTCTTGAGAATCCGTATCAATGTAGGTTGCCTCTTTGAGGATGTTCGCCAGCTAGGATCACAGAGTGATTTCGTGGGGGAGGTGGTTGATGCACGGACTGCCCACTGAACCAAGACTATGCGTCTGATGTGACTCCGCTGATATCGACAATGCGCTCAGGAGGAATAGATGATGCGCCGGAGGCTCTCAACCAAGAATAAATTATCTGACAATAAGGCTTTTCTATCCTTGTAGTTGTCGAGTCTTGTATGTACTTCTATTGATCAAAACGAAGGAACACAGACCGTGGTGGTAAGTGTAGTTGTGTTTTGATGTTGTATAGGTACGTAGTGAATAACGATGACCGATATATGAGTCGGTTTATTCGAACGGTATAGATGGCCCTTTCGTTGTATAGGTATCTGTTCGATATGTTGACCTCTCTTTCTTGTCTTAAGAAGGAGAGCTGTCGCGACAAGAAGATGTAAGAAAATAGTCCTCTAGAGTCCTTGTTTCATAAAGATAGTTGTGGATATTGTTAGGTCGAGTACTTTGCGCGTTTCGAAGAGGCTATTGTGTCGGCCGTAACAAATTGAAGATCGACTTTTGTTAAGCGCAAAATGAGGAATTCGGGGAGGTAAACAAGGAGTCGCTCGGCCGGTATATATTTGTGAGGTAGGAGATTGCTTTGCAGTGTCCTGAGATATTGCGTGTTTCTACGCACGTTGAATCGTGAATCTGGGACTTGTTGTTTCAAGGTACAAGGACGAACGACACGAGTCGCGTTCGTCAGTGAGGCTGGGATTTGCTGTCAGTGACTTTATTCAATAAATCCCTTCGTATCTGGCGATGAACTCACATTGAGAGACGCCGCTCGATGATGTTTAAGGGTCGTCAGGTTTGTGAGATCGGCTTCTCGAGTTACACGCGGATCAGGTGCAGGTGCAGATTCCGAGGAGGAAAATACGCGAGATGATAAAAGTATCAAGCGCGTCGGCACGTCAATACAGTAGTGAGGCAGAGACGAAGACCTGCTGCAATGAGTATGATATGATATATCTCGTCGTGCAATAACACAGAAGAACAATGACTCGAAGAATTGACAAGGAGTTTGTTAAATTTCGGAGAACGCACACAAGGAGAAATTGTGTTGCGTCGCTTGCTTTTCTCTTAAATTTTTTTTAGATCTTGGGAGCGTGGGGGGGTTGCGTCGGAGGGGATATGATGGTGAAGACTTCCTCAAAGATACGCTAAATGGCAGTCAACGTCAAGTACTATTTACCAGGGCGTAGAGTTAGATCAACGAGGCAGAACGTGCCCTGTTATAGATTGTGTCGAGTGACTGGGAGTCTAGTCAGTAGTCAGGGCACAGGGGAGCAGGGATAAGGGAACCGGAGAACGGAGAGGAGGATGGGTAGGGCAGCAGCAGTCAATATAGCAGGTAGAGTTAGCAAGTTTTCCGTCAATGAGAGTTCTTCATTAGCCATCATAATCATTAAAATCATCATCATAATCATCATAAAGCCATGGGTTATGATGCTCCGTAATGTAGGAGAAATTCTCGGAGAGGGAGGCGGCTTGCTATGTATGGGTCATCAAGTGTGTATGTATGTAGTATTCTTATGGATAAGGTATGAGCACATAGTAGGTCAAGAGAAGAGGAACACTTTTTGAGGGGATCTGAAAGGATCTGAGGGGAGGATAACTGGGTAATTGGGAGGGGGGAGATGAGACTCATGAGACTCATGAAGGAGGAGAGAGGTGAGAGGTGAGAGGAGTGTGACTTGGGTGTGCAATTGATGTATTTGTTAGATTATGTGCGATAGTCCGAGTCGATTCTGGGTAGAGGGTATCAATACGTATACACCAGGAAATGTTGAGTGGACGAGAGGAAAGAAAGTAGAGAGAAAGAGAGAGAGGGGGGGAGGTCGGACGGAGTCGAGGAGCCAATACCCATACTGGCCTAGTACATAAGAGAAGAGGTGAGAGTAATAATTAATGACCGGGAAGGCGACGTAAGGTGCGCAGTGGGCCCCCTGGAGCCAAAGTGTTAGTTTTGGGGTCACTGGTGGGGATGTGCTCTTTTCTTCTAGAAGGCCAGCCCCCCGGTTGATTTGGGTTTTCTGGAATGCTCAGTAGTGATGAATGCTGCGTGCGTGTGCTTCAGAGTGCTTCAGCCTGTTAGTCAGTGGCTGGGTATGGAGTAGAGTAGTACGATATATAGTACTTACCAAGCAAATTGTCATTTCTTGAATAAAATTATGTGTATACATACT
This sequence comes from Allantophomopsis cytisporea, assembly GCA_024752435.1. Taxonomy (NCBI): domain Eukaryota; kingdom Fungi; phylum Ascomycota; class Leotiomycetes; order Phacidiales; family Phacidiaceae; genus Allantophomopsis; species Allantophomopsis cytisporea. The sequence goes on from CP103036.1 coordinate 1,028,504, forward strand.
CATTCATGAGTTGCTTGCTATGTCATACGGATGTAGAGATCCTCCCTTTGTATATCCTATAATCGGTCGGACTACGTGCCGTATGCTTGATGTATTGTATGAAAATGTGTGGGTAGATGGTGGGTAGGTGGTGGGTAAATCAATAAGTGAGTGAGTGAGTGAGTGAGTGTATAGCGTCGTATGCGTTTATTCGTTGATGTCTACCTATCCATCCATCTATGTACACTGTAGCAAAAGCACTTGCAACCGTGTTTCCATTTTATGTTCAAGACTTTATGAATACGGTCAAGTTCTACTTAGTTTGCATATCGCTTCATCCTATTCCCTTCCTTTCTTCTCCTTCACAAATTACAATACGTTTGCTCTGTAAGTCTTATTTGCTCGTGTTGAGGGAGTTAGTGAGTGTATGAACAACACTCCTCCGTACAGGTGGATGGAAAAGGAGCATTTATCCTGTTGTTTCTCTTCGCTCCTGCTACGGCCTTTTCTGTTTCTGCTCTCTCTCTCTCTCTCTCTCTCTCTCTCCTTATGCAATCGACTACTACTACTACTACTCTCCTTCTTCACTACGAGGAACCATATCCACCTGATTACCATAATCACAAAGTGCCATGACATTGTTGGCTGACCGTAGAGCATACTGGCTGGACCTAATTATAACATTCATCCACCATTGTGGTGCTACGGTATCACGTCCTGACTTCCGAAGTAGTGGCCCGTCACCGACCACCACTAATACAAGCTCAAGTGCAGTTCTTCGTCTGCGTCTTCATCTTCTTCTTCTTCTTCGTCTTCTTCCCTTCTTCTGGTGAAGCTCTAGCGGCCGTACAAGCAGCCCTTCGAAACACTCAAGCGGACCCCCTTCAGCATCACTGATATCACTGATCCCCCTAGTCATTACAGAGATTACAGTGTGTGGTGCGTGCCTGCGGTACTGTAGCACGCCCCCACTAGGCGCCCCCCCCCCCCAGTAAGTACACACTCTTGCAGCTTGCACCATTTGTTCCTGGTAGTCCAGCAACAGCAAAAAGCAGCATGATTTAATCGATCATGGCGTCCCCAGGTAGCCAATCTCATTCATCAGCGCCCTTGGAGCCCTACCTTGCTCCTCCGCATCCAGCAAGAAGCAAGATACTACTGTGCTGTGTGAACTCTTGACAGACACGAGCCTTCAGGGTGCCTCATGGGCTTGTTTCGGGGATGAGCACGAATATTCACTGGATGACGAGCCGCTTCAGAGAACGACCCTCATTTTGACAATACCGTATCAAACACGACCGCATAAGCCAGAATAGCATTAAAACCCTCCCCCAGGCCGAAGCCATAATTTCTTTATGAATATATTCATACTTACGATACTATGTATGTAAGTGGCTCATATCTTGGGCTTGAAAAAATGATTGCCATACGGATATCAATATGTAGCATAGTCATGAAACTGCTCCACTTATCTCATAATCATTCACATCTACGTACATATCTTTGGCGATATGCATATCCATCCTTTCTCCCGGCTGCGGTGACCGAGGTTGTTGTTTTTTCTTCCCTCTTCTCCTATTTTCGCTCTCAAATTTTTCTATTATTGATTTTCTTCCTTGCTAATTTTCTTTGACCGTCTTCACTTCTTCAAGACCCCATTTCACTAACTTCGATGGTGAATTGCGTATCAATCTTCGATCACATACTCCGTGTGTTGACGTACAAGATCATGGTAAAGTAAAATATCCCGAATTTGAGATCGGTGGAAGCATTTCATGGACATTTGGGTTGGGCATTGATCACTGTGCACACCGTCGGACCGATGCAGGTCACCGCGCACTGTAACATGCCACAGGACGACCATATCACTGCTGGCTGGCATGTCAAGCTCTCTCCAACATGCATTTAAGCTTCCACTCCAATAGTTGCCGTATAATCACATCTCGAAAAACCATGCCATGCCATGCCATGAGCGATGTACGAGGCCACAATTTCAGACTTTTTGACCATCCCGTTTGAGGGGCCATGTCCGGAGCTTTTGCTACTTTTTTAGTGACGCTTTACACCAGACCGCTGCCATCTATTCCCTCTCTGGGGACCCTCTCAGTGTCTTGTTGTCTTGTTTGACCAAATCTAGCATTCCTGTTGGCCTTTTCAATCAGGGACTAAGTATGCAGAATATGCAGAGTCATCATTATTTCTCCGATTACGGTAGCAGGACGAGCTGCACCATGGCACAAAGGTCTGTGCTAAAGACGCAACTGGAAGACAACGCCCAACAGGCCTCTTCTTTCGGCAGCTCATCAGTGCGTACCGAATTTACTCTCTTCGTACCGTGTCTATTTGCGCATGCAACTCTCTGGGAGCTTTTTGCGCAGTGGTCAGTTCCTGGGTTTGCTGCATAGCGTTGTGCTCGGATCATAAAGAGTCGATCCTTTTGTTGCGGCTCAATCTTGAAGCTGCCTCTCTTCTCAGAGCTTCTCATAGCACGTTCCCTGTCTCGTTTCATGCTACTTCAGTACGCTTCCGTTCTCTTCGCACCCGAATCTATCGAAGCATTACAAAACTTGATATCCTGCTGTCAAATAATAAAGTAACCTTGAGTCAAAATCTACGAAATTCAGCCGATGAGATACCGAGGCCGGTGTCCCGCTCATGACTTGTCATGAACCACCAATCGATCGAAAACTAACCGCCTTCAAATTTTAACTATGGCACGAGTTACCGACACCGTCCTTTCCATGGATACTCTGGAGTCCTGAGTCTCCGGCTGTCAGGATATTTGTTGCGTACCGTGCCTCGTGCGTTCGTTCGAGCGGTTCTCCAGCTTCCTCTCAAATTGCACCCAAGCAAGAGAGACAATCAACCTAGCATGGACGCCTTGTCAAAGTCAAATCTGACTTTCGCTGTCCATCCAATATGTGGTTAACTTTACCAGGTATGAACATCGAATTGAAAACCATTGCGCCGCGGCCGTTGAAGTTATGGACATCCTCAAGATGAAATGCGACAGTCCCCGGACCAGTAGGAAGGAATGCCTTCTATAAGGTTCAACTACATAACTGAGTTCATGAGAGGGTCAAACTCAAGACACCGTTAGTTCTGAAGAACAGACCGTATGGCCACAAGAAAACCGAGCTTTGCCAGACGCCTGCCCGTGTCCGCCAAAGAGGCCCCAGCAGTCATGGCGTGTTGACGTTATTGCTGTAGCACCGCTCTTTCGGTGGCCTTCGCTCTCTGATACTGATCGTCATACTATTTTGAATATCTGGAGATAGTAGTACAGCTTGAGGTTGAAGTCAAAGCCATAGTTGCGGGCAGTATTCTTTCCCCAGCTAATGATCGTGCACGGCATTTTTTATTATCAGCCTCCAAACCCAAAGAAACCAACAAACAACATACCCTAGAAATGTAAACATGCACAAGAGTTGAGCCTCGTTAGTCTTCTCCAATCAGAAGGTTCACTGGCTTTACCAAATGCTCAGATACAACCTACTTAGCATTCCAGAAGCATTAATCTACGAACTACGTTACACAGTACAGTTCCACTTCACAACTTTCGAAAATCACACCCTACCGCAATGTTACTGGGTGAATTTATTCACTGCCACGCTCGTACGTCGTATCCTCGTCACCTTGCATAGACACTGTAAAATGAAAGTCGGTCTCTCCACACCCTCAGATATTCTATGATGAAACAATCGATCAGGTATTTACCTAGAACACCTTGCCTAATATGTTAATCTTTCTGTTGTTGATGCGTCATTGACAGAGCGATCAACAAGGTATCATCTCCTGTTGAATGATTTGATTGCTTACCATTGGCATGAGTCAGGGTAAAGCATTAAATGAGAAGCAAAGCTGGATCTATTTTAACTTTCAGTGTATGAAGCGCTTCGTTCCGACGATCTTGCACGAGTCGTAGGTCTCATGCATCAGCCGAACAGATGCGTTGTCAAATTGGAGCCATAAATTACTGACACTCGATTGGCAGTAGGTAAATAGAGCATCCGTAAGTAGGTATGAGAAATAATATTTCACTTGTGGACAGCACGTTGTGGCGCCCGACTCATATCTCAACTAACGAATAACTCTCAAGTAGCAGCAAATACTGAGCGCAAGACTCTTCTTGGTCGAATTTTAGCATACTCATACGCCGTCTTCCCCCACAGCCATCCTTGGCTTTTGTGCTCACGGTGAAGCTAGATGACAGCAGTACGGTATCGAGAACGTGGAACCCCTGTAACGCTTCGTTCCATCTCTCCTGGATTGAGGTAGGAATTGCCCGGCAATCATCCTTAGTCTAGAAATGAGCATGCAGTGAAATACCTTACGTACCAACACGAGGCCCGAGTGTCTCTCCATCTTCGACGCGTCGAAGCTTTCAAACCCCTTCGAACGCCGCTCAAGCTTCCATTGACCCAAATACCCGACTCTGACAGCTATGGACGCTGCTGGTCAGTCGCTTCTGCTTGAGAACATCTGTTATGGTCAAGTTGACTATTTACAGAACATGGTTTTAAGAAAGTCTGCAAAACGTTTCATTGTCTCATTGTCACCCCATGCATTCATATCATCGTCGTACAGGCACTTTGTCTGAACGGAGAAAGCCTTTTGCTCCTTATCCGAATATTGCTCTCTTTTCTCCGTGAACGAGTTTTTCACGCAATCATGACGATCCCTTTTGAAGCGATTGCATAACCGTCATGACCGCTAAGTCATTGAAGTGCAGGATTTTCCATGGGTCGGCACAAGAATGATGAGACGTTAGGGCCCTAGCAGAATAAACGAAGCAATAAATACACAGAGCTTCACCGCCAGCGGAAAGGCTCTTGACAAGAATCCGAGGAGAGAAGGGAACTATTTTCAGGTACCAGAACACGGATCATCATCTTATCAAGCCGGAGCTCCGTCCCCAGCATGGCATCTTCCTGAGTTTGGGTAGACCCCGAAGTTGGATGACTTCTGAAAAGAGAGGAGAGGGAGAGAGTTTAGATGTGTGTGACTTAATCAGTTTCTGACACGAACGAGGGAAGGACGGAACACAAAAGTAGTATGGGTACCACCTGGCGGACCGACAGTCTGTCATGACACCATGCAGCAGATGTCTTTTGTTCTGGCACGGTGTGTGGCACGGTCTGACGACGAGTCGGAGCAAAAAGACACAGTAGATCGTTAATGCCCTGAAATCCTACTTTGACTGGTGCTCATGCTTCTCATTCTGCTGCGGAAAATCATGTGTCTGGGCCAAGAGCCGAAGCGCTAGAAGCAAATCCAGGGCTTCTAGAAGAAATGTTTCACTCTCCTTCGAAACTTGACCTTTCAGGTACAGCGTCTCTTCACAGCCATGGTGACTCTTCTGACCTCACTTGTCCGGTACTTCTGTATGCGAGCTGCGCTACCGCATGTTGCTTGTTCTCATTACATTTTGCAATTGTTTCTCTTGTCTCTTCCAAGCACACTAAGGTCTGTAGGCACCTCACACTACTGTGAAAGAGCATAAAGTTCGGAGTACTTACGGACTATTCCTACACAATACGCATTTTTCCGCCTTCGGCGTTAGACGGCTCCAAAACCCAAACTTCACAGAAGTGTGCAGAACATAATCGATCGATTATTGCCCATGCTGCAAAATGCAAAAAGGTCCTGCCAGCGATGCAGTAGTGCGTTCAGGAAGCAGATGTTTGCACCTGAAGAAGCTATGATGGGGTTCAAGAACTTTGTGCATCGTGCCCGCAGCACCGCGCACAGTGATCTGTGATGCGATCACATACTGATGCGCATTACATTTATAGCGGGCTCAAAGACCGCCAGTTGAGCCCTTTTTCCACACCCTTAATGTTCTGACCTCGACCCCTACAAAGGCGTCATGTCATGGCTTCAGATGTATGGAGAGAGAGTGCTGCGGGCAATACCGCTCTTCTGCCATGACCACTGTCTGCGCTGTTGGCTGTCGTCGATCCGGACATGCTGCATTTTCCTCCTCACAACGGGCTTACCTCGTAACACGAGCCTTTTGGTGTATCAAGCATCCACTTTGTCGCATAAAACACCATAATTTCCTTCCGTGCTAGTCAAGCGTGCTTCTAGAAGCTCTTCTTTTGAGTCCATTGTCTCAACGAGAAGCACTTGTTTCCCTTCTCTTCACCAGCGAGTCAGGCACCACACCACGGGTCAATTGTCGAGCTCTATTCCTGCTGTCAAAGTGCTCTACGGGAGTCCCCTTTTCTACGAGTTCATCATTATGGGCCCCGTGATGGCTGTGTACATACCGCTCTCGGCCCAGGCTAGAAGACACTAAGGTATTCCATGGAAATGAGCTCACTCCTCTAACTGAACTGACACCATATGAATACCATTTCATCATCATGAGGGACACACGTTGCCGCTGTTAATATTACCAGTTCTTGCCCGATGATCTGAAGATCGGACTATGGCTTCCACGGTGCTGTAAGTAGCACACATGAGAGTAGGTCATAATTTCTTTCCCCTTACCTCACGGCACTTCAACAACGATCGTATGGTAGATGCCACGACTCGCCTTATGAGGTTGTGGGGTTCAAGATACGACCTTGGGTGTCTCACTGATCCTTGAAACCAAGGAGTATACTTGTACATAGTTCCTCTGCCCAGCAAACAATCATTCTGTTCCAGCATCATGGATGTCCATTCCCCTGTTACATCACACGATTCCCCATAACTTCTTTCGTACGTAGGAGGATTGCAATGGACTACCATTTCTACGACAACCAGCATAGTCAGCTTTTTTTTCCGAGAGGCATCTTATTAGTTACGCTAGAAACGGTTTATGGGCACAAATATCCAATGCAATGTGCGGAGTGGGCCTAACCTCTTCCTTCGCCCATGAGCACCACTTGCTATGAGAATTACTTGCGGGTGGTGGTGGTGCGTATTGCGAATACCCTCAGCTCATCCTGTGGTCGACGTCCAAGTTGCATGAACTGATCACTGTGCATTGAGCTCTCCGGGCACCTGATGGGCTAAGCCCGTCCGTCCGTGTTGTATTCTGACTTTGTGTTGCTGTTGATGATCTGCAGCTTGTTGCGATGTGTCTGTGTTGCCTCGTTCACTCGGGTCTTGAGAGTGTTCTGTGCACTTTCGCATGCACCACGTCAACCAACACCAACGCACGAGGACACCTTCTAGAACGCTGAATGCTGCCTGCCATATTGCCACTACGAACTTGCGTGGTCAATGCCGCCTGTGAAGATTGTCTTTGTAGACCCTTTAATTTGACCTCTTTTGATCGCCATGCTGTTCGCTCTACTCACGGGGCCTAAATTTCCCATCGCCTCTCGCGTCTATCACTTGAACTATGCGCTATATGTACACGCTGTTGGGCACCTGACTTACTATCCGGACTTATGTCATTAGAAGGCGTTCATTTACAACCAGTGTGGCTCTAGGCGTTGTGCTACGTGAGTTTCATCTCGGAATGTAGAAATCAGCCTGACTTTATGGGGTGCTAAGGGGCAAAACTTTTCATTGTGATGACTTTGCTCCGTATTCCCGGAATTTTCCCTATTTGAACATTCAAATCAATCATTTGTAGTAATCCTGCCAATTCTGCGACTCCTTTGTTTAACTATTGTCAAATGCAAATGCAGAGGCACTTAAAAAGTGCTCTCCGCAAGAAAACATGACTTTACATACTGCACTTCATGTGACGTTGACTAAACTAAACCTATTACAAATGATGTTCACTTGCATTACTCCTTTTATTGACATTAGGTTGTCGCTTCCTATGAGATACCTTGTTATTTGTCCTTGCCGGCGCACTTCTCTGATCCCTCTTTAGCTGTCTTTGAGAAAGCATAGCTGATTCCGAATAGCAATCCACCACATCCATGTGTTCACATAGAGATTATACAGTAACCGTCTGATACAGATTTGAAATTTTACATGTAGCCAAATATTGAAAGAGCTGAAATTGCCAAGTGACATTCATAAATTCCAAGTTGCCCATTTGTGATCATTCAAACAGAACTGCGACAAAAATCCTCATATAAACTCTAATTTTTCCTGGAAATAATCTGTCAGAGATGTCCTCTATATTAGTGGCCGTATTCTATCAGATAACTATGCATCTGTGCTGTATTGTTATTGCCTTTATTATCATTCTCAATGAATATCTCTTGACTATTATGGATACGTTAGTTGTCTCTATGCACGTCTATATCTCCTTTTATTATGGAGATAAGCCATTACAAAAGTCGTCGTTTTCTGTTTAGTAAGGTAATTATATTGAGCGGCTTAAGATAGTGATCAAATAAGTAAACTCTTGCTCTTAACTTCTCTCCTTTGCCGAATAACAATCCCGGTTTACTATAGCCTTTAGGCACGTCGAAAGCCAAACACCTATCAACAACTAAGGCATTTGCATAGATTAATAGAGCTCCGCTATGGTGGTTAGTATGGCAGAGAATAATATATGCTCAGGACGAGTCTAATAGCGAAGAAAATTCTACTCGGGAAGAACAATGGTATCTCTTAGAACAAATCAGAAGTCACGCTGTTTGTCCTCCATATTCGCAGGGATTTCCAATAAGTAATGATCTAAGCTATCAGAATACTATTTGCTATGAAGCTATCCTTAAAGCTGTGAAATGGCAAGTGGATTGGAAGACAACAGCTAACCCTTTTCTTAATATATTGTTCTCGTTTCTAGATTAAATTCAGAAAGGATAACAGGTATTGCAAGATGTGTTTCAACCTGTTAAGACACGTCATTTCATTCTTGAACGAGAGTGGTACTTGGTCTTCTGGTAATCCAAAGCTCTGGGGATAAATTGTGCATGGTTTAGTAATCACTGCATAGTATGACTTCATTGTAGTGATAAGTTACATCATAAGATATTCGGTGGTTCATGGGTCTCTATTCTTCCAAATCTATTGATTCATATGGGACCTTTAGACTGTCTGTGGCCACATATTTATTTACCAGCAGCACGGCTAACACAAGTTTGCATAGGTCACAGAAGTAGTCCAGTCACCTTATAGATAACATCGCTTTCCTGATCATGCCGAAACATATCAACTGTCGAGATCCCATTATAGTGGAATTCTTGTGGTTGTTTTCCTTCGAGCGACTGCAGGGAACGATACAACCCATTGGAAGACACTAACCTGCTACGTGGCAAATCCAGCCTCTTCTTCTTCTTCAAGTGACAGTTATTGCCACTTCCCTAAGTTACTGGGTATCAACTTTCGTAAAATCTCCACCTGCCGCTCTACCATGCGTATCTTCAGTTCATCCACCTCACTCCTGTCCACTCGCCTTGATCCATCACCATAGATGACAGTATAGTCTGGCACTACCTCGTTATCGGCCACTTTGCAGAAAGGTCCAATCTTGCAATGCTGTAAGATAGTCGAGTCAGCGCCCGCTAGACAGTCATTGAAAGTTGATATTTACCTTCCCCAGAACGGCCCCCTTTCCAATGTTAGAGTTGACCTCAATTAGACAACCTTCACCAACCTCCCTAGCTTCCACAGTTGCACCAACCTCAATGACTACCGCTCGACCTATTACACATCCCTCCCTCTGTTCCGGAGATGGATTTTGCAACCCAGTCGCACTACGTTCACTCAATATGCAGCTAGGCCCTATCCTTATGGGAGCGTAGGTGGAATTCAAACGCGCACGGGGATGTATAACAGTATTCGCAGATATGGCGATCAGATTTGTGCCGACAAGAGCGGCTGCGTCGGAAATCGTAACCGTAGAGGAGAAAGACGTTGGTGGTTTTGGCGGTGGAGGAAGGGTGGATGCACGCTTGGAGCTTGACATGATCGTGAAAGGTGCGTTGGGTTGAGCCAAATATGGAGGTGTACCAGGCACTTGAAGAGTAAAGTCTTTTTGTGTCTGAGTCGGCGCTCAAAAGAAATTATTATTCGTGACGTTGATCGGTGGTTGTTGGAGATACTGGAGCTCTGAGCTCGCTGCGCAGTCATAGCTATACAAATTGAGAACTTCCTAGAAAATCAACATTGCAATAATTATTGGAAGAAACATGGTATAGCAAATACTGCTTCTTCACTCGCTGTAAATTTCTCGAAATTTACCTCAAATTCGTATCTTGTAAGACTTTTAAAAGCATAGAAAGCACTATCAAATCATATGGATGGATTACGCATAATATCCGCATTTGTGGTCGGAACAGCGGACCGTAGCGAGACCGACGTTGCCCAGCAGCCAATCAACGAGCATTCATAATCGATGATGCTAAGATGCTTCAAAGTCCCCTCAAGGACGACTAAGGTTCACAACGACCACTCCTCGAACCTCATCTCTCCACTCTGCTCAATTGAGCACAACGATATCACAAAATGCTTTCGCGACATGCCCCGACGTCAAGGGCGGTCTCGACCCTCTCGAGACGCGTTATTCCATCTGCCGCCGCACGACTTTCTTCTCCGGTTCAACAACAATCTCGAGGACTCGCCTCAGTCCAAGACGCACCTCCAGTCAGACATTACGGTGGTTTGAAGGACCAAGACAGAATCTTCCAAAACCTCTACGGTCATCATGGTACCGACTTGAAGAGTGCGAAGAAGTATGGTGATTGGTATAAGACTAAGGAAATCTTAGCCAAGGGACACGACTGGGTATGCAGAACAACAGGGAATAGCCATTGGCTGGCTTGGGTCGATGCTGACAGTCGATAGATTATCTCTGAGATCAAGGCTTCGGGTCTTCGAGGTCGTGGTGGAGCTGGTTTCCCATCCGGCATGAAATGGGTACGTACTTCTAATTAGCGCCACCAGATGCAATTGCTAACGGAAACAGTCTTTCATGAACTTCAAGGACTGGGATAAGGATGACAAGCCAAGATACTTGGTTGTGAACGCCGATGAGGGTGAGCCAGGAACTTGCAAAGACAGAGAAATCATGCGAAAGGATCCCCACAAGCTTATCGAGGGATGTTTGGTTGCTGGAAGAGCTATGAACTGCACTGCTGCGTACATCTACATTCGTGGAGAATTCTACCACGAGGCTACCGTTCTTCAGCGGGCTATTCAGGAAGCATACAAAGATGGATTAATTGGCAAGAACGCCTGCGGATCCGGTTATGATTTCGATGTCTTCGTTCACCGTGGAATGGGTGCCTACGTTTGTGGAGAGGAGACCTCCCTCATTGAGTCCCTCGAGGGTAAGCCAGGAAAGCCTCGTCTGAAGCCACCGTTCCCAGCTGCTGTTGGTTTATTTGGATGCCCATCCACTGTCACCAATGTTGAAACCGTTGCCGTTGCCCCAACTATCTGCAGACGTGGAGCCAACTGGTTTGCTGGCTTCGGACGGGAGAGAAACCAGGGTACCAAGCTTTTCTGTATCTCCGGTCACGTCAACAACCCATGTACGGTTGAGGAGGAGATGAGTATTCCATTGAGAGAGCTCATTGACAAGCACTGCGGTGGTGTCCGTGGTGGTTGGGACAACCTCAAGGCTGTCATTCCAGGTGGATCTTCCACACCTATTCTTCCAAAGAATGTTTGTGATGACCAACTTATGGACTTTGATGCCTTGAAGGATAGCCAGTCTGGTCTCGGAACGGCTGCTGTGATTGTTATGGACAAGAGCACCGATGTTGTTCGTGCTATCTCTAGATTGTCGCACTTTTACAGACATGAGTCTTGTGGTCAATGCACACCATGTAGAGAGGGTAGCAAGTGGACTGAGCAGATCATGAAGAGATTTGAGAGGGGTCAGGCTAGGGAGCGTGAGATTGATATGTTGCAGGAGTTGACAAAGCAAGTTGAGGGTCACACTATCTGTGGTAAGTAAATATCCCAGTTAAGCCTCGTTTTTATACTAACTTCAATAGCTCTTGGCGAGGCTTTTGCATGGCCAATTCAAGGTCTGATTAGACATTTCAGACCAGAGCTTGAGGCTCGCATGCAGAAGTATGCACAAGAGAACGGCCAGCCACTGGCAGGAGGATGGGACCACAACGCCAGAGCACAGGGTAAGCTTGTGTCCCCTGGCATGTCTCCATGATTTAGATGGTAGAGCGGTGGGAAGACTTTTTCTTTGTGTAAATAATCCGTTTTGCATGGGCTTCTTTGATGGGGCGCAGAGCCGTTGGCTTGTGAGCGGTGTATTCCAATTTGAAATGCATTTGAAGACTTTTATTGAAGACACTCCATTCACCTACTCTTCGTGCTGATCTCGACTTGTTTTACGTCCTCTTTGCATTTTGCTCATGGATGAAAGATTACAGCTGCCATTATACTGACTGGGCGTCTGGAGAGGACTTTGAAAGGTTCTTGAATTCGCACTCAAAAAGTGCTAATGAACAAAAACCATTGTATAATATATATGCTTCTCGAAAAGCTTATGAATGGCATTTGATCCTTTGAAACTGTGATAATATTTTCTTAGTATTCACTCGAGAGTAGACAGGGCACCAGATTGGACATAGATAACAAAGTCAATTCTCATGGTACGTGAGAGCTCTCGGGCCCTGAGATTATACGGAGATATTTCTTTAATGGCCTAGTACTGTAAAATTCGGAAGCGAGACGAGAATGCATCTATCTGTAAATTGTAATCAAATCTACCTGCTAGATTTCAAGTTAACATTTCAAATTTGTATATATCACTTATTCTAGGGCAATGAACACGATCAATACCATTCTGCCAATCACACACTGGCTATTGTCGGCTCAGGTTTTGCAAAGGTCAGCAGTATTCATAGAGTCTCAAGAGTGGAGCGGCATCGGAGTCAGAGCGTTTGTGAGGCGGTAAGCAGTGGCAGAAATTATAAAAGCTATGTTCATGCGTCACACCCCACGGTGTCGTTCCATATTCTTCAACTCAACCAAACGATTCTTCATAACATACAAAATGTCTGGAACTACTCTTCACCTCAGAGCTGAGTGTAAGTCGATTTCAAATCATCAATTCAGCGTATCAATGGCTTATAATTACCATAGGCAAGCCACTTGAGCACAGATCCGCCCTCACCCCATCCACCACCAAGGCTCTCATCGATGCTGGCTACAAGGTGAAGGTCGAGAAGTGCAACCAGCGTATCTTTGACGACAGCGAGTTCGAGGCCGTAGGAGCTGAGATTGTTCCAAACGATTCATGGCGCCAGGCTCCAACTGACAACATCATCGTTGGACTTAAGGAGCTGCCAGAAGAGGACTGTACGTTTTGAGCGGCCATTGTGACTCACATATGCAAATCTAAAACTTCTGCTAGTCCCTCTTCAACATGTCCATGTCCAGTTCGCCCATTGCTACAAGAACCAGGGAGGATGGGAGTCTGTCCTTGGTCGTTTCCCACGCGGCGGAGGAACTCTCCTCGATCTCGAATTTCTCACTGACGACAAAGGCCGTCGTGTCGCAGCCTTCGGATACCACGCCGGCTTCGCTGGTGCAGCTCTTGCCCTCAAGAACTGGTCATGGCAGCTCAACCACCCAGCCTCCGAGCCACACCCAAGCGTTTCTCACTACGAGAACGAGAACCTTTTGATTGCCGATGTTAAGGAGCGCATTGCTGAGGGAACCGCTAAGACCGGCAAGGCTCCACGCGTCCTTGTCATTGGTGCTTTGGGACGTTGCGGTAGCGGTGCTGTAGATCTCTGCTTGCGCGCTGGTGTTCCAACTGAGAACGTTCTCAAGTGGGATATGGCTGAGACTGCTAAGGGTGGGCCATTCCCTGAGATTGTCGAGAGCGACATCTTCGTCAACTGCATCTACCTCTCCTCCAAGATTCCAAACTTTGTCGACATGAAGAGCTTAGCCACCAAGGACCGTAAGCTCAGCGTTATCTGCGACGTCTCTGCCGACACCACCAACCCAAACAACCCTATCCCAGTTTACACTGTTGCTACCACATTCGATAAGCCAACTGTTCCAGTAGATGTTGAGGGTGAGCCACCACTTAGTGTCATTTCTATCGATCACTTGCCATCCCTTCTTCCAAGAGAGGCAAGTGAAGCTTTCAGCAACGACCTTCTGCCAAGCTTGTTGCAATTGAAGGACTGGAAGACTGCTCCAGTATGGAAGAGAGCCGAGGATTTGATGAATGAGAAGATCGCTACTTTACCAAGCATCCCAAAGAAGGAAGTTTAGAGGATTAACATGTGCATATAGAGAAGGGACGAACTTTAGGTTCCAGGGGCTTTTCTGAGATATCCACACCTTGTTGTTCTATTTTTTGTTATTACACGTTATATTTAATCTGACTCAAATCAGAGAAAACTCTTAAATACAAAATCCTGCCCACGCATTTTCGCCACACCAAATGCTGCAATGCAAAACCCAATTTGTTAAAAAGACTATCGCCATCTCTTATTTCACCATAAATTATTCAACATCTCATAAATCGTAACCATCTCAAGAATTTCTTGGTTGTGGGGGAACCTCCATGACTGGCTGCTCATTTTCTGCAGGCAAACGGCCATACTTGTTCTCCGGATTCGCCTTCTCGACATCTGGCCCGAAGAGGTCGTCCTTTGCCTTCACTGCATTCCATTCCTTGTTGTCAATGTTCTCTTCAGCAAGCTTTAGCCATGTATCCCATTTCGGGCTGCTGGGAGCTGCACCGCTCCGTCTCACCCACTGAGTCTGTCCAGTATGTAAGATAGCAAACCACAGTGCTGCGGTATAATTGCCACAGAAAACGGGTTGTTCAGGCTTCACATCATACCGCGAGAGATCCCAATACCATGTTTTCGGCATCAAGGCTGCCATCCAGTATGCCCCGTTCAATACGATGTAAGAGACGCCAACCGCCAATTGCATCGTCGAATTGCAATTGCCCAGCATCACCACCGATACCATGAGCAAAAAGGTACCAAACCCTACGAGTGCCCGGAAGGTCCTCCCGTTGACCCTGTAGTTGCACTCTTCTGTGCCAATATATAGTTCTCGCGCCACCTCCTCCGAGCACTTTACGATTATAAACGCTCCTTCACGAGTCCGTATCACAACGTCTCCGTCTGGAACATGCGCTGTTGCAGTTCGCATAGTGACTTTTGACTGCCACTTTGATGCCAGCCCGATGACCGATGATGCCACAGATATTGTAAATATTGCTATACATGCGACTCCGTCCTGAATAGCCACTGACCAGCCAAATAGCCCCCAAGTGAGAAAAAACGAGAATACAGTCAATACGTTCAGTGGTGAAAGACGTTTAGTAGGAATATCGGCTCGGAGTCTTCTTACTCGACGCAAGGCTTTCTTCGCCTTCGAAACATCCTCCGGTACTTTCTCTTGCGAAGTGTTCTCATAGGTTTGTGCAATGGGCAAATCCTCGTAATTTCTTTCGTCATCGGCATGCCTGATTCTGTAGACACGACATTCATGCTTCTTTACACTCTCGACCTCGTGGATGAGATTGGCAAAGTAGTTCACGGTATCAACGTCATTTCCACTTTTGACTCCCACAACTTTCGCTGGGAACTCGGGCATGCGTGTTGGTCGACTCGATTTCAGTAAGGCTTGGGGCGCTGGGATGATCCGTGGCAAGTAACAGAGTCGTGTTGCCGTCAAGGGCTGCACATGCTCGGCCATGGAAGCCTCTCCAATAACAGCCAAAAGAGACACGATATCCAGGCGCCAGCCATCGGATCTTTCATAGGTGGTGGGAAGCCAGTCGCTCAGCGTCATTTCGGTGATGCCGGGTTAGATCTAGTGGTTCTGAGAAGCAGGCTGTCGAGCTAACATCAACGAGATTTTCTGAGTATGTTGAGATGAGAAAGACGAGAAAGCCTTTCTAAAGAATAATCATCAACAAAGAGGCATGGCTCTGAGGGTCTTCATCTAAGCCGACAGAGACATGGTCCAAAGAAACAATAACATAAACGCAACACTTTGACATGAGAAGTGACACAACCCCACAAAGGCCCGGTGTGGAAAGGACCCGTACGGAAAACAAACTTTAGGGAATTCATTCTGGGGCTAGGGATGTCTTGGCATGGGCAATCCAGGCGTTCAGCCGCGCTGGCTGGCAACGATCTTCTGCTCTCGACCCTCTTATACAGGCACCCAGCTGCAGTGTTCAGGGGATCGAGCGAACGGAGCAATAACCGTGTATCGGAAAAGGCGGTGGGGGTGCGCGGCGTTTGCTCAAAGCAAGCATTGCCGACACAAAATCTATTTGTACGTAGGAAGCTGAAAACATGGATTTGACCGTTCGAACGATTTGAAGCTGAAAACCTACTGTCTGCAGATGAATTGAATGGCAAAGTATGCATACATACATATTTATATATATATATCGTGTTGCTTCACACATTGTTTGTTGTTTTGTCTGCGCATTTATTGCCTGTTAGACTACTCGCTGGTCTTCGCTTTTGTGGAGCTTGTCAAAGCCAACGGTTCGGCACGAAGGATAGTGTCAGTCAGTGCATTACTACTGGACAAACTTGAAGCACATAGCGTGAGACTCAATGTGATGTGGCATCGTAGGTAATTCAGACCCCATATCATCACAAGGTGTATTTTTCCTTTATGTTTAAATCGCAAGATATTTTTTTTAAATTGATAGCTATCTTGACCAAGGGGCAACCTCCAAAGAAGAGGCATAGCGACTTGTTGAAGGTCTTCCTTTCAGCCTCTATGCACCTACACTTGGGTTCTTCGGTGCTCGATTCGGGAATATCGAGTAACTTCCCCATCTCTTGGACGTATCCGACGAGCCACTTGAAAAGCATTGCGAGATCACAACAATTTAAGTTTAACGTTAATACTCGGCCATGTGCACTCACATAAAGTTTGTTATCTCCCTTCAGACTGAACGATAATCAAAATGTTATACTGGATAGTTTACCCATAAAAGCTGTAAAATGAGGTCTCCTGAGTTTCTGTGGCAAACTGTATCTGCTCCTATAATTATCATTCAACTTAATGACCGTTCACCGAGCGACAGCAGCCATAATTCTACCAAGACCAAAACAAACCAAAATCAATCTAGTAACTTACATGCAGTTTGAAAAAGGATAACAGGCATCAACTCAATCTTGGATCATGCGGTTAGGTCCAAAATAGGAATTATTATGGTCGCTTGTAGGGAACTCAAAGCTGAAGACCAGAAAGGGACAAGCCACCGACTGCATTAGTGGTGGGTTAACTCCGTCTCTCCTTTTGAGTCTTTGGCTCCTGTCTTACGGCGGGGTAAAGTTGAGATCGCAACGCTCTTGATCGCAGATTAGCCATGCCGGGCTTTCATGGAGTTAGTATGGTCTCTGATAGTTATAAGGAAATTTCCAACTCTAATTTCACTCTATGACAACCTTTGTATGTTACATATATGTATAAGTCAACTTCGCATGGCATGGGGCTGCGATGGACGGTTTATAGATGCTTTACTCCCATCCATCGGGGTCTTCCTCAAGGAAGTCTCCTAATTTCCAATCCTGTACAAAGTATGCTTGTTTTACAATTACGTCTCCAGACGAACAACACAATAAGAATGGAGACAGATAATTAAGAGCTATATACAGCTAGCCCCGGAGAGCCATACGACTATCCGAAAGTCGTTTAATTCCGGAGAGAAGGTTTAATGGTCGCCTAATCATTTGAAGCCATACAGTTATCGAGAACAATTCAGTTGTACGCAATATAATGATTGAGAGCTGCACAGATTCTCAGAGTTATACAATCAGCAGAGTAGAGCTCCTGTAAATCAATCCGTTTCTTCTTATTTTTATGCTTTCGAATCTGGTATTTTCACTTCTCATGTCGGAACTTCATATCGGATGTGGATGATTTGTTCGCCCATCATTATTAGCCAAGACGATGTCCTAAATAGGCTTCAGTATTCTCTAGGCAGACATGAAAGTCATATGACATAAGACGAGGCTAGTATAAATACATAACAGGCTTCGAGCTTTCTTGTTCGATACCAAGAATCGCTATTGATCTCAAATATCGTAACATTCCAAAAAAAAAAAGCTGCACAATGTCCTCCGAAGTCACTCAAAGCCATCACGAAGCTCTTTTCCAACCTCCGGAGAATATCGAACGCACCTCACGCTCAAAAACTATCAAGTCCTTCTATGTTAGCACAGTTGAACGCTTCTTAAGCCTCTTCTTCAGCATATTCGCCATTTTCAGCTTCCAATACCATGTCGGAGGCGGCCGACGATTTTCTCTTGCAATCAATCTACCTATAGTCGTCCTCTCCATCTCAATCCTGGAGAATGTCATTATCCTCCTTCATACCATGGCCAGGGTTCTAAAAGGCACTAGCACAGTTATTAATGCTAGTGGAATTGAGACAACCCCCGTTTTAATTCGCCGTACGATGGATGCCGTTATTGGCCTTGTAATCATTGCTGTGATGTTCCTTCCAATCCGCGAGCCTTGGTATGGTGGACTGTCTGGCTTCGCAACTGGGTAAGTCTTTCGATCACATTTCTGAGGAGCTACTGATCAGACTTAGGTTAATGCAAATTCAACTCGCTGGAGAGGCTTCTTCTGGGAAGTCTCAAGTGGTGGTATTCACAACTGAAGATCATGACCTCTTGCAAAGAGAGTACGAGTCATCTACATCCTACCATGACGAGAAGAATCTCGAGGAATCTCATTCCGAATCCCATTCTTGATTTTTGATTGTTATTGATGAGCATCGATCATGTTCACCCAGGTGGAGGATCTGCTGCTTTGTTTTATTGTAGCGTTGTTTCTTGGGAGGGGAGGTATGGAGCGGAACTATTAGTAGGCATCCATATAGACTACATTCTTCGACCATAATGGAAGCGAAGACAATATAGTTGGTTACATCAGTCCAAACATGTATCTGTGAAACAACTTGCGGCTTCAGGTCGGTCGTCCCATCGCGTGAGGTTCGTTCCAGCGATGGAGACAGTTCCGGAGGCAATAAGGGGAGCTGCGATGCCCGCAAAGGTTTGCAGAGCCGATATCCGATTGAGAATTGTGACATAGGTCTATTAAAGGTGGAACACAGACCTGCTCTATTAAGTGCAATGTAATATTATGGTGCGGTTATGAGGTCATCGATTTTGACCTGCTGCGGGCTGTTAATGGGCTTGGTTTGTGATGTATTTGAGCAAATGCCTCATAATAGGGGGAGATTTACCGCTGCTAGCTCAGACTGATGTGAAACTCTTGGTAACCACAGAAGAATATGGGGTTGCTTCATGTGTTTATGAGATTATTGATTAGAGTATTGAAATTTCGTAATTGTGAATCTGGTAGTCAAAGACTTGCGTACGATGACAGGAAAGTTATGGAAGTCAATGAAGATATATTTGAGAACTACAAAATGCAAATTTGAGAATCGTACGAACTATGAAGTAACTAGCAGTAATCAGTGTAACAGCTGAAATGAAGAACCTTCCTAGACCTACCTTCACATGCATCTTTACATAGCTGTATCTTCAAAGATCAAGATAGAAACGATTGATAATACCCTCCTAAACACAACTTACTCAATACGTTGGTGTCGATACTCCCAAAATATCTTATTCTTAGTTGTCATTGGAATTGAATTGATAAACACTCTTGATCAAAAACATCTGATATATTGCGAAGCTTGAGAGCTTGATCTTGAAGCCCCCCTAAGAATCTGTGTCGTCAATTGGTACGAAAGTGATCTCATAGCTCTATGATTTCCAATTCGTCTCTGATGAGCTCTGAACAGCTTAAAACATCTTGTTCTTCTTCACTTTGCGATTATCACTCTATAGAGCAGGTTTGTATTCTCAGTAATTTCAACAGTCCCGATGTTCAAGGTACTGTTGAGAAAACTTGTGATGAGGATTAGTCTATGCTTGCCACTGCTACTTATGAATTTCTCGTTTCAAGTTCCGCTCGATATCTTTTCGTTCGCAAGGTTAGGTATTAAGACACACCTGGCCATGTCATGATGTATCGATACCAATCCCGATTACATCAGTAAAATAAAAGAAGGCAAGTACGTCTCTATAGTAGTTGACTGAACATATAGAACATAAGGGAGGACCAGAAGACATTGAGATTTGAGAAAACAGAGGTGGACGATTGTTGTTGCAAAAGGATTTAGATAGAGGCAAGCAGATAGGAAATTGAAGCTTCACGACACTTGAAAAGGATACAAATTGCCACATTAGGCTCAGTAGTATCCACCTTGTAATCATGTTCATGACATCTAATTCTTGAATATCATTCAAGGTGAATGTGTATAGTCCCAGGATAACTTGACTTTAAATTTTGAGGAGCCACTACTGTGTAATGATATTCAAACCACACGGATAGGATAGTGCCATCATTCATATGAATGGCCCAGTCAACGGCTCTGGAAATTCGTTGATAATACAAATGAGCTCCAGAGGGTGGGCATATCCTCCGAAACATCTTTCATTGGCGAACGCAGTCCTATGGTTGCCAGCATTCTGGAGCTGGCCAGGAGTATAGGACGGAGCTGAATTGAGAGCCATGGTCTCTGCTCATCATATGAGATCCATTGGCCACTATCTCATATGACGATCTTGGATGTTGCTCTCGTGTGTTGAACTCTTTGAGGTTTAGGCGATGCTCTTATAAAACGCTTCAAAGATATCATTCAGTGTAGGGCTACCGGCATCCGCCTTTTTCCTAATCAGTACTCTCGAGACTACATACTACCGTTAAATATTTCACATATACCGGCAAGAAAACACCTTGCTCTTTGCCTATTTTCGGTGTCTCTAGTTAAAATTCATGGTATTGAGCCTTAGCGGATCTACCTATGAACTATCAAACTGGCTTTCCGAAGCAGTTATACAAACATAGCGAACTATAACATTCTTCACCTCTCTCCTCAGACTTCCATAGGATATGATTTCGAGATTTAAGATCTTTTAGAGGACTATATCTTAAAACATAGCCAAACATTCCTGAGAATCTCTAATATGTCTAATATAACTGATCTCTATTCATCCTTCAGATTGTTAGCAGACTACTTTCATCTACAGCGATCTCGCCCAATGGGAAATGCTAGGATCGTCTGATTAACTCAGACCTCACGGTCATATTGATTCATCAAATACACAGCATGGCTTGATGCGGAGGGATATTTATAGAGTAGCCAGGGAGCGTGTGGTCTTCATGGCAAAATATAATATCTGGGAGTGCAGTCTGGATGGTATTCTCGACTGAAAATTGGTACCGAGATGATAAACTTGTGACAATTGATAGTCTCGGATAAGATTGGAAGAGGAACAGAATTAGACACGATCTCCCTACCTACTGTGTACATAGAGATTGGATTGGGAATTCAGCATGGCATGATTTCAATACCTCCATATCATGTGGTTTACTGTGCAATGTTTGGTAGCGTGCCCCACTGCCAAATACCTCAATGCTGAAAACAGTACTTCGCCAGCCGCAAGGTACAAGGAGGGTCGTGGAATTTTCGAGGAGGCTTGCAGGATAATATCTGACAAACGCTCTAATGCTGCTCCTATTTGCGGGGTCACAACGATCATTGAGCTGGTACAGCTGCATGGCAAATACTTGGCAAAAGGTAGATTGAATGGCGAATTAAGCTTGGATAAGCTTGATTGATGCTTTTAGGAGCTTATGTTTGCCCTTCAAATCCATATATGTAGTTGTGGGTACGACTCCACAAAGAAAGAGTAAAACCCCGAAGGAGTTTTGCATGTGAAGAGATGCTAGCAAAGCACAGTATTCACTGTGGAATGTCGTAGTCTATAGAGAGAACAGAGGTTATGCCTCAGTATGAAGTAGAATAAGACTTTCTCCATCCTTCAAGCCCTATATTTCATACTCATACACAATGTAGACACGGTAACAAACGTCCCGAAAGTAATCACTTTCATTGCTTCCGCTCCAAGCTAGAGGATTCTTGAAGCAAGCCTCAAATTGATGATAGGACGTGTGGCCCTGAGAAGATCAATAAAAGATTCTGAGAATTCCTTCCGCCGCAACAGATGA
Organism: Allantophomopsis cytisporea; assembly: GCA_024752435.1. Classification (NCBI taxonomy): domain Eukaryota; kingdom Fungi; phylum Ascomycota; class Leotiomycetes; order Phacidiales; family Phacidiaceae; genus Allantophomopsis; species Allantophomopsis cytisporea. Next base: position 1,050,398 of record CP103036.1, read on the forward strand.
CATGAGAGGCCGAAAGCGTATTCTTAAAGCATACCAGCCACAAAGCAGAAGGTCTTCGAGAAAATTGCACCGAGGAATGTTGTAAAGTGTATATGGTGCTCCTCGAGAAGGACGAGAAAGAGAGGAACAAACCTACACACTCATGATATTTATCAACTACATGTGGGGCCTTGGTTAGGAGAATTTGGTATCCTGACCCTTCTTACTCAGTGCAGAAAAGGACCAGTCTAGAAGGCCGAGAATTTTCCTCAGGATTGACTGTTTCAACTCAGCCTTCTTTCTGGAGCTCGTGTGGAGCGATATGAGATCAGTGATTCACTGTGTGTTGAGAAAATTGCATTGATTATCAGATGATCTTTGTCGATGCTGTCGATCTTGACTTATGAATGGAGTCGTCAGTGCGAAAGTGAATCTCTTATGTTAGGTAAATGTGTACCGAAAATGATGTCCTGAGTTGGTTTGAATTGAGTTTTCGTTAGGAAACACAAAGGGCTAGCAAAACGAACCATATCACCATATCGTATCACGTGCCATTGATCACATATTTTCAAGAGTCCATTTGACTTACGATTGACTCGTATCAATGTTCGAAGGATAACGATATGCTTATCGAGAATATACTGTAAGCTTAATCGCCATTGATCAATGCCATGTTCGTGAGACTGCTGCTGGTCTGGTAGGGTAGTATTTTTTGAATACGAAGTAGCATCTGAAGAGAGATGCAGTATAGAGCGCAGTAGAGGGTAAGTTATGCCGAATTTGCTGTCACTGCAGAACATACATGCTGCCGTTAGAGCTGTAATTGGTAAATGTTGCGAATTTCATCTGCCATGAAGAATGCTGCAAGAAAACGAAAAAATATTTGTCATGAAGAGCGCTGCATGAATACGAAAGATACTCTCCAAGACACTTGAGATCATGGGGTGAGGATCAATTCCATGATTGTGCCTCATCAATATGCAACGGTGAAGTGAGCTCTCTGCAGTATTCAAGAATTGATTTATATGTGATGATACTTTCCATGTATGTCAAGGGTGTGGAGAACTTACTCCGTTACTTGGATCACTACTACTACTAACGACGGGACCTTGAAGAGGTTCATTCTGGGCTTCTCAGAGCACACCTCGTACATCCTTTATGCAGCATTTATTTTGGGGACAAGAATCATACCTACACTACGTAAAGTAGATATCCCCTGCAAGACATTACTATCATTAACCTACAATGACAAACATCTGACAATGACATACTCCAGAAGAGAATGAGAACTGGCATCAAAGGACTGTGAGATGTCCTTTGGAACAAGGAGAGTCAGAACAGAGTGTCCATAAGTTAACATAGAGAAACTAAAGTCCTCCTTCTCATACAATCACTCTACTACTTCTTCCCTCTATCTCACGTGACTTTGAATGATATCTACTCCGGGTATTGTTTAACCGGTATTTGGTTACTTTACATCACGTGCTCTGTGCATTCTCATGTGCCAAGTCTGCCAAGTCGGCTGTACACAAGGTCTTGAAACTGAATCTTCCCTACCATGCCATGCATGCCTACCACAACAATGCTAGTTGTACTTCCCTATGTACTTGTAGGGTAAGCATAGTGCATTAGGTGTATTGTATTTACATTCCATCATCTAAGATTCCATTCACACATGTCGCCAAGGAAGCATAAGTGACGGGTGTGCCCGGTAGACAGTCATCGTCGATAGACTTGCAGACGCTTCTCAGGAACGCATCTCAAGTGGCTGTTTTTCTCTTCTCGTTGTTGGCAGGCGTGGCAGGGCTCATCGTCTTATCCGCAGCGGGTCGGGAAGACTTGGCATAAAGTCAGATAGGCATCCTCGTGTGGGTGGTGGGGAGGTAGCCTACCATTAATACATAATGTATGTACTGCGTGCTGTGAATATCTGAGTAGTGCAATCTCTGTGCTCCTGCCAAGATGTGAATGCACGAGGTACACGCGTGGTAGTAGATACGACCGATATGGGCCCCGTACAAATCAGATATCTCTCAAATATCTACATCACTGTACATATTCTGCCATGGCAATTGCGTACAACACCAGTGATATCGTGTGTGATAGACATTCGGGGAAGGGAATAGGAGTGCACTGGTCTCAGTACGAGGCTTCAAATAAGCATCACAAAACTGCTGTCATGTTGTCAGGGGCGTTTGTTGAGTAGATTGATCAGCGCGCGCGAAAGGGAGCTACTCGGAGTAGATGGATGGATGACAAGAGAAAATTCAATATGTGTACGGAGCGGTGTTTTGACTTTACACGATAAACCACGAAACCTTCAAGTATGTATCTCTCTTGGCCCGGTGAAATAGATACGTGGTAAAAGCACGTAATGAAATGAAATCGTGATCATAAATACGACATAAGGATTTCAACCGTCGCACATCTCTCCAGATACCTTGTACCGTCTTCCTAAACAGTAAGGTAGCTAGATTTACGAGGAAACTCAAGTACTTGGGTATTCAGGTCATCATCTATACGATAATTTGCACGCTCATCCTCCTCCATTCAATTCACCTCAATTCAACTCAAGACTTCACAATATGTTTAAACCCCATCTGCATATCTACATGCGTCCCTTGACTTTCTTTTTTTTTTTTCTTTCCTTGTTGGAGGTGATAGACAGTCCGAGTTGTAGTCTAAGGGATCGATCATATTGGATGTCCATTCGCTACCTTGTTATTTTGATTCTTCTTCTCATATACTACACTTTTCGCTCAATCAAACACAGACCAACTTTCCCTTATTACTTCCAGAACTAAGAGATTGATCTACAGTCATGACATGTATTTCTCGATACTCTTCAGCTCCGGCCCAGTTATTTAGTAGCACATAGGTAGACATAGGGCAGGAATGCGCACATTTGACTGCAGCTCAGTGGAGTCCTCTTAAAACACAAATGCAATTCCCCCGAACATGCCTCCCACGCTCATCCCTCGCAACATCCATGGAAACGTATCTACTCCAAGTGATTGCACCCATGAGATGATAACCGTTGATAGTTGGTTGATCGGCATCTGTCAGACACGATAATTATCGCAGAGAGTCAAGTATGCTTTGTTTGTATCGTAAAAAAGCCCCCCCAACCATTCAGACCCTTACCCTTTCGCCGCAAGTGCTCCCCTTTGAGCAAAGAATTCGGATCGACACTCTCATTGACCTTCTGGGCCTTACTCGGCACACCAAATTCATACCACCACCACGCAAGCTCCGTCGCTCACCTCTCTCAATTCGCCCTACCACATTCACTCCATGCCGTACTCTTTGCATGCGGGCCACAGCCATTATTCATCGTTGTCCATTATTATCTTCCGGTGAACTGTATCCAAGCATCTACGTAGTTTCCTTAGCATACATATACCCATGAGCTCGGTATTCATGTTTCTGCTCTAAGTGCCGCTTCCCTGTCTCAACTTGCAGTTGCTGCGTTTCTCAAACCTGGGCCCTCTTTTTCATTCTCGTTCCTCCTTCTCCATCTCCATCCTCAACTACAGTCGCTCCCTCACCACCTTCTCCTTGGTCTTCGGTCATATTATCTGTTCTGTGTGTTTACAACTGGGGAAACAAATTCTAAAACTACTACATCTCATGCGGAGACGAGCATAGGAGTGGATCATAAATTTCATCATACACGTCTCTCGTTATGTATGTCAAGGGACGCACCACATGAACATGTCAATCATGTCTGTCGAGTAGTAGCCTCTTCAACCTCTCATATCAAACCACGGATTCCGTCGTTAAACATAAAGTCGCAAAGTACTTTACTTCTCACACACGCACGCGCCCTGCTGTGAAGGATACACTGCATCTAATCAAAACAATCTGTCTCTGCTTCATCATGCCGGAATCTGCATCATCGATTCCGGAATCGATGCCAACGAACATCGAGAAGACATCCCAGCGCGACTCGAGTCTGGATACTGGAAACGAAAATGTCGTGCCTGCTCCTCGGAAGACCATACTGGGGTTGACGGTCCGGAACTTCTGGATTGCTGTCGCCGCAGCTGCAGTCATCGGCGTAATTGCTCTCGGTGCAGGTCTCGGTGCAGGTCTAGCAAAGCATCATTCATCGTAAGGAACCATTTCTTCTATCTAACTGCTGCACTGCATGGGTCCCACTCAACGTATAACTGCAACATCTTGCAGGAACGATGGTGTCTTGTATCTATTCTTGTGTTAAACACGGGATGGATGGCATCTTCGATCTGGAATTGCTATTCATGTCGCGATTTAAAATGTTGTATATTTGCTTCTTGGGCATGATGAGCATCATTTTCCCTAAGAATTTCAAATATACGAAGTTCTTGCACAATGCGTACCTCTCTTGATTGCCTCAAAGGACCTCTTCTCATAGCTGCGTATCTAACGAGCCATATCAGCACATCTTCAGCAAGACCCACATCAACAACTGGCACCAGTTCGCCCAGTGCAACCAGTTCGAGCGCCCCAACTGCTTCTACAACAACCGTTGTGGGAAGCACAGGATGTGGAAAGTCGTTACCATCAGCACAATCCCCTGCAGGCGGGGACAGTCACCAAGTGACCTACGATAGTGATGGAACTACTCGACATTACAGAATCCATATTCCATCCAACTACAATGAAAGCAACCCAACTCCCCTTATTTTCTCCTTCCACGCCCGTGGCAAGACCTCCTCCTACCAGGAAGGAATCAGCAGTTTCTCAAATGAGACGCTAAATCCTGATGCTATTGTCGTCTACCCTCAGGCCTTGAAGGTATGCCCACATAGCTTATATCAATTTCTTCAACACTACTAACACACTCAGGATGAATGGCAAGGTGACCCCGATGTCACAGAGACCTCGGATTTGACCTTTGTGCATAACCTGATGAATCATGTAAAATACCGCTACTGCATCAACGAGAACACCGTCTACGCAAATGGTATGTCCAATGGCGGCGGTCTCACTTCTCTCCTCGCCTGCGATGCAACGCTGTCCTCGTACTTCGCCGCTGTAGCACCAGTGTCAGGCGCATTTTACTACAGTAACAAGACAACAGAGAAGGAGTGTAAGCCGTACACGCTGTCCTTCAACTGCACGCCATCACGTGTCATGCCTATACTTGAAATGCACGGCATGGCGGATGATACCATCAGCTACACCGGCGGCTGGCACCGCGACGGTTGTCTACCTGATATCCCTCACTATATCAGCGCTTGGGGTGAGCGTAATGGCGTCGGTACTTCGAACTACTCGGCGAATATTGAGGACGATGCGGTTGAGAGATATGAATTCGGGGATGACTCCAATCTCGGCATCGTTACTCACTACGCCTTTAAGGATTTGGGCCATGTTTGGCCCACTAAGGATAATTCGGCCAATATTGATGGCACGAAAACAATCATGGAGTTCTTTAACCGCTGGTCACTTTAGAGCGGAGGAGCGCTTTTGGCGGGATTATTTTATTATTGCGTTGATTTTCCATTCCTATTTGGAGCGCTGAGTTGTGAGTATTAGAATAGGAGTTCCGGGTGCTAGGTTTCCATGTCTCTCTTTCCCCCTTTGCATCAAGAGATCTGGGGAAAGGGTATATATACACTTCAGATGATTTATGATATTAGACATAGAGAATAGATTTACATGTATATCTATTTTTAATTACTGTACTCTTGTTCGCTTATGCCGTTCAGCATGGGTTACCATAAGCTTCATTGGTTGGAATATCTACACATATATCTCATGAACACTCAAGTGTCTGGTTAGTAAGGTGACTGAAATGTTGATTTGGATTAGAATTATGAGGTGGATCTAGTGGGGAGCGCTTTATTGTGTATATAAGTACGAATATTCACGATCATATTATTTTTGGGAGGAGTCATCAAATACACCATATTGTCGATATCTATGCTCTGGAATCCGCATTCAACGATGACTCAATCACCATGAACTGTCCATTAAAACACTCAAAAGAACTCTCTTACAATTGAAATCATGTTTACTATCCCTCTAGAGACAGATTCAGTGACTACTCGATATCTCCGAAGCTCGACTAGCACAGTCACTTGTTGTCAGTCATATTACAAAATATGAGTTGGCCGTCACATGATTACAAGTCTTCGTGGCTCAGTTGGTTAGAGCGTTGGTCTCATATTCCTATATGATTGTTCTGTCAACAGAACGGGCCATCCAAAGGTCGAGAGTTCGAGTCTCTCCGAGGACATCAATTTTGCTCATCGAAATTTTGCATCTCTACTTGCTCGATCGGAGTCCCTCTATTGAAGTACCAACTTTCCATTGTCACGATACATGCAATTGGTCTCTTGCCGGCCATACAGATTATTTTGCAGCGCGCGATAATGGTAAAGAAGCCTCCAAGCGAGTCTTCCGATAGTTTTGTGATTTTTGCGTCCGATGGCGCGGGCGGGAAGCCATTGGCATATTCCGTACACTGACCAAGCGCAAGTGACGGAGTGACAGGACAATGACAGGTACCAAACACCCCACCACCCTGGTCTGAGGCTTGAAGTCCATCCAGCTTCCCCTCACAACGACGTTTTTGCACAGCAAATGGAAGGCAGAAGGATGCGCCGCTCAGCGCGAAATGCGTGCACTGTTGCGTGCGGCTGCAGAATCGGCGTTCGTACGGGGCCCTGGCGCTCGCTTGGTCGAAGGCTCGCAGTGCAGAAACCTTGGAAGGGGAATTGATTGGAGATGATTGCGTAGATTGGTGGAGAGGGGAAGACGCATCACTGACCAAGGCGGACAAAGCAGGATTTTGATAAGATGTGAGTCCAGTGCAAGCTTTCTGGACTGTAGGAAAGCAAGGCGATACTAGGCAGGAAACAATGGGCCGCAATTGATGGAGAACGATCGATTGATCGATTGATTGATGCGCGCGGTCAAGTCTTCGTTTCTTGGAAAGTGTCCCCAGAACTCCATTGTCCACGAACGAACGTCATCGGGGAAAATGCTGTGGCTGGATATAAAGGATACATGGGCACACGACTGTTCCCTTCTCTATAGCCTTTCTCTCATTCTCGATATTGTAACGACAAAAAGTAAAATCAGCTGCTTATAGATTTATATATATCGTTTTATATACTGGGATATACGAAACCATGGTTACCGTCACCGAAACCAGCCTCATTGTTATCAGCACCCTCGTTGCTCTCGCTGCTGGGCTGTTCGCCGCCTACCAGGCTGGCTATCTGGACCCAGTAGTGGAGTGGCTGGGCGTGTATTTCTTCAAGGCCAAGGCGAAGGCTGAGAAGAAGAAGCTACAGGCACAGGGACTCAAGGTTGGAGAGGACTTCGCTGAAGGTATATATCTATCACTTGCCTTTTTGAATATAATAAATGTGCGTTTGGGAAGAGATAGTTAGCTAATTGGTACAGGCGAACTCCCTGGTAATCAGCAGGCCGATCAGGTCAAGAATGGCGTTGGAGCACTTGGTGGACAGGTTGGCGAGGGAGTCAGTGGTGGGCTTGGGAGTTTGAAGAAAGGATTGTAAGGAGTGAGGCCGTTGATGAGCGATGAGCCCGGATTCCGGAACGATGGCAATGCAAATGTAATGCAATGCGATGCGACGCAGTTGGATTCGAAATATGCATGGAAGGAGTTGGCTTGACGTTTGAAAGGACAGGATATACTGCAATACCGCATATACTGTGATGATCACGAACTGAAATGATAACTATTATAACGTTCTCTTATACGTTTCTGCATTCACATGTATCATTGAGTTTTCAGCGTCTAAAATGAAGTGAGATGAGAGACATGCTAGTATTGAAACTTTTTTCAGCCGCTGAAATTGGCTGTCACTTTAGCTTTTCTGATTATGTTCTCTTCAAGTCCATCAAGAGTGTTCATCTCTTGCCTCATCTCCTCTCCTACGCCAGTCATGTGTGCTCGCTCATTTCATTTCTGTGCACAATTTCCAACCTCTGCTTCATGTGAAGGTGTAAAGTTACTGCAATGACGAATGATGATGACGGTGTGTCTGTGCACGATGAGTTAAAGCTGGATGATTTACAAGGGCCGATGAGAGGGGCCTCTCCACTTCCATCTGATCTCATCTTTTCAGATTCGTTTTCATCATGCTATATTTACATTTACCCACAACCTCACGACTTCACTTTATCAAAAGTACTTGAACAAAATAGATGCAACATCAAGAAAGTCCTTAAGAGCGTGTATTGAAACGTACTGCAACAACACCCCCACAAATCCTCAAGACCGCAAGCTAGCTATGACTAAGGAAGGTAGGTGTGCTGTACAGCCTTGTGGTCTATTGTGGGGGGCTTAATGACTTTAGCTAAAGACCCTGACATCCTTTGGAATGCCAATGCTAATGTCCTTTCAAAGCGCGGTCTCTAAGAAACGAATGGGAAGAAGCAAAGAAGATTGTGCATGTCTGACAACTCATAGCTCATGACACTTGAAAGAAGCAAGTAGCAGAGAAAAGACAGAAAAGAAGCCATTGATATAGTGTCTTGATGAAATGTGAGGTCAAAATTGATTGATGCCCAAATATAACCTTTCCTTTGTTTTGTTTTGTTTTGTTTTGCAAACAGCCTAGATGCTCAGTTAGCGATGCATGTAACAGGAGCCGAATACCCCTGCCATTGAAAATATTCAGATTAATGATATCGAATTTTCGATCAAGTTTTCTTCATTCGTTCTTCCCTTTTGATGAGTAATGAAGGATATCTTCAACTACTATCTGTGCTGGGCACAGTTGAGCATTCATCAAAACCCTTGAACATTTAATATATAGGCCTGTCTTGCGCCCAAAATAACCCTCAAATATGACATAATTTCGCGATCGGACGTCAATGCAACCCTAGGAAGATTTGAATGCTGCACGGGAAATAAGTGAGGCAGGCGGGCATGGATGGGAGACACCACCACCACCACCACGACAGCCACCATAACTGTCGATTTTTCATGGCTGATGGCTTTTCAACGTCGACGATTGTGAATGGGCAGGTTGGATGGATGGATACCCTGCTGCATGTCTTGCGTCTCATCCTTCCTAGTAGCTGGCTGTTCTGGCTCTCATGTCATGCATAGTGTTGAGTATCTGGTGAGAGCGGCTTCTGTGCTTTTATCATCCGAGTCTGAGTCTTGTCGTTTGGCTAAGGCATTGTTTATGATGTGAGATGGGTTATGATTGTTCAGCATCTTTGCTGCGTAAGGTGTAAGTATGATGTATGATATAACCCGGTCTTTTCCTAGAGTCATTCGGTCTGAAGTTTTTGTGGGAAGAGACGGCTGACGGATAGGATGGAGGATGATGGAAGTTGACTTGTCATCACTACGGATAGTCGGTACCAAAGTAAGTATGTATGCGCGTACTCGGAATCGTACATCATCGAGTATGGAATAGTGCAGTAAGACAGTGATTCGGGAGGACAAAATGCGATCGGATATATACTTTGTGCTTTGTCTGTACGAGGTACTTTGTGTTCACCATGTTGTGATACACAAGGTAGAGAGAGAGAGAGAGATAGAGAAGGTGGTGTCATGGTGCTGTGCCATTTTGCGTGGTACGACGAGAATAAACACATACTTACATTTGATCTCTTGCCGGCTCCCTTGGTGAATTGATGCACGAGTATCACCGTACAATAAGATTTTGTTCATACAATAAGTAGCAAACAAACAAACAATCAACAATCAACAACGGAGAACAAGTAATTCAATAGCCTTGATGCATCGTGAAATATGAAATAGGAAATATGAATACAAACCCGTTGATTTGTTTTTGTCGGACTATTTCACAAAGTGTGCAAGTCTATCCGACTACGCCACGGCAATAGACTGTAACTTCATCCAGTCCAGTCCGCGATGCGCACATGGTCTAGCCTGGATGCATCTGGATAGTGGCAGCATTTCTGAAAGATCATTGATCATTGGCCATTGGCCATGTAGAAGTGAACAAACTTACGTACCTTATGATAGCATAGGAGGTGAAGGAGGAGGAGGAGGAGGTGGAGGTGGAGGTGGATGTAATAATGGTGGTGATAGTCTTCCCGAGCCTTCCTTATTACTTAGCTACCTACTTACTTACTGACCTTGCCTACTCTACTCCCAACCACTCCTACTACCACCTTACTAAATGCTGTACCAGCCAGCCAAGGTCAAGTCCAATTCAGCTCCAAACTTCCCAAACCCACCACCATCCATCCCCGAAATCCTCCTCCTCTACTTAGATCTACCTAGAGTACGGAATAGGAAGAGTATCTATCGTCTTTTGTCCCTTCCTACCACTTTCTCCTCCTTTTTGATCCTACTCATCCTCGCCATCCTCTTCAATCCTCTTCTTCTGTTCTCTACTTACATTCACCCTCACGCCCCACGCCTTACGCCTTACGCTTCACGCTTCACGCCTCACCAAACAACTAATCCCCTCTTTCCTTTTTGTCTTATATTCTCCGATCAATCTTCCTTTGCTGTACTCATCTTTACACTCATCGCCGAAGGGAGGGGAAACAAAAAGGAAGACAGCCGGACAATGCGGGTCATCCCATAGGTCTTTAATTGACGTCGTTACCATTTCTCATCCGGCGCATCCTAATCCAAAAAAACTTCTACAATTACCGCCACAACCACCATCAAAACCCTGCGGGCTCAAGGGTGTTGGTTTTTGATCAGCGACTGACACAAAACTATCAACGCCCCGCATATCTCGAAGACAATCTCGAAGATAATCTCGATCGTTTCACGAATACACCAAGAACCAATTGCGAAACAAAATTCTATTTTCGATATGCAGCGAGTCACCTCTATGCTGCCCTCCTGGGGCCAAACAAAGACTACAAGTAAAAAGGGTTTCGACAAAGCCTGGGGATGGGCAGATAAACTCGGAGCCCCCGTCAATAGACTTAGCAATAAGATCGGATCTGAAGCCTTTTGGCCGACCACTTTAGATAAAGAAAGCGACAAAGCCGCGCGAATTTTGCGCTCTTTCTGTAAAGATGGCTTCTACGAGGAGGAAGAATATCAGGTTAATTATGGAAAAGACGATGGAGCGGGCCCGAAACAGAAACAAAAAGTGCTGAAGAAGATTCCACAGAAGGTAATTGAGAATTGTGTGGGTCTGGCCATTTTTACCACCATGAGAACCGGGTTATGGGTGTCGGGTGCTGGTGGAAGCGGGGTCTTGGTAGCTAGGAAGGAAGACGGATCGTGGAGCCCTCCCAGTGGAATTTTGCTTCATACTGCCGGACTGGGGTTCTTGGTGGGTGTTGACATCTACGATTGTGTTGTGGTCATCAATAATCGCAAAGCATTGGAAAGTTTCACACATGTGCGCGCGACCTTGGGCGGCGAGATTAGTGCTGTTGCAGGGCCAGTGGGAGTCGGAGGTGTTTTAGAGAATGATGGGAAGTGGAAGCAAGCAAACCGGCCAGTATTTACATATTTGAAGAGCAGGGGATTTTATGCTGGTGTGCAGGTAGATGGTACCGTCATCATTGAGCGCACAGATGAGAATGAACGATTTTATGGTGAACGAATATCAGCACAAGACATTCTGGCTGGGAAAGTACGGCATCCTCCAGGAGAAATAAAAATGTTAATGGAAACCATCAAGGCCGCCGAGGGCCGGAACGACGTGGATCAGGAGATGATGGAGGAGCTGGAAGATCAACCTGCACCTGGAGATGTGGAAGTAGACGCCCCTTCCATACCCACATTTGGAGTACCCGAACCCGACGATCCTGACCCTTTCGGCGTGCACGCCCTCGAGGACGCAGGCTTCGAAATTCGAGAAGCAGGTACGAGAGACAGACCCGACAGTACAGTCTTCGAATATAAACCAAGTCCCACATCTCCCATATTCAACCAGTGGCATAACCGTCGCAGCGTCGATACATTTGCAAGCAAAAGCAATCGCGGCTCCTATATGAGCAACAAAACTCGCACCAGCACCGATCGTGGAACACAAACAGGCGAGATGGGAACCCAGACAGAGAGCACACCGGGAACATCACCCAGCCTGGCAGACGAGAACAAGCGGATAGTTGAAGAACCTAAAGAGATAGATTACACCAAGATCGACCTAGGTCCCTACCAGTCCCTCAACGCCTCCGCCCGCGTGAGTGCGGAACGCATCCCAGAAACCGAAGCAGAGGGTCTTGGTGTCCGTGGCATCGAAGAGGAGATGAAGAACCTGGAAACTGAGAAAGGTCGCACTTCGACCGAGGACTTTGACGACGTCGACGAGGATGAAGATATGGATGAGGAAGTCGTCGTCTACGAAGCCGGCTCCGCTCAGGCCACTCCTGCTGTCGTAGCTGCCCGTGGTGCCCTTGTCAACATCCCCCGTCGAAGCCCGCCGGCCCTCCCTCCCCGCAGTCCTGCCCGTGCTTCCAATGCAAGTGCTCGCCAGGAGAGCCCAGAAAGCGTGCGTAGTGCGAAGAGAGTCGAGTCTGGTGGCTTTGAGGATGTTAGCCTCTCAGCTATTCCCAGCCATGGTGATGGCATCGAGATGGTCGATGAGGAGAAGGAAAAATTCCACAGCGTGCCAACTACGCCTGAAGCACGCACAGATCCTATCACTGCTTGATTTGAGCTAGGTCATCTTTTGAGGCAGTTTTCGTCTTTTTTTTGTTTGTATTTTTGGTCTGCTTTATTTTGAGCGAGGAATTTGCATGCTTGATTGCGCTGCGTTGCAATGCAGGTTGGGATGGAGATGGACGGATCCTGGGAATAGGCATTCTGGTAGGCTGGGTGTCCTTTGGGAGGATTAAGTCGACAGAACTGGCTTGATGGCGTTTACTGAGTTGGTGTCGTGGTTGTGTTGTATTGCGTGTATTATATTTTTGGGTCGGATTGGGCATCCCCATGGGTTTAGGACCGGGATTGAAGGGAACTGAGGATATTGAGGGATGGAATGAATTGGTGATTTGGAAGGGGCTGGTCAAGTGCGCATATTTAACATGGCCCTTTATATCATTAGATAGTGTGATAATTGGGGCAATTTTGGCTGTAGATGTATACCATATCATATTAACATTTTGTTGTAAGAAAAATTGTATAATATGCTTAACGCGTTCATTGTGTCTGGTCTCTCAATATCTGCAGACTAAATGTCCATCGCTACGGTAGAGTGAGAAGCAGGCAAATTATACCAGCTTCTTTCCACGCCTGGCCGAGCTCTCCAATTCGAGTGGAAATCTTGAACAGGAGGATCATGCTGTCTGAGACTCAGCAGCCTCATCTTTATTGGCAATCGTACTGGTTGGTTCTCTTCTCTTGCGTCAAGAGAGACCTCTTCAAAAATTTGAGAAGTTTCAAGATATCTGCCTAAGTAAATCATAATCCCATGATGCGACATAGCACCGGGGGCTTTGCCGTGCTGATGTGAGAAGCTTGCTCACTTTTTCCGTGATGTGCGGTTCTTGATGCTCCTCTTTCACAACCCAAACTTCTTAGAAACCTTACAGCGCAATATTCCATGAAATCCATGCGATGTCCAGGGAAATCTGTGGCTGACGACTGTATCACTTGAAGTTCTGGTTTCATAAAATGTAGTTGATCTCTACAATCTACTCTTGTGTTACTGATGATGGTTAAGTTCTTTATATAGCCTCTCCTTGAATATGTCAAAGCCACAAATAGGAGCAATCTTCAGCTGATAATCTTTCCATTCTAGCTAAAATTTATAAATCTGTCTTATCTGAAACTGTATCAACTTTACAAGTCTTAACCCCTATTAATGCGCATACTCGTCTTCACCACTCAGCTCCGGTTCACTATCCCCATCCCCAGCCTCATGGTCCATTGAACTCAATCCATCGGTCTCACCTCCCAACAACGGTGCCCTCTCCCCAGGATGCCTACTGAAATGGCCAACGACAGAGATAGCCGCGACACTAAGACCATGAACCATCGTGCTGCCTAGCACAACAAAGCAAATTACCGGCCAAACAAGCTCAATGGCTTTATCCACCTCCTTATATGGTGGCTCCACCTTCGGCGGATGCGGCAATGGCAGACTGGTGCCGGTCTCGAGCTGCGCGCGTGCCTCCATGGCCAAGAAGAGTGCTCCCACGCCCATGGGTCCGAAATGCCCACAAAACAAGGCTTCGCGCCACGTCTTGATGTCTGGTATGAAGCGCTTGAGCGCCAGCACGATGGGGATGCGGCGTAAAGCCAGCACCAGTAACAGAAACAGCACGAAGCGGCCGGGCGTCAGTGTGGGCGTGATGTCCCGAGCCGTGAAGTGCGACCAGGGGATGATCGTGCCGAAATACACGAAGAGTGCGGAATTGAGAATCAAATCGATCACTTCTGGCAGCTTTGTCGCTTGCGTTTTGCCGCGGAACCAGCCGTCATTTGCGAACCCGCTGGGTTGGTTAGCTTTGATGGCAAGAGTGAAGGGGGAAGGGAGGGTATGAGCTTACACTCCAGCACCGAATGCAACCAGGAAGTCGTCAGAGCCAAGAACGCTGCCTACGCCGACGGAGAGAATGGCCATGAGGAGATAGAAGACGACGAAGGAGGAGCGGCTGATATACTCCCTCTTATCGGAGAAGCGGAGGAGGAGATTGGCCACTTTCCCAAGGAGAATGCCCACTGTGATGCCGAAGGTGCATTGCCACATAACCGTGACCAGGAACCATTCCTTGATGGCCTCGCCTGCTGTCGACTCCTTGAATATGGCAAGACCTACGTACAGGAATGGGAATGAGATACCGTCGTTACATGCGGACTCTGCGGACAGCATGTTCCGTAGTCGGGCTGGCACTCTGGCACTGAACTTGGACTTTGATAGCACACTAGCTGCCAGCACGGGATCCGTGGGCGTCAGACAAGCACCGATGATCATGGCGGTAGGAAGAGTAGTTGCGAATATGAAGTATGCGAATCCCGAACAGATAACCCATCTGCATCCAGTCAGTATAGATTCAAGACCACAGACTTTGCCAAACAGCAGTTAAGGGATAGTCCTCGAAAGTTTGCTACATACCCAACCATCATCACCGGACCTAGCATCATAGCCACACTCTTCCAATGCCGCGCGAAATAGAACTTTGGGAGCTCAATGCCCACCGCAAAGCATTGAATTCCCACAATCATCCGCGTGATCTCCTGCACTATCTCATCGTCCCACCCCCATTTCTCGGGTTCGAGAATCCGCAGCACATATGGACCTAGGATGATGCCTACGAGCACGGCCAACGGTGGCTCAGATAGATGTAGTACATTGCGGATGAATTGGGAGAAGAGTGCATAGGTGAGAAGGAAGGCGGCGAGGAGGAGATATGTTAAATGCGGAGGCGTGGGCTCTAGTTGCTCCCACATGATGGCGGCTTTGGTATCATAAGTGACTTGAACTAAAGGTGTTAATTGTCTGCTAAATTTTATGCTGACATTGTACCTCCTTTCAGATATGTTCCGTGGCTTATAGTAATGTGTCAATCCATGATTGAGATTGTTTTATGAAGGATTTTACAATGCTCATGTCATTTGAGTTATTTACTTGTTGTCGTAGTAGCTTGCTTTACTATGACTAAGCAACTTTGCAATGAAGTCATCATCGACCTAAGATAGTTACCAAGTTTGTTCAGCAGTCAAAAAGTTGAAATGCTCTATTTTCTGAGTGACTGTACAGCCATATAATACTAAGCATCGCAATGATAAAACGCGATATCCCCTGCTCACTAAATTTAATTTGCGGATGCAAGTTTAAAGAACTGGGTGTCAGCAACCCTGGCGAGGTTGATTTTCATAACGCAGCACCACAATATTACAGATCAGCTCAATAAAGATTGCTTACGGCATCAAATCTAAATCATTAATAACTTTAGTCCAATTGGATAGGACCAAATGTTAAATCATGGAAGAATTTTTCAAAACAAAAATGGTTTATTTTTGTACGACAAGTTTGCAGGAATTTGTGTGAGGCTCCAATTGCTATCCTTCAAGTCTACGGTTTTAGGTGTATTTAATAAATACTACCTGTAACGGTCGATAAGGAGTTACAATAGGATCAATTTCGAATCTTTGTAAGGGAAAGGGGGGAAAAATAGATAAATTGGTATCCACTATCATCGCATACGAAATCCCCATACGAAAAATACTTGAAGACAATATCTCCCCTTAATTCTTGAAAGTAACAGTCTTACTCCTCACCCACTCCTCAAGTCCCACAGCTCCAAACCTGCCAAATCCACTACTCTTCATACCACCGTGTGGTAAGGCCGACTCATCGTGAACCGTCATGTTATTAATGTGCACCGCACCACTTTCAATCTGTTTCGCGATCCTCAAGCCAGTGAGTAGGTCCCTCGTAAAGACTGCTGCTGAAAGGCCATATTCGGTATCATTAGCAATTTCGACGGCCTCCTCCTCCGTCTCGAAAGTAATCACCGACACCGTCGGACCAAAAGATTCAATGTTGTAGATATCCATGCCCTTCTTAACGCCCTGCAAGATGACAGGCCGCATACTCGTGCCGTGGGTAGGAAAATCGCCTGCAAGGAGACTCGCGCCCTTCCCAACTCCATCTTCCAGCAACTTCCGGTTCTTTGCCACAGGATCTGCACTGATCAATACGGGCGCATCTGAATCTTCGGGGAACATCTTTGTCACAGTAGCTGCAAACACTTTCGCGAAAGCCGCCTCGACATCCTTATGCACGAGCACGCGCTCTGTAGACATACAGATCTGGCCGCTGTGCAAGAATGCACCATTCGCACATGCTGTAGCAGCAAGTTCGAGGTCCGCATCAGGCATGATAATGGCAGGGGCCTTGCCACCGAGTTCGAGAAGCACTGGCTTCAGGTTCTTTCCGGCTAGCTCCCCGATAACACGGCCGATTGTCGTGCTGCCTGTGAAGTTGATCTTCTTGACCAGCGGGTTATCGATCAGTGCCTTGGTGAGGGCTGGTGCATCAGCACGGCTATGGATGATCACATTCAGGACACCGGCTGGGAGACCAGCTTCCTGGAAGACGGATCCTATCGCCCACGCTGTGCGCGGCGCGAATTCAGGGCCTTTGAATACGGCAGTGTTGCCGGCTGCTATGGCATATGCTACTGAGCGGAAGCCGAGGATATATGGTGCGTTCCTGAAGTCATCAGTCCAGCTCCGATGTCACGAGTATGGGACTTACCAAGGCGCAATTCCTAAGATCACACCATAAGGTTCCTTGAACACCAGCGCACTGGTATTTGGATCATTCGTGATTGGCATGCTGCCCTGAATACCGCTTATCCTGCCAGCGATGTCACGCAGCATGTCGGCCGCCAGTGGCACATTAAATCCTGATGCCCAGAACTCGCCAGCGCCCGTCTCAGCCATCATATAGCCGCCCAGCTCCCCAGCTCGCCTCTCCAGCACATTTGCCGCGGCCAGGAAGATGTCACGCTTCTTGGGTGGTGTCAGGTCGCGCCATGCTGGATATGCCTGATGCGCGCAAGTCACTGCCTCGTTGGCGTCTTCTACCGACGCCGAACTGGATCGATGGATTACCTTGCCTGTTGCTGGGCTCGTGACTTCGAAGGTTTGTGAGGTAATGACCTCACGGCCGTTTAGAAACAAAGGTACTGTATAATCAACGCCATTTGTGGCCCCATTCGTGCCGTTTGCAGCCATATTATTGATTTGAGTAGGGCAGAAATTTGTGCAAGACAGGACTATATGCTCAGCGAAGGACTTCCCGCGATGACGATTCTTTGCAATAAGAGATGGATTGAAGTCGATGAAAATGAAATGTTTGCAACAGGAAAGTGCATGGCTTAAAATAAAATTAAACAGAGTCAAATTACAAAGCAAAGACAGTGCATATTAAGTAATTGATAAGTGTCTGTAGGCAGGTAGTGGTGAAGTAGTGAGGGGTTGAATTCGCCGCAATAGATTTGGGTTGAGTTTTAGTTGGGTGGAGCATCACAGCGCAGACACTAGGTAGATACAGAGGACGGACGGGAAGCGGAATGTGGGGTAGGTAAGCACGGTAAGATTATTGGAGTGATAAATGATAAATGCATGGATGAATAGATGAATAGTGCACCAGTGTACATAGAATATGTAGTATTATGTCAAAGTCCCGCACGACTCTCATAATAAATAGATTTGGTGAGAGTGGCCACGTGAATGGTGCACGAGTTTTGACACTTTTGACACTTTTGACACTTTTGACACTCTTGACACCTACTGCCAAGATGGAATAGATTAAATGTCCCGTGTGAGTATCCCGTGTAAGTATCCCGTGTAAGTATTCCGTGCAAGTATTCCGTGCGAATGTTCCGTAGTCCATAACTTGTATCTCAAAGTAGCAGCCAGCCAGTGGAAGTCCAATGACGTGAGCTTTACCATAGTACTGCTTCGGCTTGTCTACCGGCATCGAGAAGTCCTGTCACATCCCGGTCACATGATAGACGTCCCCGACATCCCCGACATTGAGACCTTTTGGAGTTTGCCGATCATCACCGAGAAGATTGGAAAGCGCTTGGCGATGCTGCATGCATCCGCATTGCCATTCCTCACTCCTTAGTCCTCGCGTGCGTTGCGACCCGTTGGGCTCGGTACCTGAATACATTCACGTCGTACGGATGGATGCGAATGGATGAGAGCGTCTCGTGAGTATTTATAGTAATGGTGTTAATGGAGTTAAGAACCTTCGATCATTTCACAAGAACACAAATGGAAAGAGGACTGAAGAATCGGAATGAAATGAAATGGAATCTAGTCTAATCTATTTGTGTTCAATGCTGTGTAGTATTGCCTACATACATTCTTCTCACTAGCTATGTTCATGAGTGTAACGAAGGGAATTTTTTTTCTTCTTCAGCATATCTCCTCATTCTCCACCGCCATGAATTGGATCCACCTCCACCATGTTAACCTCCCCTTCGGTATCGCTTCCAGATGAAAACGAATGGGTGCCGTTCGTGAGCATAAAGTCATAGTCGTAATCGTTAAGTCGCGTAAATCGTAGATACAGAAAAAGAAAAATGTACAAAAATAGGAAATCCCCTCTTGCTCCCCGAATCCGTCATAGCGGAATTTATTTACGGCGTGCAGAGCGCAAAAGATTAGCTGCACTGGTTACCGAATTGACGAGACGTAAGCGGCTGAGGAATGATACCTGCACGCGTCAAGTTCTGGAAGTGCCACTCGGGAGCAGCCTCATTCTTCCATGCCCAGAAGATCCATCCGGTGTGTGTCTCGTATGCATCGAGTTGGACTTCAATGAAGTGTGCAAGGTTATACTTGTCGTCATCACTCAGGCCATCGACGGTTCCGCTGTACTTGCCGTCACAGCTTCCCACGTACGAACTGCCCGAGTAAGTTCCATCGTAACGAGCACCAATGCCGTAACCATTGAGCCATTGTGCGCAATCAGTCTGGGCTCCGGTCCATTCACCAACAACAAGCCACTTATCAGTGTCTGCGAGGGTGGGACCTTGAGTACACGTGAATGCAATATGCTCATCTGGTGTTCGTGCAACTTCAGCGTCCGAGAAAATCTGGTAGATATGAGTATCGAGGATAACATCATTAACTCCAGCCTGAGTATTCATGAATCCGTTCCAATAGTTGACAGGGTCCTGAAAGGCATCATGAATGGTAACAGCAGTGTATGCGTTGGTGTTGCGAACATTTCCCCACCCATCGTAGTAGAATTGCTTCAAGGTATCAAGGTTGATGGAGCTCGAGTATCCTGCAGGTTCATTGAGAAGCTCAATCGCAGTAACAACATCTGTGTCGCCCGAGTATCGGTTTGCTAAGTTTTGAATAGCAGTCAAGGTCTCCGAAATAGTATCTCCAGTCTGCCACTCGATGTCACCCTTCTTTCCGCTGTTGTCGAAGCCGTTTTGAGAACCAGGAGCTATCACATGGTTAACTACGATGTACACACTTGTCCTAAAGGAATAGTCTTACCTCCATGAAGATCAAGCATAACCTTGAGGCCATAAGTTCGGGCCCATGTGATTGCTTGATCAAGGTATGGCAATTGGCCTTGGATGTAAGGATCTCCATCTAAGGGATTGAGAGCCCAATAACCAATGGGGATTCGTACATGGTTCAGACCAAATGATGCAATCTCTTCGAAATCCGCCTCGGTGATCCACGATGCCCAGTGGGCAGTCAATCGGTTCGTAGCTTCCGCAGCTCCCAATGCTTGCGTATAGGTATATTCATCAACAACATATCCATAGCTTGCTGTGGCCTCGAAGATTGATGGCGTTATCCATGGCTCCAAGACGAACCATCCACCAAGATTGACGCCTCTAACCTTGTCCCCATTGTAGTCGAAGTTGAGTTGACGGCGTTGACTAGTCCTCAATTAGCTTTTGTAGACAAACAAACTACATATGAGCATGTGGTGGCAAGACAGGGTAGATGGTCGAGGACCACACGACTATGACTCAAGGAATAATCATATGAAGTCTTGACGACATATGCCATAGCACATATGAAGATATGTTTGGAATATACTCACATTGGTAATGCTAGACCTTCTGCAATACCCAGGCAGGCAGCCACTGTTGTCAATACCCTTGAAAGAGTCATTTTGAATTTATTGATGTGCGTGTCGGGTACATAGACTTTGATATGTCTGCGGAAGATAGATATGCGGAAGAAAAATATGTGAGTGAGAGAGGAGGACAATTTACTTATGAATAGATGTTGTTGATCGTCAATACATGGGCTGAAATGCTACCTTATGTACTCGGAACATTCAAGCTCATATAGACCACTCATATAAGTAGGCAAATTACCTCTTCACCTTTGATCTTCCCTTGTGACGCCGGCGATCATTCTGAAAGCAGCCGAGGGGCATTTTCTGGCACTTGTCTTTGCCGTGTTCATTGGGTCGTGAATATGACCGCATCATTTCCGTCTGCGCCGTCGGAATATGCAGCATTGAAGGTGTGTGTGAGTGTCCACATGGATGGATCTTACTTACTCAACTTGTACATTGAACACGCTCTCATTTCGGGCAGTAAGCTAAGATCCCGAGAACAGACACAGGCACGCAGGTATGGAGTACTTTGATGGCTAAAGGAAGCAGATGTCGCTAGATGCGGGTCTGTTTCCTTCAACCAAGTGCAAGTGCTTGCGCTTTGTTCATTGGTGATGTGGAGTCTGAGATATGCCGAGAGCGTCATTCTACTGGTCACCATGTCGACGCACTGGCAACGACAAAGGCTCTTTTTTTTTGTTTTGGCCATGAGCGCCTCAGGGTTTCACCTCCGCAAAAAGGTGCAAGACCTCACACACAGACACCACCGAGGTCATTTCTTTGATCCAATTCGGACTGGAGTGGTAGGGCAGCGCAAGGTACCGTGTATGATTCTGGGAACGACTGGGAACGAGCTTCAGCCCAAATAGCTGCGATTGGACGCCCGCAGTGTGTTCCAGTATGTAATTCGACGGCGACGTTGATCACAGTCAGCTTAGTTGGGATCTGGTAAGGTCGGGCCCGAGTAGTTGTGATGTAAGGTTGCACAGTTTGTGGCACCTATGATGGTACAAGATGTAAGATTTGATGATGGCTTGTTTTTGTTGTTGTGTATTCTCTCTGGTGTTGTCCACCCATTCACCAATTGCACTTGGCATATCTTGGCAATCAAGAAGGTTGTGCTGACACTCGTGCATGGAATCCTTGCGGAAACAAACGCGGGGAGGCTTTCCACACGCAACAAGGTGTGCAGCAGCAGCAGCAAGAACAAGAAAACATACATACATACATACATACAGACAGACAGACAGACAGCACATCTCCCACACGTTGATTCATGATCATTGTCCATACCCACGTATGTAAGTCAACATGTGCACATGTACACATGTACGCATGTAGATGTATGTATGTGCCCCTGTGTCCCCGTACAAACAAGTATCCCACGCATTCTCCCCCCAGATCGTCTATGTACACAGTGCAATATCCCCACAGACGCACACACACCACTACTCACCTCGGATGTATCCCATGTCTATTTCCACTACGCTACTTCATACTCACTTACGCTACATCGAATAACATCCAAGTTTCAATCACCTCACTATGCTCACTCACAATAACACTACAAAAGCTTACTTGTGATTACTGTACTATTGCACTTTGCAATCAGCCTGTTCAAAAACATCGCCGAAGATACTATTCCCTTTTCTGCTGGTTGCTGAGCCTCCCTCCAATGATTACCATCGATGAACAATGCGCGAACCGTTCCGCGTCGAGACGTCGCCAAAGCTCTTCATCTGATGCTGCACCTGATGATGATGATGATGATGATGATGATGAGCATTCAGGCTGTTATTGCAATGCTGGGTTACAAGGAGCTTGTTCCCCAATAGTTGCATTCGTGCATTTCCTGCAAGTCACAGGCGTTCGCTGACCATTACTACAGCATCACTGCGTGCGTGGCACCAAAGGACTGGTCCGAGAGCAGTCTTTGATGATCACGTTTGTTCAGCGACATAGTCGAGGCCCCCCAATTGTCACATCAAACTGACTTGAACATCCTGCCTTTTTGAATGTACCGAGACATTTTTCTTTTATCAAGAGTAGAGTACCAAGGTCTCCATGTTGGAGTACTCCATGTTCTACATTCTATCGCTCCACCTCTGGGTCATTCAGCCCCGAGGTCCCTAAGCCACAAAGTACATGCGGGCTTGCATTTTGCACTATCACAGACCATTTAATGCCTCCTCAAAATCAAGCCTACCGATGATAGTGACAGTGGGCTTGAAAGGAATGGACACTGCCGTGAGTAGCAGTTGCCACCATTTATTCATAGGATGAATTAATCTTTGGACAAGCCACCGAGGCGTGCTCCTACAATCAGGAGTTGGCACGGACAATTCTATTCGACATCCCAATCTTATAAGGTTGGACGAAGTGACGGGAGTCCATTGCATGAGGACGGCAATCTGAGATTCGGTTTCTCCTTTCAGGAAGTTACTCAACATGCTTCGATCCTGCAGAGCGAAAGCATGCAATATTTCATCACATGGAGTAATAAGAATTTACTAACTTAATTTATTATCGTGGAGCCTCGTATTCCTATGTCCATGTGCGTTGTATATTCCGAGTTTGATATGTGCGTACATCTGTACATAAACGTAGGTATTATATTTACTACGCGCACGAAAACATGCTCATACAGACATAGATTGCGCAACAATGATTCACAACTGCCGGTTTCTGTTATTGCTCAATGCTATTCCGAATCCTTCGGATAAGATGCCGTGAAATATCGACGACGCTTGCATCTTGAGTTGAGTTCCAAGAACTCCATATCCACTAATGATACACAACAATTCTTCTCCATATGGAGTATGTACAGCCATGCAGAGAGGTCAGACATTGAGTGTGGAGATGCGTGTGGGGAAGAACCTTGCAGAGAGATCATACTCCAGCACCCGTAAGCATTTGCAGCCTCGTCTTTGATGCTCACGAGATCTGAGTGATAAAATAAAGATCTTTCCAAGACCGTTCTAATGTCCTACCTCGTGGTCCGGCATTGCAGATCCCGATCATCATTGCTCAATTCTGGCTACCTTAACTTCAAGGTAGCAAGAACAAGACAATTCAATCACCACCTAGACGCGATAGACCATCAGACTGTAGTATATCAAACATACTACTTCACGCCGTAAGAGGCGCGGTTCCCATTATGGAGAACTACGCCGCCAGGGCATACTTAGTGAGGTTAGAGGATCAAGTACTCATCGACAGGCCAAATCACATTCAGAACTTATGGCTCCTACTGCGGTACTTGACTGAGGCAATTGAATCAAACACATCTTCCTATAATGGGGTATTCTTCGGCCTTGAAGAGTTATTATCAAAGGTTTCATATTACGAGTGCTTGCAGTGAAGTGCTTTCAGCTTGCCAGATTGTGATCAACGCTCTTCCAGTTCTCCCTGTTCATAGACTGCCGCTTTCTTCTGTAAAATATGCCACCGCCTTTCTGCCTCCATCTTCTTGTCGAGAATGGATGGGTCCAGGAACGGCTGCGGAACATCTCTTGACGAGAATTCCACACCTATAAGCGGTCAGAAAAACAATAACCTTAACACGCAGTATGCGGAAGCAAAGTACCCTTAATTGCCGTATCTGGTGCTTTGAGTATGATGACCTCACGCTTGGATGCTATAGGTTGGGTATAGGACAAACTGGCTGACCGTGCAGGAGCTGGTTGAATCGGCCCTTTCTGGAGTTCTCTGCCCTGTTTACCCGTCATGACCCGACCGAATTTTGACTCTGATGTTTCGTGGGGTCTCGTGCCAATAACTTCAATAGTACCAGCAACAATGGGTAAAACTGTAGCTGTGCATAGGACAATCTGTATTTTGGATCACCAGCTGGAATGATATGGTGGACCCTTACATATGCGCACTATGCTGAAGTACTATGTACTCTGTATGTACATATATGTACACGAGTACATATGTTGCTTCCCGAAACAACCGCGGTGACTGAGGTGCTGGGTCAAAGCCAAGAGGTCTTGCAAGGAGCTTCACCTGGTGAGTGGGTACGAACTGTAGGCTTGGATGTATGAAGAAGGTAGGGAATATGTATGTTTGTCTGTATTCCTCCGCACGCCTTCCGATGGATTTGAAGCCGAGCAGGATATCAGACGGACATGTGAAGATTCGTAAAGATGAACTCACGCCGCACTCGAGAGCTTGGGAGTGACGTTGTTTCTTTACTGTCTGATCTCTGGATCCTGACGCCTGACGTCCGACTTATAGACGCTATGGTATGATATGATACAACGATATTGAATTGCAGGGTGTGAAAGAGGCATGTACGTAGGATATTAGGTGAGCATAGCACCATATGGAAGTCCGAAGACAAACGCAAGTCAACAAACAATAGGCTGCGTCCGTGATTCGGCCTGCGGGGTTCAATTGCAGGTGCGGGGTGTGTTTTTGTTTTGCGGGCAAGTTGGGCGGAGGTGGGAGGAGATAGGTGGAAATGGTCAGCACCCCACCATCAGTGCACCAGAACCCACACGATGATAATGCGGGCGTGGATGGATATGGTGACAGGATACGGTCATGGGCACGACACAACAAAGGCTTCTTGTGCCTCTCTCTCTCTCTCTTTCTCTCTCTCTCATAATGTAGGAGGTATAATATAGGATATATGTAGGTAGCAGAGCTGATGGTACATGACTTTCACGCCTTCTCTTGCCGTGTTCTCTTGTGCCTTCTTTTGCCCTTTTCTTCATACCTTGTTCGGTACGTACCTGGGTATTGGACTGTAGTATCTACAGGTACATACCTACTAGTACATTGAGGTACGTACTCTGTCTGTAATGGTTGCTGTGCTCGCAGTGCAGCTACATCCGCCCTGCTCTTGTGCTCTGCTCTGATCGTCCAAGCCAGCTCTCGTGACATCTTCGTTGTACTTGTACTATGCCCTCGTAAAATAGACCAGAGTCCTTTCATTCTCTCATCGCATCTCAATCCATGCATGAAATGCTGCTGGCAACCGCAAGGGAAAGCCGGTCCTGGCCGCTGCTGACCGCCACTGTCCGCACTGTCCCACGTGCACGCGCTCGCTCGTTTGTTTGTTGATGCCTCGCGCCCAAGTCATCCACCAATTTTGCCCAGGTCCACCAGCGTTTATGGACGCTCGCTATCGCCGTAGTGCATACCCGGACACGCCTTCGTGGACTGCCGTGCTTGCGTGCCCATCGAGACAAATTCAAACCCCACCAAAAGCGTTATCGGAATCCGAGCGACACCGGACCTCAAAAATCTAGGCGCGGCAAACAGTTCGTTATCAGATCGAATTTCAGCGAACGACATCACGCTTCATTGTGCATGGATGCCAAATCGGCAGTGGGAGGAGGAGGAATGAGTGGCGGGGCGGGGGGCAGTCCTCTTCGTGCTGCGACCCATCAATCGTCATCATCTACTCGAAATAATGGCACAAAGAGGAAACGCAGTGGCGCTGGATTGGACAGTAGCCCGGGCACAGGACAAGAAGATGATGGTGAAGAAAATGAGAGAAGACGACAACCTGGTGTGAAAAGAGCTTGCAATGAGTGTAGACAGCAAAAGGTGCGTGAGTCACATCACAGAGAAAAAAAAATTATTCCAAGGAAAACCCCGAAAATTATCCAATTCAGTCCCAATAACACTATATCTAACTGATGTATCTATCGCGTATAGTTACGATGCGATGTAGTTCAAGACCCCTTTCAATCGTGTTCTCGATGCAATCGCCTGAAGCTCGAATGCAAGATCGAGTCGAATTTCAAGCGTGTAGGAAAGCGAAGTAAACATGCTGAGATGGAAAAGCAAATCGAGAGACTTCGACGCAATCTGCAACGTGCGCAAGCACAGGGATATGTTGTGGAGGAAGAGCAAGAAGAGATGGATTCTCCGGTGGCAAATGGAATGTATTCGATGAAGAATCAATCTTTTATGGGCTCCGATGAGGCAGTTTCATCTCTACTTCACTTGAAGCAAGGCGGCTCTTATAACATACCTAGGGCCGCATACGAACTGGAGACCGTTGGTCTGACTGAAGATACTGTGAACAACCTGTTCAATGAATTCTTTGGTCGCTACCATCCTTTTCTCCCATTTCTCAATCCTTCACAACTGCCTGAGCAATACCACCAGCAGTCCCTTCTCCTTTTCTGGACTATCATTTCTACAGCAGCTCGTCGCTATACTCTCGACCCAGGACTTTTGAACACTCTTACGGGGCCTCTTTCAAGACTGCTGTGGACGACTATAGGTGAAGTCCCAAACAATCACTATGTTGTCAAGGCTTTATGCCTGCTCTGTACTTGGCCATTACCAACTAGCACCACCTCAACTGATCCGACTCATATTCTGAGCGGAGTTTTGATGAAAACAGCCACTGGGATAGGCCTTCATCGACCAAGTCATACACAAGATTTTTCGAGGGTATCAGTTGACCTAAATAAAGAGCAATTACATGACAGAGTAACAACTTGGGCAGTCTGCAATATCGTAGGACAGAGTATTGGCACTGGATATGGACAGCCGGCTTCCACTTTATACGACTGGACGCTAGCTGTTCGACCTGGAGAAGAAGGCCCTTTCACCTTATCAGCTGAGCTAGAGGCACGCTTGCAAATCGAGAGATTTTGTGACAAGGTTTCAAAAGAGATGTACAGTAACGCCAGTGACCCACGAGGCGTCGCAGGAGATGAATTACGAGCGTTGTTGACGCGTGTGTATCGTCGTGAATACGGCGAGCTTCAAGTATCAATCATGTCCCGCAGTAATCTGTCGCCGATTGTCAATTTACATCTGAAGGCTGCCGGTCTCCATCTAAGACTCTCAGCCTTCTTTGATTCAAGCACGACCCCTGGATATCGGGAAGATCTTATGGGGTTATGGCGGGCAACTGTCGCTTTCCTTGACCTTGTGTTTGAACTAGATGGCTCTTCCGTCGATTCCTTGG
Source organism: Allantophomopsis cytisporea (assembly GCA_024752435.1). Taxonomy (NCBI): domain Eukaryota; kingdom Fungi; phylum Ascomycota; class Leotiomycetes; order Phacidiales; family Phacidiaceae; genus Allantophomopsis; species Allantophomopsis cytisporea. Next base: position 1,077,806 of record CP103036.1, read on the forward strand.
GAGGCAATTTATTAGCCAATGCAACTAATTACATCTTTCAGATGATCGTCGCTGCCTGCTTTACCCTGCTCAAACTTCTGAGCAGCTTTTTTGCCACCGAGATAGATTTCGAGCGTGGTCGCAAGTTATTCCATAACACCATCCAAGCAGTCCGCAGTATGAGTGTCGTCAACAATGACCTCGCCTGGAGGCTCGCGGAATTAATGGTGCAGATGTGGAATGGCGCAAGAATTGAAGCCAGGTCACAAGCAGGTGGCAATACCGAAATGGATGGTTCTCTGCAACTCAAAGTGCGGTGTCGTATGAGCATGAGTCTCGTATTCGATTCAATCTGGAGATGGCGAGAGGAATTTCAGGCTCAAGGTCGGGGCAATCTCGAGGGTAAGTGAAGCGCCGATGCACCTGTAGGCACATATATTGACAAATCGCAAGCAGCCATGAAGAATCCGACAAATCCGGATTCGGCAGCTGAGTCTTCCGCGTCCTCGGCGCACCTCGATAATACAATAATGACCACGAATGGCCTCCCAGCCGGCATGCAGATGCAACAATCGGGTCTGCAGCCTGGCAATGTGAGTCTCGCGGGATCGGTTACCCCGGGAGGCCTCGGAGCAGGATATGGCGAGAGTAATTATGAAGTCTTCGACCCTTTGAACTGGATGCTGGATGGACTGGTCGACTTTCCTTACTCTTACGCCGCTGTGCAAGGACTGGAAGCACAAGGCATGAATTGATCCTTTTCTTTTTTTTTTTTTTTTATAAAAAAAAGAAACAGAAAAGTACGAAATGAATAATACCCTCGAGAGCATTTGTTTAGCTATAATGAAGAGTACATTCGGGGCGTTTGTAGGTGTAAGGAGATCGGGATTTCGGGACTCCGATCTGGAATAATCTGAACAAGAATTACATGGTCTTTCGGACATTCACTACCGACAATCATTGTCTCATAATTGCCTGCTGTGCCTTGCCCACACACCTTCCTCAATAGGGATTCCCTTGAAGTTGGGGGTCATCTTATCACATCATTGTTTGCTGAAAATATTGGTCCCACCTAGGATGCACGAGCCTTCCAATGCTACTCTGCCTGTCACAGCAAACTGTAGCACGGCAAGCCTCCTTCTTGCACTACCTATGACGAGTCACGCCATGACGGTATTTCTTCAATGCACTCAAGACATTCGCACTCATAACTCCATTTGAAGGAGCGTTGCCAAGCGACAGCGATCAATGCAAAGAAAAAGCAAAAGAGTAAAGAGAACATGAATCGGGTGTGGATCAAGGAGCATCTCATCTACATAGTAGACAGCCAATGAACCAGACGATTTCTTCCGATAAATGTTTCAGTCTTTCCGTATAGACTTGCAGTTTTCGAACGTACAAGTTGTGGATACATTGAGAATAAGCTCAAAAATCATTACCTCTTTAAGTAAAACTCGGTGGAGAGGGCGTAAAATCGCTTGATGTCTTGGGGACGTGCGGTCATTCTCAGGCCGTTGCTCTACTTACAAACGCTTCTCTACCGGCGCGACGTAGTGGGACTGTCTCAAACTCATCCTGTCAGACGCTTGTCTACCGGCTAGATCGGCGTTAACGGCGGATGTTCGTTTGTTAGTATCAGGCTGTGTGGTTATGGCGCCATGGAGGATAGAAGGGTGGAAGGACGGGATGGGGGGCTGCGAAATGGAGTCTGCGGAAGGGAGAGAAGGGAGCGATGGAAGGGAAAGACTACGGATCGACTGATTAATGGGGGAAGCCATGGAAGCTTCCGAAAGGGCCCCCAAAGACAATTTGTAAGAGACAAAGCCGTTGTTGGACGATACGGCACAGAATCGATCTGTTAGCCGTTCGCTGATCATGGACCGAGCCGAAAGGTAATGTGCCAACATCTTTAGGGTCATTGTGCCGGTCTGGCGAATGGGCCAATAAGTGTGCTTTAAGAAGCGCCCTGAGCTGCCACCGCTTGTCCGCGCATACATAGGCAGAAAGAGTTCACCGGCGTGACAGGCGTGACAGGCACTGCCTTGACAGTGGGCTACTATGAGAATGACTGACCATTTCGTCTCTTCTTTCCCATCTCACCCCTTTCTCGAAGATTTGCATAATTTGTGGTATGAGCTTGCATGCTTCTCACTTGATGCACCTTTCAGCCAAGGCGACCAGAAACGGAGTTCCAGTGAAGGGATTATCAAGAAAGAAAACATGGACATGGACTAGGGTCGAGGCGCATATCTGAACCTTTACCTTGCCATTTACACGCAATGCAGCCGTTGGACGCAGATCATTTCAGTCACGTTTTTGGTGCGTTTTTGTTTTGCTAACAAATGGTGCTAGTCTAGCATTTTTCCTCCGTTTTCGCTTGAGCCTGCACAGGCTCTCTCTTGTCCATGAAAGTGACGCTTCATGCCTAACTGAGACTGTGACCTTCTGGACTACAGCGAATACCCTGCCGGCGACCGAACTCAAAGTAGCATAGCACCGCATTCTGCCTTATGGCGACGAGAACGATAACCACATCAATCCCTGATAAGTAAATATCCACAAGGGCAGCAATGGTCAAGTCGCCGAGGCGTGTAATTGTGGGCGTCTTCTGATCGTCTGCTGGCCATCTGGTCGCCTGACTGGCCTTTTGGTCGTCTACTGGTCGTCTGTCCGAGTTGGAGTTGGTTATTGTTGTTGGGCTGTAGACAATCTTCATGGTCCTCTTCCGCGTACTACTGAAAAGATGCGTGTGTTGAGTGTCAGTCTGCACACTACAGCTGCAGCTCTCGCACATTCTTCACACTCTCTGCAAGCGCGCGGATCTAAAACTCAACGACTCACAAGGCTCCCTACGCCCCATGCGTCGTCCGTTAATGTATGCCTGTGACTGGTCCGGATGCTGGTGAGTGCAGCAGTGGGCTGTTCGAATGTGCATCCATATCCGTGTTCGTAGAACCTCAATACCATGGAGTCGGGTTCGATCGCGGCTCCTACTGCCTCTGACAATTGCCGTCGAGTCATCTTTCTTCTGAGCAATTACATGGTGGTTGCCTGCTAACTGTCACGGCTAATCGAAAATTTCCTCATTGAACAGAATGGTTGTTTGTAATTTGAATGCATGATTCTTGCAACCGGCGAGGGAGGCAGCTGCTTGGAAATCGTGTCCCCCCTTGGTGCTTTCATTCCTTTGATTCCCGAAGTGACTCTGACGTTGGAAGTGTTACTTGGAGCATCGCCGTGACCGTGTTTGTGACCGTGGCCATGCCCATGAAGAAAGAAGAGAAAACTGACATCCGCCTCATCCTAAGCCAAGGCAACATCAATCGGCATTTCCAATATTACCAAAGTATATTCACTGACCGTAACAAAACGTGATTCATACTCCGTTCTTCTGAGCATATCGCTTTAACTTACTCCGAATGCACAAGTATTTTCTGATGAGGACGGGGTACTCTTCGTACTCCAACGTATGGAAGATGTACATCTGACTGGATTGAAGTACTACGAAGCGGATGGGGCGATGGGGGCCACGGCTGGGGGGCCGAAGCAATCGAGGCGACGGCTTCGTGTTCGCTGTCCCTACACTGCCGTGATCACAGGTACATGCCCCCCAGAACTCCATCCACAAAGCACTCCCGCCCGTAGTCACTCCCGTCCAGCTGGTCCTCGCGTCTGCGCCTCTACGCTGCTTCTGGTGTGCTCCGCAATGGATATGGAGGCTTTCTTCCGGCATCTAACCGTAGGCGACATATACCGTGGAGAACTCATGAAAAAGCGTCAAGGAACATGCCTGGAGATAGCCCCGGAGATGTCCAGGGGGCTGCTCTAATGTAGCACACCTGTACCCCGTAGAGTATGTATCTTCACAATTGTCAATTTGAATGCATGCTCCATAACATTTCTCAGCAAGGTGGGCTTGGAAAGATTGTCCGTCGTATTGTTGTCAGGCTGGAGGTTGGTGTTGTTGTCGTTCTGTTGTCGTTGTCTGTTGTCTTTTGACCACTTTGAGCGATACAAGCACAAATAAGCTGGTGATTGTGGTGGAGATGACTAGTATGACATGGGCGCTTGTGAGCGTCTGCACATGCAAACGCCCAGCACCATCGTCCTAGTATTGTCGAGTATCGTCAAATCTGCGCTCATCTGCGCCCATTTCCGCACAACGCACGACCTTCACTTACGACCGGGCAACCTCCGCATTCATACTCCTTGTTCTCGCTCATGGTCTCACCTTGTACAGTCCTCTACATACCTTGTGTGCTTGTTTGGTCGTACTCGAAAAGTCCTTGTACTCGTCCTGGTAGTCCTTGTAGGTACCTCCTTGTACCTCCTCGCTCTAGCATGTTCATATGCCTATCCATTCTGCAAGAACGACGCTTCTTATGGCCTTTTGTGGCCTCTTGAACCAGTATCGTAAGCCTATGTAGTGTTCGTATGTATGTACATTGTATTGTACATCCCCCATCATCTCCATAACCCCCCTCCCCCCCTCCCCCTTCCCCTTCCCCTTCCTTTTCGCCTATCAATCAAATGACAAGCAACATTCTTCTCCAGACACTCACTTGTCGTCGTTCTTGTCACCCTCGTTACTCACTCATCACCTTCAGCATACATGCTCGTTTGATTTCTCTCATATTCCCAGGCGGCTAATTGTGCATGTTGTCATTCCCTGGCTAGGTCAAGCTTGGACTGTCCCCTTCGCATGTAACTAGGCCGCTATGTCGGTCACCGAGGCTGCGCTCAAGCAGTGCATTTGATGGTCTGCGAGAACTTATAGGTTACTGCTGGCAGAGTATGAAGTATCTCAAATTCCTCGACCTCACACCGCCACAGGACGAGGCTGCCTTTCGAAGAAATATCACACAGAAGTTGTTTGTCTCTGCCTAAATCTTTCATCTCGAGTGTTGTATCTTATTCAGTATGTGAGGCAGATTTACAAGTCTACCTTGCTTGCCTCTGAAAAAAAAAAGTTCATTCGAGAGGATATATTAATTGCCGTCTACTTCGACTTGCTGGATGATGAGCTACATACAGTATCACCATTCAGAATTCAACTTACAACCTTTATAACTTTACTCTGGGGGGCTCATTGTTTTTTGTTATCTTCTGTTCTGCGTTCATCTCTGCGAGCATCATCCAACCAAAACATATATCAATCATTTTAGTCCACGATGGGAGATCAATACCAAAGTCACCCTGACCAAGATCGCCCTGACCAGAACAATCTTTACCTTTATACCACACAGGGTGATTGGACACCTCATAGCGCCGTAAGATTCCTCATAACTCGTGGCTGTGAGACAAAGAAAGTTGACGAATCTCAGGTGTCATCTTTCAACTACCAACTTAACGTCGATTCTTCCCTCATAACACCTATCTCAATGCCCACACAGTCACCAGTTTCTCAAGGGCGGCCTCCGATCATTCATTCACGCCGCAGTCCCAATGATCCAACATATCAGCCAATGTACCTTACCACCAACCAGCAACCACGCTCTCATACGGCAGAGGATACTTCGTTTTCAGTCTCTCCATACGTTCATCTCTCTCCGCAGCCAGATCCACCAACGCCTTACTTTGGATCCTTTGGCGTCTCTGGGCCAGCTACTACATACTCCCATCCACCTCCTCCTGATATCAACAGGCAAGCTCCCATTCTTTCTGAGCCTCGACCACGAAATCGACAGTCTTATGATAGCTCTATGTATCAGCATCAGCCCACAACTCCGCAGCACAATATCTATCACCAGCAGTCGCCACAAAGCGGGTCACAAGCAGCTTGGTTAATGCATGAGCAGCCTACTGGGCAAGAAGCTCTTTATGAGTCGTATACGACCATTCCACCGCGACAGTCCGTTAGCGACACATCGGCTAGTATGTCCATACATACTTCGGACAACGAAGAGGAGGATAGTTTGGAAGGCATCGATGAGGTTTCGAAACTACTGCTCACTCTGAAGCAAGAAGGGCACCCTTGGAAGGAAATCGCGAGGATCTACGCGGAGAAGACTGGAAGCCCAAAGAAGGTGGCCGCGCTGCAGATGGCGCTCAACAGACTACAGAAGAAAATCAAAGCCATGAATGAGCGAGATGTAAGTCATATTTTCATTGATATCTTGGGTTTTATAATGAGATGCCTCGGCGAGAAGTCAATTCGTCTTCATAATTCCATGGATATTACTCTCATTTGTTCTATCGGACTGTATTTCCTTCAAAGAAAAAAGAAGACTGATCTAACCAGGCCCCAGCGGTAAAACACTCCCTTGAGTCCTTGAAAGCGAGCAAGGGGCGCTTCATATCTGCACAGATACTGGATTACGGAAGTGGGTATGAATTCTGGGATCCTCCTAGTTGCGGAATCAAATGGGAAGATGTTTCGTATGGGCATGAGTATTATAAGGGGCCAACTACGGGGCTTGGAAAACGGAACAGGAAGAATATCGGAGTTACTCCGAGAAAGAGATCGCGTGGGAACTGAGTATACATACATGAATAAACCTGTTACTCTGGGCAGACCATAGGGATTAGGACCGTATTTTCTTGTACATAATTTTGTTCTTTGTGTTTGAAGCGTTGTTTCTTTTGTCGTCGATTTAGTTTCTATTATTGTTGTTTTTCATTCTTCTGGTCTCCTCAATATTGGCATTTTGTGAACCATGGTTCGCACCCACCTTCCTTACTTGTTATGGGCTTATAATTTCACCGGTTTTCCACTCATATAGACTTCTAATCTGTTCTATGGTCTGTAGTGGAATTCGCGGAAACGGAATCCGTACCGTCTTCGATCCTCTCGTGGATTGACTCAAAATTGTGGTCTAACTACCTATGCCGGGGTTTCCCTGAGTCAAGGATTTAAGGGACCATCTAACCTACGCTTTGTGCCGAACCATTTGATTAGAAACGGTCGAAACTCAGAGACTTCGCATGGTCGAAATTGTGTTACCGGGTGATGCCAGTTGCGCTTAATTCCAAGCTTGTTGGGTTTGCGTACGCAAATACATACGCAGCAGAGTAGAACAATGGATCATCTAGAAGATCATATCAACTCTACCGCAGAGTTTGAAATCCCTTTTTACATGACCTGAAAGTGCCTCCATGTTCTAACGACGTCAACTTCGTCAACTTTGAGACTGCTTTCTTTCAGGAGTAAACAATCCTACCACACTCGGCATAATTTAGGCCCTTTGACGCACAAGTCTGCTTTCAACCATTATGTTGCATATGAACGTCGCTCAAATGTTGCACACGTCATTCTTGCATAAACCCCCTCTTCTGTACTCTGCCTTGGCAGGGAGACCTTTCAACAAACGGGGTATGTAGGAAGGGCGCTCCTGTGCATGTTCTCTGGCAGCCCGCATGAGTTTTCAATCACATGATCCAACACCAACAGAATACATTTGGTAGTTTCGAAGAATCTGGGACACCAATGTGCAGATCACCTATCTATGACAGACGCTGACACAATCTTTGTTAGTGCCTGGCACTAACAATACATCAAAGGCGAATAAAAAAAGACAAGACGCTCAAGCTATGCATTTGCCTACCCTCGGGCAGAATAGGAGCAATTGAGATGCCCATATGAGTTACGACGATGGCAGCAGAACGGAAAAGCCACCGTTGCTCCCGCTGATATTTCGTTGTACGCAAGTCGCCGAGTACTGGCGCTCTCCATGGGAAAACCATGCTGGTTCAGCTTGGGAGACCCTCATTGACAGCCGTGTTACAGGGATCATCCCAGCAAAAAAACTGGTCTCTGCAAAATTGTGACAACAGGGTGTTTGCCATCAACTATCAGTGTCTCCAGAACCCTGTTCCATGTCTATCTTAGGTGCCAATGTCACACCGGAAACTCTTCGCCGGACTTCACTTTGAGAAGGAGTACGGAGTCGTAAGAACGTTAGCCTCGCTTTCAAGAGGTGCCGCTGCTGATTTCGCGCATTTGCCGGCGACAATGCAGGCTCTTCTTAGTGGGCACGGTCAATGGACTTGAGATCGAAAACAGCAGATCATTCTGAGGTCTGAGCTGATCCAATACCGGGAATACTGCGTCGATTTACTCATGGAGGCCGAGGACAGCTTGCTGGTTTTGACTCGCGGAGAATACTCCATCATTGACACATTGGTCTTGCAAGTCATCTAATGGGAATTCAATCAAGTATGTTTAACACAGAAATCCTTCCGTTGATGAAGTCGATTATTGGAGTCCTGAGCAAAGTGGCAAACAAATTCCACCTTGCTAATGCCGCCGACATACATAATTCAGTACCTAAATCCAACCTCAAATTCACAATGCCTGATCCATGATGTACAGGTAATTACACCGATAGCTAGCTTTGAGAGTCTCTTCGATACATGCCAACGCGAGCCGACATTGTGAGCGAGTCACTAGGCGTACTCCTGAATCGGGGAAAATGTGGCGAAATGGTGAGTTGAGGCTGAGCCTGGGAAGACCCATGCCTAAGCAAAATCAACACTGTTAATGACTAAATGATAACTACAAAAGTGTCACAGCAGCCGATGACGCTCTTTAATTAGTAGTGGGTTCATCATCTCATCCACTTTGTAAAGACAGTAGGCTTGAAAGGTACTCGCTTCATCCAGTAGAGTCCAAACTTTAAAACTCTTGATATCAAGATCGCCTATCAACCATGTAGACCGACCTTGATGACAACGAATACTTCTTAAAGAATATCCTCTTTGTAATTACGCTGGTGGAATATGCCACAGTTCAACTTGTTTCTGTAAGCAAGGATAGATAGCATTCATTGTATGTGACGATCCATTGAATATGCTGCTGAGAACATCACGAAAGTGCAATCTCTTTGCAGCTGACTACCTGGGTGTATCGCAGAGATGTGGAGTATTTCGGGAACTCTACGGAAGCTACCCACTGGTATGAGAAGTTAGGAGTTAGCAACAAGTGATAACGATGTATTAAAACGTATAATGTTCCGAATTGTGGAGTATATGAAAGAAGACAGTCTCGATAGGTTATTGATCAACGAAGATCCTCTGAGAGATTGATTGATCGAACCTCTTCAGAGTTGCGAATGATTACATGTTCATGATGAAACTTCGAACTCATTTTCTTTTGCCTAGTTCTTTCATTCCATTATTCAAGATGCGGTAAAGTATGTAAGATCCTGAAATAGTCTTCGTGGAAGAACTACAGATGAATCGTTATATCATTCGTTGTATCATGATCTTGACGCATTCCCAGAAGAACTTTTCAATTCTCTGTACGAAGTATTCTAATACATCTTCTGGTGAGAAACGATGAATTCCTTAGTAGTCGATTTCTAAAAGTCAATAACGCGTCAAGTATAGTTGGATGGGAAGGTACTCCGGAATTGTTTAGCACACACCAGAGCCTTTTCAGGGTTGTCTCCACATTTCAGAGGCTACTAACCCCTCATAATAAGCTATAGACAAGATACCACGGGCCGCAAATGCAGATGTTGGTTTTCGAGTTGATAAGCAAGATCTAATGACTAGCGTGGACATGCCATTGTGGTCAAGTAAGCACTATTAGGGAAGGATGTCCTTGAATCGTCTTGAGCTGAATGGGGCGCCATGCAGTAAACCTGTGCTGCAACGACATTAAGACCAAAGTATCTGCAACCAAAAACTGGTGTTTATACCCCTGATGCCGAAAACTTTGCTGTGGGCAAGGTAGCAGTTTGTGGTGTGAAATCACAGCCCACGAACTTCTACTTCAAGCATGGTTGGTATCATTCAAAAGCAGGATATAGGACGCGGGGACACGTTCACTGGGATCTAAGCGCTTGCGGGTGATGCCTTCGTTCTTACTGTCATACACTAAATGATATCTGATGTATAGCAATCATCTGTCTATCTACAGAGACAAGGAGACTTAGCCTAGATAACAGATATTGGAGGGGTATTTGCCAACCAACAATATGTGTTACTGGTCGCCTATTATAAGTGAGATAGTGTAGAAATGCCATCAAGTTTGATGTCTTCGCCGTAATTTGCAATCCATAATGTTAGAGTCTCGTCAGCAGGGCCAGGGACTGATAAGCTTCCACCCTTCATAAATTGGTTTATTCAAGGAAATCTTGAATATTGAGTGCTTGAGGTCCCACAGTAAGAGCTATAAGAAAAGAGAAACGGCTAACTCCTCATAAGGAATCTCAAGACACATTGTTGTTGACGGAGATCATAAATATATACTGTTTTAAATTGTATCAACACTTGATACCTTATAGAAAGACAAAATGTTCATCTTAAGATACTCGACAAACTCTAGCTAAATCTCTCATAAAAAATAAACAGGAACCAATCTTGAACATTCAAGGTATTCAAGTCAGAACTTTATTTCCCATCCACAATGAGGTTTGGATATCAATCTGAAAGTCTTCGAGAATTCTGTTATCGCAAATAGCCTGCTAAATGTTTGGGTTTTGTTATATTGTGCACCCATACCAAGTTGGTATAACACAACCCAGAATTGCGTCTACAATTTGTCTTCTCTGGAAACTATCAACGGAAAAGGTGGCTTTGCGACCGCAAACCGATGGGAACAGTGAGAGCAAAGTTATTGTGGAGTATTGACAGGACTTGGAACCTTGAAGCGTTATTGAAGGCTTCCTGTATAGACAGCAATACCTGCCCATCAAATCGATCTTGAAATTGCTTCAAAAGATTCTACAGACAGGTCATATAAGTACATAACGCATCTATGGCTCAAACAATGATTCTGAGCTATATCATCACCCTTCGCGTCTTTATTGGCATCCCTGTCATCTTTCAAGTCATCGTTGTCATAATATGGATGATCGTTGGAATTTTCCATTGAGAGTGGCACTATGAGCCTTGTAAAATCATGCTTCTTTTTTGAACGGGTGAATGTCAGTTGCAATGAACAAAAGAATAATATAACAACAAAGAGGCTTACTTAAAATCATTGAAGCCCTAAGTAGTCTAATATCTAATTTCTAGACTGAATATTCTGACATAAAACACTTTTCACAATAGAACTTATACTAACACATTATGGAAGCCCCAATACCCAGCAACCCTATGTCCCCTCATTGCCAACTCTAATCCATTCCTATATGTTATCAACAATTTCCACCAACCCCGAAAGTATCCTTGATAACCCTATCGACCTCTGAATTAGCCCAAATATCTGTCCGGCCTGTAGCTTTGAACCCATCATCATCGGCACCACAACTCCAATGGGAGAGAACAAGTCCTTCGTTCACAAAGTTCCCACCTAGCGTGTCGCATACATCTCCCGAGTTCGTCCAGTTGATAGTGAAAGTGTCCCAAAGAAACTTGTACGACATGCTACAGTCTACTGAAGGCGTTGGTGTGGCTGTTGGAGTAGTTGATGTTGGGGTCGGCGTTTCAGTTGGTGTTGGAGGTTCAGTCGTGACTGGTGCAACAGAGGTACTTGGCGCTTGGGTGGTTGTCGGTACTTCAGAGGTTGATAGGGCAGTGGGTGTTGGTGATATGGAACTTGATTGCGAGGTTGGGCTTGCACTTGAGCTTGCACTTGAGCTCGAACTTGGAGAAGTTGAGGCTTCGGGCGAAGTTGACAAAGGTGATGACGTGGTAGAACCAGAAGCGGAAATGGAAGCGGAAGCAGAAGCGGTAGCAGAAGTTGCTCCTGAAGCCGATTGAGATGCAGTGCAAGTTCCGTCTCTCTGCTCCAGGCTTCTTAGAACCAAAGGCGTACTACCAGAATAAGATGAAGACAGATCAATATCCAGTGTAAAGTAATCATCCTTCCCGTAAGGGTTGTTTCTAAAATCAGCAAGAGCACTGGTCATCCTATTCTTCTCATCCTCGTTGGTCTCAGAGTCAATAGCCGCCTGGAACGTGGCCACAGTGTCTGTGACCCATTTCCCCACATAACTTCCCGCATCACTCAAAACGCCCGACATAAAAGTCTGGAAGTCATCTCCCCATTGAGCTGGAATATCACTGCCGTCGGAACGCTTCTGTGAGGAAATGAGTGTGTCAAGGCCTTGCATGGCGCCGTAGATACGAGTATTGGTCTTTAGCAAAAGAGCCTCGACTGCAGAATCCTTCATAAAAGCCATGGCTTGAGCAGCGTACTTCAAAGCGTCGATCTGATAGGTCCATGGCTTGTTCGTGATCCAATTGCCTTGGAAGCGTGTTGAGTCAAAGCCGGCAGTTGAGCCGTCGTGGTTGAGGATCATACTCTTGAAGCCGTTGATTGTCTGATCTACGCCGGCAAACTCTCCTTTATCCCATGGATTGGCACTAGATGGCAATTGGTCATAGATAAGTTGCAGCTTGTTTTGAATTTTGCCACATTTGTCTTTTGGGAAGAAAACCTGCTCCATGTCCGCACAGGTAAAATCAGTTGTTCCAACCTTGCTCTTCATGAAGCGGTCCATAAAGTTCAGTTCCCCTAGAACAGTTTAGTAAGTATATAGAGATGACAAGAATTAGAAAACACTTACAAACATGATCAGACGAGACTACTGTCGTTCGTAAAGCTGATGTATCAACTTTTTTAATACCCCAGTCAGAACCACAACTGCTCGAACGGACCCACCAGCGACTGGTTTGAGGGAGTACAAGTGTCTTTTCCTTACCACCCTTGACAGTTTCCCATTTTTTCAGAGTCTTTGCTTGTGGGTAAGGAGGTTGGGTTACAACAACGCCAGCAGGAAAGGTACAAGTGCCAAAGGAAGTGATATCCCCTACTTGTCTGCGGTGATTATGCTTGTCACGACGAATGGTACGAGAGGCTTCTGAGAGATCAATACGCCCGGCAACGTTACCACCACTGAAACGCTTGCTCTTAGAAGCTGTCGAATCATCGGTATCATCGTCAGAATCGTCAGTGTCCGAAGTATCAAGACTATATACTCGTCAGTCACAGGGATGTCGATTTTTGTAGTGGGAAATAATCACTTGTAACCCTCTAAGTCATCAGTAAGAGTAGGTTCAGGAGAAGGCATCCAGGTGCAGCTTCCTGACTGGGTAGATGATGATGAACTGGAAGATGAGGTACCACTTGAGCTAGATGAAGAGCTACTTGAGGCGGAAGTCTGTGTAGAGGTACTTGTTGTACTTGGCTCATTATCGTCATTCCCTTCTTCCACTGGAGCGACATCTGGTTCAGGTATTTCAACTGGGGGAAGGGAGCCGATACCTCCCCATGCCCACCCTCCTGGCCAGATAACCAATGGTCCAATATGTCCACTAGAGTCGGTGGTTGTGGCGGTGGTCTTGGCAGTCACAGAAGCATATTGGCTGAGCGATGTAGGGACGAATGCCTCACTGAGTGTAGAACCATCGGTCGTGAGGAAAATGACTGTAGAGCTCTGGCTGCTAGAAGAGCTTGCTGTAGAAGTGATGGAAGCCTTGCTGTCTGCGGGCGAAGAGACCGAGGCAATCGTCGAGGATGCAGAGTTAGATGTTGAAGAGCCGGTCGTTGATATGTCTGTGGTGGAGGTAACAGAGCTGAGTGATGAGGAGCTTGAACCAGATGAGATATCAACTGCGTCGGTGCTTGAAGCGGAGCTTGAAGATGATGTAGTAGAAATGAATGTGGTATTCAAGTATGGTGATACTTGAGGGAATCTTGGATTAAGAGGAATATGGGCACATGCTTGTAAAGCAAAAAACGAGTGTAAGAGGCAGAATGCTGTGTTGGACTTCATCTTGAAAGACAGATCAAAGCCTACTGCTCAAAACATAACAAAAGAGCGACGAATCTCAGTAAAGAGTGAAGATTAAGAGATGAGGAAAGAGTAGAGAAGTTATACAAAGTGTATACTTGCTTTCAAGTAAAATGTGTAATTACTTGAGCTGGGATAGCCAGAACAATTGACGCACAACAGTTGGTAAAGTGATATATTCTATCAATCCTTGTGCCAAAAGGATTTCCGTGGATCCCACAGTCGGAAATGGTATGTTCCCTCCAACTTCTCATCGGAATAAACAGCCGATTGTTCACACAACGTCTTCCGTACACTCAAGAAAGCTACCTTTGATATTTGCAAGTGTTAGCGGACTTGTGGTGTTCACGGCAACTCATGGGTCGATTGATGGCTCCATGATTTGATTTCCTTAGTGTATTTGTTCAAATCCTTTATCTTGAAGATCTCGTAGTGACAGACGAGTGTTTACGATAGATGAGGCCATCATCAATGAGTGCAGACTGTGCCGTTTGGGGTCTGCTGCTCGTAGCGTCGTGCAGCGAGACGAAATGATCCTTGGATTCAGCACATAAGCTCAGAGGATTTGTGATCTCTCAGTCTATCGTACTACGCAGTATTCTGCCCCCACCCACCATATACGTACAAATAAAATTAAAGTATTCGATCCTCAATTATGCCGAGCACCGTAGCGGTTCCATATGAGGATATGACAAGTTGACACAGACGGTCGATTAGACTTGGACGTGTTGGGTTCGGCGGGAGGCGGACTGACAGCTTTGGCGCGTTTCATGGCCCCCTCGGCTATGATTCGGCGCTCCTACAAGGCATTTTGCTCTTCCTTAGGTACTATTACCTACTTCACACAACGGTTCATTTATTGTCCTACGTACAATCACGTCCTTCTCATTCCTCCATGAGCATTCCGATGACTGCAGGGACTTGTTCGTTCTTTGTAACCTTAATAACACTGTTTGATGGACCGTGCAGAATAATGAATTAGATAATGTGCAGCCTTATATCCTCTCGGCCAATTCATATTCTATGCCCCAAAGAACCTTTTGTTTGTTCTACAGACACAGTCGAACCTGCCTACATACAACCAGGAGAAGATCATTCTATTTGATCACATGTTCTGATATCAACAAAATCGCAACAGTAACGACATAGCGATCCTCAACTCTTTGGCATTCGGCAGAATTTGAAGGAACACGATACTCCGAGAATACGTTTCATATACCTTTACCATGATACAATCTGTGTGGTGCGTGATCTGTGGTCTCGATTTTGAACCTGTTGGAGTACACGATCCAGATGAGATTGATTGGGACTATCCGGACGAAAATCCGGCGTGGTGGGCTGATTCGTTTCTTGATTCTAAAGTTATAGCTGAAGAACAAGTCCAGGTAAGTAAATTTCCCTGAATCTTTCATCGAGTCGGCTTGCTAACCTACTATGCAAAGTGGATGAGTGATCTCAACGTGATAGGACCGAAAAACAAGTAAATATCTGTCTAGGATAATATCTTGTCTAGGGACTAACGAAGGCTTAGATATCCCTTTTTCAGCACGGCAGAGAATCCTTTCTCTGGTCTCATTCATCCAGCTATTAAGCAAGTTCATGTTCACCGTCAAGAACCCACGGCCAGAATTCCAGGCCATGCCAACCCGCAAAGCCAAGACGGGGACTTTGAACTATTGCTAGATCTCTTCCCACTTCATGGAGCATGTGCCAAAATTCTACAAGATACACTTTCTCGCAGACTGGAAAATTCACATGGCAAAGACATGCCGACTACTCTGGCAGAGGTGCACAGAATTCTCGAGGCTCGAGTTGGTAGATGTCGTGACCCCTCGTATGCGTGCTGGTCTGGTCCGGATAGTGCGAACTTGGGGTTTACTATGGGTATGTCATGGTATCACGGTTACTTTGGAGTTGAACAATTTTGGGGGGACGGCTTCGAAATTGAGAGAGACGAAGGCTGGGAGGTATATATCCCCCTTCCCATAGAATTAATCATCATATTAATAAGCCGCTTAGTATCTATGCGCTGATCCCATCGAGATCACAACTCCGATTACATTGCTTCCATTGACATTCGCATTGCTCAAACTCCTTAAACCTTTGCGACAAAATCCCGTTCTAGGGCCCACCGGAAGCTTGCAAGACATCCCCATAGCCAAATTACCCCATGAATTGCTATCCAAGATAACCGCTCATCTCTCAACGACCAGCATCATATCCCTGCACCGCACTTGTCATGGTATCGCACGCAGAATTCCCCTAACACAACAGTTCTGGCGCGATCAACTCATTACTGGGAAACTGGTGCCATATATCTGGCCAGGAGATGTGGACATTGCCGTATGTGTTCAATACGATAAGCCGTTTCAGGTAGCTGTGGGAGTGAAAGACCGAGAAGCTTGCGTCTGGGATTGGAAGGAACTGTGCAAATTGTTGATGAAGGAGCATTATGTGCCTGGAAGGGATGAGAAGGATGACGATGAGCTCAAGTTGGAAGTTCTTCCTCTTGGATTTAGGAATCGGCGCAGAATTTATGCGGTTACGAAGGAGATTGGGAAGGAGAGTGAGATTATCCCTAGTTCTCCAAAGCCGCAGTAGCTCTTAGTCTGCGGGTAAACTAGAACTAAGTAAGCTATGTATTGGATGTCACCAGATATGCTGTTAAAAATTGATAAACCATAAAGAAAAAAAGAGGCAAGAAATCCGAGGTTCCTGAACCTGGCATATCACAGGACGATCGGCACTTACTGTAACTATGACGCACAGCAATGGCTTTTGGGGCTTGAATTATGAAGAAATGTAGAACTGATTGACTGTAAACTTATTTCAAGTAGCCTGAACAACCCAACTATTCTCCCGGAGGCATGCCATTCACAGTGCTTCGAGATGTTCTCTATACTCCAATGCAAGAAGGCTGCCGTTAACGTCTCCCTTCCATTACTAGGCCTTCTCTGCAACGTCTCCATCGTCTCACTTGAGGTCTCCCTCAAGTTGCTCGAGGATCTCCTCAACAAGCTCCTCAACAACCATCTTGACAACCCCATCAGCGTAGTCATCCATTTCTCTATTCGACCGAACAACTCCGTCAATAGACTGCTCCATGGTCTCTATCTCTTTGGGGCAAACTCCTCTGCAAATGTCAAGGCTAATATCTTCTGCATTGTTTTTCTCATCAACATCTCCACAGACACTCTTAATGATCTTCTGAATAAGACCATTGACAACTTCCTCGGCGATGTCCTCATCAGCCAGCTCGAGATCCATTTGGGCAAACCGCTCAAGGAAACTCCTACTAGATGAGATGCCATTCTCATCTTCACTATCGGTAGCAACCTCAGTGGTACTCTCTGAATATGAAGATTCACTAATGTCTTCCCCATTCAAGGCGGCTTTCGCTTCTTTCTCGACTACACAAACCAGAGGCCTATTAATCAGCACAGGATTCTTATTTAGAAGCACGAGCTACTTACTGTCTGCAGCCACAGTCGCGTTTACTGATAGTGTGGCGGAAGTCCTTGGCTCCCATCTCACATTCAAGGATATTGTGAGCGTTGGGACACTTTTCGCAGGGAAAGACGCGGCGCGTATTGTGGCCACAGCGGGGATAGCGGGTAAGGACCGTATAGCACATGGTAATGATTCAACAAAGAGGTTGTCTAGAGGCGTAAGTAATCAGGTATGGTTGTAGTTGCTGCTTTACTGATCAGGAAAACCTTGATTTGATCTAGATGGAGATCTGTGTTTTGTTTTGTTTATAAAGTCGCACAAATGAAAGAAAGATAGAGCAATGAAGGAGGGAAGAAGCACTGTATGCTGACAGAGCGTGTCAAAGATTAATCAGTTCAACGATATGTAGCTCACATACTGTAGCGTGGTGATTGTGGAAAGTGATTTGAAAGCGACTACGATTTCTATCAAAAAGCCATGCTTAATATCACTAAAGCTATCTCACATCGCCTTCCACTGTCTTGGTGCAAAAATCCAACTTTAACAAAGAAAATCAATACGATTCTCAAACAAACCCTACCACCCTCTGCTCCTCTGGCCTAACCCCCAGTTCCTTCAATAATGCCAGAGTGGGTTTTACTCAGATTTATTTGACATGCTGCCATGTGGCATGCTACAAACACAGTCAAAATGCCGAACTTAAGGCTTCCACCCTTCAGGACATCTCCCCGGATTTCTTGCGTTTGTAGGGAGACAGTCATTTATAACCGTATATGTGTAACAGGTATCCAAAGTATCACATTTATTGCTTCGTGACCCTGGTTCTTTGAGATTCTGCAGATGTGATCGTAGTGAATTCTAGTAATTGATGTACCTTGAAAAAACTGATGAAAGATTAAGATGGATGTTATAGTGAAAAAAAAAAAAAAGAAAAAAAAAAAAAGAAAAAAAATTTATCGAAGAAAGCTTGGTGGGAAGAAGAAGGGCCTCATATACTACAACCATCTAATGTTATAAGTAGAAATTCATAGTTACTAGTCAGTCCTTAATGCCACCCGCTTTGAACTGTTATAGACACAGCAGACTCATGTAGCGCGTCTATTTAAGCTTCCTTAGGGCGCTTCGTAAGAGAATAGGTAAGGTAGCTGTAGTCAGATGGCCGGACCGAAATTGACTATACTTGTCGTAATCGCTTCTGTTGCCAATCATTCTCAAACTAAAGCTCAAGCTCGTTCATTTGAGCTTCAACAATAGTCTAGTCATTTCCTCCAATTACAAAATCGTCTTTAGTTATAAGACAATATCGTTAGTACCGTAATACTGTAGAGTCAGCAGTCGCGTAAAGAAACAAGGAGAGATCAGACCAAGTTTATAACATCAGACATCACTTGCGCTATTCCCGGTAAAGAAATCAAAGACAGCACGCAGTAGGTCATGACTATAAAATATTTCAGAAGCATTTCTGAAATTCGTGATTAACTACAGCAATCATGTTACACATATTGAGTAGGATCTTGATGCATATCTGCTTGCGTCACCTGTAAAGTGTCCTGAGTCCGGGCTTTGGACACCTACTCTCTTTACATGATGTTTAGCATGTCTAAGTCTCATATTAGCAGCAGATATGAGAACATTGGATATCCATGACTCTCCATCAGCAGCAAAAAGGCAGGGCACGATAGTTCATCACGCAGCCAGTGGCGAGTCATAATGGAACCATATTCAGTCTCCGATCACAAGTCCCGTTGAAGTAGTTTATGATATCTACCTCCATGCATTCATGTTCTTACAATCCTGTGAAATAGGTTGGTTTCGGAGTTATACAACCTAAAAGGGCCTTCGAATCTGTAGGACGCATCATTAAGATCTGACTGCCGTTATCTCGTACTTCAACATAGCTTCATTGATCGGACCGCTTCTTGTGAGCCAGCGACATAGCATGGTAGCCTTTCAAGGTGCTTTTGGAGAGTGGCCAAATAGGTTGGCATGGTTAATACCTTATGCATGGTCATATTTGAGCATGCGAAGTTTGTAAGAACTTCACTATAAGAGCATCTTCACAGTCGACGAGTCGAGGATTGCAGGTTTCGTTCTGATGAAAAAATTTCAAGTCCGTGACTGAATTGATTGAGCTCTAGCCTACCAAAGTACCAAAATGCTCTATCACTTTTTAATCCAGCTGTTTTGGATTGCTCAGCGCCCAGAAACCTGCCATGACATCCTTATCCACGTTTCCGGCCCATTCCCTCTGGAAAGCTTCCTCGCCACCAATGGCCTGTACAATACTCTGCAGATGCAGCTTAACATACTCAAAAGTATGAACGGTATGAACTGGATCCTTCTCGTCCATGACTCTTCTCCGCACATTCTCGTTTGTCTCCCAGTCATCTCTTTCACTGGGCGCCCAGATGAGGTTATCGCCTCCATCATCCCGGCCATCCATCATCTCAGTAATCGTCGATGTCCACATGGCAAAGTAATCCTGTAGCTTCTGAAGTATGCATGGCGGAAGGGGGGAAATCTCGAGAACGCGGGTAAGCGCCAGACAAGAGAGCTTTTGGCGATTGACGTTTGCCATGTTGTCAAAATGGCGAAACCATTCGGTTGAGAGCCAATCCCAGGTCTGCTCGACAGACTCGCCACGAGAACTGCCATCATTTTGAAGAATGGTAAAGAAGGTGTTTGGGTCGCCAAGTGCAAGACGTGCAAGAATCGTAAAATAATCTGTTTCAACTACATCATCAAGTTTTGGGTATCTTTGATTTGGGCCGGAGGTTTGATGTGCTTCCCAAGCATCACGGAGGCCTTCAAATACCGAAGAGAGGAAGCCGCATTCATTTAGTGTGCTTGCAACGACGCGAATACCGTCAGCACCACCGAGATTCTCTGCTACTCGAATGAGATTCTCCACGATTGACGATACGGCACCAGCAAGAGATCTTTTTGAAATGCCAAGTAATGATGTCATGTAGCTCAGAAGACGAAGTCGTGCGACATCTGTAAGCATGGCTTCTGGTGCAAGGAAAACATATGAATCGACGATGTTAAGAATAGTTCGGAGATTATCCGATCCGGATTCGAGTAGCGGAAAGGCGCTGTCGGCCAACGCAATCAATTCTGGAGCAGCTGGGGCAGGCGACTGCGAAAGTATACATGCCCAAAGCTCTAAGGCTTCTTCTAGCAAGTAGACTTGCATTTCCGACTCTGGCTCTACTGCCCGTTGGATCAAAGGAAGAATCAGAACATTGTATCGTTGAGAGTGTTCCTTCATGGACGTGGTAAGTGTAGTGAGGATGGTCAATATCTGTTGCTTGAGGAGATGTTCCTCACCAGAAGCCTCCCAAAGTCCAGGCAGCAGAGAAACGATCTGATCCGCAAACGGTGTAATATTGTGCTCAAGACGTGTAGAAATGACACGAATGGTCTCCAAGATGACCATCTTTGTCTCTGTATTATTAACCTCCTGAATTAAAGCCATCATTCGCCCAAGAATATCTGATGCAAAAGGTAGGAATGATTCTGTTTGGAATGTTACTTCATCTGCAACAACCCTAAATTGCCTTGCTGCAGTGATTCGCACAACTTGATCATTTGTTTCGTCGGTAGGATTGAGCAGATGTTGGAAGATTTGATATACTAAGGGTCTGTTGGACTCAGAAATCTTAACGATTATCCATTGGCCCAATAGTATTGCTATGCGACGGCGTAAGACCTTGTACCCTGGCCCTGTTCTCTGGACATCATTTACCAATGTTGAGACCAGAAACGAATCAAAGTCGAAGTCAGTATATAAAACAGCAGCTGCCAAGCCCATTGCGGTGTATACCGAGTCCTTCATGACAACATCAGTCTCAGCGGCTCCTGACACTGACTGGAAGAACGATAAGAGTGGCTGCACAAGGAGATCCTTGTAATTAAGCACCAAATCCATGAAGAGTTTTTCTGAACAAGGTCGCACTTCAAATTCCCAGGTGTCTCCGCCACCTTCTTCACGAGCCTCCCATTCATCTGGTTCCTCCTCCCATTCTTCCAGATCCTTTTCACGGAATACGAAATACTTAGTGACAATGATATTAGCCATCTGGGCGACAAGGTCATTTGTGAGTAGCTCAGTCTTGAGAAAGCTGATTGCCTGGGCTTGTTCCTCTTTTACCTCAGCAGTCCGATATTGGAATGTTTGTTTTGGACTGAAGACCATCTTCATGCACGCTCTCATTAACACCAGACCCTTCAACGTCAGTCTTTCCATGACCGGACGATCCGACTTCCCATTCCCACTGTGCTCACTTGATTTCTTGTTGAATACTTCCGAGCCAATCTCATTACCATACTTTTCTATGAGACCCCAGTAAGCACGAGCAAGCTCAAGCGAGTTTGGCAACAGAGAAAATGCTGCCGGATGTATGGTCGCCATATCCACATGGAGCTTCGAAAACTGCAATAGATGCTTCTCCACGAGCGCTAGGGCACGGTCACCCAACGCAGGTGGCTGTTGGTTGACCATTCCAAGAAAAATGCCGAAATGTTGTTGTGATTGCGCCCAGAATCCTTGCACATCCTTATCATGGTTTGGGTATTCATAGCCGACATTCAAGAGCCTTCTGATGATTTTCAAGGTTGACAAGCTGCATTCCATGGCATCGATAGCTTCGGCCTCATTCCCTTCACTGCCGTTCAGGAACCCCAACCATTGCTGAATCTTTCGATTATAAATTTCGCTCAGTAAGTAGATTATTTCTGGTGTGACTGATTGGAGACTTGTTTGTGAACGTCGTAGTCGTGCCGTAGCTAGTTCCTTCACGATCTGAAGCAAGATCAAAAGCCCTCTCTTGAGGCGAAGGGGATTTGATTGGCTTGAGGTTCGTATATGTGCGATGACTTCCGTAAGAGCATCTGGCCAGTCTGTGGGAAAATCGATTCGTACAACCTTGGATATGACGAGCGCACTTTGGAGAGCTAATAATTGTTCGGGCTCACTGAGTCCAGCTTCTAGAAGTTGTGATCGGATCGAAGCCTTCTCATCCGGTTTGATGGGATTGACAGCAGCCTTTCTCCAATACTTGTCGATTCCATTCTTCAACTGTATGATTGCAAGGTATCGAACTTCAGAAGGTAGAGACTTGTCGAGAAAAGCTGCCTAATAGGAGAGCAGTCAGCATTTGTTATACATTTTTTATGCACAAAGAGTTCCAATATTCACATAGACTCACTTGTAGCAGACTGTAATATCCTCTTTGGGTTTCCCAGGTCTGGAGCTGCTGGGTACCCGTTTGAATTAGCTGCTGTTGGTTGGAGCCCGCAGCTTGCAGTGCTGAGAGGACCTGAGTTGGTGTTAATGGGTTGGCCTCTCCGGGCAGCTCGATTGCTCCATTCATGATTCCAATCTCATGAAACGTTGATATATCTGTATCAACGGTAAAAAAGGACCAAGAAAGACTTCTCGTATAAAGGACAAAAAGTGGCGGGCTATATAAATTGTTATGGTACACCGCGTCAACAGCAAAATACCCGGAGATTTGTTGATCCGCTACTGATTGTGATGCGGGAGCTGCAGGGGAGCTAAATACCATATCTTAGCGCGCAAATAAAGGCTTCCCCAGAGCCTCCAGTGCCTCGGTAGTGGGCAGGTAGGGTGGCTTACTGCGTACGGTCTCATATCTATTCGGGAATGACTGGCAGGCACCTGCCTACATATCCGTCCAAACTCCATTTCGAATTGTCCACAAACACATAATCGAACGATGAGCGACGAATAGCAGATCTCACCTATCCTCGATGTCATCTACTAATTTTGCGCTCGCTCAGCAGCGACTAGCAGCACGAAGACAAGCACGGGAAGCCGAAAACCAATCTCGCATCGCGGCGCAACATGAGGCATTACGACTGAATGCGCAAATAGACCGATTACCTTATCCGCTCGGACGGTTAGCGCAAGCAGGTGTTACAACGTGGAGCGTAATCAGCGGCAATGAAGGAACGAGACCTGCATTTCGTGTGGGCCAGGTCGACGCAGAATTATTGGACGAAGAACTCGTGGAACTTTTGAAGGCCCAGGTTGGGGAGGGATTAAAGCATTTTGGATCACACATTCAAGACGACTGGTCTGCTGAGATTCTATTGATATTACGGGCGGCTCTTTTCAAGCTTACCGTCTGGGACCAGAATGCTACATATGGTGCAGCGCTGCAGAATCTCAAGTTCACTGATGCAAGAAATGCAAGTGCCGTGCTTGCGCCACCAACGAAATGGCAGAAGTCCTTGTATGGGCTGTTCACTGTTGGAGGTACTTATGCGTGGAAAAGGTGGGAGGACTGGCTATTGGAGAGTGACAATGGTTATGATGAACCGAGTCCTGCGATCAAACGGTTATCTCGTTTGTCAGAAATTATCTCAACGATTCACTCAACGGCCGCCTTTACATCGTTTCTTGTATTTCTGGTGAATGGCCGTTATCGAACATTAATAGACCGGGTGTTGCGAATGAGACTAGCGCCGCCAACAAGTCAAGTAAGTCGTGAGGTATCCTTCGAATACTTGAATCGACAACTTGTATGGCATGCATTTACAGAGTTCTTGCTCTTCGTTCTGCCCCTCGTAGGCATCAGTCGTTGGAGACGATGGCTTGCCCGAGCCTGGCGAAAAACCAAGGCAATTGTTCAGACTGGTAACGAAGACGAGGATGGCATTAAAGCCGGAGAGTTCTCATTCCTACCGGAGAGGACTTGCGCAATTTGCTATCAAGATCAGAACTCGACTTCAACGTCAGAAGATCAAATAATTGCTGCTTCTGGTGCATCCAGTGGAGTTATTGGCTCTGCTCAGACGGATATCACGAATCCTTATGAGACTATTCCATGCGGATGTTTGTACTGCTTTGTATGCCTTGCTGGTAGATTGGAGGCTGAGGAAGGCGAAGGCTGGACATGCCTGCGATGCGGTGAAGCTGTGAAGGAATGCAAACCTTGGAGCGGCGATGTCTTAGAAGAAGCTACCAAGATACCCAGCGGATCTGGAAAGAATGTGGGATTTGCTGGCGAGCATATTATCGAAGACGACAGTTCACTTGTCGAAATTGACGCTGATCCTATAGACGAAAAGGATCAAGAAACTGATGAGGCGCACAATTGAAAAAGCCAGCAGTGTCAAGCCATCATGATAGGTCGAGTGGCATTATGTCTAGTTACGGCAAGCATAGCAAGGCGTTTTGGGTGCACGGCTGGTAGGCTGCACAAGGAATATCCAATTTAAATTTTGTACAGATAGTCAACGCGACGAAGCTATTCAATCATGGGTGATTTCAATGACAGCCTTGCATTTCATTCATGTTAAATTTGTGTCGTCCAATGAAATCTGGGCGCTTCGACCGAACCTTGTCTGAGTTGCCTCGCATGAGCCACACCGACAGAGACTCGACTCGACAGACAACCTCAGAATATAACAGGATGGTAAGCCGCTCTTCAGGATTATTGGGCTATACAAATCAACCTTGCGCTAAAATTCATGAATCTGCCATACAAAGAACATCTGGACCTTCGTATGTCTACCCATAACCATAGAAATGGAAAAGCGGCCAAGAATTCTGTAATTTTGAAGGTCAGTTAGCCGCTATCTTCTTTCTCTCTAAGCGCTCACTAACTCTCGTCAGCTGATGTGCTTCCATGTGTTGTCCAAAATGCAAAGTATGATCGTGAATCTTGGAACGTTGCCGTATTATCGGTTTTTCAATCAAAACACCTATGTTCCTATTGTCCGTATTGCGCAGATCGTTACCAATGAGGAAAGCAATGAGGAAATTGTGAGTGTTTTGAGACACTGGAGGACTCGAAAGCTCTATGAGATGCATTTTATTCAAGTTGCTGTAGGTTTCAACCTTGGAGACATAGCCAAACACTAACTTTCGGAAGAGCGCGATTTTGGCAGGAGGGGTTATTGGATGTCTTCAATGGAATACCCTGTCTGATACATTCTGGCTGGGGCCGGCGCTTTGGTATTGCAGCTTAGTACTGTCTATTCTTTCGATGCTGCTCTCCTCATCGCAAGCTTTCATTTTCGATTCCCTCAATGTCCCAACAGAAGATGAAGGATCTCCTGGAGATTACAGACGATACCTATCGATAATCTTGAAAAGCAGAACTAAAGAAATTGTCGGCTTGGGGGAAGAAGGATCAAATTCGCGGAAAATAAAAGAGTGGGTTCCTCGATGGAGAATGGTTTTCACTTGGCAATGTCCTATGATGTTCATGGCTTATGCTGTGTGTTTTTTCCTGATTGGATTGACATTATTTATTTGCACAGCCCTCATAAATGGCGAGAAGTCTACAGGAGCAGCTAAAGTAAAGATCCGCACTCCTAAATTTGCTGGTTGCTAATCTCAAATTCAGACTGCATACTTTTATCTTATAATGACGGCATTCGCAGTGGGAATATTCATGTACTGCTCTTTCTGGGGCTACAGATATGTTGATCTAGACAAAAGCCAGAGAGACGATTGAATGAAATCGAAATAAGGGATTGTTAAACCCAATAAAATCATTTATCAGATGAATTCCGTGATGATGACTTGTGAAAAATATAATTCCATCAAGAGAAAACATACGCTTCGATCTTTCTACTCCACCAACCCCACATGGGGCATTTCGAGAGCAATTTCTGTGTCAAGTTATTGCTGGAGAGAGCAGTCAAGATAATTAGCCTCAGCTGAACAGATCGACCATTTTGTTATACCTTTAGCGTTGTGAAGTCAAGTAATATCTATCTGTTAGGAGAGCTGGCCAGCCAATCCGAATATGCACAAATCTTTATTAGCATCAAAAACTGAATGTGATGTTAGAGGAGTAGCAGCTAGCAAACTGCTGGAGAGAGTATCTTTATTGTTGCAGGCGAAGAGCTACGTTGAGGCAAGAGACAAGTGTACCTGTACATCACCGTTGATTGGAGGCATAATGAATCACCGAGACACGATTATTTGGCCTCTTGATTCTCACGCTAATACTAACGCCCATATTAGTGGCTTGGATTGCCATCTACGCCATACGAGACGTCCAAGAGCCATGCTCTCTAAGTCAGGATACTTGCCTCTCAATATACCCAATTATGACAGCTCAACACCGTTGACTCTTGCGGTGTGGGAAAGATGGCGAAAGTGTTAATATTCTACTAGATTCGAGAGCATCATTGCAGCTCAGGTACATGATGATAGGTCAAACAGGTAATGAAGCCCCCGAGCTCCTAGGTTTACGAGCTAATGACTTGTAGCATTACGTATTGCATATTTTTATAGATCACTTCAGTATCACTCTTTTGTATCCTAGGGTAGGTGCAAATATCAAAGCTAAGGACTCAACTGACATAAACCGCCAACTATAGCATTTATATATGGCCATATAGCTGTGCTGAAAATGCTTACAGCACAAAGAGAGGGTTTTATCGATAAAGGAACAAACTTCTCATACTGAAGAGGAGAAAACAAGAGACTATAGTGGCATTCCAAGGATATGATGATAACGTGGTCTTGGATGCGGACGTGTGTGAATAAAGTTGGATAATAATCAAGTATTCACAGGCAATCCAGAAAGACCAGGCTAACCTTTGTAGGACAATCGAGATTTATTAATGATATAAATATTAGGTCCGGAGACTTTGACAACAATGCCTCGTTAAATATGTGGGGTGCATCGATCACTATTGAGCCTGTGACGATTCTATTTCAACCACTATCATCGAAAATCCTTTGTTGTACTCCCGGTGTAAGTGCAACACCGTGAACGACTAATCAACAATCATGGAACCAAATCTTCAAGAGATCCACGATGTGCTATACTCCTTAGCGATACAAGCCGGCAAAATGATCCTGGCAGCCAAACCGACAACCTCGAACCCAGGAATCAAGAAGAACAGTACAGTCCCTCTCACAAAGGTTCAATTATGTCGCTGATACTTCATAGCGGCCGACCCCGTCACTGAAACCGACCAGGCTGTTGAGAAGATGGTTTACGAGACGCTGCGCTCAAAATACCCAGATTACGAGTAAGTGCAATCTCATCGAGAAATCGCTCACGTGACTAAGAATCATGTTAGCTTCATGGGAGAGGAGACATATATAAAAGGTCAGAAGATATCCGAGAAGCCTGTCTTTATTGTTGATCCGATTGATGGAACAACGAACTTTATCCACGGCTATCCCTTTGTGTGCATTTCGCTCGGCTTTTGCGTTGATGCCCGTCCTACTGTCGGCATTGTTTACAACCCTTTCACTAGCAAGCTTTACTCTGCCATTCGAGGAAAGGGGGCTTTTGTGAGGGATGTCAAAAACGACTCTATCGCAAAATTACCGCTATCGTCGCCCCTCCCAAAACTCGATGGGCTGAAAGACGCTCTAGTCGCGATTGAGTGGGGAAGTGATCGCGCGGGCACAAATTGGGAATCTCGAGTGAAACTGTTTTCAAGATTAGGATCTAGAGATAGAGGAATGGCGCACGGGTTTAGAAGTACGGGAAGTGCGGCTATGAACATGTGCTCCGTTGCTGCTGGAGAGTCTGATGCCTTCTGGGAGGCGGGCGCTTGGGCGTGGGATGTTGCTGCTGGGTGGGCGATCCTTGAAGAAACTGGAGGCAGAATAGTTGATGCCTACCCGATGGTTATTGCAAAGGACTGGGAGTCACGAAAGCCTGATGTTGAAGGGAGAATGTATTTCGGCGTGAGAAAAGCATCTGAAGATGAGCAGTTGAAAGTTGTACGGGAATATTGGGATTGTGTTGGTGATGATCTCAAGTTTGTATATGAGTAAATAGAGGGGTTTATAGTAACTACAAGTTAAATGATCAAGAACCTTCGGAGTGAGTACAAATTTAAGCTCAGCAAATATATACTAGAAAAGGGGTGGTATCAAAATCTTCATTTTTAACAGCTCACAAAAAATTCATCATCTCCTCTCCTCAACACTGTTCCTTGACCCAAAACCAAAGCCACCCACGTCCCTTCTAAAGAACTTCCCAATATTCCTCAAGTTCTCATTTATCTTGCCCTCACCTTCTCCCAGACCATCTCTTGGAGGACTCATAACGCGACTGAGAGTAGCACCCCCAATACTCGAGCTTCCAGGATTGTTCACTGGCGTACCGGTACCTATCCTCTCAATCCCATCGCGCGCAGTATTAGCGGCGTTCATGATAGCAGTACCAAAGGTCGTGGGGTCGAATCTTGTTGGGGGGTTTAGGCCTGGGAGTCCGCTCGGTACCATCCCACCTCCACCGCCTGAGGATAATTGCAGGGCTGACAAGAGAGGAGATTTGTCGACAAGCCCTTGAGTGCTCTCGCGATGGATCTGGTAGAGTTCGATGAGGTGCGCTTGATCTTGCTTACGTACACCCTTGAGTTCTAAGATCTTCTTAAAATTTGTGTCGGATTTGTCGGCTATGTGGATAAGATATGCCTGAACGAGTGCCTCTGGTGGTGAGGGTCGTACTTGGAGAGTCTTGAGTAGTGGGTCAATCCGTGTCATAGTCGTGTTTACTCGTTTGACAAAGCCTAATGGTGGCTGGGGAAGAGACGTGGAGTCAGTCGACGTGCGTTCTGGATTGCTGGCGAGTACTATTAGAGTGGTAAAATGTTTTGTCAGGACGTATTTATCCAACAACATCTGACAACATTAGTATGATCGCATCTAATGGGATTTTTGTTATCTACCTGTTCAGCTCCAACTTCAGATACTGGCCTACACTGGACAATATTCGCGATATAAGCTTGCGCTAAATGCTCTACGAGATTATCGCAAAACGCTCTGGCAAACTGCTGCTTGTGAACTAGAGGTAGGACCTCCAAAGTCCCGTCTTTGATGCTCTTCCAGACCTCTGATACATATGAGCTCTGATCACCGACGGAGTCCATTTTGCTCCAGTTCGTATTGCGCATTTCTCTCCAGCTAGCTTCGCACACAGACTCCACACGCGTCACCAATGCCAACACAGATGCCGAAGCCACGCCCATGAAAGCGTCGCATTGTGACGAGAAGTCAATTTTGTCTCGATGGTTGGAGTCGATACGTCTTTGAATATTTTCTTCTAGCTGAACTGTGTTCGTATGCCAAAAGTCTGCTGTGTTGAGGACCAAGATGACATCTTGTAGTCGAGGGCCACTTCCATCTTTGCCTTGTCCACCAGGTCGTTGCAAAAAGTAAAGTAAAACTTGTTGAGCATAGACATCAAGATATTTTGCTAGAATCTTTGATAATTCGAGGAGATGATCCGAAGTAGAGAGTTTAGCGCACTGCGCAAGTGTAAGCTTGTAGAGATGGAAGAGTTCGATTGCAGATGGTATGACGGATTGCGGTGTGAATTCTTCGTCTTCTGCTAAGAGAGGCTGTGCACGATACCTGGGCATCATACTTGCAAGCATCCTGTCCTGCGACTCGACCCATAAGCTCAAGTACGGCTCAAATGCTTCTGAAATAGATCGATCAAATGTCTGTGGCTTGTCATCCAAGGAGGCCAGTGTATCGATGGATGCTCGAGGGTCACCACCGAATTTCTTCTCGAGTACTTGCTCAAAGTCCATTGTCTCTTGCAAACAGGAAAGCAATAGATTGACATCGACTTTTCCACCATCCGTTCTTCTCATTTCTCTGGAAAGAATGCCCTTAAAATCATCCCTTGTTCCTTCACAGAAAGCATTGGCAAGCATTTCA
Source organism: Allantophomopsis cytisporea (assembly GCA_024752435.1). Classification (NCBI taxonomy): domain Eukaryota; kingdom Fungi; phylum Ascomycota; class Leotiomycetes; order Phacidiales; family Phacidiaceae; genus Allantophomopsis; species Allantophomopsis cytisporea. The sequence goes on from CP103036.1 coordinate 1,107,602, forward strand.
TTGACTCTCCATTCTCTCGGGAATAGTGATGCGTGTTCGTCGTCATACGTTTTGAGCATTCTCTTAAACCAACTGTATCGTCTTCCAATGTTGTCCAAGCTCCCAGCCTCATCATTTCCACGGAAGACCTGCCGATACTCTCGCAATTGTGTATTGCAGTACCAGGTGACTAGTCTAGCTCTTGCATTTTCACCAAGCGCATCCATAACCAAACAAGATTCGGCCAGAACGGACTTCCGGCTCGAAACCTCTCCTTTGGCAAAAGCGATCTCAAAATCCTCGCATACCTGCTCCAGAAGCTCCCTTTGCAGGTCTGCTACGTTCCTCGATAACGTGGCAATTTGGTCAATACTCCTATAACTTCTAAAATGCGCCATAAGCTGGATTACAGCCTGCAAAAGACTAGCACATTCTCTGTATTGTCTGGACCTGCTCAAGCTCCTCAGTTGTTCATATGCCGTAGTCAGCATCTGCAGTCTCTTCAATGCTGTCATTGAAAGGGTGAGATTCCGCTTCGTGCCATCGAGTCTTTTGATATCCGCCGTCATGTCGGTAATAGTCTGTTCGGTCTGAATTGCTCGTTCGCGGACGCTTTCAATCTTGCGAAATAGTTCGGCCAGCTCGGCCTTCGCGCTTTGCATGCGTTGAACGGAGTCATTGTCGCTGTATGACTGTGCTGCTACCAGAGAGGCTATATCATCATCGAGATTGAGTTGGTATGATTGTAGAACATCCGAGGTGGTGGATATCGAAGTAAGCGTCGATGGATGGGAGAATATGGCATTCAGATCGTCGATAGGATCATAATTGGCTGTAGATGATGTATGAGTGAGGGATCCTTATCGAACATGTTTGGATTATCAGGGTAGCTTACGAGCATCCAAGGATGACGGAGCTGGAGACACGCCATTCATGTCGCAATACTGAATATTAGATGGGCGAATTGCTCACAATATGCTCTCCAGCAAACAACCTCCTGATCATGCACGTCTCCTTTCTCTGATTCTCAATGGACCTTCTAATGACAACGTCGCGTGTTCACAACTATCGCATCGATGTGCACAAAGACTGATACGCGGGTTATGCAACATTCAGCCTTGTTGCTCGCCTTTCAAAGGTAGTGCATAAAGTTAAGCGCTACAAATCAACTTCCTTGGCATACCTTATCGAGGAGCGAGCAACAGTAATCACAGACCAGATCCCCAGAAAGGAAGCACGATGCGTTGCTTACATTATGTGGAACATCTCGTGAAGAGTGGATTCGTGGTTATCTTACATCTTAGACACCTTATCTTTACGTCGATACTCAAATATAACTATCCAACTTATTCGAGATATCATCGCTGATTATTCCTACGTACGTTAGGTAAACACGTGTCAATGAGGATGACACCTGGGGGCACACAGAGGTATACCTGACTGCGTCACTTTATCCATAGGTAGGTAGGATTTCCTTCTTATATTCTGTCGCATGCAGTTGTTTTGAGCCGCGGCACTCTCTCAAGTTTGGTATGATTGGCGCTTTTTCTATGACTGTCTACCAAGGGCAGATCGAATATGAAAAATTGCAGCTCAAAGTAGAGGGATTTTGAAAGCCCCTTTACAGTAGGTATTATCACTGATCTAATTCTTGACAACATCAAAAGGCACGACAAGGTCTCGTACCGCAGGCAGAGTGCTATATATGGTGTTTCGGGCAATGATCATCGTTATGAAGTATCATTCTGCAATCTCTGGGGAATACTAATTTATCATACATGATAATAAATCCCAACTCAAAAACCTGGAGAACGCTCGATATAAGCCAAAAAACAAAAAAAGAAAGAGCATTTAGGCTTAACATTCTTCTCGTAATCGTTGGACTCATATTCAGTTATCATATCACAGCAACTCCTAACCAATGCAGACCAACCGCCCATCCATGCACCCATATGCATATATAATCATGAGCCTCTAACTAGGCCTTAAGAGAAGAGAGTCATAATCATGCCGAATGAAGGCCCGTAAATCCAGCTTCAATCAAACTTCTCGGGCCGTTAGAAATATCCGCTGTCCCAGTCCAGTAAAACAAGCCCTAAACCACGTTAGTAAACGTTCCGAAGGCGACCTTAATAACATACCCCAAGCCGGTTTTCGTTGCAGTACTGCGCCTTTCTCCTTACTGTCTCAGGATTATCATAAGTAACGAATCCTCCATCACCGCCCACGCAATAAGCAGCAACGGCCTGATGATCAACAATTTCCTGGCTACCCTGTCTCGGCAAGTTCTTATACTCAAAAACACCATCCTCACCACCATGGCCACCATGCTGCATGCCAGGCCCTGTAGCCCCCAGAAAACTACGGCCATAAACAGGGACGCCAAGCAAAATTTTGTTCGAGGGGAAGCGCGTGCTTTTGACGTAGTCAACGGCAGCCGCTCCACTGGGTTGCCCATGACTGGACGCAAATAATTGCGCTTGATGTCCAGCCTGGGGCGTCCACGGCCCGCTGAAATCGTAGCTCATAAGGTTGATGAAGTCCAGGTAGTCCTGCGAGCGGTATAGGTCAATGTTCTGCAGCGCCCATTGTCCTGCTGGCAGCGCGGCTGTCAAGAGAAAGCTCTCGTCTGGGAGATGGATCCTGATAGCGGCGAGTAGAGCCAGGAAATCACTGCCTTGACGCGGATCAGAAGGGTGTTCCCAGTCGACTGTACTTTGTTAGTCGTGATGACATACTGGATTTGAAGAACTCACTATCAAGTCCATCAAGGCCTGATGCATGCACAAGGTTTGAAGCGGTTCTGGCGAAATGATCTCGTGCTACTGCACTTGACGCCACTGAGGCGAAATTCTGACTTGCTGCTCCTCCTCCTATCGACAAAACGACTTTCAGATGAGGGTGTTGCTGCTTCAAGACCATGAACGACCCCAAACAGCCCTTGACACCATCGACATCCATTTGTGTATCAGCCCACTCATCACTTAGCTTCAAGAAGGTTAGCTATGACCAGAATGATGAGAAAACCAGCTCAGGTAAGCCTGTCTTTCGACTGAGAATTACATTTCTCTTTGTCCTGAAAGAGAAAGCTCGAAAGACGTACAAAGACTGACCCATCAGGGCCAACGTGAGCAAAAGCATAAAACACGTGAGTGATACAGTCGTAATTTAGTGTAGCTGGAGATTCTCCGCGATAGATTCGATAGTTCGGGTAGTAAACACCATTGACTTTCAAAATTCCCGAATTCTCCGGCTTTGATGGCCTACGATCCGTTGGCTTTGACTGATAGGGTACTGGCGGTGGATCAGAATGTGGGGTCGGGTGAATAAACTTCTTGAACAGCCTCGACATATTGGTTGTATTGATAGCCGACACCGGTTGTCGTTCTAGTAATCAGTCGACCCGCGAAAAAGCTACGTAGATAAAGGTGAATCCTTTTTATTCTCGAGATAGAAGAGATGGTGTTTTCAGAAACGATATGAAGCAAAGACCAACGCTGCAGTTTTTGTGGGATTGCACAATCCCTTGGTCTATGACCTATGAATTTTGTGGTGGAGTATTCGCTGGCAGTACCCGTTGATGGTGGCACGGCTCTAATAATTAGAGGCTTTTTTTCCCACTCTCGTCAAACTGGCCAGCCGCAAATATTGCTTGTGCGATTAGTACTCCGTGATTGAGAGTCGAGCGTCGAGGGTAACGAGCCTAGCTTCTGGTCGAGACCGTATGTTTCTGAAACTCTAAATAGTCTTATCAACTTTCAATTTCTGTCGTTCACTGCCTTTCCATTGTATGCATGAATGAGCATCGGGACCTTCTTATGAACATGTCTTCCTGGTGAGAAGGCGTCATTGAGACACGCATTGAAGAATGATAAATCGAATGAGTTCCTTGCGTAAGTCCACTTGTCGATAGTGATGTGTCATAGACATCGTCTGGATTTCCCGATTTAAAGACAAGTCGGAGAATACACTTCGACTATATCACGTTGATTGATAGGCTACAAGCCTGCCCTTCATATCCATTCTCTGTGTGTATTCGAGAGACGAGGCCTTTCTTTCAAAGCTCGGCTCTTTAAGGGTTTCCAACCGGTGACGAGAATGCCAATGAAGGCATGTCGTAGAGTCAAGTAAGCTACATACATACACACATGCATACATACATACCATGCGCCGCTTTGAATCTCACAGACTTGATCATGCACGTAAGTAGCAAAAGGAAAGGCTGAGAATTCAAGTTTTGTTGCGATTGACACGTTCTGTTGATGATGACCAGAACTCCATATTCAGCTTGCCCATGCTCATTGGCAAGATAGACGTCAAGACCCATGCTCTCATACCTAACCTAGTAGATATTTTTGTGTAACGTGGGGTGGAAGAGCCGACTCTAGGATGTTTGTTCTAGGTTCTTGATAGGAGCCATGACCGCACATGCAGGCATTTGAATATCGAACTATGGATACATCCTTTTGCACGTTCCCTTGAATTCACTGCCGTCAGTAGGAATCCGCCGTCAATCCTATCTCGGTTCTCGGATAATGGCGATACCTCACCATATATCAAGATGCTTGACTCGATAGCAATTGCAGTTGATGCCTCATGACATTGGTATGCTTGACCTCCGCCGTCGGGCGTCGGCCCCAGCACCGGCATACATTCCAATTTGTTTATGGAATTTATCCTTGGAAACTTGCATAAGGTCGGTTGGTTGAGTCACACAGTGATGAGCATGCTCAAGTCAACTGATACTACTTACTCCCCTTGAGTGAGTAGGCATATGTACGCCGTCAGTATGGTGGAAACGAAGTACGAGATAGACAAAGAGCCGAAAGGTTGCCATGGATCAATGCGTGCATTTCGCAATCATGGACCAGGTGCCGGGATATGATCAAGCATGGGAGTAAGGTAAGGTAAGGTCGGTGCCCGACTCCAGATTGATGTACAAGGGCTCTAAATAGTATGTATTGCGTACGTAGTATGTCTGACGACAGAACGATAATGCGAGTATGATGGCCACGAGTATGGATACTTATCAGCATACGTAAAAATACAGCTTTCGGGGCTTATTTGCTTGCCATCTCCGAGCATAGAGCGGCAGAAAATTGCCGTACTGTATTTTCTAAGGTCATCGAAGGTTTCCGAGTTGCGGACCCTTGGGAACTAACGTAGTACGTATTTATGTATGTACCTATGTACTTAGTATTGAAACGCTTTTCTTGACGTTTGCCGTGGTGGCTACCCGTCATCTAGCGCGAATCTACTGGAACCTTATGAGGCTGTTGCCTTTCGTATAAGGCATTACTAATGACAGATCAAGCTTCAACTCGAACACAATTCCAACAGAGCTTCCTCCTCGGGCGAAGACTTACGCAACTTACATACATCATAATTACCTTACAACAAATACAAACCTCCAACGAGCTTCCAACGGTCAAGACGCACAGCTTCCCCAATAGTACAAAAAGTCCAGCGCACTGAACTCTTCACTGCATGACAAAAAGCTTGCCAGTCCTTGGTGCATAAATCCCCAGTCAACGAAACATATTCTTCACTATCTTGAATCCCATCAACAAATCCAGCACAACGTGGATAGCGTGACGAATTAGCTGTAATGTCTGGGGTCATTGTGTCTGAGGGCCCAGGGCTCGTGGACTTGTCGCGACAAATCCTCGAGCACCAAGCGCCACAATACAAATTCGCCTTTTCGCCCTTTCTCATGAAAACATATCGCTTCGGACTCGACCCCAATCGTCCAGTATGTAAGGCCTACCTTCAAGGACACTGTCCCCTGGGCGCAGATTGTCCCGATAAGCATACCTCGGGAGCTTCAGGTGGGTCGAACTTCAGCAACTTAGTGTGTAAGCATTGGCTTCGTGGACTGTGTAAGAAGGGCGATTCGTGCGAGTTCTTGCACGAGTATAACCTGTAAGTCCTGGTTATCCTTATTGTATAAGATATATATACTAACACAAAAGATAGTCGTAAGATGCCCGAGTGTAACTTTTTCACCCGTAATGGATATTGCACGAACGGCGACGAGTGTTTATATCTACACATTGATCCTTTATCCAAACTCCCGCCCTGCCCACATTATATGAAAGGATTCTGTCCATTAGGGCCCCACTGTTCGAAAAAGCACGTTCGCAAACAGCTCTGTAAATTCTACCTTGCGGGATTCTGTCCGAACGGGAAGACGTGCCCAGAAGGTGCGCATCCAAGGTGGCCTGAGAATTTAGATCCTCCTACTGTGAGGGTCGAGAAGACACAAGAAGAGATCGAGGAGGAGAAAGAGAGGATCAGGGAGAACATGGAAAGAGATGAGGAGAGGGAGAGAGAAAGATGGGGCGGCGAAAGAGGTGGATGGAGAGGCCGAGGAAGAGGTGGGAGAGGGGGACAACCATTCTTCGGAAGAGGAAGAGGACGAGCATACGGCTGATTGTGGTGATTTTTTTCTTCTTCAGATCTACATTCGCTGGGTTTCTCCAGACTAGATTGGAGCACTGAGGAGTTGGAGAACGAAGGCAAACTGGGTGATACTTTACACTCCATAAGACTGCTGCAATTTCGCATAGCCTAAAACCCCCGGAACATCAACGGAGCAGTTGATTCACATCCTCTACATCAGCGACATACATCACACCTAGAGAGTCTTCACTAGGCTGACTAAGGCATATCCAATCAAGTCATATGAGCACGCTTAAATACTCTGATATAACGGGGTACAGCTAAACTTTGATCCCTAAGGAGCCTTGGCAAGGAAATCTGTCATCCATCTACTCCGAACACTTGACTTGGATTGTTTCATCATGTCACAATCTGCTGGTCAATAACATGCAATGAAGGCGCATTGGGTCGAGTCACGATACACTCCCAAGCTATCTCAGGAATAGCAAGTATGAAATAAATTAGATACCCAAATCAAATCATCTTCAAATCTCTACAGTCATGGAGCTCTCTCTTCTACGATAATACATATTTTATCGATTTACGGGAATCTCACATCTACCCCTCACTTCTTTGATGCCCTGAGCCGCCTTCTAATCTCGCTCGCTTTCTTTAACTTCTCATCCTCGTCCAGCGTAACGCTCAAATACCACTCAGTAGCCAGCACGTGTAGTAAAATAGCAATCCATATACCAAGACCGAATGTGAGTCCCAGCACACTCCCTACCTCCTCCCGCGCACTACTAAATCTAGCCGGCACCATAACCCTGAAATCGCCACTCCCAGGTGCTACACAATCCGGATATCTCTGCAGGAGATCTGTAGTTGTCGCGTTGAATGACTCGTACATAGACTCCAGCTGACGGCACATATACACTGAGAAAAAGGCATCTGGCGAGAAGAATGTAATGGCGATACTGAGGGCGACGAATGTGGGACGCATAGTAAGGATCTACTCTGTCAGTACTCGCGCAAGTGCTTCTCTTGCAGAGATATGCCCAGAAGACTTACGGCACCTGTATAACCCCAAGCACGGATCATGAACCTGCGATGTATGTCGATACGGTTCGTCAGGATCCCTCGGTACGATTTATACGCACACACTGTAGTCATAGTCCCTAGGGCAAGCGCAGACGTGATCGTTTCAATCGTTCCCGTAAAGGCATGGAAGGAAATGATGACAGCGGCTGCAATTATCAGCTCTGTTCAGCATGGAGGGGCAAGATGCTCACTTATATTGCCCAGCAGCAACAGCACGAGAAGGAAGCGGCCGGCAATGCGGTGGAGCCGCGGCCAGCGTCGCCTGATACTGGGTATGAACTGTGTTGGTAGTAGGATTCCCGCGGCTGTTGCTGTTAGGTACTGTTGAGTCTGGGGAGTTGGGACATACGAAGCACACTCCAGAGGTGTAGGCGCAGCGCGAAGTTTCGGTAGCCATCTTTAAAGAAATACCATTCGCCTGGAGGGGCCTGAGACTTCCAGATGTTTGGAGAGAGGAGTTTGGTGCGATAGAGACAGAAAAGGGCGAAGGTGCCTGCTGTGCAGAGGAAGAGGACGAAGTTGGAGGTTTGGGTGAATCCGGACGCTTTCTTGAATCTTGAGAAGAGGGACGAGGATGGATTCTGAGACGGAGATAGTACAGGCTTCGACTTAGATATTAGAGGGGTGGTTGTACTTGTATTCATATTGGATTGTTGGTGAGGGAAATCTTAACAATATTCGAGTGAATAACTGAGACGACGTTGGGAAATTGACAAGTCATAGGAATGTGTAAATCAAGAAATTGCCTGAATATACATAACTTACGAACCTTGTGACTAAGAGAGGGATTTAGATAGATTTAAAGAAAGATCTAAAGGGGATTTAGCCCACCGATATTATTAGTCCATTAGTCTTCGATGATTCCCTAAGTGAGCTACAAATTGACTTCGCACCGGTGAATGTTATTGGGCTAACTGATATATGCAACCACCACCATTTTCGTCAACCGTAGTAAGTAAAAGTGTATATAAATATAAAAAGTACTCTCGCCGCCTTACCTTTAAAGTATACTCGTATGATCCTACTCGAATCCGAAAATGGTGGCTTCCTAGGTGACGTTCTGATACTCTACAGTACGGATGATGATTTGCCCGTGTGTTCGGGGGGAGAGATTGACCTGTGGAGCCCCAATTCTCCGTGCGTATGTTGAGACATCATTGGTCAATTCGAGCAATCCCCCGGCACAGCTTTAAGCCTCGCCCACATGAGAATAATAAAACGTGGGGTAGATTACTTTACCTCATACCTTATGCAACTAAAGGTCGAATTACTCTAGAGGCTACCTAGCAGACTGATCCTGTATTATTCTACTGCGGAAGAATCTTACGCCCAAAACACAATCAAACGCCGTACCTAGTTTACACTTGTCATGAATCGTGATATCCCTTGGTATGTATCCTCATAAATCATGACTTTTGCTTCAAGGTCCCGCATGTGCTACATGTCCACCATTTGTTCTCCATGATCGTTGTGCATCGATGGCATGTCCAGGTGTTAGGTTTGGTGCTCGTCGGTATTAGTGGCGGCTTGCTCACTTCAGGAGTCGCAAGCTTACTGGTGACATCCAAAGGTCGTTCTGAAGCGCATGCATCGCAGCAGAGAAAACTCAAAGCGTTGTGGCAGGTACAAACAGGACATCTCCAATATGTATCTTTTGCATTTTCTTTGACTCCGAGAGTTTGAGAAGGCTTTGTTGTCGAGATAGACGACGATTTTCTTGGTGCACCCACTGTTTTGGAGGGTTGTTGCTGTACGAGCCGGCTAATATGCCGAGGAGGTTGCCTCGATTGCTGTCCAGGCGGTACGCTACTGGTTCTTCTCTCAGTATCTTTTGAAGGCGAGAACGGTGCCGGCCGTTTCTGTGCAGTGGTTGTAGATTCTGACTTCCCACCGCCATTGCCAGTAGGATTTTCTGCTGTAGGTGGAATATATTCGATTCCATACTTCTTCTTCTCATCTTCCTGCACAAGTTCCCAAAGTGCTTGGGCAATGGCATCCTCGTTAGCTTTGTCCTCCTCAGCCTTGGTCTTGAACCCGCTTTTGGTAGCTTGGTCTGCCAAGTCCTTAACTGCCTGGTCGTTGTTTTTGTCACCTGAACCACAGCCCCGAAGAACCGTGTTTCTTCGCTCTATCGCATTGACGATTACTTGTCGAATGTCTGCTCCAGCCTGGATTGGTGCACCGCCAAGTTTCTGTCCAGATCCAGAAGATAATGTTCTTCTCTTCTCGGCAGCATTGCGCGCAATGCGCCTGGCTTCATCCATTGGCACACTTCTACCACCAAGCCGCTTGCCTTCAGACATAAATCCTTCTCCGGTATAACCTTTCATGCGAAGACCCTCATATTCATCACGAAGCTGATCCCAGAGTGCATTGAACTTTGCATCGTGTGGGCCGTGGACGATGTGGCAAAGTTCATGAAGCATGGTATCGACGACTTGCTCCAGTGGCAAGAACTGGTTCACATCGCCTGGATATCGTAGACGCAAGCATATCTTTGCACCGTGGTTCCAGTTGACACCTGAATTATGTTAGATAATATATAAGTGCGCTTCAGGAACTTACCTAGTAGATTTTGTTGAGGAGGGTAGAACTCCGCCAGCGTCCCAACCTTCCAACCTCGAGCTCTCATAATCGGCTTCACAAGTGATGCTATCTTCTGCAGCGCATGGAGGGCTTCTGCTCCACGAGTACGACTTTTCAGGTGGGAAAAACTCCCGACGAGAGGGTCTAACTCTCTCATAGTTACGGCAGATTAGCAAGTTATGACTTTGAAAAGAGTTGAAAATCTGAAAATAGTGTTCACGGAATTTTTAGTGAATGGGCGCAACAGGTGCGAGAGTGTGCATTTGAATATTGTTGTTTGCCTATGAGAAATGATCTGAATAGGAAAGGTTGACTGATCTTAGCCTCTCAAGAAGATGCTGGAAACCCCCATCGCCACTAATAGTCTGAATTTGAAATCAGGCCGAGTAAGAAAGAGTTGAGGGTCGAGTATCTGCAATGGAGTATGTCGAAGACGTGTGCTGTGTTGCCTCATACGTAGAGCACCGGACTTACTCATCACCGTGCCGGCATCATTAAGATTGAAGCGAGTTCCCCGCCCCGTCTTATCTACCTCTGCTATCGATAGCATCATCAAAGATTTACAACATTCTTCATCAAAGATTGTGATTTAAAATTCGCTATGTCTGCAGACGACCAGGCATTCCTTGATATTGTAAGCAACACCATACTGTGTCATAAGTTGTGACTATTATTGAGATCGTTTTCATAGCTATCATCAGTGCCAAATGACGTGAAGCGCTTCGGAAACGATGTAGCAGATGCGGTGGATCGTCACATTGAGCAAGTCGCAAATGCGCTTCGCGAGACATTATCGACTTCAACATGGATTCCAGAAGTTGCAAGACCTAAACAAGCTCCAAAGCTTCCGGTCCATACACCAGCGCTTCCAGTCACTGTCTATCGTCAAGCTCAGGACTGGGTGATGCGCAACAAGATCTTGACGGGATCTTTGTTGTTATCTGCTGGTGTATCTACATACTTGGTCATCAAGAAAAGGAAGAACTATGGCCGAAAAAGAAGGGGAAAGAGGGCAAGCAATGGAGCCAGACTGGAGGTGGTCATACTTGCTGGAAGCCCGCATGAGTCCATAACAAGATCCTTAGCTTTGGATCTTGAAAGACGAGGGTTTGTGGTATATATCGTGTGCAATAATATTGAAGAGGAAGTGTTAGTCCAAAATGAGGGAAGATCAGATATCAAGCCACTCTTGATTGATATTACGGATGTATGTACCCCCTGCAATTTCTGTTTCCCACATGGACTAACTTCAATCACAGCCATCCGCTGCTGCCATGTCTGTAGAACGATTTACACAAACTCTGCGAAAGCCACACTTCGCTTTCCAAGGATCTAAACCACACCATCCGATTCTTTCTGGTTTGATACTATTACCGTCGCTGTCATACCCTTCAGCGCCAGTCGCGTCTGTCTCGCCGAACCTGTGGTCTGACATCCTCAATACACGTCTTCTTCATCCAATCTTGACTATTCAGGCCTTACTTCCGCTTCTCACGTCGCCAGTTCCAGAACATCCCAACCATCCACATCCACAGCCAAAGGTTGTGATCCTTACACCGACCATTATTCCCAGCCTCAACCCTGCCTTCCATGCCCCGGAAAGCAGCATAGTGTCTGGTCTCGACGCTTTTACTACTAGCCTGCGTGGCGAGCTGTCTCCTCTTGCTGTACCAGTCACTCAATTGAAGCTTGGTACCTTCGACTGTAGCCCTCTTGCTCCACGAACCCAACTCCGAAATCTCCGGAATGAATATTTTGACCCAGATCACGCGAATGACGAGTTTCAATCTTTGTACGCGGACCACTTCAGTGTCCATCAAGGGTCAAATATTGGTAAAGGAAGTCCATTGAGAGAGCTACATAATGCGGTATTTGATATTATGGCTTCCAAACGACCTGGAAGAGTATGGCGAGTTGGAAAAGGCAGTCAGTTGTATAGCTTCATCGGCAATTGGGTTCCTGCGGGTTTGGTGGGTTGGATGATGGGCATCAGGAGTGCACCGAAGAAGAAGCAAATTGATGAGGAAGCGGGGAAGACACAGAGCTCAGACTCAAGTGATGGCGATTATGTCAATGTATATTCTAAGGAATAATCGAGAAGATGGAACGGCGTTCGGAGGATAGGGCATTTGATATGGGTTAGTGTCTCGGCTCCTTTTGTATCAACATATAAAGCATATATATTTTCACTATCGTGGACTATGAGATGCCGTTACAGTGATAGCCCTTCATACGGGGTTTTATCTGTCTTATTTACGCAGAAGATTCTGATAATATATGTCGATGTGATTATTACCTCCAACAAAGATTTGCATATTTCGAAGTAATTCAGATTGCATTTTTTTTATGTCGCTTTATTGGTACAGCTCTAATGGTTTCTTCAAGGAATTGTCTTGTAACCCTGAGCCATCGCGGTAGAGTTTATTTGCTGCCAGAGGAGTCTCCTTTTGTAACAGCAATAACTAGCAATATCGTGCTAATTCGGCCACATAGACAGGGTGATTGTTCCGGGAGATACTATGTCAACTACTTGGCGACCTCCAAAACAAAACATTTACAACGAACCCATGGACAACATTTAACAAATCATGTATTACTCTTTTTCGGATTCATGCTCATCTGTAAAGCTGAAAATATAGGGTCCATGTGGAAGTTTCTACTAACTTTAGCATTAGTCAAAACTCATGATTTTGCATAGAGTATATTTTTGTCGCCGATTGTTTGTTAATCCTCTCATGCAACTCATTTTCTGTCCTTTTCTATTCCTGTGCTATTGCTGAGGATTTCTTTCTTTGTGGAATTTCAATTTGCCTGCGAGTTTCCGAAAATCGAGCATCTTTAGTTCTTCTTCTACCTTAAATTCAACACTTTCCTCCAACTGACTATGATCTTATTTTCATACGTTAACAGGTCTCGAAATCTCCACCATGTCGATTTCTCCCCGAACTGTGCCACGAGATGAAGCGGGTCCAGCATCAGCGACGAATTGTAAAGATCGAGACTTGCATCTGATGTCGAAGGAAGAGAGTCCACTGTCTTCTCTTCCACCTCTTTTCACGCAAAACCCTTTCCAACCTTCGCCACAGAAATGTCGAACATTTCTTAACAAACATTCAATAAGCACAGTTTCAAGTGTTTCACCAGGCTTGGACCTATGTTCGTCTACTTCTAACGAAGGCGTGAACAAGACAGCTCACAGCCAGGGGCGCCTGTCTTTTGCCGAGTGCGGTATCAAGGCTTCTACAGACCCTCAATTCAAACTTGGCATATGGAGGGCGTCAGCTGCTCAAGCTTCAGTGCCTGACCACGCCACGGAGAATATGGGTATTTCAGTGAGTAATGGTCCTTCCCGTATGAGAAGATCTGAAACTAAGTCTCTGCTATAGTTTACGAGTACAGAACAAGCAGACACCCAGAATCCTGCTACTTCACAAGAAGAAACTCATCTAAAACATTTGGATAGGCCTTCAACAGCAATACCATCAAGTATCTCAATACTTGGGAGTACGCATCAACCAGATGAGTTTTTTCTCAATTCATCAGCTCCATGCTCATCAAATCCACAATCTTCGCAGTCTAAAGATGCAAAAAGCATTGACTTGAAAAATCCTTCCCCCGAAACAGAAAGAAGTAGCCAACATCCAAGAACTGCAACGGATCTTGATTCCATGATACTTCAGATTACGCAGGTCGCCCATGGGGAAGATACAGGGCGCCATATCCGAGATGGATTCCAGTCCGATTTAGGACACACTGCGGACAAGCTCAGTGCATCTGATAGTGATGTTCAAGTTATTTTCGCCGCACCCCGACGAAAGAGGAGAAGGAGAAGAGGGTCACGATCTCATATCCAACATATAAAGCAGCATAGTGACACTCAAGCTCAGAGACCAGTCTTGCCTTATCCTGCTTTGACCAGGAACTCATCATCTCATGTACTACTTGCTAATACTCTGGCAAAGAAAACCTCCTCTTTACCTCACATGACAATGGGAGATCAAGAGATCAAGATATGCGAGAGCGAAAGACTCGCAGAAGTGGATCGAGTTGAATTATCAAAGTCAAGTTATGACGGGCTTCTACCTACACCTAGGTTGAAAACTAAAAAATCATCAGGCACTTTAGTCAGTTCTCAACCAAGCTTTACAGCAAAAATAACCGTTGGCAACATATATGGACCCCAACCAGAGTCAACTACGCCCCCATGTCTACAAACAACCGGTTTCGAGCAGCCTGCTGTGAACTTGTCAAGTAACAGCACATGTCCAAAGCTCCAGTCAACCCCACCCAAGCGAGGAAGGCCAAGAAAAGATGCACCAGCCACAAAAATACAACAGTCAAGGTGTGTGAAGCCTATGGAAACACAGAGACAAAATAAAGTCAACGTCGGTTTGATGACTCGTGGAGCGCCTCGAAAGCGGAGGAAAGTCGCCACAGAGCCTGCAAAGGGCAACAATACTTCAGACAATCTTGCGGAGGGTGTTTCAAAAGCTTCAACTAAGACAGCTGAAAGGGATCAGGGTGTCGAGCTACTCTCCAAGAACCCTCCCACTCCAGTAGCCTCAATTGGTAATGGCCGTCAGCAATCATGTACCCCTATTCCATGGCAGCCTTCGGAAGTGGCCGGTGGATTTCTTCCTTCTTTCATATTTGCTGGTCTGCCATTCAACCATGACTTGCGACAACAACCCATGCCATTTTATGCTCAGATGTACCAGAATATGCATGAACTCTCGTGCAACTCTCAAAAGCCACAACAATACCAGGCTCGACAGGTCGAAACTGAACAAATCCTAAACAGGAGCACAAATGCCATGAGAAATGTATTGCCAGCGCAAAATGCTTCACAGCTACCTAAGCCAAGTGAATTTCAGAAGAAGAACTCATTGTATAGTGTTCCTCCATGGCCTCCGTTAGCCAACAACTTGAATGGTGGTGTGGCCTCGCCAGTTCTCCAAAACCTGCAGCCACTGGATCATTCGTATGTTCTGCCATATCAAAGGACCCCCGATGACGCACAAACTCCAGCTAAGCTTCAGGTACCTACATTCCTACAACACTTTCAACCATCAGCGTCACATCTGCATCCGCAGCCTTTGCCCAAAATACCAGATACAGCAACTTCGCCAATTACGTGCTCTGCTAACATGATCGTGGATATTGCTCAGACTTGTCAAGAGAACTTTCCTTTCACAAAAATAGCAGAAAAGTATAAGAAGCCAATTCAAGAAGTTTACGATGGCTTCTCTGCTATTATCCAGATACCACTCTTAAAGTCGGCTATCGAAAATAAGCGCATTGAAGAGCTTGTAGCGACTAGGATGAGTGAGTTCAGGGAAATTAGAAAGGGTGTATCAGAAGTCCATGAGAGAGAGTTGAAGAAGCAGGAAGCAGTTGGGCAACAGCCACAGAACGCTCATGCTCGGTCTATGATGCAAGGACAAATCTCAACTTTCTATCCTTATTATCCGTTCACGCCTGGATACAATACCCCAAACAGAAAGCAATAGACTAAGTCATACAACTCAATATTTGACAGGAAACTGAAGATGGTTTTCTCCATTATTTAGTACTCTTAGATGTAGTGCTCATTATGAATCCTGATGTGTCAACCTCAGCGGATAATCTCACCCCGCTTGATTGATATAATGTACCGAATGATAGCACGCCTTTTACTTTTATTTCCCGTATAATTTCTGTATTTCAATGAATCTCTGTAGCATTTTCTGGCATTCGTTACCAAGTCGTATAGAAGCCTGCCGTATACCTCGTTAGTCTAAGTAATAGTCACGAGTGCGTGATAATTTACACATATATCGTCTAGATTATAGACTTCCCCTGAGACTTTGTTGTATAGCTGCTGTGAATACAATATCGCTAGTAATGAAGAAGGGTGTGTCCGCAAATCAATTTGGGTATATATTTCTTCGCGTATATCCTAAACCGGGTTCGGAGGGTGAGATTGGACATGATTGCAGTGAAATTGGCATATTCTTCTCCACAGATGAGTGTGTTGAAGTTTAGTGTGTATTTTTGTCGCTCGTAGATATTCTCCAGTAATTTTAACTTTTGGGGCATCAAGAGATAAGTCAGTCTAACGCAGAGCTTGGAACATTTCTATGCTAAGGTTCGAATATAGAATCCTACATTTCTGTCTACAGATAGAATTATTAGTAGAATTTAAGGATCTTAAATAATGTTATACTTCAGTAGTGTTGGTTTGCACATCATAAGCATTATAATATTTGAGGCAAGTCAGATCACGCTCTTGAGATAGCTTTCAAAAACAATAAATTCAACGCTATTCTCTAAAATAAAAGTCTCTACCTAGTTGCAATGAGCACCAGCTGCATACGTGTTTGGCGTCATGCATAGGACAGACTCTGTTCTGCAGTTTCAGCTTCGATATGGGTCCATATACTCGCCATCTCTGACTTATGCATCAATGGTGTCATTTGACATGGAAATTGTCGCAAAACTTTACAAGTCACCGTTGTTGCATCGCTGGGGGATATTAATGCTATGGAGAATAGAACCATTTGGGCACTGAGGAGGTTGCTGTCCTGCCGGTAAGTTTGGACAGTAACATAACAATGGCTCGTGTGCAGGGTGGAAGCATGCCCATGTGAAATGGATAACGGCACATATGTTGACTGCTGAGCCGCTGATGTTAGCTGGTTTTGTGAAAGTGGCTGTACTTTGAAGATTCCTTGAAACGATATTGAGTTGTGGCAAAGGAATGTTGTTCACAGAGAAAAGTACTCTTCTAATATGGCAGAAGAATATCGAGTCATACAGAGAACTGCTTAGCAAGACACATATTACAAACTACCATACCCTATACATTGAAACCAACACGTAGGGTATTATATTTGGAGATATGAATATTTAAGGGTGAGGTCGGGTGGACTACCAGCCCCTATAGTTATAAGAGTTGGCGGTTTGTTTCCCTTCCATGTCAAAGCTACATGTATCCTTTTGTTTTTTTTTGGTTCTATCTTCTATAAGAAGCTACTTGATTAAGTTGAGTTGTGACAAAGACAATGATGATGGTGCAAAATCACCAATAGGATGCTTGCGTAGATGAATTGAAACTACAGGGAACATTTGTACCTCCTGAAATGTTAGATCGATTACTGGAGGATACGTTGACAGTATTGGTCTTTGCGTCTCGGAAGCCATATCTCCTCGGTCTTACACCTTGGCATTTGAACTTGAAGTGCCATATATCATGTTATGGGCAAAGAGAACTACGTAATTCAAATGATAGGGTGAAGTCTGGAGAGCATATGTAGTCGACTTCAAGTTACACTTGCACTGAATCTGGTGAGAGGTTCATGCCCGTCTCTTAATCTTCGGTATGCCTGCCAGTTTCGTTGTTTCGCTCAAACAATGACTAATGATATCTTGCAACTCTCGTGTCAACATGATACTTGCAATCCTGCCCATGTCTCAATATCGATATTCAACAGTTGGGCTGCAGGAGTGTTTTAGGAATGACATGCACTTGGGATCAAGTAAAATGTAGAAAAAAACATCGTTGTCGTAAGAAACTGCGTCCTTAAGATACTCTTCAATGGTGGTTACAAGTAATTGTGGAATAGTGTGATTGACATCCATATTTTCTATGAACATATCTAGACGAAGCTTATTTCGTTTCCCTGGTTTGCGGATGACTGTCTCTTACCTTGACCATCAGTGTGAAGTCGTTAGTCCAAGTCCGCGATTTACCCCAGAAAATACAGCGGCACCCCAACATCGCAGCCGCTTCGGTTCGCGTGTCATTTTCGGGAACTTCCATGAACCTCCTTGTGAGAGCTCTCGCGACAACACCTCTAACTTTTGTACATCTTACCACAAGCACACAAATCTCACAATGAGGCTGTCTTTAATAGTGCCGGCCCTTGTGGCTTCAATGTCCTCACTGGCTTCTGCTACTGCGCTTACTTACAAGCTCGCTGCCAATGAGAAGTCCTGCTTCTTTACCAATGTTGAGCAAAAGAATACCAAGGTTGCCTTCTACTTTGCTGTAAGTTGCTCATGTACTGATGCTAGTGGGCTGATAAGAAGCTGGAGAGTGGATCGATGAATTAGGCTAATATGAATATGGTTACATAGGTGCAAACTGGAGGTTCCTTCGATATCGATTACGAGGTCACTGGTCCAAACAACAAGATTATTCTCGATGGTTCCAAGGAGAAGCAAGGCGATTTCGTTTTCACTGCTGGTGAGGCTGGAGAATACAGATTCTGCTTCAACAATGAAATGAGTACTTTCGCTGAGAAGATGGTGGACTTTGAGATCGCTGTACGTCGCAATACAGATCCTAGGAGTGGCATTTCTAATAGTTATATAGGTTGAGAACGAAGCTCGCGCTTCTCTGCCTTCCAAGCAGGGTACATCTCCAGAACAAACGTCCGCCCTTGAACAGTCCATTTTCAAGCTTTCTGGACAACTTTCGACTATCACGAGAAATCAGAAGTATTTCCGTACACGCGAAAACAGGAACTTCAGCACTGTCAGAAGTACGGAGAGGAGAATCTTCAACTTCAGTATCATGGAGAGTTTGATGATGGTTTGCATGGCTGGGCTCCAGGTCTTCATTGTTAGTACCGGCAGGCTACTTTTGCGCGGGTTATCTACTGACTCAATTGCAGGTCAGATTCTTTTTCCAAGGCGCCAGAAAGGGTTACGTTTGATCGAAGTAACATGTCAATTCTGCATTGCTTACTGGTTAGGAAAAGAGATTGGGTTACAGTATAGCCTAGATTTTCAGAGGATCTGTGATCGGGATTCCTGTATGCTGCGGCAATCCTTTAACACGTGTACATGTAATAAAAATGAAGAGATGAACCTCAGATGAAAAACTCCTTATGTTGATACTTCCGTTGAGCGCATCGATCCTGGATCGCCTCATGTATGTTGGGTCGTGCTGTCGAGATATTGCTTCGGGAAAATTACCAGTCATGATTACTCTGGAAATGCTGTACATAACTCGAAAGCTCTTCAGAGCCATGAGTTCGATAATTAATATCATACAAATTCGAGCCTCGAAAAATAGGCTTTTCTAGATTCCCAGTCCACCATACCTAAAATCAGACACGATAGGTACCAGGATAGCAAGACTGCGCGCCGGATGTGAGAAACGCGCTAGTCTTATCGCGGCTAGAGCTTGATTGTGAACATCGAATTACGATTATTTGACCATCGCGATTGAAGTTCACATCAACTTCCTCAACCCTCTACTTCACAACTCTCAACATGGCTTCAATGGCGGCATCACTTACACGGGCGCTGCCCAAGCCAAAGTATACTGGGGAGGACGAGGAACTTCCACAACAGCAGCGCGGCCCAAGAATTTTAGGCGCAGGCGCCCTCGACGACAGCCAGATTGTTTTAAAGGTAAGACAACGTACTTGTATCTTCTTCTGACAAACATGTTGACTGACTCACGTAGAAATCTGGACCACCAGCTTATGGACAGCGCGCTGGATGGAGACCCAGAGCCGCAGAGGATTTCGGAGATGGGGGTGCTTTCCCAGAAATCCCAGTCGCGCAATATCCCCTGGACATGGGTCGCAAGAATGGAGGAACGAGTAACGCGCTTGCTGTACAGGTGGATGCCGAAGGAAAGATCAAATACGACGCGATTGCGAGACGGGGCCACAACGAGAAACGCATTGTTCATGCATCTTTTAAAGACCTTATTCCTTTGCGACAACGGGCCGACGCTGGGGAAATCAATCTGGAGCGTCCAAGTGAGGAGGAAGTTGCCGCATCGACAGAAAAGACCAAAAATGCCCTAGCTGCTCTGGTTGATGGAGCTCTTGCTGCTCAGAAACCAAAGAATGTCAATATTGGAAACAGAAAAGAGCCGACGTTTGTTCGTTATACGCCTACGAACCAGATGGGAGACAATACGAAAAAGAATGATCGAATTATGAAGATTGTGGAGAGACAGGTCGATCCCATGGAACCGCCGAAATTCAAGCACAAGAAGATTCCAAGAGGACCACCCAGTCCACCACCACCCGTTATGCATTCTCCTCCACGAAAGCTTACAGCGGAGGATCAGGAGGCATGGAAAATCCCACCCCCAGTTTCAAATTGGAAGAACCCAAAGGGCTATACTGTACCGCTGGATAAGAGATTGGCAGCAGACGGCCGAGGACTGCAAGACGTTACTATCAACGACAAGTTTGCACAATTTGCTGAGGCTCTGTTCACCGCAGATAGACATGCTCGTGAGGAGGTGAAGCAGAGAGCATTGATGCAACAGCGACTAGCAGAGAAGGAGAAAGCACAGAAGGAGGAGCATTTGCGTATGCTTGCTCAGAAAGCAAGAGAGGAGCGTGCCGGAGCGGGATCAGGACGAAGAGCATCAAGGACCTCAAGATCGAGATCTGGAAGCTATAGTGACTCTTACTCGGATCAATCTGAGAGTGGAGATGAAGAGGAGATTCGTGAACGTGAGGAAATGCGAAAGGAGAAGCGTCGGGAGGAAGAACGAAAACTACGACAATCGCGCATGGGTACAGAGCGACGTATACAAATGATGGCCAGAGAACAGAACCGCGACATCTCTGAAAAGGTGGCCCTTGGTTTGGCAAAACCCACACAATCAAAGGAAACGATGTTCGACTCCAGATTGTTCAACCAGACTAGCGGGTTCGATACCGGCTTCAATGAGGATCAGCCATATGATAAGCCATTGTTCGCCGCACAGGATGCTATCAGCAGTATTTATCGACCGCGACAGAATATGGATGATGGTGATGATGAGGAGGCAGCTGAAAGCACGATGGGCAAGATTCAAAAGGAGAGTCGATTTGCAGATGCACTTGGACGGGGGACGTTTAAGGGTGCTGCTGACGTTGAGGTAAGAGTTTAGGCCTTGTCTACATAAATAACTATACTAATTGTTATATGAATAGGCTCGTGAAGGACCAGTGCAGTTCGAGAAGGATAACGGGGAAGATCCATTTAATGTTGATCAATTTCTCTCAGAGGTTGAAAAGGGAGGAAACAAGAGATATGGTATCCAGGATGGGGAAGAGAGGTCGGCAAAGAGAGCCAAGGTTGACGACGACGACGACGATGCTTGAGCAAAGGAGTTGTCTTATTTTGTATCAGTATAGTATATCAACAATGCATTGCGATGGCTGGGTTTGGATACGAATATTTCAAAATTTTTCCATGCGTGAATTATGCTCGATGCTTGAAAAGGACCGATGAGACTGGGTTTCAAGCACATGGATTGGCAAAGCAGGGTCTCTTTTGCACCTCGAGCCATTCCTAATCTTTAAAATATACATCCCGCATGACACGCATATTATACCTAAGAACAGTACAGAAAAGCACAGTCTTGCGGGGAATACCCAGGCAGACTAAAGAGATATAGGCTAATTTCGAGAATCACGTGAATTTACTAATATTTCCACTCAATTGCATTTATGTCGTCGAAGCCCCGATACAGGGCCGACTTTTGGCCTTTTGGGACGGGAATACGAAGGAAAAGCCGAATATAGACAGCGATTGAAACGTCCTGCAACACCTACCACTTACGACCTTACGTCGCTACTTGTACAAGTTTGCCCTTGGTATCTGGCCTTTTCCTGTGATTCATATGATATCAGTCAAATAAGACGCACGTTGAAGTGGTGCATGTCGATCGTGTTCTAAAGAAATAGATAGAAAATGTTCGTGAAGGTCCGCTCCGAAGCTGCAACACCCCGATCGCTTGAGCCAATGAAAGACTGGGCTCTTGACGGAAATGTTTATCCTGATCCTGTCTATCTCTGTCTATCTTACTTTGTAAAAGCAAGACAGAACAAGGGTATTTCCAATCATCATAAGGGATTCGATGACGTTACATTCACTCCACGACACCGCTCGATCCTCAAACCCTCGGCCCTCTTCCAGAACCCCCACTACATACGGGATGACCCATTTCGCCTGCCCCCTGATGCTGCCCCAGAGCTCTACGTAAGGTATTGTTTACTCGGAGTGCAGTGCCGACTTTGGACTCTGACCCAACTTGGATGCGTTAGATGCCGCTGTCGGAACGCATTGGATAAAACAAAGTACCAAGCATTTCCACTATTTTGCTCCCCCGTCTGTGCTTCCTCTATCTCTATTCTATGTGACCTTGTCTTGTAGCCACTCCCTCGAAGATTGTTATTGATCGAACCAGGCGAGGTAGCATATCCATTCGTACTCCACCCGATCTTCTTGAAAATAGGTAGAACTTTCATCTGAATGCTCTGCCCTCCTTTTGCACTCGACAGACAATCCGCTAAGCAAGCCGCGTCGTTATATTGATCACGAATAAGCAGTACCTTCTTTGCGTAACGTACTCATAGGTACCACATAGCAGTGCTCGCCCGCCAAGCCTATATACCTGAAAGGACAGGCAAGGCAAGCACAACCGCCCGCCGCCCAGAGGCAAAGCAGTATTACAGTTACAGCAAAGAGTACCATGGCACCACGTGATGAAGAATCAACTCTCGAGTCCAGCCATAGCTCAGTAGATCACGAAAGCTCCTCGCAAAATACCACTGGCATCCCGCCGCATATCTCGAATACCCACAATGGCAATGAGCTCGAGAAGCAGGAAACCGCACATTCGACGTCCTCAACTGGACACGCTAGAGCTAGAGTCACGAGAACTCAGAGTTTGACTAGGAGAGGCTTGAAGAATAGATTCACGCATCCCCTGCAACACGTCAAAACCTCGGAGGAGTTCATTGTCGATTTCGATGGTGACGATGATCCTTATCGCCCGTTAAACTGGCCGTTTAGGAAGAAAGTCGTGACCACCTTACTTTATGGGTGAGTTCTTGAATTGTCCATAACGCAGACCTTCGGATTGAGTTTTAGAATAATTGACTGACGCTTCCAGGTTGACCACTATGGGAAGTACGTGGGCATCTTCGGTGTACTCCCCCGCTGTCGATCAGATTTCTGGGCAGTTTCATGTCGGCACTGAAGTCTCATTGCTGGGATTGACTTTCTTGCTCATGGGATTTGGACTGGGACCTTTATTATGGGCTCCCCTAAGTGAAGTGTGAGGATACTCCTACGCCCACCAACGCACTTAAGCTGATTTTTATAGATATGGGCGAAAGCCAGCTGTCTTAATTCCATACTTCATTTCTGCATGCTTCTCTTTCGGGACCGCCGCAGCGAAAGATATTCAAACCATCTTGATTACACGTTTTTTCGCTGGGATCTTCGGCTCGGCTCCCGTAACTAACACTGGTGGTGTGTTGGGGGATATCTGGTCGCCCCAGCAGAGAGGCACAGCTATTGTTTGCTATGCTTTTGCAGTCGTTGGAGGACCTACTATCGGACCTATCGCTGGAGGTGCCATCGTTAGTAGTTACTTGAGATGGAGATGGACAGAATACGTCAGTTGTACCTCTAGAATGACTTGTACATCTTCTGACATATGAACAGATCACAGGTATTATGCAGCTGTTCTTTTTGACTATGGATCTGCTAGTACTCGATGAGACTTATTCTCCAGTACTGCTTGTCAAGAAAGCACAACGTCTCAGACACGAAAGTGGTAATTGGGCACTGCATGCTCGACACGAGGAGTGGGATGTCAGTACAAAAGAGCTCGCCAACAAGTTTTTGAAGCGTCCATTTAGACTCCTGGCTACTCCGATTTGCTTCTTGATAGCTACTTATGCGTCCTTCGTCTACGGAATTGTTTATCTGTGGGTATACAAACGCTTCAAAGTCAAACATCAACTAACTTCATGCAGTTGTCTGGCCGCTTTCCCAATTCAGTTCTCGGAAGAACGTGGCTGGGGCCCAGTTGTCTCTGAATTACCGTTCCTCGCCTTACTCCTCGGTACAATCATTGGTGGGTTCCTCAATATCTTCAACAATAAATTTTATATTGCAAAATTCGAGGCAAACGGAAACCGCCCTGTTCCAGAAGCAAGACTTTATCCAATGATGGGCGGCTCCTTTTTCTTTGCTGCGGGCCTTTTTATCTTTGGCTGGACATCTCCCAAGGATATCACTTGGGTCGCACCCTGTGTGGGTGCAGTCGTAAGTTTTCAATCCTTCTGATCTCTTCTTGTCGATCATCCTTGTTAACAACACAAAGTTCATGGGAATTGGATTTTTTACAATTTTCCAATCATCATTAAATTACCTTATCGATACTTTCCAGACCTATGCCGCTTCAGCAGTGGCAGCAAACACTTTCCTAAGAAGTGTTTTTGCGGCTGTCTTCCCACTTTTCGTCAATCCGATGTTCCATAATCTTGGCATCCCATGGGCCAGTTCCATTCTCGGTTTTGTGGCCATAATCATGATTCCAATTCCGTTTCTGTTCTACAAATATGGACCTGCGATCAGAAAGAGAGGAAAGTTCACGGCCGAGCTATCCTCCTAAATACGCTTTGCCCTTGCAATACGTCCTTGCACATAGCCAGCAAGTTCTTCGTGGTGCAACGCAATGTACACTGTTCATCAAGGAGTGACTGTCCTAGATGTGGGGCATTTTCAACCACAAAAGTATCCGCATAATTGTGGACCAAATTAGTTCTTGGCCATCCAACAATCCAGGTCAGATGGCCGAGCGGTCTAAGGCGCCAGCTTAAGGTACTCGAGCATCTGCTCGATTCAATACGCTGGTCCGAAAGGGCGTGGGTTCAAATCCCACTCTGATCAACATCCTTTTTGCTTTTTTGCCCTCTTCTACTTATCTTATATAATACCAGTCAGGTTCCCTTGGTCGAGATCGAGATGACATTTTAGGGATGCAGATATAACTTGTCTTTTGTGGTTGTCATGTACAGGTGAGGTATGCACGGACGTTCATGATAAGATGAAAATTTGAGAAAATTTGATAAGCGTTAGACGAGATGAGATTACTTTGAGGAAGGTGAAGGAGGTGTGAATATTTTGAGATTAGATAATAAATACTTTCGATATATTTTTGTTTTTAATACATGCAAACGGCCTAGAAGTTCGTGTGGGGATTAAGTCTGGTAATGTCAAGAGAATATAAATGTCTCGAAATTATCGGTTTCAACTTTTTTATACGGAATGTACCAATATTTGGGAACTTCAGCTGGTGACACAAATCATATCAACTTTGTTACTATTCAGAACAATTACAGACGAGTAAGAGTGGCAATATAACTCATTACATCATGATCATAATACATATTCGTACTCCCGTGACCCTCCATCCTTACAAATGTACCTGCCTTGGCCTATCCTCATAGTCCTTCCATGCCTCATCAAAGCCCGCGCTCCTAATCCAAGTATTCCCTGAGTCCTCCACACTATCGACAACCATATTGCCTACCTTTTCCCACATCCAACTCTTGATTATACACCATTCTTCACCCTCATAGGGTTTGTTCTCCTTTTCTGCATTCGCCACAGCTCTCCCTAACTTGGACGCATGCCCATCATCACTGAAGTGAACCAAGCGCTTCAAAATCCCCTTCCATTCCGCCTGGCCTGCCTCGAGGTCTTTCGGCACGTACGACACCACCTCCTCCAAGTGAAGCTCAGGACTGTGTCTCGCAGCATATTGCGCAAGATCAGAACGTGCCTTCCACTCCAGCAGCCGCACCTTATTCGCCTCTGATAAACACGGCAACTTGTTAAACGTCGACCAGAAAATCGACGCATTCACATCGTGCATGTAGTAGAAATCGAACTTGACCTGTTTTGGCGGCCGTTGCGCCGCAGCTGTGAAGTACACGCATGCATTCATCATTTCTGCAGTCTTGGCGGCAAGTTGGCCGGCCGGAACGCGCCATTGTGCAGCGTAGCGAAGCATTTCTTTGGGTGCACGTTCTAGGATTCCGTCGCGGATCTTGTTATCGTCGTCCCAGTGGGCTGCGCTAGACAGCTTGTCGTCTTTGCGGATGGCAGCCAAGAGCTCTGGCATTGTCTTGAGAGATTCTGGGGGTGTTTGACGGGCTGCTTCTTCGGCAGGAAGAAGGAGCCGACCCATCCAATTGTCATGTATGCAGGCTTGTGCGAGGGCCTCTGCTACGATGGCTGGCTGGTTGAATTCAAGACCGAAGCCCAAATGGATGAGTGGGTGGAAGAAGCCTAAAATTGTGAGTTCTTTCGTCCTCGTTATAATGAGAGGGGTTTTAGAAACTATACTTCATCGGTGAGGATAGATGTGGTGAGGTATGTATGAGAATCAAACGTACCGCCAAACAACCTGACCAATAAATCATCCGCTCTTTCATCTCCCTTAAACACAAATTCCTTCAAGACCCCGTCTACTCCTTTCTTCTCCAATTCCTCCTGGAAGAAGACCAAAAAGTCACGATAATACTTCTCGTTTCCCAGATATCCTTTGAACTTTTCATAATCAGTCATATCTCGCACAACCTCCTGATCCAAAGGCCGAGGCTTGCGCTGGTAAAATTTATTATGCTCATAATGCTGCTTGATAGTATCTGGTGAGGCACCGAGTGCATAGACGGTAAGAAGATGATGCGCAATATGGTTATGGAAACCGCTCTGGTTGAAGAGTATATGATGCTCCTACAACGAGTTAGCAAGTCTTCCAAACAAGGTGGGGGAAGAATACTTCGTGATTCTTCTGCAACAACTCTGAGGCAATGGAGGCAGAGCCTTGAGACTGAGGCCCGGTATTGAAGACGCCGACATCAGTGGGCGCCAGGACAATCTTACTTGGAGTCGCCATGATGTTTTTTGACGCACACCAAGCTTGGAACTTGGATATAGTTGCGTTGTACCTGATACCCTGCACTCTGAAAGATGCAAATCGCAGAACAGATATATGAAGGGAAGGTTTGATTAACAACATTTATTGCTTTAAGCGTAGTTTCTCTTGGCCTCGAACATATATTTATCATCTGCGTTGATGTCGAATCACGTGGGACATGACGTAAAATGCTTATGATGGTTGGCAATAGCTAGGGTCACGCTGTCAGTATCTCCTCTTTCTCTGACCAAAATTTATCAGCAGTCTGTATTCTTCCGTATAGCCGGAGGAATCCAGACTAAAATTGGAAAGCTGACTACTGTCTCCAATGCTGAGATAGGGCATGAAGTGGTATGCTGCACGAATGGACTAATCTAGAGCTCTTTACTACACGATGAAGATTTGTAATGAAAGTGCGAATAGCTATTCATGACCTGAATTCTTTGTCGCAGACGTCTAGCCAAACTCTACTTCAACGTACTGACTGATGCCAGCCCTGAGTAGTGTTCAATGGAAAGTGTACGTAGTATATACATTGAAATAGACTTTTGTAACAAGTCCTACTTAGAATTCTCCCACACTTGTTAACGAATCACAGTTATGATCACTTAGATGTGTGCCACTATTTGATGTGGTCCGCCTCGGGCGCTAAAATCCGAAGGATGGAGGCCAAAGACCGAGATGGCCGAAGACCGATATGTGTAATAATCAAGAGCTTTCCAGTCAGGCTACAAGCGACTTGATATCTCTGCATTCAGAACCCATCGTTGTAATGTAAGAAGCCCTGCCGTATGAAACAAGCACCGCTCCTACATGTATGAGATGGTACATATGGTCACAATGAGTAGTTGCTTTGCATTTCTGGAACCGTTGGCCTATATCATACAATGAGATCCCAGGTGTCAACTTCATTTCGCCCTTCAATTTAGTCAAATGCTTCCAATAATCGCTCGGCACCAAACGCCGTTCAAATCAATGCACACCTTCTTGTCTTGTTTTACTGCAATTCTCTCCTCTTTGCAGTCTGTCTGTGCAATTTCTTGAAGAAAGCATTGCTCTGCTTTTGATCTTTCTTCAATGTCTTATTCCTTGACTTGTTCTGCTCGATATATGCCATATCTTGGCCACCAGAGAGCTCACTCAGAGTTCCAGCCATTCTTCTCGCTCCCGCCTTCTTCTTCGATCTACCGGCGCCGCCATTCTGATGGAAAAGATCGTCCGTGATTTCTTCGGCATCCCATTTACTCTCGTTCTGAATCATGACATTTTGCAACAACTCTCGTCTTTCGGCAGGAGTAGAGAACGCCAGATCAGGAAGGTTTTCAATACCCTGGAGATGAGTGATAACCTTAAAAGCGTACCCCTGATCGACAAGGAAGGCCTGTCGTTTGGAGGAATAGTACATTTCTTGGGTATCCTTGGAGACGAGCGAGTAGAAAAATGCATTGAAGCCTTCATCGTTTCTCCGCTTCGCTCGTAGAATTCGACCTAGTCGTTGTGCTTCTTGTCGACGGGAACCGTAATGTGATGAAATTTGGATTAAACATGTTGCCTCAGGCAAGTCAAGTGAAGTGTCACCAATCTTGGAAAGGAAGAGAGTGTTGATACTCTCATTATGCTGAAAGTTTTCCAAGATACGAAGTCTTTCTTGTTGACCAGTGCCTCCATAGATATACGCCTTCTTGAGCTTTGTAGCATATGCTTCAAGAGCATACACGTTATCAGAAAAGACAATGATCTTGTCGCCACGTTTCTCGTGATAGTCGATAAGGAATTGACATGCCTGGAATTTTCGAGGATTCATAATATAAAGAAGACCTCTCTTTCGGCTCTTTTCACGCAGATATTCAGAGTAGAATTCTGTAGTCATTGGACACCATACCTCAGCACACTGGACCTTGGCAATGTGGCCTTGCTCTGCAAGCTCCATCCAATTGGCTTCGTATAATTTGGGCCCAATCAAGAAGTTGAGATCTTGAATCTTGTCATCCTCACGCAAAAGCGTAGCCGTAAGACCCAACTTTGAGTGTGTTTTGATATTCGACGTAACCTTTCTGAAGATGTTTGCTGGTACAACGTGAACTTCATCCAAAATCATGAGACCCCACTCCCGACCAGTCAAGAAATCCATCATCTTTTGAGCGTCGTAGGAGCGAGCTCTGGTCTGTGTGACCATGGAATATGTAGACACAATGATACCGGTATTTCGTGTAAATTTCTCTTTATGATCGGAGGTGAAGATTGCAATGTCGTTTGGATTGATATTCGACCACTTCAAGAACTCTTGTCTCCACTGGACAACGGACATGGAACTGGTGCAAAGAACGATCACACCCTTCTTAATGGTACAGGCCGCAGTGATTCCTACTAATGTTTTGCCGGCCCCACAAGGTAACACAATAATTCCACTCTTTGCTCTGCCGTTACCAAACATCTTACTCAAGCTCTTCTCTTGGTAAGGTCGAATTTGTGCAGCCGGTTTCAGATCGATATCCAAATTTGCATTAGCCTCGTCATTGCGGAAATCGTACTCTTCAAGAACAGGAAGTGCTAGGTGAAGGCATCGTTTCTGGACTTCCTCAACACTGCTATCTGCAATCTCGAATGCATGCACCGCCTCTGTTTCCTCATCATCATCATCCTCTTCATTCAAAGTAGCGTAAATATCTTCCTGTTTTGCGTTCTCACCATCCTCGGGCCTTGAGACTGCGGCTGTTTGATCTGTAGCCTGCTGAACACCAGCAGCGTTCTTTGTTCCAGGAATTACGAGTCCACCCATAGTTGGAGCAGAGGTAGTGGTGATTCCTTCAGAGCTCTGAATACGCAGGGGACCAATAACTTCGTCTCTGAGCAATCTTTGCAACATCTCAGGATCCGAACTTTCCACAAAGTGTTTAGTGTTCTTGAGAACAAGCTTGACTTTGCCATAGCTCTGTGTGCATTCAACAATGAAGTTTCGAATCCCTTCCGGAATGGGCATCTTTGACAGCCGATCTAAAGTCATAATGATGTCCTTTGGATCCAAACCAACAGACACAGCAGCATACAAGCTGTGCGGCGTCAAGGCATATTCGTGAAGAAAAGTTGGTCTTGACAAGGGTTCAGCGATAGTGGTCAAGAAATCCTGAGCGTAGGATACTAAAGGAGAGAAACTCTCAAGTATGATGCGACCCTTCTGCGGGTCGATCCACAAGGGACGATTTGCATGATCCGGCTTGAGAGAAAGGTATGAGAAATCGTTATTGCCAAAGTGACGACTCGCAGAATCTCGATCCGCTGCCGTCTTCTTAGTCTTATAATTCGCGACTGAAAACTTGTTGATCGCTCCATCGATATCGCCCGCGAGGTTTTCGTCTTCAGGTTCTTCGGGATCATCGCCATCGGAATATTCATCACTGCTACCTATACTTCTAGGTGTGTCTGGTCCAGGTGTTGAGTCACCTGAGTTTCTGCCCGCCTTCGATGCTCCCCGCACAGCTATGGTTGTTAGTAACTGTAAGTTGAATGTAAAGCAAATAGAAGCTCATACTTGATGCAGCTTTCCTCTTAACAGGCATCGTAATTTTGGGGGTTTCTCTACACTTTGTAAGTTTTGAGAGATTGAGAGGCTGAGAGGCTGAGAGACCGGCTCATTGACGAAGATGACGAAGGCACGGCACCTTAAGCGGAGATTTCCGTGCAACTTGTGACTTTGAAAGCCTGATGCTACTGGCTGGTGCTACTACTCACAACTTTATGTAGATACTCTGCTGCGAACCTACACGAGTTCACCCATCAACCTTGAAGCAGTATTTGTTCCATTGTAGTCGATGATGGATAGATCACGGATGCTTCGACAACTATTATCTGCCCCGCCAGCTCTCCGCACATCGATTGTCACATGCCCTCAAACATTTCTCGCAGCAAACGCACGTCGAAGCTATTCAAGTACCATTCCAGGTGTCACTCAAACCTCATTTTGGGCTTCCCTGATCCCGAAACCATTGCGTCGAGGCTCCAGAGACAGCAATACGATACGGAAGCCTAAGTCGAAAGAATGGAATCCTGCAACTTTCTACATTGTTATTTTCCTTTTGATTGGCTCTATGTCTATTCAGATGATTGCCTTACGGAACGAGTCTGAGGCTTTTGAAAGACGAACAGATGCAAAGATAGGGCTTTTGAAAGAGGTCATCGAAAGGGTTCAGAATGGCGAAGATATTGATGTGGAAGGGCTGCTTGGGACGTACGATGAGGGAAAAGAGCATGAATGGCACAAAGGTATATTCTCCTGTGATGAAGCTTGCAAATATATGTTCATGCTAGGAATAGTACTTGAAGAGATTCAAAAGGACGACGATATCTGGAGGGAGAAGAAAGCGAAACGAAACAAAAAATCAGACACCAGTCCTCCAAATGGCGGTTACACTCAGTGGGAGGTCGAAGAATCTACCGACGCGCCAAAGACTCCAAAATCTGTCAAGAGCAATGCTCCAAGGGGATTTTATTAGTTCTTGTCTGTGATTCCATAACAAAAGATTCTAGGTAGTTCATGAAGTGATCTTCCAAGCCATAAGTCTGAGTTCATATGCCGTTGTATAGTAAGGTGTTGAGATATGCGTGAAGTTCCATGACAATTGGTGGTACCCAGGTACGTAGTAATGTACGGTAAAGACTATTTAAATCGAGGCTGAAATGGTATGTAAGGCTGAGCAAAAGATGACCCACTAACCCTAAAATGGATAATGGCACTTTACCTTACCTAGCGTGCGTTCGTAGAAGCCGCGCCTTGTCAAATGGTCGTCTGAAGTTGTCAGCCTCGAGGAATAAACATTGCCTATACGAAGCCACGTTATTTTGTCATCGAAGAGCTTCTACTCTGCAAGATTCACGAACACTCAAGCAGTTATACAAAAATCCCACTCTAATCGATATGTGGTGAGCTTTACTAAGTCCAGTCAAGGAAAGGTTTATGAGCTTACGCATTCAATAGCAAGCATATCCTTAACGCTCAAGTTTCTATCAGGTCGCCATGCTGTGAGTTGATACTTGGTAGGAATCGAATGTGTCACTAATGTCAATATATAGGCCGCCGATGGTTTGACTGTGCTGAGTGTCACCATGAACAAGAAAGTCATCCCTTGAAGCAGAGCACTGATATGGTATGATTTGCTTCCTCCGCTAGCCCCTCACCTCTCTAATTCTATCATTCGTAATGAGTCATGTCTAACGAGCTCCTAGACTTTCGCATGTAAGAAATGCAAGAAGTGTTTCCGCAAGGATGCTGCCGAATATGAAGATGCGGACGAGTACTGCCCTCATTGCGATAACCATTACGTTCTCGAGGCCGTCACTCCGAAACCGATCCTGAAATTCGAAGGAGAGGACGCGAGAAAGGATAGCAGAATGATCAAAGATGATCGAACTCGTGGCAAGGAACAGCGAACAATTTTCGATGTTGAGGAAGCACCTAACAAATTGGGTTGAGCTGTCCACTGCTTTCACGAGTCAGATTTCAGGTTTGGAATGATTTTAATGATCAAGGCATTTTGATTTAGCGATACGAGTCAGGAGGCTCCGGATAGTCATATATTCAATCAAACATTCACGGCGCTTCTGGAAGAATCATTGCTCATTGCTATATTACAGTCTCGCTGATAATTATCAGATCTTTCATTAATCATTTCATGCTGCTGGGGTGTTCTGACCAGATCCAGAGCCTGGAGCTGAATCGTCTGGTCCTCTGGTGAGAATTGCCGCATTTCCAGTACCTGGAGTTCTTCCAGTCTTCTTCTTAGCAGCCTCTTCTTGCTTTTCCTGCTCAATATCCTTAACGTATTTCTCAATGTCTTCAACTGGAAGCATCTCCACCAATTTGCCAGGTGCCATGATGGCAATCTCAATATTCTTAGCTCCTGTCTGAACGACTTCCAGTAGTGATTTGACTGTCAACTTGATAGTTTCCTCTCTATCCATGTCATCCTTGTGGTTGCGCTCGAGAAACTCTCTGACAGTCTTGCTTGATCGACCAATCGCATTTGCCTTCCTGTAAAAATTATTAGCACTGGGGCATGCTTATATAAGGATGCCTAAAGGCTTACCATGCGGAGAAGATACCAGACGGCTCAGTCTGATATAATCTTGGAATATTGCTCTGATTATCAAATCCTACAATCAATGTACTAATACCGAAAGGTCGTACACCACCACTCTGAGTATATCTCTGTTGAACACCAGCCACGTATTTTGTGATATACTCAATCGTAACTGGATCTTCGACAGTCAAGCGATGTGACTGAGCCTCTAATCTAGCCTTGTCCATAAGGATTCTGGCATCAGCGTTCAGACCGGCGAATGCGAGACAGACGTGAGTATCGATGAGACCGATCTTCGATGGAGTAATTCGAGTATCTTGAAGCTTCATGGCCGATCTCTTTTCGCATCCCAAGACCACTACATCTTGGCCCTTGACTCCAACAGCGCAAGTTCCTGGGAAGAATTAGTGATACACTCAATAGTACTAGTAAGAGCCGCGGACCTCTTTTGACAGCCTCAAGAGCATATTCGACCTGGAAAACGTGACCGTCCGGACTGGTACGTGTCAGCGCAACGCGTGTTATATTTATGTAATGGAGGCATACCTGAAGACTAGAGGTAATGTTAGCTCATCGTCAGCTGTGGCACGAATCAAAAGACATACCAGACAACGCTCTATCGTAACCTGACGCCATCGTGGAATGTTTCTATTGAGACCTATAAAGAGCGATATGTGTCTATGAAGGGGGATATTGGACGGTCGATTGATGTGATTTATGGGTTGAGTTGACGTTTGTGATTGTGAGCTCTATCTGGAGCTCAGGCTGCATCGACGTACGCCGCTCGAAGCTACGCGACCTCAAGCTCCAGCCTGGATGGAACACTCAGGCCACAAGGCCGAATGTCGCAATCACTAAAGTACTTATCTACAGTATTATTCGAATAGCGTCAAAAGTCCACCTCCCACTTTTCTTCTCTAATATATCTATTTATATACTCTTTCCTGTTTGCTTTTGAGCGGCTGGTACCTCTCTATCGCTCCATAGACATGGCTTGCCGCTCTCAACTTTCCTTGGCATTACGCCGAACTCGTGCAGATCCATCATTTATTTTGCGAGCATCAAGACCTTTGACCCAACTACGATGGCAAAGCACAGCGAGTACAGAAGATAGCGAGGGCGTCGCAAAGGGTACGACTGGAACTTCAAAGACGATCGCATTCACTTCCGATACATATCCCAACATCAAGAGAGATTCGAGATTTGCTGAGATTACGGAGGATCATGTCAAATATTTTAAGGAATTGCTGGGAAAGGAATCCGCTGTGATTGATGGAGTCACTAAGGACGCGACAGACGACATCGAGCCGTTCAATGGAGACTGGATGCGCAAATACCGCGGTCACGCAAAGCTAGTGCTCAAGCCTGGGTCGACTGAAGAGGTCAGCAAAGTGTTGAAATACTGCAATGACAACATGCTTGCTGTTGTACCACAAGGAGGAAACTCTGGACTTGTTGGAGGATCTGTGCCTGTCTTTGACGAGATTGTTATCAACATGAGCCGCATGAACCAGATTAGATCATTTGATGAGGTCTCCGGAACATTGGTGGCGGACGCTGGTGTGATTCTTGAAGTTGCTGACAAGTACTTGGCTGAACACAACCACATATTCCCTCTCGATCTCGGTGCCAAGGGCTCATGTCACATTGGAGGAAACGTTGCTACCAATGCAGGAGGCCTGCGTTTGTTGAGATATGGCAGTCTTCATGGAAATGTTCTTGGTATTGAGGCCGTTCTTCCAGATGGTACCATTGTCGATGATCTTTCCAAGCTCCGCAAGAACAACACAGGTTATGATCTCAAGCAGCTCTTCATTGGAGCGGAAGGCACCATTGGTATTATTACTGGAGTTTCTATAATCTGTCCACAGCGGTCTAAAGCTATCAACGTTGCGTTCTTCGGTCTTGAATCCTTCGAAAAAGTGCAAGAAGCATTCAAGGAGGCTAAGGGACAGCTTTCTGAGATTCTTTCTGCGTTCGAGCTCATGGACAGCTACAGTCAGGATCTTGTTCACAACGTTACCGGCAACAGACGTCCATTAGAAAGCGAATACCCTTTCTATTGCTTGATTGAGACCTCCGGAAGCAACACTGAGCATGACAATGAAAAGCTCGAGAAGTTCCTTGAATTTGTTATGGAAAAGGAGATTGTCCTTGATGGCGTTGTCGCTCAAGATGAGACTCAAGTGAAGGCACTTTGGGGATGGAGAGAAGGCATTCCAGAGTGTCTTGGCCACTGGGGAGGAGTCTACAAGTATGATTTATCCATCCCAATCTCTGAACTGTATGGACTTGTCGAGGAGACCAGAGAGAAGATAAATAGTGCTGGTCTTATTGGTGATACTGCCGACCATCCGGTCGTTGGTGTTGTAGGATACGGTCACATGGGCGATTCGAACTTGCACTTGAACGTTGCTACACGTAGCTATGACAAGAAGGTAGAGAAGGTCCTCGAACCTTTTGTTTATGAATGGGTTTCGAAACGAAATGGTAGTATCAGTGCCGAGCATGGGTTGGGATTGGCTAAGAAGAACTACATTGGATATAGTAGAAGTGATACCATGATTGCTTTGATGAAGCAGATCAAAAATCTTTATGATCCAGTGAGTACCCAAATCCACTTTACCTCGAACCTTAGCTGACAATGACTAGAACGGAATCATGAACCCATACAAGTACATATAAATACCCAAATATAAAAGTTCATTTTCATATCAATTACAGGTTCATAATATAATAGAATTGAATCTTTTATGAAGCTTTTTTTGTTTTGTTTTGTTTTGTTGGTTCTATGTAGGATCGATTATCACCCCAATATAGCATTTGCTGCGCTTGCCAAATAAGTGGTGTTGCGCTCACAAGCTCTGATGGCATGGATGCAGTTTCCTGGTTGGCATTACCCCTCATACTTCGTACTCGTACGACATCGGATAAAGTCCACCTTATATGCAGCCTCAATTCCCAATGCCAACAATCCCATTTATCATTCACACAAACAATGTCAGCCGAATCAGATGAATCTTGGAGGATCATTGTATTGGGGGACGATGGTGTAGGGAAGAAATCCATCAATCAACAAGTTAGTTGTATTATGGGCCTTTTGATACATTTGGCTGATAATCTTCCAGTTCGTTCAAGGCCATACACCCGAGAATGTGCATCTTTCCGCGGAGGGCAACCAAAGACCAGCTGTGGTCGATATAAAAAAATGTCTCATCATCGCCAAAGAAATTGACACTTCAGTCTATGAGTCACCAGATGGCGAGCGAGCAATGCGAAATTGTGATGGTGTCATACTGCTCTACGATATCACTTCCAAAAGCTCTTTCTCCCATATACAAGGGTATTGCGATAAGATTCGCAGCTTGACCAGCAGCACCATTCCTATGTATCTCGTCGCCAACAAGCTTGACGCTTCAAACGAACGTAAAGTCAGCATTGCAGATGGAAAACTTTTGGCTGAGACCTTCGATCCTCGGTGCCCATTCATTGAAGCCTCTGCGACGACAGCGCAGAACGTGGAACATGTATTCTTCAATCTTGTTCGTGAAATACGAAGACAACAGGTAGCATTAGATAGCTTAAATTCCGTAGGCAAGAAGAAAACCAACACGAGTTTCAAGAGGATAGTATCGAACAATGGATCAAACAAGGGAAAGGGTATTGTTGGTGGTTTCAAGCAAGTCTTTCGGAAATCAAAGGAATAGATGTTACACACTATACTATATAATAATATTCACTTTGGCGTGAGTGCTGATTGTCTCGAAGAATTTCCATCCATAAGTCTAATATGATACTGATAATTGGCTCTCCTTGAAATAAGTGCCCAGTGTATCTTAGGGATTGTAGTTTCCATTCCTGTATACGTCGGCAATCAAGTATTTTCTTTGAAAGCCAAGCATGGCAACCTAGGCGCCAGTGTATATATCAGGCTGACCACAGCTTATGAGGAGCAGGTTCACATGTAAACATATATTCGATAGAGAAAACGAAGCTGCTGTATTCACAATAATAATAGCTTAAACGATAACTACATATAGCGGGGAAGTAAATCACGTGGGCGGGAAACACTGCAACATCTACAAACATTATTGATTCATCATAACTACACCTTCACCCAAACCACCCATACATGACAGTGTTTCAACCTTTCTAAAGGCGATCTTAGATACTCGCAGTCCTTTCACAGTCATTAAACATCATCACATCGAACGTATCGCTGAGCCGAAGCAGGCATAAGGATTGCTAGTAATCTACAACAACAGACATTAACCAACATAATGTCTACGAGTGCAGTTCCAGTCCTCAAAGGAAGCTGTGCTTGTTCTCTGGTGAAATATCAATTATCGACCTCTCCTATCGATATCCAATACTGTCACTGCATCACATGTCGCAAAATATCTGGTTCAAACTTCATTCCATTTGCCGACTTCCTCTCCACATCATTGACATGGATCACAACTTCTACGAGCCAACTTCACTCACTTAACTCAATTCCTACAGAAATTCAAATATCCGAAAGAGACGGGGTGGGAATTCGTGGATTTTGTAGCAGCTGCCATTCTTTACTGTACATGCAGTATCGTTGTTCACCAAAAACAGTCAGCATGTCTATGGGTACTTTGGATGGAGATGTAATACTGAAGCCTAGCCATCATATATTCACAAGTCAGAAGGCTCCGTGGTCTGAAATAAATGATGGATTGGAGTGTCATGAGAGATTTCCTGCTGAATTCCAGCGTAAGATCGACCAGTGGATGGCAGAAGGTGGAGGCGAAAAGCCCGTCTGTGAATGACAGAACAGTTGGCCACACTTGAGTCTCGAGACGCCCATAGGCGTAGAGACTGCAAGAAAAGTAAGTTGGAGAATAGCAGAGACATTGTATCGTAGGCATATATTTACTACGACTTTTATATAACTGTACGCTTCTGTCATTGTGTCACTTGAAACGAAATAGGTCACCCATTTCGCTCCACTAGTAAAGACATCTCCACGCCCACTCCTCCAATGGGTGCCTTTAACACATTCTTGAATGACAAAATAGGTGTACAGAGTAATATTATAGCTAGTTACAGAAATACATGTCGAGTTGTACCCGTCCAGTTTCACGAATGCTTCTAATAGTCACGATTTCGGTGGTGGCGACTGTAACTAAAATCCACATAGCTTTAAATCCCCCATCTTAGAATATGCTAACTAATTCTTTCACCGTTTGAACATCCTCATATGAACTCTCAGAATCACATTGTGAGAAATTAAATTAGAAGTTGAATTGACTCACTGAATATGTGAAATAATCTGCAGTTAGCCACTGGAACCAATCTTTCGTTGAAAGAAGTTACAGCTTGCCTAAAGATGCTCAACCTGATCTATACTAAGATGTGATAGAGATGGCCATCATTCAACAATAGCCTTCGAAATCCATTGCTCAAGTACCTCCACAACATCGTCACTATTCTTCTCCATGAACATCATATGGCCGTTTCCATGCAGACCATGGTCTTGTAACTTGATCCAATCAACACTCACTCCTGCTTGCTTCATGAACTCGTAGGTGCACCAATCATATACAGCATGGTAGCTAGCTTCTGCTGTTATCAATAATACTGGGAAATGTTGGAAATTGATCAGTCTTCGAGCGGGTGCCCTTTGTAAAATGCAGCTTTTCAATTGCCCGTCCCCAGTCTCAATAGTCGTGATCTCTTCAGTTTCCAATGGCGTTATCACGTCTTCCAGTGTAGGCGTATAAGTTAGAGGAATGTCGGTCAGACCC
The DNA here is from genome assembly GCA_024752435.1 of Allantophomopsis cytisporea. Lineage (NCBI taxonomy): Eukaryota > Fungi > Ascomycota > Leotiomycetes > Phacidiales > Phacidiaceae > Allantophomopsis > Allantophomopsis cytisporea. The sequence goes on from CP103036.1 coordinate 1,146,223, forward strand.
CAAGACTGCCTCGGAATGCTTGAGAAGACAGCACTTCTGAATGGTGGGCCAGCCGGCTCCATGCTGACAATTGCTTTTACAAGATTCGGTCTTGCATCTCCTATAAGCCACCCTGTGGGCCCCCCTTGCGAGTGTGAAATCAAGATCGCAGGACCAACTTTGTCGAGAAGAGCAGCGCCTGCAGTTTGACTAACTCGCTGTTGAAATTCAAACGAGCCATGATGTTGCACAACAGATGCATAATATGCATCGAAAACTTTGTCGCCCATCTTACCTTCCTATCAGTAATCAGTATCGTTTCATGTATTGCTCATGAGTGGTCATTCACATCAGGCCATTGTGTATGTAGTGCAGCTTGAGGCCATAGCATGTACTCTTTTGTGGCCGTGAAGCGCTTCTGCACGAGCTCCGCGTTGAAAGAAACCGTAGACTCGCCCGAGCCGTGCCAGAATGCGGAACGACCACGAGAAGGTTTATCGACGATGTACACAGCATAACCTTTCTCCAAGAATCTCGTGGCCCAGCCAGGTCCGCCATCTGGCTTGTTCAGCCAGTTCTGTAACCCATTAGTAAGCTCAACTTGACATGTGTTGCTATCGAGACGGGTAAATGAGAAATGAGAACTTGACCTACAGTACCAGTCTGGCCTCCCCCGTGCAAAAGAATTATGGGGTACCTCTGTGATGAATTTTTAGGCACAAGATGCTCTACATACATCTGGTCTGTAAATACATGACCACCGGTGCCATCCTCAACATATGTCCCTCCGACATAAAAATAGTCTCGAGCGGCAAATGCTTCCTTAGCGCTCGATTGCGAAGCACCTTGTATATGATATGCCATGACCGGATTGTTGAATAAGGATGAGGTTAATGGGATAATTTCACGTTTACTTGATATAGAGTCCAGAGGATTGATTGATTGATTCCCAGAAGTCTGGCAAGCTCACGTAATGCGGTAATGTAGCAAGCACCAAAGTTGATAATGCATGTAGGTACTACCCAGCTTATGGTCACTGGACTGATGCCTTAAGGGCCAGGTCTTCAACTTTAATGATATCAAGAACCTATTTATATCATAATAGGTTCATACTTGGCACTTCAGAATATCATCGAAAAAAACAAATTTTCACAGTTACTTTTCTCTTCCAAAATACTAACTTGTTTCCATATTTCGCAAATCGTTCACGCTGCACGCTGCACGCTGCATGCTGGGTCATCGAGAATCAGAACAAGGTAAATACCAAAAATCATAAATGATACATTATGATGGATTCCGCTTATAAGAATTTCTGACTACGCCTTCACTGATCATATCGAGCTATGGCCTTCCAGTTTAGATTACATTAGCTGGGGATAATTTCTTTTTTCATGTATATCTACCGTATGCTAGAACAACGAGGGATGCATAAGTATCATTTCTATGATAGTGTCAATTGTTACATCAAAGGGATCACATTGCCTTTTTTTTTTTTTTTTTTTTTTTCAATTCTTTTTTTTTCATTCCAGCACAATGAGCTCAGTTTCTTGTTGGTAATCATTTCTCACACGTTTCTTCTTCCTTCATTAACAACAAAGTTTATGCCTTGCAGAAAACTCCGTATTACAAGCAGGCATAGTGTCTTTTGTATGAGCTTCAAAACATCTGATAACCTCCCACTTGCAGATCCTGAGCTACTTTCGGTGCAGAAAGCAGCCAGGCAGGGTTGAAGATATTGAAGACAGTAACGGCAACAGCCATCATTGCGCCATCCAAAATAACAAAATACACCTCATGTGTAATCAGATATCCAGTCCAACCTTGAAGAAGCTCAGCAGTCCGATAAAACCCTCGAGTGTAGGTCACTAGAACCGCGATAGACGTGGAGAAAATCAACATCTTTAGTTTTGTCGTGTTCAAGAGTTTTCGAGCTTGCCACAATTCCGCCATGAAAAACAAGACGAACACTGAAAGCGACACAATTTGGAAGAGAATCCCCGTTACCATGATATTCGTTCCTGGTTTTGTATCGCCATTTATCTGGCCAACAGATGCCGCAGCCATACCACCTCCGATAGCCTGAACGACTAGAGAGATGATGTCGCAAGTGCAGAAGACGTAGAGGTATAGCCTTGGAGGGACAACGCCTTTGTGGCCAAGAATGGAGGAGAGACGTTGGAGGATGATGTAGATCCCAGCAGTAAAGAAACTGGGTGCTGCGGCAGTCTGTTAGCTTTGGACGATTTTGACAAGTAAGCTTTACATATTATAAGTGATGCTAGTTGCATCTGAAAAGCAACAAAATTATATGGACATATCGCCGACCATGTTCTTGCGGCCCATCCGATTGTCTCTCCTGTCAATAGTTAAATTTGAATAGCTGGAGAAGGTGTTATTGTCATAGAGAAAGCGTTTCACTTACCAATGGCGCCGACAGCAAAGACTAGAAGCCAGCTTTCCTGCTTCAGGCCGCTCTGGACAATATGTGCCAAGCATGATAATCCAAAGAGAGCACAAAAAGCGACACCAGTCGCCAACGACGGAACATAGCCATAAGGACCTTCTCCCATAGCAGGATTATAGGCAATGCAAACAGCGCTCATCGTGTGAAATCCTTACAAACTCTTTGCTTCAAGAATATCGCACACAATTTCTGGAAAAAAGTGCAATCTGATTCAAATAAGACTTGCATTCAAAAGCTTTTTGATATTGTTTCTGTTTACGAGAAGAAGTGTAGATGTTGAGGAAGAAACACAGAAGACAATAGGAATGTAAACAACCTATCAGGTCACCATTGAATGGCAGAACAGTTCATGGTTCGACCGAAGGGAATCGGATGATGCACATGGCAACCGCATTCCAGTCCTATGCAACAAATATAATATGAATCTTTGGATGCTGGATATACTCTATTCGGAATCCGAATCGATGGAAATAAAGAATACCTCGTCAGATCAGCAACCATTAGTATTTAATTACAGAGAAGCTTGCGATGCAGGAGGTAAGTGATGATAGTGATGATAAAGTATGTACCTATGCCGAGGTGTTTCGTTTCCAACATTTTTGTAATATATAATTGATTGGAACCTTTCAACAAGATACAAGAGACCCGCACCTCTCGTTAAAATATACGTATATGGTAATCATCTCGATTGGGGGCTCAAAAATCAGCCTCCGGCTCCAGATTAACGACATTTCGGAATCATGCAAGGTACCCTGCCATTCCTGCCGTGCCTGCATCCGCCACATCGAATTGATGGGTTACACATTTTCAAGAATTTGTTACACAAGACAAACTTAGAAGGAACTACTGTACAAGAGTTATTCGCAAGATCTGTTATTATCCTCGTCATACTGCTTAATATCTTCCACAACATATGATTATTACCGTAGTACAAGGACACCAGTAGATCGAGAAGCTATTAATGAGATGTACTAGATTCTTGGAAGCATAAATTTACTCGTAACAATGTAGCTATTCGAACACCGCAGGATTCTTTTTACGGTCCATCTTGAATGATTCGGATAAGTAGTATGTGTTGCACAAGTTGAAAGCTTTACGATTCATTCAAAAATGTCTCAATTTATATTATTCCCAAAATGTACAGAAGCGCATGTAACGCTGGTCTAAATCTTATGTACAAGCTCTACCTGTGAAGGCTCAACTATAACGTCATGATCTTCATTGGAGCTCTGATCTTCAGCAGAACTTTGATCTTCAGTGGAACTTTGATCTTCAGTGGAGCTCTGATCTACCACTTGATCGACAACTCCGGGTTTGTTTTTAATAAATATCCCGAAAAGAAAGGCCACGCTGCAGGTTATAATAGTGTATACGAACACCAGGCGTATGGCAGTCCTAAACGCCTCCAAAACACTCGGCAAAAGATCCTCAGGTACGACATCCTTCAACATCTTCACATTCGACGTGATAGCTGCCAAAGTCTCACTCGAAATACCAAGTTGACTAACCTTAGCGTACAGAGAGTTTGCGAAGATGACGTTTGATATTTGTACACCCATGGCACTGTCGATACAAATCAGTCAGCAGGGGCGGGCTACTAAAAATAAGCCAGAAGAGATATCACTTACCCGCCAAGTATTTGGAAAAAGATGACTGAACATTGGGCGAGTGCCACATCTTTCTCGTTCTTCATCAATTTGGGACACACACTTAGCAGTAGCAGACAAAGTCCTACACCGAATCCTGCAATGATTTGATAGCCAACAATAGAACCAGTATCAGCATTGACAGTGAAAGTGCTGAAGAGACCGCCAGCAGTTCCAAGCAGAATAGCACCACTTAAAGCGACGAATTTGACATATGGAAAATAGGTCATAGTTATTGCCGATACGATGGCGCCGATGCTCATTGATGCTGCATAGGCGATCGTCAGTATCCCGCTGGCCCTTGGGCTCTTCGCCAGAATTGACTTCAAGTTGTCAGCATATGCAGATGCTCATACATTATCAAACATCCGATGTTAGAGTTGTTACTTACCTGACAAAAGAAGGGAAGATAGTAAAGCTGAGAAGTAGTTGCTCCAGACAAAAAGAACATGAATCCGCAAATCGACCAAGTATGTCGAAGAATCCTTAGAGGAAACATCTTGCTTTCTGTCCGTAATATCTGTTGACCAGCCCAAGCAATCCCGGAGATAACGGAACCCACAAAGAAACCTGAAACCTCCCCTCCATTTAGAGGATGGGCACCTGAGAACTGAAGTCCAAGTAAAAAGGTGATCAAGGACGTAGACAACAGTGTTGTCCCAAGGATATCCATCTTTGCCAGCGTTCGGAGAAACCCATCTTGGGGGTTGCTTGCGATACCAGGAGACTTGGCCTTAGTGATAATGCCGATTGACATTGTGATTATCACTACAGCTCCAATCGGAAGGTTGATCCAAAAACACCCTAATCGCATTTAGCATATGTTACAATATCATAAGAGAGGAAGCCTACATCGCCATCCCAGGCTATCAGTGATGAGACCACCGAGTAATGGACCCAAACAGGTGCTGATCCCTACGATGACTGTGAGTACAGCCATGTCATGACCACGATAACCATTCAGTACTTACCGATAACAGCGAAGACGGCTCCGATGAACAAGCTCTGGAGTCTTTCCTCAATATAGAGCTTCAATATCTGGAGACCCCCAATGCCTAAACCTGCAGCCCCAATACCAGATAAAATCCGACCGACAATGAGGACATTGGAACTAGGCGACTTTGCTGCAACGAGAGATCCAACTGCATAAGTGGATATATCAGAAACCGCACCCAATGCTGGAGTGGAAATTCATACCCTCAAAAATTGCCAGACTTGCCAGGTAGACTAGTTTTGTGTTACATATCAGATATAGATTTCCCAAAAACGGCTGCAGAACGGCTTGAGGTAGGAAGTAGGCAGAGCCATACCACCCTATGTGACTGAGGTCGTGAAATTCAGAAGTAATGGTGGGCATAACAGTGGCTAATGACTTGATATCAGTACAAGCCCCACAAAAATTAAAAGATGTGGCTCTCATTCTATGGAATCGACTTACAAACAATGGAATCATCAAGTCCGACCTGAAAGAGATTTTGTAATCAGCAGTGCTTTGGAAAAGGACGATAACTCAAAAATACAAACCGCAAAACAAGCCAGCATAGCACCAAATGTAATCAGACCCAGACGTAGCGCACTCGTAGGAGCGAGTGTCTCGGGATGCTTCTCCATTGCAAAACTGAATTGATAAAGATAGTGTTGATAAGGCTGTTTGCAGATCGGACTTCACTTACTTATATCCTGTACGTAGCAAACTCACTTGCCTGATTTGTAATGCCTGCTCACTCGGACACTAAAAGTTTAAGATCCTTGACACGAGTCACTAGGTTACTAGTTGTTTTGATATGTGGGGGTGTGCATGGTAAGGTCTCTCATAATCTACTTTCAGCGGACCCAACAGGATGAGACAGCTCACGTCAGGATGACACTCTTATCTTGCCAAGCCAAAACAACCTTGAAATTTGATTTCTGTATTGGGATTACTAGTTAGTGAAGGATTCTAAAGTGCGCAAGGGTTTCCCCTTCCGTTTTGCTCCTCTAAGCATCGGAGCTATGAGCATGAAGTTCTGCTGAAGCTTACCTTCCCGTCAGCCGCGTACCTGCAACTGCGTCTCAACCATAGCTCAACAGAAATTTGACTACACGCATATTCTACAAAATACGATGTTAATTATTGCGTGTTACGATTTGTTTACTAAAGTCACACAGTGCCATTTGATCACATGACGGGATTCATTCATGATTCTAAGCTGCATCCAAATCATTCCACAGCCGCAAAGATTGGATCATCAGCCTCATAAACACGACACTGGAAAAGTCGGGGCACGAACAATATGTTCGTAACTTCTTCCACCATATCCCATGTAGAAATAAAGCTAAAACCCTCACTAGGCTGTGAGGGTGCGTCAATTTGATTTGCGAGAGTGTATCAGGTTCATCACCGATCTGGAAATTCAGCCAAACGAGGTTCTTGAAGAGTATGAGTCTCACTGGTGCAACGGAGATTCTCTATTACTGGAGTGTCGACTTGATATTCTCAATGAGAAATACGTCATGTTTCCATTTAATCACCTTCGCTGCAACGAACTACCAACAAAGGCTTTCTGTCGCTGTCTCTCCTCCTCCCTTGATGTCACAGATGTCGTTTCTCTCGAACATTTGCGTCTCTCGAAAGTTGTCGAGGTTCTAGAGGGGCCACTCGTAGAGTCTCCTTCCGCAAATTTTGAGAGAGAGATACTGCGATGAGTTTTATGGTGGACAAGGCTGGCAGGAAGATCTTCCGTAGGGCGCTTGAATCCATTCGTTATCGTAGTAATACCATATCTGCCACGATTTTTAACACTGTAAGTACCAATGAAGGCGTGAAGACAAAGTCATGAATGTCAACAGCCGGTATTCAAGTCAACCAAAGTATGAGAAAGTGACAGTCTCAAGCCGTGAAATGACCCAGCTTATTGACTTCAGCAACGAGAACGGTACGACGTTCATGGGACTTCTGCACACTCAGAGTTGAGATCCTGAGTTCGTACATCTATCTACATGCTCGATTTCCACGTTCCAGACTTACAATTACTTACCAACGCTACACTGCAACACCTGAGGTCCGTTTAAGACCGATGAAGTCGGTAAAGTCTACTGGGTGAACCTTTAACTAGTCTTCGAGGTGTATTCAATATTGTAGATCTAGAGAATACGTGACAAGTTATCCGGATTGAGCTGAACAACGGAATGAAACATGGTAAGATATACGCACATGTGAAGTTCATGGGAAAAACCGATGAGAAAACCACAAAGACTATGGGGCTTTTTGGTCGGCAGAGAGATTGTACTCTTGAGACCCCGAACATCGGAATGGTTTCCCAAAGCAGTAATACCCTGAGAGAGTCAGGATCACAGGATAGTGAAGTCCAGAAGATTACTAGATACTCGTTCAATAGTGATTCATTCCACCGATCCTTCGAATCGTATTCGGCGTCTTCAGCCTAGAAGAGGGTAGTTGCGAGATCAGCATGGGGTATAGTGGATATGCCGCTGATAAACATTCGATAGAACATTCGATGGAACAATTTGCCAATCTCCTGCAGCATGGGCTGAATGAACGCAACAGAGAAGAGCGCAAACAAGACGGTCAGATTTGCACGGACGTACTTTCGCGCTGATCCCGTGTACGTAGTACGTAGTAGGTAGTAGGCTCGTAAGGGTCGGAACGTGGCGGGTTTATGCAGGTAATCAATAGTATTTTCCTCCTTGTTCAGACTCTTTCCAGCTATGCTTGTTTTGAGATTCGAAAACACAAAGTCGGATAGATTGCTTATCTGACTTCATGTGAGCCTTCTATTTCGTATCGCTAATTGCACTTGTTTGGGAGCCATATTGACGTGGTCTCACATGATGAGTAAAAACTTGCTTGATAGACCCCCAATGGCCTCGGACCGAATTAACCCGTACATACATGGGGATTTTGGTGCCACCGATCTGCGAACCTTATCATTATTTTGCGTGACTCCATCAACAACCAAAACTCCTCAGATACTTCTTACTCATGATGTTCCCCTATAGCGTTATAGTGCATATCAGCATACAGGATTTAAAGATTTGCGGAAAAAGAAGTCATCTGTAAACCATGTAATCTGTGGCAGCCTTTCAACAGCTGAAACAGGTGGGAAGAATCTACTGAGTTATCACATTTCTAAAACTTGGTAATTATTGTGAATGTACTTCGGTATTCTGCAGACTTGCGCAGGGGACTCAACCCTCTGCCAAATTCAAGACGCAAAAAGAAATCTAATAGATTAATTGAGTATGGCTGTTTTACCATAAAGCAATGCAAATGCCCCTCTTCCCCGCCTCTTCCCAAGAAGAATCGAGAATTGAATACAACAGGGAGGTGTTGCGAGACAAGCGGGTGTGATGAATAAACAGAAGCGCTGAAAACGTGGTGAATGCAACTGTATATCCTTGGTATTATGGCAGATTGAACCGACTAGGCCCCGAGGGGTTGTCTCTGAGCCATGTTGATGACTTGTACTAGGAATTCAGATGGATACCCAATGAGTAAGAAGATGGGGGAATTCGTTTGTACCAGGGACTATATACGAGAACAATGAGGTTCTTACGTGTATCATCATGCCAGGCACACATACTAGAACAATGAAGGTTCTTACATGTACTTATAGGGGATCGACCCTTCGACCTCAAGTTCAAGATCAGACAGGAAAACCAACTTCGTTCTCATATCTCCTTATTTATCAAGTCAACTCCTTTGATTGCACATCATCATTCAGTTGACATGGACAGTCTTCTCACTCAACAGCTCTCTGAGAGCAACATGTTGACCGTGGCCTCGATCAGCTTCTCAATAACTCTTTTCGCTCATAATTTTATAACCCAAGCTTTGAAAAGCTTGTCAACCAAGCAGTCACCTGAGCGTCTTTATCAACTCTCAATTGATATTGCTCTAACACCAATACGGCTATCACTCACTCCACTCTGTCTTCCTTCGGTGATTCGTGCCCTGGACAAGAACTATGTCTGGATGCCCATAGATTCCAAGTTACTCGCTATGTCTTGGTAAGTCAATGAAAAATACTTGTGGTCCCTTTCATTATGTTAACAGCATCGTAGGATTGTTCTATCAACTGGATATATGTTCGAAATGGCCTACACAAAGCCCAGTGTTATGGGAATTCTTCATCACTGCATTGCCCTGGGTTTTGCTTGTTTTGTGAATTTATACTTCGCAACAGGCGCTCCGTGTGATGAGCATTGGCTTGTTCTACTATCTTCTCACATTACCTTCGCAGTTGGGATTGGAGGTGTCATCACTACATGCCTACGAGTTCTTTATCTTCTGCATCCTCCTCAACAAACCCCACAGAAACAGAATCTGGCCTCCGTTGCTTCAGTACTCACCTGGGGTCTCACAACCAGTATCATGTGTGCCTGGATAGCGACAATATGGAGTTTCAATCGTTTCTTCGACGAGTTGTATTCTAGCCTTGGATACCTCACAAACATCCTTACACTTGCCGGCAGTACCATTTTTGTTATCCAGTGGTGGTGGATCTTCCTTTGGCACAACAAAAAAGAGTCTATGTTTCATGGACGTACCAAGGATAGTGGGGAAGTGTTTAGACGTTCTTATCATAACCTGGCAACAGTCATATGTGCCTGCCTGCTTTTTGGATGGCTGCAAATGAGCTGGCACTGTCTCATTTTCACTATCAAGGACATCGCAAGTCAGCCAATCCAAGCCTTTTAAAGCTCAGCAAGAATAAACACTTCATGTCTGTTCATACGCATAGATTTCTGTTTTCCTGGAAATGATTTCAGCGTTTTCCATTCTATTTTGTCCTGTTATAGACCTCTTCCTTTCACGAGTAATAGAAATCCAATAAGATACCAGTTTGATGTTTTCATCGCCACCACATAAGAATCTTTCATGTGCTTGAAGTTTTTGATTGTCCCTACTTAGGTGCCACAGTAGGGAGACTTATAACTCGACCTTGAGAGTCTCTTACAAGATCATCCATCTCGCTGTTGTCAATAGGCAATGTAAAATTCAAAAAGACCCCAATGACAGCTGCTATGATAAAAGGTGTTTCAACTATTAGATTTATACCCTGCTCAAACCCTTGAAGGTGCACATTGGAGCCACTATAATCCAATATGTGACTAAACCACTCTGGAGAGACGACATCAATGATACCAATTCCTAAAGAGCAGGTAAGAATGAACCTGTTTCTTCTGGTAAACGGTACGAGACTGAGTACGCGGATACCGGCCACTACAATGGTGCTATAGAGAAAGCATTGCATACCCCCAAGTATCGAAGGTGGCATGGCGCTGAAGACACCGCCGAACTTGCCAAAGAGTCCCATCAGCAGAAGGATCCCAGATGCACACCAACCAGCTCTTCTACTCTATGCTATATGTCAGCACAATGTCTGGATTGGGTTCAATTGGCACTTACAGCACAGCCAGTCAGAACAATAACTCCATTGTTGCCGGCCTGGGACACCATAGGCAAGCCGGTTCCCAAAGCACTGACCAAACTACCTAGTCCATCACAAAGAATGCCACCCTGGATTCGACTGTTGAATTGTGTTCCCTCGACATCTACATTGGATATCTCCGCTGTTGCGAGGATATCGGGCATACAACTCACCCCTTCGCAAACAAACATGATCAAGAGGGGTAAGACTAGCGCCCCGTCTACAGATAACTTGAAAGTATGAACCCAGAGAAATGTTATTGCCGGTGCTGCATCAATGCGTTCTCTTGACCAATATCCAGTTGCACCAGATATTGCACAACCAAAGGCTAGCCCAAGCAAAACTGCAGCCGATTTCATCATGGGCGAGCCAAATTGTTCAATCAGAATGATACTGACAAACACGCTGAAGCCCAGACCAATGAGTTTGGGATCGCCCCATGGAAGAGGTCTTGAAGCATCAATGTTAGGACATAGAGCATAATATCCTTGACCACCACTACAATTCGAAGAGCCACCCCAGTTCATCATCCCGTTCGAGACCAGGTAAACACCGACCAGTAGCAACAGAGTACCAGTGACAATCTTTGGGAAAATCTTGTTGAGAATCCGTGGTGGGATCAGAGATATCAATATTTGAACCCATACTGTGCAAAGGATAGTTCCAAGGATCGCACCGTATGCATCAGGGCAGGGAAGCTGTGTGCCGTCTTCAGCTGTCGGACATGTGCCATTTTTATAACGTATGCTGCTATAAGACGAAGCGATGGCGAGGATGTCGAAGGTTGGGCCGACAACCGAAAGTAAGCCGGTACCAATGTAGAAGGGGGTTCCTCTAAGATGAACTCGAGTGACTTGGATGGCTGTAGCAATTCCAGTTGTGATGAATGCTGCTGACACAAGATAAGACGTTTGATCGGAAGTGAAGTTGAAAAACCCTGATGCAACAGCTAACGGTGGTGAGACGATTGAGCCAATCATAGTCAATGCATGTTGCAGGCCAAGGATGAGAGTGAGGAGAATCGGTACACGATCATTGAGGCCATAGAAAGGCGTCTTGTAGGATCTGTATTTGCGATTGAAGGGGCGAATGTTGGGCGTAACAAGATACCAATAATCATAGTCACCTAACCAGCCTTCTTTACTAGTGACATAGGCTTTGAACTGCTGAGTGCGGCTTCTGGGTGTGACACCTTCCTGATCATTCAAGACAGTGTCTGGCAATGGAACAGACGATGCTTTGTCAAGCTGTGTTGACACTGTTGACTGAGCTTTTACTCCAGGTGACTGCTCCATCATTGCCAGGAGTTCAACTGTGGTCCCCAACAAACAACCTCAGCGATGAAGGAAAGGCTTGGATCTCTTCGTATGAGAAATCGCTGTAGACATAGCGAACCCATGACATGGGCGTAAGCCATGGCGTAGTATAAAGATTATCAAAATCCCACAATGGCGGTATGTTGTACAAGTCGAGGAGCTCTGAGTGGGCAATGATAAGACGTAACGGATAGTCCCGTTATTCCACAAAAACCACCACATATCGTAGCTCCTTGTAATTATAGACCAGACCCCACTCTACTGCATTTGCGCTCAATAACCAAATCTAACTTGTATCTGTACTCAAGAAAGGGTCGGATGAATTTCTTGTCATGTGAATCTACTTTTCACCTCGTAGGTAATGTGACGCTCCCGGATAAGAAAAATTTAACGACGCTCTGCAGAGTTCATGAATTGAATGAACGGTATACCCTGCAGAAGGTCGCATTTTGAATCGCATTTCACTATCAGGGATGCTTGAGTGAGCTTTTGCATTCAGTCCTCGTCCTGGAAAACATCGTCTCGACAACCATCGCTTTTCGCGATGCAACACTAGATTGGAGATAACTCCCCGCCACGTTTGAGGGTGTACTCCATGAGGTGGCTTGTATCTGATTTGTGTGCACTACGGAGTATTTTTGTTCGTCCGATACAACTCCGAACTGGGAAAGCTCCAAGAAAATGCATTGTGACGACTACCCTACCGTAGATATTCACACGTGCGTGGGGGCAGCTGTTAAAAGATGAGAGGCTGCTCGGAATATCCCATCACCACCCATGCTACTTCTACTTCACAGTACCTAAACAAGAAAAATAATCGCGAGGCCAGTCTATGCCACGAGAAGAAGCCTCGTCTATAATCCTTCCTATTCTAGCGACCCTTTCTTTCGATAATCAAATCACAATGAGTACAGTCATGAAGAGAAGCATGCCTGACTCAGCTGGGGAGGAAGCATACTGTGTCTCACCCGACAAAACCCTTTATGTCAATGCGACTATTATCACAATGGATAGTAAGCAGAGAATCATCCTCGACGGTGCCATTCTAGTCCTTGGTAACAGGATCGCTGAACTTGGAAAAACGGAGGCTCTGTTGGCTGGTCCCCTGCCAAGGGACGTAGGAGTTGTCGATATGCATGGCAACGTAATCATACCTGGCCTGATCAACGCCCATGCACATGTCGCTCAAAGTTTACTAAGGGGGCTTGCAGAAGATCTGCCTCTGCATCCTTGGCTTTGCGATGTGATTTGGCCCCTAGAAGCAAATTATGAGGGGGAGGATGGCTATGTTGCAGCAAGGCTGACTATCGCGGAGATGCTGAAATCGGGTACAACGTGCTTCCTTGAAGCCATGCTGACACATCGAAGTGGATTTGGGAACGTGGCGAGGGCAGTGGAAGAGTTGGGCATTCGTGCATGTCTTGTTAGTAACCCATGCACCATACCGTTTCAGGCGGCTGACACCACATAGGGCAAGCTCGTCAAGGTTGAAGAAACCAACAAAGATACAGGAATGACTGATCCGAGAGATCGTGATGTTGGCAGCATGTCCATCGCGTCGGTTTTGGCTGCCTATGACAAATACCACGGGTCGTGTAACGAGAGACTCCAGGTCTGGATGGCCGCCGGTACACCCAGAGGCTCTCCTGCTTCTGCGCACAAAGCCATTGGAGATGCATGTGCAGAACATGGAATCGGCCTAACTATGCACTGCGCTGAAGCACCGAAAGACCTTGAAATTTACCGACAGATTTATGGTTGCAGTCCGGCAGAGTTCTGCAGGGACAACAACCTCATTGGAAAGGGCAGAAAGACGGTGCTGGCTCACATGGTCAATCTGGATTTGGAGAAAGACATTGCGATCCTACATGAAAGTGAAGCATCAGTTGCCCATAATCCTGCAAGCAATTGTAAACTTGCATCAGGGATTGCGGCAGTACCTGATATGTTACGGCACATGGTGAATGTTAGCCTTGGAACCGACGGAGCCCCGTGTAACAACGCGTATGATATGCTGCAAGAGATGCGTCTAGCTAGTCTTATTCACAAGGGGAATACCCGTGATGCATCGGTAGTGAGTGCGTACGACGTTTTGAAAATGGCAACAATCGACGGCGCCAAGGCTCTGGGTCTCGAGCAAGAAATTGGGAGTCTAGAAGTAGGCAAGAAAGCCGACTTTGTGGCACTGAATCACGGAGGTCTAAACTGCGCGCCTTTCGATACAGACCAGATTGGGGAGGGAGGAATGGATCCCGTAACAGCAGTAGTTTACTCTTGCACAGGTCGTGATGTTAAGTATGTTCTAGTTGACGGACAGGTTGTAGTACGGATGGGGGAGTTGGAGTCTGGTAATGAGCAGTGCATCAAATCGGAAGCCAGGAAAGTGGTAAAAAGATTGCGAGACTCGGCTGGAATCACAGTAAAACAAGTCAGGAATTATGTGTGATTTCCGAGGCTTTCGGTAGGATGTTGATAAAAGGGTAACATTAACAAAGTAGCAAGGAAAAGGACATCAAAATATGAAATTTAAAACAAATACGGAGGAAGATTTGACTCGAAGATCTGTAAAACAAACCTCAAGAGACGTGATTCAAGAGACAGCGGAATGCTGAGTTGTGGTTCTCACAGGTACCCCCTCAAGACTCTCTTTCCTTCGAATCTTGAACAGTGATTTGACTAAGTTCGTCACACAGGATGGCCGGTTTTCACTGTTGTTGGCGGTGGACTGCTTTTCGCAAGCAAAGAATCACCAATGTGGGAATGATCAAACTTCAATCTGCCTAGATGTTGAGTACAAAATACGCCTTGAGCCCCTCCTATCGCCAATAATGATAGGTCACTTTTCACGCTCTGTACAAAATCAAGGTATCTATTTCAGGAAAAAAAGTATTAGCCAATGTTTTTTGCGATGAAGCTTAGACTAACTCACCTTTTGGCACATATGCCCATTTCCTCCACGCGTCTTTTCCCCTATGAAGCTGTCCTGCTCCTGTGACGTGATTTAATACTCAGTCCGAGTTCCTTGATAATTCTGCCGGCAAATTTACCAGGCAAAACTTAAGAAATGAGATCCGCAACATTCATTGGCATCTCGTCGATCTGAGTAGAATAGTACACTGTACTAAATCAGTAACCTGCTGCCATCTACAATTACAGGGAAAAACTTACACTCGATATCGCGCAAGATTCTAACATCCTCACTGGTGACAAAATTGATAGCGACACCCTTACGTCCGAAACGACCAGAACGACCAATTCTGTGGATGTAGTTTTCACGGTTGCTTGGTAAATCGTAATTAATAACCAAGGAAACTTGCTGAACATCAATACCACGAGCCCAGACATCTGTAGAGATCAAGACTCTCGAGTTTCCTTGTCTGAAGTCCTGCATAATGCTATCTCTCTCCTTCTGCGGCATCTCTCCGTGCATGGACGAAACGGTGAAGTTAGCCTCACGCATCTTGTCTGTGAGCCAATCCACCTTACGGCGGGTATTGCAGAAAATGACTGCTTGTGTGATAGTAAGGGTATCGTAAAGATCGCAAAGCGTATCGAATTTCCACTCCTCCTTCTCAACCGCGATAAAGTATTGCTTGAGACCTTCAAGAGTCAACTCATCACGTTTAACAAGAATGCGCACAGGATCGGTCATGAACTTGGTAGTCATATCGAGAACATCATATGGGAGGGTGGCGGAAACAACGACGACTTGAGTGGCGGGTGGTAGGTAGCGGTAGACATCGTAAATCTGCTCTCTGAAACCACGGTTGAGCAGTTCATCAGCCTCATCAAGAACAAGCATCTTGATATGACGAGTGCGAAGGTTACGACGACGAATCATGTCTGCGACACGACCTGGAGTTCCTGATACAATATGCTGTCCATAATCGAGCTTGCGAATATCCTCTCCAACGTTGGTTCCTCCGATACAAGCATGGCACTGGACGTTCATGTAGTCTCCTAAAGCCATGACGACCGATTGGATTTGAGTGGCGAGTTCTCGAGTTGGTGAGAGCACAAGTGCTTGGGTTTCGCGCACAGCAGTATCGATGACTTGTAGCATACTGATCGAGAACGTTGCGGTCTTACCAGTACCGGATTGCGCCTGGGCGATAGTATCGCGGCCCTTGCAGATCTGGACGATGGCACGCGACTGAACGGCTGAAGGGGATTCATATCCATACGCATAGATACCACGAAGGAGATTTTCTAAAGGAAAGTTAGCTTGGACATTGAGGTGATCGCATGGATGAAAGATAATCACCTTTGAGTGCCATAGACTCGAAAGTTGGAGCAACAGACACCTCCTTGGAAGTCGAAAACTCCATTCTCTCGTCAGCTTTGCGATCGATTCCGTCTGCCATGATGAAATTATAGTTTTTGTTCTGGTTGTGTTTGAGATGTCAATTGTCAAGCTGCTTGTTGCAGATGAGGCTGTCAAAAGTCCAAATGAGTGCAAGGCGCGTTAGCGCTAGCGGCCGCTTACTTGAGGCGCAAAGGATGCAGGAAGTTCATATGAAATCACAACAGCATATTCAATCGTGCACTTTATTCTCAGCCTCTTCTGACTACCTTCGTCGATCTACATCAACTGACCATACGAGGACACTAGGCTTGAAAGCATACGATCACATCAACCTCCTGATTATTGAAAGCCGCAACTATGATATTAGAGGAACAGAGGTTCCTTCATGAGGACCTCGAAAGACTGGAGCAGGGCATAAGTGACCGTGTAGCTGAGGAACCACGTCAGGTAAGCTACTGATGGATGTGCAATAATTTCGTGCTGATCGTGTCCTTGTAGGTACGAGAAAGATTAAATCGCGACCATCAAGTTGCCGGGTTTCTTGATCGCATACAAGATCAATCGAAGCGATTACTAGATATTTACAAGGACGCCGATGGCACGCGGAGTCGCGAAATACAATCAATATCGACCGGAGAGCCTCTGGAAGAATTCTACAAGCAGCTCACGGAAATCAAATCGTTTCACCAAAGATACCCCAATGAGCAAGTCGAAAACCTGGAACGAGCATACAAGAAGAAGACTCCTGCGGAAGGCGAGACGATGACTTCAGAAATCGATAACATATTCACTGGAGAGGAAGCTTTCGGCAGATTCCTTGACTTGACCACAATTCACGAATCGTACCTCAACCTTCCTGGTGTTAAACGTCTGACCTACCTCCAATACCTCGACGCATTTGATTCATTTACACCACCAAAACGCGCAGATAAGATGACCGATCAGTACTTTACATATGTTGGCGAGTTAGCGAATTACTTGGAGAGTTTTATGAAGCGGACGCGACCACTTGAGAACTTGGATAAGCTCTTCGCAAGCTTCGATGAAGATTTTGAGAAGGCATGGGCCGCAGATGAGGTACCAGGTTGGAAATTGGAGACTCCGGCTTCAGGAAGTGCAGGCAGTGGTGATGGAATTTGGTGTGCGGATTGTGAGAAAGACTTCAAGAACGAGAACGTGTATAAGAACCACTTGACGGGAAAGAAACACATCCGTGCAGCGGAAGCACGAGTAGCACGACAAGCAGAAACCGGCGAAGAAAGTGGAGACTCTCAGAAGCGTGGTATCAGCACACTTCGATTGAAGGAGCGTGCTATTGCAGATCGTGAATACCGAGTGCGAAGGTTGGCAGCGGCCATGTCACAAGAACGAAGCGATACTCGTGTCAACGTGGAGCGCAAGCAGTGTATGACGGAGCGTGAACGTCAGATGGAGCTCGATGCGTTGTTCGCAGATACCGGTGCAGATGCCCCAGCTGGTGGAGATTCTGACAGCGAATCTGACTCTGACGAGAAAATTTACAACCCTCTCAAGCTTCCGTTAGCATGGGACGGCAAACCGATTCCGTTCTGGCTCTATAAGTTGCACGGTCTTGGTGTGGAATTCCCTTGCGAAATTTGTGGAAATTTCGTTTATATGGGCAGACGCGCGTTTGATAAACACTTCAACGAGGCCAGACACATTTATGGTCTCAAGTGTCTGGGAATTACCAATACGACTTTATTCCGAGAGATCACGGGCATCGAAGATGCGTTGAAGCTCTGGGATAAGATTCAACGTGAAAAACGGAAGGGATTGAGTACCGAAGGGGGTGTCGTGCAGATGGAAGATGGCGAAGGAAACGTCATGCCGGAGAAGGTCTATTACGATTTACAGAAGCAGGGCTTGCTCTAAATTTCGAGTCAGACTAGTTGTATGAGTAAACAATAATCGCAAGTACACAGACTCCTACTGTTCTGTATAGCTGTGCACATTATTTTGGACTTAACAGATGATCATATTCCGTGACCTCACTAGTGAATGGCTTATAATTGTGTTCTTGAAATTGCCCACCCATTGCCTGCTCTTGCAGACCTCCTCTTGCAGCACTCACGACTGTGCCTAGTGCAAAGGTGCATATTTTGTGGAAGACAATCCAATATGCATTTGGCTTTTAGCATTCTTCTACAAGTATGTGCTATCATCAATGGAAATGCACAGCTATGGCTAGAGAAAAACCACTGTCTAGCCGGTCAATTGAGGTTCGATTTGAGCGAGGAATACTTCCACAGAGACTGATGTATAAGCTATCATTTATACCTATCGAGGCCTCTACAACTTATTCATGGACCCCTTGTTCCAATATGCCCATGAACTAGACTCTAACATATAGTCGAGAGAACATGCACGAAGAAAGTATAATCATAGTACCTCTGTTGACATATTGCAATCCAATCGGCGACGTCAATTCTAGTCGAGCATATCAGCCACTATGACGCTGGTACTGCAAATATCTCAAACTCAAGGACATTACATACTAGTATATTGTGGGTCTAAATGATTATGCAGTTATGATTGTCTACAACTTTCTGGGTTTTCAGCCTGGACTGATCGATCGCCTGGCATACTACAATTGTTTTGTTATTCTCAAGTTATTACTAGTTTTCAGTCGAACCTGTAAAGTCAAAGTGCTTTGTCAGACACTGGCTATGACTGGTCTAACAACTCAATATAGGAGGCTTATAAAGCTCTTAATCACTGGGTACAAGCTTTAGGTATTAAAGGACATATCTATGTGCTCTATACCACCTTTCCTGAGGCCAACTACATTGACACTTAGAGGCGAGGTCTAGCTATGGAACATATCATCTTCTGCACTTGAACTGACATCATATCATACAAGACATGCACACATTAGTTTCTACAAAAGATTTTTTGCATTCCATATTTATATATACCACCACTCATCGCCAAGAAGAGAATTCTATATACAAAATTAATAAAAAGATTGGTGAACTAAGTCCTTCGAGAGAACCTCGTGACTCAAGTCAGAAAGGATAATGGCGATGAATAGAGAGACATAATCTATCTACGTTCAAATTATGCCTAGGAGATCTAGACACGGCAGAGACGGCCATTCTGGGTAGGGAGGCCGGCTTTTTGGCCAGTGATGTACCAGTTCTCCGAGCCGACACCAGTAGGGGCGTAGAAGAGGCTCTTTGGGTCGACAGCCTGCTTGATAGCGTAAAGGCGATTGTAGTTGGTGCCATAAAAAGCTTCTTCGTTTAGTGACTGCTTATCAGGAATCATTATGGGTAGCACATACCTTGCTGGAAGTTTGGCTCGGAAATGTCAGCCTCAGACATGTACGCACCAGCATTAGGAGATGCAGCTCTCCACTTAGCCATCCAGTCATAAGTCAGGGTATTGCTCCTCTCAATGATAGTGGCGTCAGTGGCATTAGTGTCCCAAGATATGCCGACAATGGCATGCAGGCAAGTCTCTCTCCAAGCAGGATTGACAGAGTTGGCAGTGTTGTTGGCAAGTTTTGTGGCGGCGATCTGGAAGGCAAGAAGGGTTCCGCCTTGCTCGACAGAATACTTGAGGGCCTCAAAGGTCGTAGCAAGTGCCGTGGAGTTTTTCCAGTTCGACTTTGGGAATAAACGGGAGGCGGTCTTCAGGTCTGTGATTCCGACAGTTTCCAACGGGAAAGCCGCCCACCATGCATCGTAGAAGTTGTCATAGTTAGTGTATACTGGCGTCACGGTGATGTTCAAAGCGGCGTACTTGGCCATGAGTGGTGCGAAGAGAGCCTGGGTCTTATCGATTGAGAGCGTAGGAGCGAATAGTGGGGCCATGAGGAACTCGAAAGAGCCGTCGCCAAGGTTAAAAATATCGAAGTAACTGTAGGTTCCCGAATCGGTATAGGTTGGTAGGTCATTGAGGTAAGCTTCAACTCCTTGCCAGAAGACGGTGGAGTTAGTATAAGAAGTAGTCGCGAAAGACCAGGTAGCAACAGTGACTTGCATCTTTGGGTGGGTTTTAGAAAGTACAGAGGTAACGATACCAAAGGTTCCTCCTCCACCGCCACGAAGAGCCCAGAAGAGATCAGTGTTCTCAGTATCAGAAGCAGTGACGAACCGTCCATCAGCGGTGACAACTTCGAAAGCAATGATCTGGTCAGCAGCCATTCCGTAAATGGACGAAAGAGGAGAGTGTCCACCACCGGCAGCAAAGCCACCAGCAACACCAACAGTACGCCCCTCACCACCAACCACAGTAATGCCGTATGTTTTAGCAGCAGCATAAATCTCCTGGGCCTGAACACCAGCACCCATTTTGACGGCCGGTCCACTGTAGCTCTTGGACTTGTAAGTCGGGTAGTAGGTGATATCCTTTAGATGGTGGGTCCAGAGGGAAAGAGCACCAGCACCAGCAGACTTTCCGTTGAAATCATGGCCAGTGTTCTTGATAACAAGGCGTATATTTGCATTGCGGGCAAAATTGACAGCGAGTTGGATCTGAGCAACAGTAGAGACATTGACAGCGTAAGAAGGGTAACCCCCAAGAGTGCAAGAATCGGTTGGGTCGTCAGTTGGCATACACGTACCTATTGAAGATTGTTAGGGGCTTCCTAGTTTACTTATTTGCGTTTGATTGAAAGCGACTTACGTCCTTGGTAAAGTGGCCACATGACCGAGGTGGGATCATTCATATGGAGAGTGGAATTGGTCCACTCGTCTGTAACATATGTACACTCAGTGGCGTCTTCAACTGATGGCCAGTTACTGTAGCATGATGCAGCAGATGGAACAGTGGTGATCAGACGTCCACCGAGAAGAAGATCCAAGATCTTCCAAGTCAGGGTAGATGGCCATGCCTCATCTCCGGGAAAGATTTTGCAGCTTGAACTTCTCTCTACCAAAGTATTGGAGTCTGCATCATCAAAAGCGAACAAGGTAGCGTTTGCGAGCTCAATGGTTGTCAAATTTGCAACGACGTCATCAGTCAATTGGAGAGATTCTGGCTCAAATAGAACGGTATTTGCGGAAGTAGAGTCAGATGCAACAACAGCTACGGCTGGAGCGAGCGTAGATGCATCGGCAACTTTACAATCAGAAGTTAGCACAACTGATCATATTATAATCAAAGTAATTTGATAGATTAAAACAGAAATAAGGATGACAACTTACTAACTGTGGTGTTGTTAACAGTGATGGTGATATTCTGTGCCAGGACACTGGTGGCTGAAATAAGCAACACGGATGCAGCAACTGAAACGCGGGACGACCGCCATGATACTCCCATTGTGGAGAGAAGGTTGAGAATTATCTTTCAAGCGAGGGAGGCTCTGGATCATAAAGTATGCAGCCAAACTTTCTGAGAAAATAAAGTCAAATTGAGACCTTGCAGCTGTTCCTTGAAAATTCGTCTGAAGAAAGAAATAATTGGCGATTGAGGGCGATCTACTTGATTTTATACAACAGCAAGGCAATAATGCTTTCAATGCAATAACAATTATCTAAAATTTGATACCACGTTTAGCTGTGCTTTCTGGAAGCCTTCCATTATTAGTCGGAGGCGTTTCCCAAAAATCATGCCATCTCCTTGAGTCTAATAAGACAAGAGCCACTCAAGGTCTTCGGTGCACAGGTTCAAGCTCCGCGTTGCTGCTATACTGAAGCTATGTTGATAATGTACCGGGGAAGAAGGCTAGATCGGGGTATTGTCCACATATGATGGGTGATTGACTCGCAACCGACGACGCAAGCTGCACTATCCGCAGAAGATCTAGACATGTGGACTTTGCTTTGTTGCTATGGTGCTAAGCCTCCACGTGGAGGGTCTCAGAACATATCAAGTTCATCAGAAAACGAGATGCTGCGGCTGATGAACAAAAGCTTAGTAGTTCATGCCATGTGGAAACCTAAAAAACTAGAGTCATTATCTCTGCGGAGTAATATCCTATATAGATGGGGTCATCTCCTCAAATGGCGCGGCGTTGGTAGCTAGGGGTGTATGATTTGGAACCAAACAAGCATCATTATTTTATGAGGGAAAAGCAGACTTGAGTAGAGTGGTTTACCCATGGCAAAGGATAAAGATGGGGGAGCTGGCAAATTCTGAATAGACTGAGCTGAGGGACTTTGGGTAGTATAGACTTCATGCATGGCAGAGTGGACCCTGAATGCTGGAATTGCGCTGCGAGGGACTTCATTCGAGGTCCAGTAATCGCAGAAGACAATGATCGAACATAACAAAGACAAGCAACATTCAATAAAAAGCCTATGGCTAAGAATTGCGCATTCCGGCACACATAGAAAGTATGTAACACGATAGTATCTGCAGGAACAAGTTGTTTATTCAAGTGACTCTGTAGACGCAAGTGCGTCTCCACCCATGTACATACCTCGATGTCGGGGAACAGAATGTTGGTTATTTACCAGGATATTTGTCTTGAAGTTGCAGGGACATAATTCCTATGGGCTGGGACCTTGCATGCCGGCATAACAGTAGAACATCTAACCGTGAGATGTCTGCCTGTCACAAGAGTATGAAGGACCCAAAGACGCCGACTCCCTGGCTAAAGCACCCTGTATTTTCCGGTCGGTGACATATATACTCTGTACAGAGGACATACTCTGAACTAACACTTTCGAGGTCCGTCGATTTAAAGTGCAAGTGGTGCTGAATAGCCAATCATAGCGTTGAACGCCTAGTTTGCTCACAAGTGTGCTCCGCACTCCTCTACCCGTCTGCTTTGCCTGTTATTGACTGTGTTTTAGTAGGGTCCGGGTTAGATTATCTAATGGCAGAAGCCATCGACCTCCATGCCTGACTCTCATGATTTATCCATAACTTCATTCCCGGATTCACCCCCAGATGTCCCGAGCGGTGCACTCAGGTGTACAGAATGTATACTTGTATGTACACATATGATACAGAGGACAGAATGGAAATACGGACTCGTGAACATTGAAGGACCTCAATAGACTTCACCGTCACGATGTTGTAATCGTCGTTCTGATTCTTTTGCGCCCGGAGCTTGTAAGATATATAACGTATGGATGTAGGGAGTAGTATTCCATGGCATATAGATAACGATGTCGTATTTTAGTCGGATACGAAGCAGCATGGTCCAAATGGCTAACCTAGGTCCTTGTCAGTGTACAGTCCTAACAAACGTGCCTCGGTCAACACGCTCGCCGTGTCGGTTAGAACGACCGCGCCACAAAGGACGATTGAGAATTGTATGGAGCCATGAGACCACAATGCTGATTTGATTCTGTGCTTCGTCCATTGACTTGCGTAAGATCCGCAGTATCTATGCGGAACGATTAGATGCTCGGAGGACTCCCGGCATTTTGCCTAGCGACGGTCGAGCTCTGACCAAGGACCCTTACTACGCTCGCAGATGTAACCGTACACCGTTACTCTCAATCTTAGCTACGGGACGGCCGGGGGGAAGACGGAGAGAAGATGGTGCGCCGGCCCGACGTCCTTCCTTTGACTGCGAGTTCGAGCTTGTCCACTTCCGTAAAGATAGAATTACATACATAAGTCACAGTAGTGGAGCTTCACTCTCCACTTTACGTGTAGTGCCTCTCTTATCAACACCGATAGATGGATGGACAACCATCTACATACTAGCTTTCGTTCTTATTTCTCTTCCCTCTTTATCAAGCGGCGACATCGAAACTCGAGCCAGTACCAAAAGAACGTGCGTACGCGCGCTCCTACGGGATCTCCATGGAGATCCACGGTTCACAAGCCTCTATGAGGCACAGTTCAACGTTACCTGCCCACTTTCCTAGAATATGCATATCTGGTAGTAGATCTGTGCTCGTCACATTTTTGCAACGGTTTCCGATACGACCTACCGCAAAATGTACAAGATCAGCAATCTACCGCAACGTTGAATCGTATTTCGTATCATGTGGCAATGAGGTACTCTACCTGTTACCGTTCTACGCATTGGTACATGCACCTTCAGGGTATGGTTCATCTGTTTAGGTCCAATTATCTGGAGCTGATACTCTCTGAAGTTCGGGACGGAGCCGAAGACAAGGTGAGTGGATACTGTGAACTCATCTGTGCACAATCTGGTGTGCGAATAGGAAATCGACAAACTCGACGATTCCGCGCCGTAAGACTCCATGTTAGTAATGGGTGGCGTCTGATGCCTCTACTTCACTTCGCTTTTCACTGTCAAACTTGTCTTTCCTTGGATTTTCTCGTTGCTGGGGTGTCCTGTACCGTTCATTTTCAATGCAAGATGAATCCAAGAGGGCAACGTCCTGTCTTACATTTGATAGGACTATTACCAATTGGATGTCCACACATTCATGTGGGCTTTTCCAAACTTCAATAGTTCATGACATCTCTGTTATGTCTCTGAAGCATGTGAGCCTCTCTGTGCTCATACCGCAGAATTGCGCATTCGTCAGAAACATTAGACGTTCTGTGCAAATCAATTCTTCTTTAGTATCTTTCGGGAGCAATCAGGCGAAAGAAGGCTGAAGCAAAGACTTACGAAGCTATTCGCCTGCGAAGTTTAGGCATTGATCGGCTGTTTTGGCCTCTCTATTGCGAAATATTCACTATCTCCCGTGTTATACTTTCGTTCGGAACCTTGTACTTGTATCTTGGCACGAAACGCTATTACGAGTCACCAATATGTCTCATGGACAGTGTATCAATGCTATTTCTGCAGACCGCATTCCCCAGCCTTTTCTAGACGCGAAGAGTAATTCAATCAAAGCCATGTTACGCATATGTCTAAGTTCTTCGATTTCATACTGTTTGTTCGGAGTTTAAAGGGTAGTCCTGTCTACCACGTTTACTTGGTAAATAGCGCATCGGAGTACATACCGCATTGCAGTTACAGATACTCCCTACACATTTTCTGCTTCGGCAGCCCAGGACTAGGATCTAATATTAGGTTTCCGGGACTCTGGCTGCGAATACGAAAAACTGTAAGTTCCCATACAACTTCGGGACATCGAACGTCTGGACACTCCATACTACAAAGATTCCAGCTCAGTAAGTCCAGCGACTGATGGGACTTGCATCGAGATTCAGTTCATGAGTTACCATTAGACTCACAGTCATGATAATATTTTATTCCAATTCTTGATACTACTGATCGTTTGTGGCAAGTTCTCTTTGTTTTTTTTACCACTTGAAATTCCATGCTAGAAGTCTATCGCAGCACGGTCGTGAAGTAAATACTCTGTTGCATAGCCTAAGTCAATATAGCCAATACTGTCATAGTACAGGTCAGGGCTCTGGTTAATGTAGCAGGCAACGGGCTCAAATTTCCTCTGCGAATGCATATTAACCAAATTTCCTCTTATACGTAATTCCTTGGTAATATTCTGATACTCTGACCATTTAGAGCAAGACCCAAGTAACAGACACGTGGAAAGCTCTTCTAGAAGGAAGTTCAAGCCCGCCACTTGATTCATTATCTAATCGAAAGAGTCTCGAGCCCTTCCGGGGTATTTCATTCAAGATTCCGCGTCAAAGCTCACAGTCTTGCTTCGGAAGCGTTTCCTAAGTCTGTCTTGCAGTTGCAAGAATCAATGAACAGGATTTGTACATATCTTTAGTACTAGATGGTCCCCACTTAGAGATCTCCTTGAGGAGTTTGTCGTTGTCAAAAATATTTCACAGACCCGATTCTGTGACTGATCGTCATGACCGACTTTCCTTTCGTTACCAGTGGCCTTCAGCAATTCGGCTTTGCCATTGTTGTCTTTTTCCCGGCTTTAGCTTTAATAGTAGTCAGCCTGCGTATCTACAGCAGATATACCAAGGCGCAGTTAGGATGGGGTACGTTGATGTCTTCGAGGGAATCTATGGTGTTCACTTTGCTTACAAGTGTTCTAGATGATGGACTCACAGTCATTGCCATGGTCTTCTCCTTGTAAGTTTGCACATTTCCCGTGCGTCGACCTCGACTAATCAATTTAGGGCGGAGACTGTAGTGTGTTGGCAATGTAAGCTCTTGCACGTTTTTACTTGAGGAGGTAGTCTAATGTTTTACAGATATGAGATACAACTTTGTGGGAATCCACATCGATGATATTCCGAAAGACTATGATATTACGCCCGGGCTAAAATACAATTACGCGGTCCAAGTATTATACAACCCTATACTCGCTATTGTCAAGTCATCCATTCTATTATTTCTTCTGCGGCTTTCAGGGCAGAAGCGGAATGTCAAATTCATGATCTATATGCTTCTGGGACTCAATTTGATTCTCATGGTTGCGGTTTTCATGATCGTTATCTTCCAGTGCATACCCATTGCCGCAAATTGGGACCTCACCATTGAAAATAGTCATTGCGTCAAACAGGGCGCATTTTATGTTGCTACCACTGCAATCACTCTTTTGACGGATATTCTTGTTTTAGCTCTCCCATTTTGGATCGTCATGGGGCTCAAAATGCCTCGCAGGACCAAGATGGCTGTGGTTAGCATCTTTTTCCTCGGTTTCATGTAAGCATTCGTCGATCATCTTCAACAGCTGTAGCTGACCAATATGAAGTGTAACTATTGTTGGTGTAGCCCGTATGATCATCATCATTCAAGGCTTCTTCCCAGGCACTGGAGGGAGCAAAGATGGAACCTACAGTATAGGCTTCACGACTTCCGCTATCGAAACCAACCTCTCTATAATCACGGCTTCAGCACCAGCCATGAAGCCGCTGCTCCGCCGTTGGTTCCCACGATTTTTCACGTCTTCCTCACACGCAGATCAGTACTCATCACAGTTATACGGACCCAATACCACGCGAAGCCGCAAAAGCCGCAGCATGGGTACAGGACTCAAGAGCGGACACGGAGGCTTCACGCTCAAGGATATGAAAGGCCGCAGCGAGATCACAAGCAAAGTGGCGAACGGCAGCGAGGAGGAGATTATGACCATGAATGGTATTACAAAGACGACCGATGTGAGCGTACGCTATTTGGAACCTTCCGACGCTGATGAGGAGGATAGAGGTCGCGATGAGGAATATGGTGGTCGCACCAGCACGAGTATCAAAAGCTTGTAATTATTGTTGCTCTTATTTAACATTCTTTTTCGAGCGGCCTCTTTTCATCGTGCTGCAATTCTCAAATCTCCTTTGTCAATTTTCTGCGTATGATGGGACACGGGCGAGGTATAGCAATCAGCGCTGTTGTATTTCCTTTGTATTATCAATTTCATTATTCCTATATTCAAGAGACCAAGAATTATGCTCTTCACCTATCATTTACATAACGATGGTTCCTTTCAAAATCAAGATCTCGTGGAGGGTAGAAAATTTCCTCTGGCTGGTCCAGGGTGAACATCATGTATATAAAAAAAAACTTTGTCAAGGGTTTGCGGTCTAGAAATAGGATCTTGCCTCGTAGTAGAGATTCAAACAAGCATATATCCGATTGGACTTTTAGTTTCCAATAACCAAGCTTAACTTTCTTGGACGTCAAACCGAAATTTTCGATTGAACTTGCGGTGCTGTAAGTCTGCATATAGTAATCTCTCATGGAACTCTCTGGGACAATTCATCAGGACTTATAAACGTGAAATATTTCGCAAAGCTCTCTCCGCCGCCGCCCGCCCAGCCTTCCTTCCAAAGACTGCTCCAGACATCAATCCGCTACCACCAGGGTAGTTCCCATAGAAGAGTCCCCCGAGCATTTCTCCCGCGCAAAAAAGGCCCGGAATTTTCTCGCCCGTGGCTTCTGAAATGACAGCTGCGTTCTCATGATGCACTTGAAGTCCGCCGAATGTAAATGTTACTCCGCAAGTGACCTTGACGGCAACGAACGGCGCTTTAGTAATTGGCAGTGCCCAGTTCGTTTTGTTGAGTGGCAGAGCATAAGAAGATGATACTGTTGTGAGACCATCTTTCCGCGATGGGTCGAATGTGAGTTGTGGGTTCTCGCGACGATGCGCATCAACAGCAGCGTTGTATTCATTGATAGAATTGACGAAAGTCCTAGTGTCATTCAGTCCCTTTGTGGCAAGTTTCTCAGCCAAGTCTTCGACAGTATTTGCCTCTATTCTCTCCACTACCTCAGGGGCATATTCCTCATCTCTCAGCCACCTTACACTCTCAGCATCCCACACCTGGAAAGCAATACCATCAGCTTGTGTCAAAATCTCGCGGCCGAACTTCGCATACGTGAAGTTACGCATGTCAATCCCCTCGTCCACAAAGCGCATCCCGGAGCTGTTGAACATAAGGCCAAGAGGATAACCGGACTTTGTGAACTGGTTCGTAAGCGTTAAGTCGCCGCTATGCGCTGGAGCATTGGCATCCCACGCTACAGAGTGGCAGCCAGACCAGTTTCCAGTTTGCTTTGCGGAGACTTCCCGCATGGCTATACGCAAGAGATCGCCTGTGTTGTAGGGTGTTCCACGCACGTATGCTAGGTCCCATCCTGGACCAAGATATTGTGCACGCATCCGCGGATTGGCCTCGAACCCTCCAGCGCACATTATCACACCCCCTCGGGCGGATAAGGAATATGTTGAGTTGTCTTTCCTTTGTACTACAACGCCATGTACGCCCTTACTATTATGAAGCAGTGCAACCACGGGGCTCTCATAACGTACTTCAACCCCCTTATCCATTGCGTTTGCGTGGTGCTGTTGTACTAAGCCCTTGCCCCCATCTACGACTGATAGCACCATCCCTCCCCAGAACTTATGCCGTCCATTGATATGGTAAGCCTGTCTGTTGAACGAGAGCTGGAATTTGATACCATTCTTTGCAAGCCATTTGGTCGTTCGATTTGATTCCTGTACCAATATTTCTGCCAATTGTGGATCTGAGCGACCGTTTGTGACCCGCATCAAATCAGCCATAAAGTCCTTTTCGAGGTATGGGTCCATGTCTATTGCCTTTGCGATTTCGGGTGTCACGTTCTGCACAAATGAGAGAACATCATCCAGGCCGTAGAAGACTGTCCGATAGGCACCTGCTGTGAAGGCTGAGTTACCTCCCCCCCATTCTGGCGAGCTCTTCTCGAGAATGAGAACCTTTTTGGCGCCACTCTCTATTGCTGATACTGCAGAGGAGTATCCAGCATTGCCACTGCCGACTACGATGACATCATAGATGCTGGTAGTCATTGTGATTGTAATATCAAGATTCTTGTAATTATATGGATGGTTCAAGCAGGATCTCGGGAACTAACATTGCCAGTCGTAAGATGTGAAGTCTGCATTTACATAGCCAGTTTGGTGAAGTGGTATACGGATTATCATCAGAGTCGGCGCATCTGTTTCTGGAGTTCTCGGGAACTACAGTGCCGAAACCCGACTTCTATTATTGTAGTCTCCCTACTCTTTAGCCAACATCAATTGGTAATATGAGGCTATGAGACAGTATTAGACCTGAATATTATCATCATACAGTGTCTTACCCTTGGTGGAAATATGTGATCAACATTTAACATACAAAAAGTGGAAAGACTAATTATCATTGCAATATTCTTTCGCAAATTACATGAACATACGTACGTATATACATGTCTCTATGGACTCTAAAATCTGTACATTAGCGTTTATCCCACTTCTTCCATCACGGACGTTATAGAGTCTGGAGAGCGATAAGAGTTTTAGTCTTATAGGTCATCGTTATATTAATGTGATATTTCACGGTTGGGCTTACGTTATTGTTATAATATAGAGGCTCTACAAAGTTTCATGATATTGATGTCTTCCATATGGCATCTGCACATATTCGAACCAGTAACCTGTCTAACCATGTAAGAAATTTACCTTCACATACATATGAGACTGATTATCTCCACATTCTGACGAAGGGGCTTCAGCTGGAAATACCGTGGCTTTCGCGCAACATGATCAGTCACATCGTGCAAAACTGCATCTCATACGTTTCAGCAATCAATGCCACGCTTTTAAGAAGCGTTCTATCTGGGACTCGAAGTTAATCACAAAGAACTCGCGTGGAATTAAACTCCAACTAGTTCCGACGGCCGAGACATTTAATGTAGACACGGAGCTGGGAAGAAGTCAAGCTGAGATTTTCTTTTGTCTCCGTAATCATACGATGTTGAGACATGGAGGTTTTTGTGGCTGATGTCAATAGTATTTCCCATCTTCATGAGAAGAGAAACCGCGTGGTAATGAACGGCACCTCTTCCTCCCTGATCTTCTTCCAAAACATCTTTTCTTACGTTCAGCAATACGCCAAACTTTTCTTGGAGGAAGCACAAAGCGATCAAATTCAAGTTCAGTAATACACCTTGAATTCTCCATGAATATAACATTGTATTCAAAATCATATGCACTTGCAAAGTCAGCTTTGTTTATTGAGAAAGCACCTTATCAAAGACCCCTTGAGTGTGCTCCCAGACCTTCCTCTGCGTCCCATCTTCCCTATACCTGGACAATACAGGTCGATCTCCTGCATCCTCAGCATATCCATCGAGTCTGAAGAAGTTCTTCCCAGTGCTAACACTGTATCTCTCGCTCGTCAGCTCGTACAGCCCTATCTGTCCAGCTTCTTCCGGGGTCCAACCAAAATAGTGCATAACTGGGGTCACAATCCATCTCAACAACCAGCCGAATAATGTGAGGTATCCCGTCATGGTGTCCGCCAGTTTGTCATGTACGGCAGTGCTAACCATGCCAGGACTAGTATGTATAAAACTAACTTTAGGATTCTCCAATGACATTTCTTTCATCACCAGGCTCATCATCGTCACTCCTTGTCTTGCGGCCGATACGAAGCTGTAGTTCCCTGGATCTGAAAGCCCTATATCGGTGGTGTTGATTGCGCTCTCTACTCCAGCTGAGAGAATGGAGATAATTCTTGGATCTGACGACTTCTTGAGCAATGGCATCAGCTCATGCATGAAGAGTGTGCGTGAGTAGTATTTGATGGCAAAGTCAGAGATAAGGCCTTCTGGTGTCAATTCATAACCCAGGACAGAGAGGCCACCTTGTGACAACCAAAGCAGGTCAAGTGCCGATCCTTGAGCTTTGATGGTGTCACAGACACGACGGACATCTTTAAGAAGAGAGACTTGCGCTTCGATGAAAATAAGCTCGGCAGACGTATTGAGGTCTTGGAGGTTTGCGAGAGTGGACGCGAATTTAGATTGTGAGCGGGCAACGATATAAACCTTCGATGATGTAGTGCTTTTAAGAAGGGCTTCGATTGCTCCTAAGCCAATGCCTGATGTTGCGCCTACAAAAACGGCTGTGGGTGATTGTGACGATATAGAGTCGTTAGCAGCTCGTACAGCCTTAATAGTAACCATTTTTCAGATGAGCCGTCGATTATTTATATGATGGTGATGTAGCTATTGTTCATTGATGTTGTTGTCGAGTTGATGCAAGAGCGTCTAGCTGCGCTTATTAAAACCGGAAAGCTGATAGTCAGGGAGCGAATTGCCTGGATGCGACACTCATATATAGGAATGGTAGACTAAGTTGATTGAAGAATTAAGACAACGCTTTAAAAAGAGCAAAATAGAAACTGAGACTTCAGATCCCTTATTTATACCTACATATTTAGTTGGTAGTGTCGAAGAAGTATATGACGACATTAGATGATAACTGGCAGTACGGCGCTTCGAAGGTCCCACAGGCTCAGAGTTTCGTACGGCCAATTTTGACCGTACGGTTACTTTTGACCGCACAACTCAGATAAAGGGACGAGAGCTTGTGCTATCGTTGCAATTAACCACAATACCCTCCTTTTCTGCTTAATTGAAAATGAGGCCTTTACCCTCTCCCCATCTGCCTCATGGTAATATCCATGCAGTGACTTTGGACAGCAGCAATTTCGGAACAATCGAAGTACTAGATACGCTAAGGGGCTGGCTAATAGTTTAACACGAGTACCTGTAGTTAACTCACCAAACTGGTTACCCTTCATCATTTCTTATTCCTCCAGCCAAATTGGCGACAGACCTGTTCCTTTTCTAATGGCACAATTTGTAGCGCCTGTAAAGCTTCTGGGTGGAAGAAAACCAATCTCGCATCAGTTCTGGTCCCATTGCTGAAGCCGCATGCGGATGGGCGCACCACGAGTGTAACGACAAGTAACAAAGCGATTCTCTGATGGAAGAAATTGATTCAACCAGGTCAACACCAAGATCCGACCAATTGGTAACACATGGTATTTCCAGACCTAAAAGCTCACCTTCTAGAACCATTTGCGTTTGTTTTCTTCCTTATACAAACTGTCACTGTGCAAAGAATCCGATCATCATAACGTATGTTATCAGTCAAAAAATGCCTGCCAAAGTCTCTGTGTCACTTGTCCATCTGGTATCAACCTTCCAAGCTACGAAGGCTTTAGCAATGCTAGTGAAAGAATCAGGATTTTCTTAACTCAAAACTCTGGGATAATAATGTTGGGAAATTCACTGACCCAGTCACAGCTTGGAGTATAATATCTGATCACTTTCCATAGGCCCAGATGATCAGGAAACCCGAATAGCTTGAAATAAGAGCATGCTGTCAAGAGCACAGGCTAGCTTGAAATCACTGTGAAATAATTTTTCGACCACACTCAAATCAAACTGCAATTGTTTCTATTTTGGCTTCCTTGCATGATCTTCAACTCTTACACCTGGATTCAAGCAGGTTGGTATGCAAACGGTTGAGGTTATTTCCAAGTGATATTCACAGCAATATGACACGATGCTCATGTCTTCTGTACTCGATGCCGCTGAGATGAGAAATGATCCTAGCTACCTCCTTGAAATTAACCTTAATGTTGGAATTTCCGATGGAGACATGAGTGTGACTCCGATCTCCCCCATATTATCCGAAATATGGTACTTGATCTTATGCAACAGCACCCATCTAGCTGCACTATGGATCCAAAGCGAGTAAGTGATTTCTAGATCATCATCCTGGTCTTCCGAGGCTATCTGTTATGCCATTAACGGGTGTCTACTATATCTAAGCTGCCCTACCCCTTTGACGATATCTTTGCTATGTGGCAAGGGCCTAATGCCTATACCAATATGGAATATTAGCAGCAATCCCACGGTTAGCTATCTTGACATTGATGAGGTTCGTGTTTTTTATAACGCTGGTGACCTCGTTATAATGACTTTCTCGTGGTCCAACTTAGGCGGTCCCAGCATCGTCAATTTCTTTTAGTCCTGCCAGCAATACCGCCGTCAGCAGAGTTACTGTATTTCAACAGCTTGTCCATGGTGACTTTGCATTCTACCCATCACCTTTTGCATATTTGTGTGAACAGACTCTTCTTTTGACTGTTCGATATTTAGCCTTGTGAATTAGAATCACACTTGCTCACTTACATACCACGCCTGTATATGAACTGTGAATACAGTACATATAAGACCTTGGGATTCATTGCGATTTTGGTGAACCCAAACACCAATACTCCTTCCGATGCTTAACAATCATAGTCTCCAGCACAAATCATAGTAGCTCAAAGAATTCCTATTGACCAACCAAAGTCCAGGAAAGTCATGTGATATGAATGCCTATTGCCGCCTACTGTCGCCTGAGAACCTCTAACAACACCATGAAATCAGCATGTAGAGAGAGTAAGAATCATCGGAACTGAACTTTATAGATAAATACTCTGAGAATTCCGTTATTGTTTCAACAAATAAAATCATCAATCACAATCACTCCCATCCTTTCCATCTGACCACCCAACCACAAAAAAAAAATGGAGCTCAAAAACATAGCAATAATAGGAGTATGTACGCCGCCTCCAAAGCACCCAAACTAATCCTGATGCAAACCAACCAGGGCACCGGCACCGTAGGCCACGCCATAGCAACAGCCCTCTCAGCACACCCACAATTCACAATCACGCTAATCCAACGGCCAACCTCGACCGCCAAGCCCACTCGCCCTCTCGCCCCCTCAATTCGCACCCTAATCTCAGACCAAACGCTCGACTCACTCACGGCGGCTCTGGCACACCAAGACGCGCTCCTCTGCTGCCTCTCGGGCTCGGCCCTCACCGTCGCCTCGCAGAAGACGTTCGTAGAGGCAGCCATCGCCGCAGGCGTCAAGCTTTATTTTGCGTCCGAGTACGTGAGCGACGTGCTCTCGCCGCACTTCGCGGTGTTCCCGCCGGAGGTGGTCGGCGAGAAGATTGCGATTCGGGAGTACTTGGAGACTATTGGCGCGAGCGGACGGATAGCATGGACGGCGATCAATAGCGGGCCGTTTTTCGATATGTGTGAGTTCCTTGAGAGATCGCCTTGTACCTGCTTTTTTTGTTTGATTTTAGTTAGACAGGGGTGGGGAGGAGGTTGTTTTAGGGATCATTCGTAGTCAATACTAATACCCCCTCAGGGCTTGCAAAGGGTCCCTCGGGAATCGACTTTGCAAAGCGCAAAGCGACAATCTACGGCACTGGGAACAATCCCTCGTGCTGGACGCCTTTGCCAGTGACAACTCAAGCCGTCACAAATATACTCTTGCGTCCGGACGCCATTCTGAACCGGAGCATTCTTATCTGCGGCGTAAGAGATGTCACGCAGAATGCGCTGTTGGCGGCCGTGGAAGCCGAGACAGGAGATCAATTTGCCGTGGAGCGAGTTGACGTAAAGGCGATTAGGAAGGATGCATTCGCAGCTTTGGAGAGGGGGGATTTGAAGGTCGCGCTGAGGGGGATGGCTATCAATTCGAATTTCAACGAGGAGGATAGTGCGGCTAATTTCTGGGACAAGACGGAGAATGAACTCGTGGGGGTTGAAACTGTCA
Source organism: Allantophomopsis cytisporea (assembly GCA_024752435.1). Taxonomy (NCBI): domain Eukaryota; kingdom Fungi; phylum Ascomycota; class Leotiomycetes; order Phacidiales; family Phacidiaceae; genus Allantophomopsis; species Allantophomopsis cytisporea. Next base: position 1,181,087 of record CP103036.1, read on the forward strand.
GTGTGCGAGAGGCTGTCAGAGCGACCATGGACGCGTATGGAATTCATTAAGGGGCAAAATTGTTGTTCTTTAGTTTGAGCTATGAACCGGGAATGAATGAAGTGCTGGGTTTTGGAAAATATTAACACTCCTAAACTCTTATTAAGCCACCGTTATGTCACTGAAAGCAATCATTGTCGCTTCGTGACGCGAACAAACAAATCAGACTGGATGAAAATTCCGGCGCAAAAAGACTTCCAGGGGTTTGTGGGGTCGATGAGTGACAGGTCATATCTTCTCAATAGCTTCAATGCGTTAGCAGAGTTTCACGGCAATTGAAATAGTGCATAACTTACCTCAACAAACACCTTGTTCAATTCAATAGCAGCCACGCTTTTTCCTGGACATTGCCATTTTCCATAACTGAATATCAACTCCACGGTGCTGTTCATGGTTTTTAATTGTTCACCGTCAGCCTCCAACCATCTCTCAGGTCTGAAATGGTCCGCATCTGAGCCAAAAATGTCCTTGGAATGGTGAACACCCCATGCTGAGTATCCAATAGCGGTCCCTCCTGGGATGAAGACACCATTGAGAACATCGCCACCTTTTGGTACAGTTTTCGGCATAAGACCTGTCACAGGAGGGAAGATTCGGAGACCTTCTTTGATTACGGCTTGCAAGTATGGAAGAGTCTTTGCCTCAGCATCACTGATTGGCGACGAAATTTTGCCTTTCTCGATAGCTTCATCAATTTCTTTTTGGAGAGCAGCATATACGGAAGGGGCCGACATAATATGAAGAAGTGTTGCACGTATAGTGGTTGCCGCAGTGTCGGATCCTGCAATACTGTTTGGTTGAGATATTAGCAAAACCAAGCGATTCGACAAAGCTCGAATTCCACTAACACTTGAAGCAAAGTTTCTGATTCAGCTTCTTCTTGGGTCAGGCCATGTGCGATGAATGAACCGAGCATATCTCTATTGACCTTCTTGTTTGCACCGAAACGCTCTGTGACGACCTCCTTAGCGACACTGGAATGTATCAGCAACAGCTAAGGCTGACAAGCACATCCCGACAGTGCAGATACGTACCCCATAAACTTTCCAAAGCCAATTTTATCCTTGTGTGAGGGCATCAGACTTCTGAAGAGTGGTGTCTGCATGATTCTAGCGATGACGGGGAAGACACTAGCCACCATAATGAATGGCATGTTATCTTCGGTCATTTTGATATATTCAAAGACATCCGAGTCCGTCTTCAGGTAGCCAAACGAGCGTCCAAAGGCAACATTAGTGATAACATCGAGGGTAAAGTACTGAGCAGTTCTTGCAAAATCGATTTCCTTCAATTGGGAGCCGGTAGAAATGTACTTTCGCTCAATCAAATCGATGAGAGCACCAACCTGATTATCGATGTCTTGTTCGAGGCCATAATTTTCTTTTCCGGAATACTACAAAGATGCACCCACAAGTTAGTTGTCGCTTCGCTTTGCCTGCTGGACTTGGTGATCCTTATTCCCTCTCTCGCGCCTTAACGTACCCCGGCAGCCATTTTCGCTCGCAACGCATTGTGTGCCGTGTCACTTCTCAGGGACAGCAGATTGTCGCGCGTTGGGTTGAATTTCATAGCATCGTAGAATTCGCTCCGGCGATAAGGCGATCTGACGGCCAAGACTCTGCGAAGGATGTCTGGGTCACACGTGACCAGATCGTTGGGACCAACGCGAGCCAATGGACCTGTGATAGAATAAAGTTGTCAGCATGATTGTTACCCCTTGCGTCGTCGTATCGTGGGATAAGTGTGGCTTTGGCGAGGGAGCAAGTCAATCAACTTCACCGACCGATCCAACAACTGAAACCAGCCAGCACCAAAACTTCCATAGCAAAAGGTACAACAATGAGATTCCACTTTCAAACTCACCATACTTGTCGACAACATTCTTCAACTCCAAGTTCATATTTCCCGCCAAGGTGTGACGGAGCAGCCATGCTCTAGAGATTCCTGCCCAGAATGGACCTGGAATATGGCTCAAACGATACCATTGCCAGGCCTTCTGCGCGATGTAGGCTGTGCATAGAGAAACCACAATGGCTAGTAGCACTGCTTTGGATGTACCCATTCCATCAACGCCATTGAAGTCTGTGAGACTTGTCAAAGCCATTGCGGCCTGCGGTGTCGGCGGTGTTGGTAAATGGTTTGCAGCGAGTGGGATACCGAGTCGTTGGAGACGAAGGGGATGTGCGCTTTTTTGTGATATTTGACTGAATGGCATGTTCCATATATATGTAAGTGCATACATAACTTAGTGGAAGAAGAGGTCTTAGGATGGGGTGCGGCGGTAGGTTGGAACCGGGGGAAGAGAGATGAGAGCATGGGTGTGGTGTGGACTGACTGGGTAGTGGACTGTTGTTCACTTTCTTTTGGGTAATTGATATGTATGATGGGCCGCAAGACCAGAGGCGTATAGATTAGGAATTGAGGAATCGAGGAATTGAGAATTAGGGGATTCAAGATATGCAATTGCAAGGATTCAGTTGGGATAGATGATCGTGGTAAATGGTAAGGTACCCGGATAGTAAGTGAGTGAGGTACGTCGTAATGAGAATTCTTCGAGCAAAGTGAGCGAGTGGGCGATTGAGTGAATCGAGCGCGTCCATCTTTTTCTTTTTCTTTCTATTTCTCAATCTCTCTGTCTCTTTCTTACTCGTCCATAAAGACCTTCGAATCTTCATCTCACTTCTCATAAATTGAGATTTAGATTTAGATTCAGATTCAGATTCAAATTTTCAGTCGACCGGAAAGAGAGGGGTGGGCACTTCCTGACTGTGCACGAGAGAAGGGCGAGCCACATTATTACGAACGAGCGTACATAAGGCAGTAGTAGTAGGTAGTTACAGTAAGTAGAAAGGAAAGTGGAGAGGGACGGGAGCTAGTGGAAGAGAGGGCCCTTTCAGTCTTTCGGTCTTTCAATCACGATAATCATCGATATCATATTTTATTTGTGACATGGTTGACGTTCCAATTACCAATCGTATGCGATATGGAACAATGAGTGGTGCATGGTGTGGTGTGTGATGTGTGAGTGTGTCTGTGTATGTATGTATGTAAGTGACGGCAACTTGCTCTAGAGTAGGAAAAAATTGTAGATTGTGACAAGGAGGATAATATACTTCGTCCTGAGAGGGGAAAGGCATGAGGTTGTGGTGGGCATCGTGGGCAAAGGAGGACGGAGGAAGAGGAGAAGGCGGACATGATAGCCGGGGGCTTGCAGCGGCTGTGGATGTGGAGGTTGACAGGTGGATGGTAGTTTGTGGTGACATTGACATTGACATTGACATTGACATTGACATTGACATTGACATTGACATTGACACTGGCACTGGCACTGATGGATATTGGACCATTTGTATGCAATGGAAACCCTTTCTACATTTATCCTTACCCTACAGTCCAGGACTATTATATATATTCACATTTGTACAATTTATCCACGTATATTTTCCCGTCCGAAAGAGACAACAGATAGGACAAGATAAGCATCACCCCAGCATCAAAGCGCAGCAGAAAAGACTTGATGAACTGACAACGAGACATATCCGTCGTAGTCAGATGAGATGATAATATCATAATAGAGTTATATATCGAATCATAAAGTGTCAGACCTGCAAGGAACACCCTTCCACCAGTCACCCCATTCTCAACCACACACGAAGATACACTACTGCGGCTGAACCAAAGCAGATGGGTGAGAAGGGCAAAGGAATCATGAAAATATGAAGCCATCTACTGTTTACCAGCATTGAGCGTGCAATATGACACGAGGGTAGATAGAATGTGGTAGGTTCTACTCCGTGCACACATGCTCCCATGCAAACTACCTACCTACATTGTGCACACCCATATCCAGAGGTCCTACAAGTATGGATGACTACCGACCGACCTATGCAATATGTCTGTCTATTCAATGTGTTTGTCTATCTACGTAGTAATGTATGTATTATGTATGAGACGTGGAGTATTGTGAGTAGCTGCGGTTAGAGGCGCGGCCACTTACTAGTGTGAGGAGTTAAAGTGTGAAAGTGCCTCGGTGGAGCAGGGTTTGGCTGATTTGGCTGATTTGGCGGATTTGGCGGATTTGGCGGATTTGGCGGACAGGCCAGGCCCGACCAAGCCCGGGCCACTCGGGAGACCCTTCATTCCGTGGTACTTCCTTCTTCGACTTATGAAAACAAACGAATGAACAGCCGGTCTGTGTGATTTCCATATGATATCCCTCGCCGCATACGAGTGGTTTTTTCTTTTCTTTTCTTTCCTTTTCTTTTCTCCTCTCAAGCATTGAAACAATACGAGTAAGAACGACCTTTGGTAACGTATTTGGATGCCGAGCAGGTAATTCAAGTGGAAATCCAACAAAAGGATCTTCTTTTTTGAGCGGGCAAATTCCCCAACTTTGATCATCTACCAACTCCGACTCGCCACGGAACCCCACAAGCCGTAGCACACGGACAGCACGAATGAATCCAAAAGCAGGAGGAAATCGAAGATAAATAGTCATAGCACCTGACTTGCGCTCTAGATTGGCCTGCAAGCGTAACAAGCCTCCATTATCTAGCCCCAGATGGCTCCATTGTTCTACCTTACCTTACCTTCTCCCTGCTACCGTGCACATTACTACTTGTAGTACGCATGCTGGCTTTGCTTACAATTCGGTTGCAAGCGTCTGATCCACGCGCCAACCTACCCAGGGACCATGCTGGGAGCACGCCGGGAATGCCAAAACTGGGGGCTGGCTGGGCCCCTGTGGTACCCGTGGAAGTGCTGCACCGGTACACTAGTTTCTGCTCTTCCCATCTTTTTGCCCTGGCGAATTTGATTTGTGTGGAAGCCGAGAGCACTGGTAACTTGTACACGAGAAACCGGGGTTGGTACTGTTCCACGAGAGCTCTAGTCGACATTTGATGATGAGGAAGAATTGGAGAGAAATGCAAACAACTTGTTCATGTTCTTTCTACACTATGGAATATTGCATGTGCAACGAGATCTGACCTGCAGTCATGGTTGGTCTTGTTAGTTGCCTTGTTGCATGGAACAACTCTTGCCCTGACAAGTTACCTATGCAGTTTGTATCTTGGTCTGGAGGTAGCTGTGACGTTGGACGAAGAAAAGCTCATCCCTAGAGCCTGGTCATTTGTCAGAATAGGATTCAGCGGTCATCAAGGTAACGAACAGCGATACAAACAGGTGAGAAGTATATGCTAGACTTAACTTTCGTTCGTCAACATGATGAATAACGAAACAAGCCATGCGACTCCTGACCGAGTTGTCTATGTGTTCAAATGTATGGTAGTAAAGGTCAATGCGAGTGTGATAATCTCCAAATTGCCGGTACGGAACATCATGATATATCTATCTATCCATCTATCTATCTTATTTGCTGTACGTAGTATATGTAGTCTCTGTGCTCTCGTGGCTTTCTCTTTGCGGCGCTCTCTTTGTTCTCTGTGCTCACTGCGCTCTTCATCTCGTCACTCGGCAGCACACTCGGACATGCACGTAACTGACTGATGCATATGTATGTATGTATGTATGTATGTATGTACGTAGTATATGACTAAAAAGTATATATGCTCTTTGTATGTGCTTTACGTACGTGCTTATTTGTTCGACTTTTGTTCGATTCAGTTGTCTGTATTTGGGTTGCAATTCGATGCACACAACTTCTGCATGTTGATGGTGATGAAGTGCTGCCAAGTGTCTACTTGTGCGCTGTCATACATACCTACCATACCATACATACTCTTGATACTCATACTTGTCTTGCTGTTTGTGCGACTCATCGTGGAGCTGCGGTTTGTGTTTGCCTCTTTCGTCTTATCTCTACTCTATCTCCTCAAAGGTGCATTGCATACCTTATGGCAATCTATTTGACGACCAAGACTCGGCTTTGGATACTGGTGGTGGTGTAGCCCTACAACATATTGGCCAGTACAGTCAGTACGCAGGAGAGTACAGACAAGAGCTCCAAAACCAAAACCCCTTCTCCTCATCCATGGACCGGTCGGCAGAACTGATCATTCATTGTCTTCGTAGGCGTATCCATTTGTATGTCTGCGTGTATAAATCTGGTTGCTGAATCTTTCCAGGCCTCTGATGCCATGATTCAGGTAACATGGTGAATGAACCTTGATACTCCTGTTCTTCCTACCTACCTATGGTGTTGTTCCTTCTTCGCCTCCACAGCTGAGGTGCGTACAGCCAAAGACAAAGATCTACCAAAGTCTGCGCCCGAACAATGGCCTGACACTGAGAAATACGCATGTACCACATACAACCAGCATGCACCTTTTCCAAACCAAAAACGCCAATTATTTCACAACATACGGGACCTACAAACATATCACAGTCCCCACATCTGCGTGCAAAAGAATAGAGCAGCTCTCGGACTCCCAAGACATAAGAGCATGTCGAGCACGCGAGTAACTGTTCAAAAGGCCTTCCTTCTCGTTGCACCAGATTTAAATCGACCACTCTAAATAATTCCTTCCTTTCAGCTCTGCTTTTTGTGAGGCCGGCCGCTCCGTTTGACCTTCACACACCCACCCCAGCTCCCACCACACAACACAACCAACTCCAAAGCAATCTCTCTCGAACAGATGGCAACTCCTGCCCCAGTGACCGACGCCCTCGAGGTCGATGTGAGTCTCACCGCTCTTCCGTCATCGATCAGCCGTTCCAATGGTATCTAACCTGACCTGCAGGACTTCTTCGATGATAATGACTCCTCGTATGACGCAGTAAGCCAGCCGCTTCCTCCCAAGGGATGAGAGGCCAGTTTAGTGGCCTAATATGTGAGGTTAGGAGTCCATAGCATCGTCGACAACCTCCATGAGATCGAGTATCATGCATTATCGAGAAGAGAATGGTCGAACATATCATGCTTATAAGGATGGAAGTTTGTGGTCCCTTTCAACTTGTGTACAAACCATAAACTGACCATAATTACAGAATATGTCCTTCCGAATGACGAGGTACGGATGTCCCTGACTCTCCATATAAAATGTGATTTCTTTATTGATGTTATCTCCAAGGCTGAAAACGACCGACAAGGTAGGCAAATAGCTCCTCGAAGCCTCTCGTTATACGCTAATATGACTAGATCTACAAAACCATCTATGTCTTCTGACAATTGACAATAAGCTGTTCTTGGCTCCATTGCCAACTTCCGTTCATCGGGTTCTTGACGTCGGAACGGGAACTGGCATATGGGCCATGGATTTTGGTAACTTCAGCCATTTATGGAATGTAAACAATCACTGACACATTGTAGCGGATGAACATCCTGAATCACAGGTTTTTGGGGCATCCCATAATGATAAAGCATCAAGAGTAACACAGTAACAGGTTGTTGGAGTTGACCTCAGTCCGGTTCAACCAACATTGTAGGTCGCGAGAATCTCTAACCCTGCTCAAGACATTCTGACGGTAAACTCCAGTGTACCGCCAAATCTCGTCTTCGAAATTGATGACCTGGAAGAACCTTGGACGTTCAGCTTCAAGTTCAACTATATCCATTCCAAGATGATGGCAGGAGCATTTACGGACTGGAAGCGATTCTATCAGCAGAGCTACGAGTGCGTTCCCTAGACTCATATTTCCTCCCCTATCATATCTCAAAGCCACATGAAGTCCAGCTTTGTTATCCTACTCTCGGGCCCCAATGAAACTGACCGAAAAATAAAGCTTCCTTGAGCCTGGCGGCTACCTCGAATGCCAAGATATCATTTTTCCTTTAAGGTGCGACGATAACAGTCTCACGAAAGACCACGCACTGTACAAATGGTCCGAGCTAATGACTGAAGCCACTGACAAGGCTGGTTACTCTCTCAAATCGGGCATGACTTGTGCCAGAGATCTCAAGGATATCGGCTTCGTCGACGTCGTAGAGATATCATTCAAATGGCCGATCAACCGATGGCCTAAGGAGCCCAAGTACAAGGAGCTGGGTATGTGGACACAAGAGAACTTCGTCAGCGGCGTTGAAGCTATGAGTCTGGCACTCTTCACACGAGTTCTCGGTTGGACACGAGAGGAGGTCCTAGTCTTCGTCACCCAGGTGCGCAAAGATATGAAGGATATCAAGATTCACGCCTACTGGCCCATTTATTTGGTCTACGGAAGGAAGCCTTAGATCGATGGAAAGGGGCTAGTGTTTACTGGCGTTCCGGAAAAGTAGACGGGAGAACTCATAATCATTTGTTTTAAGAGTTTGTCGACCCATTGGGGCAGTAAGTGCTAGGCGGGATAGCTTGGTACTTGCTTATATAAGTCTCCATTATCGTGACTCTTGTACCTCGTCGTGAATGTTGCTCCAGCCTCGCTCCACATTTGGCATTCCCAAACGCCGACTTTCCATTTTGACAGCCGTATCATTCGCGCTTTGCTTAATATTACCCCATAAACTCTAAGCTAACGTCTTCTCGCTGTGACCCGAGGATTACACAATCGCCGATCTGCTATCCGCTGCAAGTAATATGCAAATTCTGAGCTGTTCGGCCACGACAGCCTGTCATGCTATGCATGACCACCCTACAGAGACCGGGAAACGTGGGCCACAAACCTTATTCAAGCCTGCAGATGACACATGCAGCTTGGTTTAAGGTTTTGTGAGTGCATTTATAGACAATATCATCACGGGTGGAAGGCGCTCGGGTGTGTAAGGTGGACGCTATGGAGTGTTGGGGTGTGTTGGGTTGATGAGGGATAAAATGAGTGTAACCCGCGGGCTTGTTGGAACTGGATATATTGAGGGGCAGGGCTGAGCTTCTTCTCATGGAGGTGAAGAGATTGGACTACCTCTAGCTTTTGGTGGTGTCGTTTAACGGGTCTCGTGATGATGCATGGCTTGCCGTGGGATTGGTTGTTGACTGACAGGGGATCTTGCTGCTGCAAGACGAATGTGTGCTCCAATGATAAAGCTCTGTTGGGATATGGCAAAAGGAGGGTGAAATGCGAAACGAGGCGAAAGACAGCATTACCCAGGCTGTATTTAACGACAAATCTCTAGGAACTGCATGACTGAGATTCTAGAGGTTGTTCAGTCACGTCAATACTCAAACTTGTACTCTTAAACATCAGTAGAGGGGGTTTATAATGCTCTGCTATTTAAGCGGTCTTTGAGTCATTCCCAAGAATAGTATTGATGATATGAGGAATCCGGCATAATTGCATACACATTTGCATGTATACATATTCCGATTAGAGGCAATATCCAGTAATATGTTTGGTTTGTTATTCCTAGCCCTGATAACGCGGTATTAGAGTTTGGTAATCTCCTTATGCTTAAAACTATCCTCAAGTCATTCTGAGCATATGTTTGGGCTTTCGACTATCGAACCTACCATTAGGAAGGCCGAGCAACAACTGCTCATTCTACAGTAACGATCAGCTTCCAGTAGATTTGGTGTTTACGCAATCAGTTGCTTAGATAGCAATGATTCCACATTCTCATCACAAATTCCTTCTACGACGTATATGAACTTAGCCAATAAGAGCGTCTTGGAACTTGCTAACGTCTCTGAAGGCTAATCTTACGTTGTATAGAGCTAGAAACCTTAATTCAAGGAGTTAAATCCTCTTTAGACAATGTCTATGACCTCTTTTGTTACTTCAAGAGTCCACAAGTATACCTTAGCCTACGTGATGGAAATTATTCACTGTATAAATGAAGTAATTGGGAGCATAGTACCTATATAGCAATTTCCTATGCTGTGCTATAATACATGCAACATCCACTGCACACGAAAGTACCCCCTTATAAGTGTGGCTTTATCTGTATACACCTTAAACACTATTAAGACTAATGAAATAAGTATCTATACACCTTAACTTTCGCTGTTGCTATTTACGCAAACAGAGGTCGACAAACGGTATGTACTACGACGACTTATAATTCAAAAACTTGCGGATTAACACTTGCGCTCTGCTCGATTATACAGCTTTCTGCTAGTGAATAGGTTTTCTTTTCTTATAGCGACTGTTGACCATGTAGATAGCGGCTAAGCACGGCTTCGTCATATTCAGTTTATCGGCTTCGGCCCGACTGCTGCCGAGTTAATGGTCCCCCGCGTTGCTAGATTCAGGGGTTTGAAGCATACCTTGCCTTGTTGTGTCCTGATATAGCAGGCTATCACATATCTCTAAGTTTCTCATGGCAACGTGGAACCTGATCATTGTTTATTATACAAGCTGATTGTGATTATATGAAATGGTCATATGAGCTATACTTTCACCTTCATCCTTATGTCATCACCAAAGGAATGGCTTCCACCACCCTCTCAGGTTCTCAGGATTTCTCGCTCACATGTGATAACACCGCAAAACCCCAGATTCCCATCACACGACAGAATACGCTAGTTCGCTTGCAGTCAAGCAGCAACCGAAAGTGCGCTGGGGAAGTTGCCGAGGTTCTACGAGTACCGAGCTCATCTCATCATATATAGAGACGATATCTTGAACGTGCTTTCAACCATATTCAGCAGCATCTGTCTTCTATCCTCCCTCTCTCCTCATTCATAACGTTCTTCCAACAACTACTCCTCATATGCTTGAGCCATAGCATCGTGAATATTTATTTTTAAGTTACTCATTGGACATGTCGGAACTCAGATATGACGGCCAGGTTGTGGTCGTCACAGGAAGTGGTGGAGGCCTTGGAAAATCGTACGCAACATTCTTTGCTTCTAGAGGAGCGAGTGTTGTTGTAAACGATCTTGGAGGGTCTTTTAAGGGTGAAGGCGGTGGTTCATCAAAGGTACGCATACTCATGAATCTTCTGTTATGTTGCGTAGCTTTCAGGAGCGCTGCACCCGGCTTACGTACAACCCGCTGACATGTGAATAAAGGCGGCAGACGTTGTTGTCGATGAGATCAAGGCCGCTGGCGGTAAGGCGGTCGCCAACTATGATAGTGTTACAGATGGAGAGAAAATCATTGAAACGGCCATCAAGAACTTTGGTCGTATCGATGTTTTGATCAACAATGCCGGTATCTTACGAGACATCAGCTTCAAGAACATGAAGGATCAAGATTGGGATCTCATTATTGCTGTGCATGTAAAGGGTTCATACAAGTGTGCAAAGGCTGCATGGCCATATTTTAGAAAACAAAAGTATGGTCGTGTTATTAACACAGCCTCTGCTGCTGGGTTATTCGGTTCTTTCGGCCAGACCAACTACTCCGGTATGATTCATCATCTGTTTATCTCTTGAATAGGAATGCTGACTGTTAGTAGCTGCCAAGCTTGCATTGGTTGGTTTCACTGAAACCTTGGCCAAGGAAGGTGCCAAATACAACATTCACGCGAACGTTATCGCTCCTATTGCGGCCAGCCGCATGACTGAGACTGTGATGCCGCCCGATATCCTTGAGAATCTCAAGCCTGATTGGGTTGTTCCTCTGGTGGCTACCCTTGTTCACAAGGATGCCACTGAGAATGGATCTATTTTCGAATGTGGTGGAGGACATATTGCCAAGCTCAGGTGGGAGCGTTCCAGTGGTCAGCTTCTCAAGGCTGATGATTCGTACACTCCTGGGGCTATCCTTAAGAAGTGGGATGAAATTGGAAACTTCAAGAATGCTGAGTACCCATCAGGACCAGCAGATTTCATGACCTTGCTCGAAAAGTCCTTGAAGATGGGTCCAAATGACAAGGGGGAGACACTTGACTTTAAGGGCAAGGTTGCATTGATCACTGGTGGAGGTGCTGGCATTGGAAGATGCTATGCCCTTGCATTTGCCAAGTACGGTGCCTCTGTTGTTGTCAACGATCTCGTGAACCCAGATGATGTGGTCCAGGAAATCCAAAAGCTTGGTGGAAAGGCAGTCGGTGTCAAGGCTTCTGCTGAAGACGGTGATGTCGTCGTCAAGGCTGCCATTGATACTTTTGGTCGCATTGATATCATTGTCAACAACGCCGGTATCTTGCGCGATAAGGCCTTCACCAACATGGATGAAAAATTGTGGGATCAGGTTATCTCTGTCCACTTGAGAGGTACATACAAGGTCACTAAGGCTGCATGGCCATACTTCCTTAAACAGAAGTACGGACGTGTTGTGAACACTACTTCTACTTCTGGTATTTACGGAAATTTTGGACAAGCCAACTATGCTGCAGCGGTAAGTTGAACCTTTTGTGATAGAGATTAGCAGCTACTAACAACACTACAGAAATGTGGTATTCTCGGTTTCTCCCGCGCTCTTGCTCGGGAAGGTGCCAAGTACAACATCTACGTTAATACCATTGCGCCAAATGCAGGAACAGCCATGACTCGTACTATTATGCCAGAAGAGATGGTTCAAGCCTTTAAGCCAGACTACATAGCTCCATTGGTTGTCGCCCTTTCCTCTGACAAGGTGCCAAACCCAACGGGAAACCTTTACGAAGTTGGATCTGGCTGGGTTGGTCAAACACGCTGGCAAAGAACAGGCGGCCATGGCTTCCCGATCGACGAGAAACTCACTCCTGAAGCTGTTCTCTCTCAATGGAAGAGAATCACAGACTTCGAAGATGGCCGTGCTGATAACCCGGCCGATCCGCAAGAAGGCTTGAAGAGCATTATGGCGAACATGCAAAACAAGAAGGGAGGTGCGAGCAAGGTATGAGCTTTCTCTACCTATTAGACACAACGTCTGTTCTGTAGATTAGTGGTTGTAAAATGAACGCATGTTAACGTTTGATATTCAGAAGACTGAAAGTGCTCCTGTGAACCAAGAGATTCTCGACAAAATTGAAGCCGCAAAGAACGCCAAGAGTAAGGGTAGTGAATTCAAGTATGACGAGCGCGACGTGATTCTCTACAACCTCGGTGTGGGTGCCAAAAAGACTGATCTCCCACTCGTCTTGTAAGTTGTCCCTAACTTATAATAAATTCGTTCTAACATGATATAGCGAGGGCGACGAGAATTTCCAAGTCCTCCCAACTTTTGGTGTAATCCCACCCTTCAACGCCGAAACACCGTACTCCTTTGACGAAATTGTACCAAATTTCTCGCCCATGATGCTGCTCCATGGCGAACAATACCTTGAGATAAAGAAATTCCCCATTCCTACCACTGCTACCCTCACAACTTATGCGAAACTCATTGAAGTTGTGGATAAGGGTAATGCTGCGGTGGTGAAAAGCGGCACGACCACGGTAAACGCTGCGAACGGCGAGCCTGTATTTTACAATGAGGCCACTGTTTTCATTAGAGGTAGCGGTGGATTTGGTGGCTTGAAGAAGGGCAGTGAGAGAGGCGCCGCTACTTCTGCTAATAAGCCGCCTGCTAGATCTCCTGATGCTGTTGTCGAGGAGAAGACTACTGAGGAACAGGCCGTACTTTACAGATTGAGCGGTGACTACAAGTAAGTTTATAGCCCTTTGGTGATTCACCATTCTAATATCTTCAATTAGTCCCCTACATGTCGATCCAAACTTCGCAAAGGTTGGAGGTTTCCCAGTTCCTATCCTTCACGGTCTGTGTTTCTTCGGTATTGCCGGCAAGGCTGTCTTTCAAACGTATGGGCCATTCAAGAACATCAAAGTTAGATTCGCTGGTACCGTTCTTCCTGGCCAGACTCTGGTCACTGAGATGTGGAAGGAGGGCGAGAAGGTCATTTTCCAGGCTAAGGTCAAAGAGACCGGGAAGTTGGCTATTGCTGCTGCCGGTGCAGAGCTCCTTGGTGCTGAGAAGGGCAAGTTGTAAGGTCGATTATGAAGTTGTACATTTAAAAATATTAACCGGGTTTGATATTAAACGTTTGGTTTTGCAGATGATTGAGTTGGGGGACTGTGCATATAACATCATTCATCATGATGGCTGATCCTTGCAATAACTTTATGGGGTAAATATCGCATAAGGTTTGGGATGGCTGAATGTGTTACAAGGTACCAGCACTACTGTGTAGATCAATTTCCCCAGATTAACCTTCAAGGCAATAGTACATGATCTATCATGACGTTGAGGAGAATCAGAAGCCCTGACCTCCTGGATAAATATTTGTAGCAATATCAGGCAAGGATTTGACTTGCCGCTTTCATAAGTTAATGCCGACCTCAACAACGCAAGGGTTTTTTTTAGGCCTTCATGATGCTTCCGTCTTTCAGGACATCCAATAGTGCGTTTTGAATTTAAGGATTATAAATATGATTTACGGCAAGAGCATATGCTTTTCGAAGTCTGCTGCAAGCACCTGAACTGTTGAATCAGAACGACAATCGATGGAAATGATTGACACGAGCAAGAATTGTGGGCTTGTAGCAGAAAGATGTCCATGAATGGCTTCCAATCTTCGATTTACAAGCAATGATCATTGGAACAGAACATAGCCAGCCTTCACATAAATAGCACAGTCGTAGCTACAAAAGAGGCCGTCAAGAGTTTCATGAATTCTCCGAGACACCCAATATATATGGGGTGAAGAGCAAGTTGGGTTATTCGATCTATAAAGACTCGTCACAGCCTGACCAGCGCTGTTTCGCTAGACGCCGACGCCGACCCCATCAAACAAGGCCAAGCGAGTAGGACCCCTCACCCTATGACGTCCCCCAGTGCTCCTAGCAGAACAAGGTTTCGTACGCGACAGGCATCGTTCAGGATTTTTGACATCGCACTCCGCCCTTTTTCAACTTTGCTGTTCATCTCTCTGCACATATTGGACGATGCCCTCCCTCCTTCACAACACCCCTGAAACCATCGTTGGACCACACGCGTCGTCGAGCTATGTCTCGGCGACAGACATCTGCTTGCGGCACCGACTGGTATATACTGCGTGGGGTCTATCTCTTGCGACGTTAGGCTGAGGTCATTGAGCCAGGGTCTGTATGCGTTCGGCTGAGTATGTTGGCCGATACTGTGTGGAAAGGTGGAGGATTCAGGTTTCTTACGATATGTGAGTGCAGGTGAGATTTTGCGTGCGTGCGTGCGTGCGTGCGTGAGTCAGTGAATCGAATATATGTCTTGCATGCCGTTGATAATCTCTTTTGCTTTCTGTTTCATTAATCACGAACGGTATTTTACCATCACGAGGTTTCCCCACGCTTGATTCTACAACGAAAAGTCCTCATATCTGAACAACTACCTCCGCTGAACTTCAGCAAAGATAGCCACGATGCGTCTCACAGCTCTCTTCCCCATGGCTTGTGCCATTGCTGCTTTTGTTCTCTCCATTTTATGTCTGTTTGCTGGTTCAAAGAAAGGATTTATGGAAGACTATCATATCGTTACAGTAAGTGCCCTAGTAGTATGGTTTTTGCCAGCATTCTCATCAGTGCTTCTAGCTCAATACCTCGACTCTCGGTCACAATCTCATAGATACAACCTCAACCTCGTCTTCCGCAACACCAACCTCAACCTCCTCTGGTATAGGCTCCTTCTTCAGCAGTCTAGTAGACAATGTCACATCCACTATTGAGAATGATCTCCAATCAATTGAGAACGACGTTGCAGACAAGCTCGCCAGCGAGTTAGGCATCAAGCAATGGTATAGCCTGCACTTGATGGACATGTGCGAGGGAACTTACTCTCCAAATGCTACTGCCAAGAAGGCTCATTACAACATCTCCACCTGTTCGAACATGACTGCTATGTACCACTTTGATCCCACCGCGGAAATCAACAAGGAACTCCAGAAATCGGGTCTTGATATCAACATCACTTCTCTTGACTGGCCAGATGACATTCAGGATGGTCTGAAGACACTCAACGCTGCAATGGATGGCGTGTTCGTCCTTTACTGTATTGGCATTGCTGCCGCTGGTCTAGCCATCTTAACTGCATTTGTGGCCGTCTTTTTCTCTGGATCACGACTTGTCAGTCTTGGAAATTGGGGTCTCACTTCTGTAAGCTCATTGTATATGTCCCTACCGTCTCCAACCATACTAACCAAACACAGCTATCTTTTATCACCCTGGCAATTGCCTCGATCATCGTTACGGTCGCTGAGATCAAGACAGCACATATCATTAATAAATACGGCAACGATATCGGCGTCTACGCATATAAGGGTGGCAAGTTCCTCGCACTGACTTGGACTTCTGTGGCGCTCACGTTTGTGGCTTCCATAGCTTGGGTTGCCGAGTTCTGTGTGGGACGACGAAACTCCAGAAGAGAGTGGTCTGAAAAGCCTACAGGTGGTGCCTTCCACAGACGACGAGGTGTCTAAGTTTAGCCGTGGATGAGCAAGTGTTCAGGAGCCGAAACAATATAATGATGTACAAGAGGTTCAATTCCTTATGAATTTAATTTGGAGGGCAAGTGGTTGCCTGGTCCATAAATAGATAGATACCCCTAACGATGCTTTTTCTTTCCTTTTTTTCTCCTTTTTTGTTTTCTTTTTTGGTCTTCTGCAGTTTGCAGTTTGCTTGATCATTCAAGTCCGTGAGTCTGTATTCAGAGAACGAAACCATAATATGCTTTGATATCAATCAACATTAGGAAAATTCTACACCATTTTGATATTCACCATCTTGACAAAGCCTAAGTTATAAGAAACCATTTGTTCACTGTCGGTCCTGCATTTCAACTACCCCAACATGCCAAGATAGGAGGCCTTGCGAGACTTGGGCTTGAGCCAGCCATCTTAGAATGAGTAATTAAGTTCTCCTTAGTAATCAGTCAACAATTCTACCACAAACCAGGGCGAGGCCGTAGATGATGACCACGGTGATAATAGTTATAGGTTGAGCTAATCAACGCAAGAGTCCCTGCTCCTACAGACACAGACATTTCATCAAGACAAAGAGTCCCGGCTCCTACAATACAGACAATCTCGATAACGAATTTGTCTTGTATTAGATCAACGAAATGCTCGCTCTTGGCAATCTTTAGCAATGCCAGTTTAGTTACCATTACTCGATCCGAGCTTATATTATATCTTCTTGTATACTTATTCCCTATAAGACTTATACCTTTCCAAACAAAAATTTCCTGGGAGCTCAATTGGGTGTAAACCATGAAGCTACATGTAATATATGCTTGTTCATGAATATTTTAGGGTATATAGATTCATGTTTCGGCAAAATTCTGACCTAGTTATAAGTGCGTTCTGAAACATTTATGAGGCTCTTGAGGTCTTACGCCAAGCTACAAAGCGTAAAAGAAAGAGCTGTAGTCCGGGACTAAGTATCGGCTGTTCATACCGAAATGCTTGACTTGACGACGTTGTTCCTCAAACAAATTTTGCATGTCAGCTTAGCTTCACTCAACTTCTTTTTGAAGGTGAAGATAAGAACGAAGACCAACCACTTACTCGA
Source organism: Allantophomopsis cytisporea (assembly GCA_024752435.1). Taxonomy (NCBI): domain Eukaryota; kingdom Fungi; phylum Ascomycota; class Leotiomycetes; order Phacidiales; family Phacidiaceae; genus Allantophomopsis; species Allantophomopsis cytisporea. Next base: position 1,198,360 of record CP103036.1, read on the forward strand.
CGTATATTGGGTACGCACGATGAGTTCAAGGACGGGCTACACATTGTGACTGAAAAGAGTCTGTGTCAAGTTTGCCGACAAGAATAGACCTGCTCTCAAGAGGTTTCTTACGCTTCTCGACAAGTATATTGCCTTCATCGAGTAATTACAATGTGTAGGCAGTATGTGGCGAAGTATCGACTCCGCAAAGGCTATAGATAGTAGTGATTTCGCAGGTGACGACAGCTACGACTCTGCGACTTAAGGACGAGCAGAAGAGAGCCCCTACTGTGCAGACTCAAAGAATATCTCCTTCCCGTCCATATGTTTCTCCTGGCATCAGGACATTTCTCAGCTGTAGAACATCCCTTGGGCAGCGGCTTTGGTCCACTCAGAGATTTGGGTTGGAATATGGCACGACACCCAAGGCTGGGGTTGAAATTTCTTAGCATCATCTCAAACTTCAACAGTCTTACATATAGCTTTCTGGAGATGTGTCCCTGGGTTGGAGAGATTCTAAGAGCGTCAAAGATGGTTGGGTGCGAGATGGAGAGATTGGTTGGCCTATGGCAAGTAGAATTTCGGTTGTGTAGATATACAAGATTCGAATCCTAACTCCTTTCTCTGTGGCCCTGCACTGTGTTCGTTTGCAAGTATTCTGGATATCTGGTGCTTCTGGGTTGGCACCAGTCGCAGCTTATTCTTAATTGTCCAAGTCTTAATTACCCTCAAAATAATTGTTGCTGCCAATGAAGTCCTGCGTCATTGTAGCTCAGTCTCGACTTGAGACTATGAGCACAATCAATCGCCCCTCCACATCTGTGCTTTACAAAGACAGATCAGCAGGCCAGATGCGTGACACGTTTGTGACCTGCTTGTTCCGTGATTCGAATGCACCGAACGATCATTTCGCGTCATCGCGTTCCACAAGGGTGATCTTTGGCACCACAGCTTCCAATGCTTGCTTATCCTGCTCCGAGGCTTCAAGTCCAAGGGGCTTTTCGACGGCGTCGGATATGTAAAGACCAATTGTTCCCCAAGCAATAATTGCAGCACCCACGCCCATTCGGGTCTTCGGTGGGAGGTTTTTGAAGGCTCTAGAGGTTTATTAGCCGCTTGTCCAATGGCTGCAGGTCCATCCGCAATGATAACGTTAAGCTTACTGAAGAGGAGAAGTCATTGCCACGAATCTCTGTTTTGATTGTCAATGAATGGAACGGTGCGTACAACGTACAGATTCGACGAAGGTCAAAAAACAAAATGCCGCCAGTATGAGTAGCTGTATCGGTTCGCTTAACACCGAGGTATCTCCGTCTCTCCACCAAAGCGGTAGAGTAACAATTCAAAAGATAGTGTACAAGCCTATCAACGCGTTACAAGTTGACGATATATACACTTTCTCACTGAATCTTAAAGACAACTCAAGAGTACCTCTTATCTTCCAATCGATGCAGAGCAAGTTACCTTAAAGTTGTACAGCAGTTGTATGTCATCATTAATACTCGAATTACTTCACTATCATTTACTCTCACATCGACCTTCAATATGGAGAGAGTCCCGGTAGAACTTCGCCGCAACATCCTGGACTTCTGTGATATTGAATCTATCAAGTCCATTAGACGAACGTGCAAATCATGGGCTATGCTAGGAGAAGAGCAATTG